>JAQMRL010000001.1:118348994-119023994 GCA_035578175.1 Catonia carolina
TATTATGAATTAGTAGTCTCGTTTCGTCGTACCAAAAGGAGTCCGTCATAATTTGAACGCCCTGGACTGGGAGCAATGTAATTGAGCTATACTTGTACAGTTCAGCCGTTCTTAGTTTGCTCCTACTGTCAACAAACAAAAGCCACCTACTACAGGGTGTACGCTAGAGTCTGCGACTTTACGGATGTCGTATTCCTGTTAAGTTAACTATTTTTTAAATTACAAGTACTTAAAGCACTAAAAACATCAGTCATGATATGATGTAGGCCTAACAATTTCATTTATAAAAATACTTTTAAAAGTATTTTGTATTAAAATACTTTTGAAAGTATTTTGTTGTTACTTTTTAATCAGCGTGTAAACATTTTGATTTATAATGCGCATGCCCAGTGACGTCATTATTTGTTTACATTAGGAGCAAAATAAGAGAGGCTGGACTTTAGTTATTACGCGGTTCAGCAGATCAGAAAATGTGAGAACCATAGTTATATCCAGATCGGTTTCAGAAAATGATAATGTAGCTTTTATTTCTTTGATAAAAGAGAGAGATTGTCTGCCATAAGACTCTATGAGTATTTATTTTTGTTCGGAAACTTTGTTTTTAGGCCAAGATACCGGGTTCAATTCCAGGTCAGGTATGGAATTTTTTCATCCCTTATTTTGAACCACCACCCTTCATCGTTTGCATTACAAAATTAATGTGCAAAACAGTCGTACGTAAAGGTAAAGTAACAGTCAAAAAGAATAAAAAATGCTTAATTAATAACTTAATAAATCTATTGCCCAACGCCTTACGTTGTTGAATACGTAAATTTAGAATTGTCGTGGATACAGCAAAAAATAAATGTGAGTCCAAATCTGTACCTAAGTGGTAAAGAGTGTTACTCCAATTTTGGCAAAATTGAGTTAAGACTGCCTTGAGTTAAGACTAAATCCAGAAAGAAAAGCTCTTATGCTTCAATTTTGTAGCTGATATACAAGGTTGTTTTTGTAAAATTGCTGTTGAATGTACTGATAAGTCTGTAATTAATAACTTAATTATTTTCAACCACCTCCATTTCTGATACATTTACAGAGCCATTTTATGTGATTTTTTTGTTCAGTGATTTTATACTGGTTACTACTACTGGTAAATTTTGAAATTTTTTCAAACGTTGTGTATAAAATACTGCTTCTTTATAAAATTAGTGTTAGCACTAGATATTTCACTTACGTTTTTTTCGACTTACCGTACATTGGAGTTAATACTAATGTAGAACGTAAAAAAGTCACAAAACACAGAAAGCCGTTAAGGTTTTAAGTCCTGTTTGGGTGCGAAGGAGTATAGAAGTTGACAAAGTTATGAAATATTCAATTTGTAGATAAGAAGAATTTTCTGTAAAAACTGGTAATAAATTTCAAGTTTCTAACGTCTACTGAAATTTTGTTACAATAATGAAAAGATAATATTGCTACTTATTGGCTCTTCTGAAAAATCACCAAAATGGAGTTAACACCATTTACTTCTCAGGTGCAGAAATATAGTACTGTTTGACTATTAGCGAGACAGTTGGCGCGGGTTGTTAAAATGTTTTTTTCAGTGACTTTATACAGGTACTACTGCTACTACATCCTGTTTAGGGGTTTATAGCACATGCTTTCTCAACATTCGACTGAATCGAGTTACTGAGCGGTTATACTGACACGCAGTGCAAACTACACTGTACTCTGTACCTTGTATACTTTGTCCACATAAATTGTCAACACTAATTTCCAATACACTCAATGACAGTTGTTGGAACAACTGTTCGATAATGCGTATTGTCGCGACCATATTATTTTAAATACAATTCAGTCTATTTTTATCTACTGACTGGTATTTCGTATAAAATCGAAATGCACTCACTGACTCATCACGAAAATATCTCCACAACCACAAGATATAGCAGCATGAAATGTAAAATTTAAGTTCTATTTGGATCGCAGATGCTTGCTAAGAAAGAATTTACTTTTCTGCTTCCAAAGGAAGAATATGGAAAACTCGTGAAAATGTGTTTTTAAAATTACTGGTTTAAGGTGCATTATTTAAGCTAAAATGAATAAAACAAGATTGAAAGAGAATTAAAAATACACAAGTTTTGTATATAATGCTCTCTCCTTAGCGGTAATAAACGATTTTTTGCAAAAATTCGTTAAAATAGATTCTCGCAGAAAGTAGGCCTACCTCTGTAGGCCCCTATACCTTTTCTCCCGGCAATAAAATCTCCTTATCTATTAAACTACTTTTTATGACAAAACGGAATTGTCGCGCTCAATGTGCAGTACTGTTTTCAAAATCAAAGATAAAAAAATGTATTCTTCCAAAATTATAGCTCTAAAATTATAAACGTAATAAGAGTTCAAGAAAATTTAAAATGCTGTTAACTTATGTACCGTACCGATTCAGTTAGTATTTACGAATCTAAAGCAGCAACTACCAAAGTAACATAGCACCATAAATCACGCACATACATAGTAGTTCCTAATTCTGCCGATTAAATTATTCACTGGGTTTAGTTAAAATGTAATGGTTCAATGGGTTATATAGTATTTACACTCACATTTTTATTTCATTTTATGACCACAAAGGATCACTTTAGTCTCTTAGGTTAGTTCTTTTTCTTCGGCAGTTTATTTCCTTTTCATTTCTTTCTTGCCAATACTTTTTCATTCTGTCGGATCTTGCTTTTCTCAATTCGTCTGAACAAACCTGTTCTTTTCGTTTAATTGTTCTTACTGATAAAATTGTGTTTTTGTCTTTAATTGTTTCTTTGTAAACCGGTGTGCGATCTTTGACATCAGCAATTGTTAGATTTAGTTCTGTTATGTCTTTTTTTGTTTCTTCAAGCCAAGGAGTTGTCGCTCCTTCCGTTTTTGCACACATGAATTTTTCTACAATTCTTCTTAATAATCGGTTTTCTGGAGTTCTGAGGATATGCGAAAAGAAAGAAATTCTCTTTTTGCGCATTGCATCAGTGATTGGTTCTATTTCTTTATAAATTTGTTCTCTTGGTAAAAGTCTGTGCTGGTTGTTAACTATGTGTTTTTTGTTTAAGCAGGTTCTAAGAATAGAGTACGAATATATTACTCAGTCATGCACGCAATTGTAACTTATAGTACCTACAACAAATTTTTATTTCTGCCCAACCTGGGCTGGTTCATCACCCGTTTCTGACTAACACAAAAACCAAAAATGGGTAACAATAGACCCATTTGAGAAGAGAGTAATGGTGGCTAGTGAATTACGAAATAAAACCAAAATTATCACTTAATAGTTTGTGTAATAACATCAATGAAAATTAGCGGGATGAAATTTTCAAAGGTTTTATTTTTAAATTAATTCATACTTTTTTTTAGAAAATTTAATCCAATTTCTCTTTGAATATATAGAATTAATACCGTTATGTGATTTTAAACCAGAAAGTTCAATATCTAACCAACTGCAGAAAAAAGTATGACAAGTGTAACCAACTGACAGTTGTTAACAAACAACTGCGCAAACACACGACCTTGAAATTGCGTGCATCCATATTATATACCCACAGATAGTAAATAAACATGCTGTTTCTGTTCGCTGCCTGTCTCTCTGTAATCATGAAAACATTTTTTATGTTTAGTCAGCCTATTAACTAATTAACTACCGTTTTCGTCAATAAAATAGATAAAAGTTAATTTAGCTTAAAACTCGTCGTATCAATACAGGGTCAACTTGGTTCATCGTTTGTTATACATTTTTCTACTTTCTTAAATTTTTAAAATAGATTTATGACAATAATGTTTTTGATACATAAATACCGACAGATGTTGACGCTTAAGTGACACGTGAAACACATTGTTATAACATACCTTTTATGTGTGTAAGTGTACACGCGCGCGCGCACGCATGTGCCGAACTTACTTTCAGATATTACCACATATTTCAAACCAGTAATCAAACTAACATGAGTGAACATCACACCATGTGAGACAAAAATTATAATTATATGAACCTATAAAAAGTGCGTTATATAAAAATTATTCTTCTTAAAATTTTATAACATAACCTACCCTCTTCTGATGTTCTTAAACTCCAAATAAAACGATAATACTGTTATAAACTTTACTTGGCTTTACTCGAATGTGGAACCATTCTTTTTAACAAAAAGGAAATGTAAATTCATTTTTATAAATTACTTTTTAAATAAATTGTTCTCTGACATACAAGGCCCACCACTTTTTTATTTGTTTTTTTTTAATTCTTATCAATCGTCGGTCGCTAACCCATGATTGTTTGACCTTTTTCTTTATTTTTACATCATCATTTTTGTGCAATAATTTATTTCTTATAATTTAATTACTGTAAGTTTAGCTCTTTACTTAGTTGGCTTGCGTGCGCATGAGAAATGACTTGCACGCTGAACTAAAGAATGATTAAGATATACCTACGACTTTGTGTGTAATAAAAGACTTGAGCAAATTAACCCTTTTTAGGTCTTTGGTAAGTATACTTACCACTAGCTATAAGGTCGATTTTTAATTAAGAATAAGCTATGCAGTTGAAACTTATTGGCATTTTATGGTGTCATAGATATTCTCTGGTAAGTAGGCTATTCACATTTTTGAAATTAGCGCGCAGCGACCATTTTCTTCTTGAGTTGCACGAATGTGGTAAGGATTCATAACAACTGATAACAACGTACGCTACCTATTTGTTTTGTTGCCACTATTGTACAGTGCTTCGAAAATTCGAGTTTTTTACGGGAAAGCAAGCGTTCATGCTTTTATAAAGTTAAGATACTCTACACATTATTTTGTTAAATACCTAGTACAAGTTTTTTTTAATAAGCATTCTGACTACTAAACATTATGTGATTTCCGTTTCAATAAACGTTCCTTGGTAAGTGGACTTACCAGGGCTTAACATCAAAACAAAGAAATATCTAACTGTTTTGGCACTAGAAATAAATTATTAAAATCCCTGTAATGCAAAATTGACCATTTCACAACATATTTATTTTCCCCCGTAGTAGACTGATCTACATGTAAATGGTTAAGTATCTGATGCGGCGGAATCTTAAACATCTTTACCATGTTCATGGTATAGTATCTTCATGATAAATCATGAAAATCATGAAACGAATTACAGAATAAATTCTGGAATTCGTTTCTAATTCCTCTCCGCCATCCCAGACATTAACATTTCCCTCTTGTCTATTCCGAACTACTTGAATTATTTCATCACCAAATTTATGTTTGAAATATTCTTTTGTATTTAAATTAATCCAATTCGTTGTGTTTAAACATTTTTAGAAGAGAGAAGTCGTTACTATACAATAAACGTGACTCATCTTTCAAACAGAAGTGTTAATGAACATTATATGTAGATAGAATATGACAAACAGTATACTCCTGTATACTCCTGTATACTTCTCGCAGATTGAATAAATAAAATTACAGTACCGTAGATCTAAAGGCCTATTCATACGACGCTAGTTTACTAGCTGCTAGTAAACTAGCAGCCAGTTCTAACGTCGTGGGAACGAACAACTAGCACTAGCAGCTAGTTTAGTTAAAGCGCTAGTGACATTGAACAAGTTTGATTTTACTAGAGCTAGTAAGGGAGAAAAGGTCACGTGATTAACGCTAGTAAACTTTTCAGGGCTAGTGAACTAGTCTGAACGTTTGGAAAATTTAATAATTAGCTGCTAGTAATCTACAGTCGTTTACAGCTAGTAAACCGTCACCGACGCGCTAGTAGGTCCTATTAGTACTAGCAGCTAGTAAACTACCGTCGTTTACAGCTAGTAAACCGTCACCGACGCTCTAGTAGGTCCTGTTAGTACTAGCAGCTAGTAAACTACTGTCGTTTACAGCTAGTAAATTACCGTCGTTTACAGCTAGTAAACCGTCGCCAACTCGCTAGTAGGTCCTGTTAGTACTACCAGCTAGTAAACTACCGTCGTTTACAGCTAGTAAACCGTCACCGACGCGCTAGTAGGTCCTGTTGAATAGGAAACTGGTCTAACCATTAACTTCATATGTCAGCACACAGACTTCCTCTACGAGTATGGAAATATGAACCAAGAGGGAATCGAGGCTTGGGAAGACCTAAAAAGAGATGGATGCCAGAGCAAGCCACTGAGCCTAATTCTTCACAGATGATGATGATGACGACTATTTGGGGTTCGGATTATCATGTATATCTGTACTTGAAACATCAGAATTTTCTTAAATTATATTTTTTTCATCGATGGAACCACCTGCAAGAGTTTTCATAAGCAATCTATAATCGAAATGTTTATATTTATGTCCTAAGGGGTAAATTTCTGACATAATACGTTTTCTCTATAGTTATTCTCATTGTTTTATTAAAATGTTATAATTTTTACAGTAAGCATGCGCTTTAGAACAAATAGTTTTTATATAGTTTAAATCAAAGTAGTAAAATACATTCCTTGTTTTATAACTTTCTGTGTATGTTTGATCGAGATATATCTTATTTTATTATGAGGACTCTTTCTTTACTATTGAAGTAAACAGGAAGCATAAAATTAAGTATAACCGGTTCACCAACACAATAATACTTTATCTAAAATATGCGCAGCTAAATAGGCTTAACACGACTACAGAAAAATATAAAGATTATGTTTTCTTATAAATTATTGTTAGTATTGTCAGCGATTTAGGCTTATTAAAGTATGTATTGTATGGTTGGTAAGAACGATGCTTGTTACCGACTCCGTATTTTAAGGCCGTGGCGGCCTTAAAACATTCAGGGAAGCAAATCTGTAATGGTTGAATAACAAATCGCAACATCATATTGTAGTACCTACATAGTTTGCCACCTTCATTACTTCAACGTTTATAATTGTGATATTACAAAACCTAATTACAGAACATTAATTGTACTAATAAGAATTCTATCGTTGTAAATAATAAATAGGCTCTATTAATTACAGAAATTTGTTAAAAAACTAAGACTCGTTTTAATCTGTTACATTGTGAAATTTACGTACAATAACAGAATTAACCAGACTTAATTTTAGCTTATTCGTTATTACTTTTATGTTTTCAGACTTATAAGTTGCCTTTTTTCGAGATCATGTATAAATTAATTATTATTAACGAATTTTGTTTTATCGGAAACAAAATGCATTATGTTCAACGGGTTTATCGGCAAGAAAATTATCTGTACGAACTTTACTCTAATATGATTCATAAGAAGTTAAATAACAATTTATGGTAATATATACGTACGTAAAAATAAATATATTATTATTATTAAAACTGTGTTTGTTTTTTAAAACAAAATTACAAAATATTTATAATAGCCTTGTAATTTGAAAACAAATATGAAAGAAAATATCTGCAGATGTTTAAGGAGTTGTAGAAACTTGTTTTGGAATTATTGTTCACAGCTATGTATTTAGAAACTAAAAATGTTATTGTATTAGCAGCAAGCGTTTACATTCCCTCATTTCCTTTAATACGTCCCTCGTTCCTATTGGTCTATAAACTACATTCACGGAGGTGAACTATATTAGTTCACCTCCGTGTACTCCATTTTACAAGTTTTATTAGTTCTGAACGCCTGTTCTTATACATAATTCCAGAGAAACATTTATAAAATTTAATTAAAGTGAGATAATCGAATTGACTGTCATGTCAAGAATGTTTTCGACTGATAAAGTAAT
This sequence comes from Catonia carolina, assembly GCA_035578175.1. Classification (NCBI taxonomy): domain Eukaryota; kingdom Metazoa; phylum Arthropoda; class Insecta; order Hemiptera; family Achilidae; genus Catonia; species Catonia carolina. The sequence goes on from JAQMRL010000001.1 coordinate 118,356,686, forward strand.
AACTTTATAAAGACTTTCATAAAGTAATACCATTTATAAAATGACTCCTGTGAAATTAAATGCACTAGGGCTGCCTACGTGGCTTAGTGGTTAGCCTGCCACTCGGCAAAGCGGAGGTCCCGGGTTCGATTCCCGGCTAGAATTTGGAACTTTATTGCTCGTTCAAACTCACCGTTCCTTAATTCAAAATAGTCGCAAATGACTAAGATGTGGATGCTGCTTTAAATGAACAAAAAAAATCACTTGTCTCTTTGAACATTCCATTAAGAAAAGTGACATGTGACGGAGGATTAAGGGTGCGCTCTACCTCTGCCGCGCCGCTCAATGTAAGGGTTAAGATGATTACAAACAACTCGGTTGTTATGCAAGTCATAATTAAAGTTTGCCAATTTCTTTATGTACTGCGGACTGTATCAGCTAGCAAAGAGCGACGTCTTCGAACAGAATGCTTGTATTGGACTGCTAATATTTCAGTTTTGTTATTGACTTACCATTTCATTAAGCGTAGCATGAAACTTTCTCCATCTACAGTTTATAGATAGAATTACGGTGAATACCGGATTTTTACTGATCTTAATGTACCTAACAACTTGAAGTCAAAAATGTGGGTTTTAGAAATGTGTACTAAATTCTTGTTGACACAAAAAGTACTTACTCGATTAAGCTTAACTTTTAAAAGTAAGATTTTCTCAACTAAAGCTAGAAGGGTTTCTGAATTAGCTAAGCAGCCCAAATATTTACAATACTTTACTCCGGTCCAAAAATACAAACATACACTTTTCTCAAAAATTACTTACACTATTTTAATTAAACTTCCCGTATCTATTACTATTGCTGGCTTTATTAAGAAAGTACAATATTTATATCGACGGGAAAATTCATGGGTGCATTTCGGAGCAGAAACGAAATAACAGAATAAAATGTAATTTAAAATCCTACAATTTTTATTTTATTTTATTTATTGTTCGCCGCTTAGTTTAGCAGCTATTTATAATTTTGTGTAGACCACAGCTAGAAACTCCGTTAGTTCAAAAACTACAGACTCTAAAGTAGAACTAATTAAGAAGCTTCAATTTTTTACCTAATTCGTTAACGCTTAGTCTAACGGTATTATGTGATTTTCGGTAAAAAAATCGTATTAGAACTGATTCACTCCATATTGAGTCGTTCGGTATAAAATATAACTGTTATGGATGCGCATCAAAAACGGTCTAAGAATAAGTAAAATACTCCTATTGTACGGCTTGAAGGTTATCGCGAAGAAGTTAGAGCATTTTCCTATAATTTATTCTAAACGCCTTCAACTAAGTAGACATACTTTGACAATAATGAATTTTTACAGCCGTTCAAGTACCACGAATCAGCCTTTATCATACACATTTGCACTTCTTCATCATGTATCCTGTCATATTATAAGATTACTTGGCGTATGTATGTTTGTATGTCCAACTGTTTTTGAAAACGGCTCTAACGATTTTTCTGAAAATTCGTGTAGGCCTATTTTCAGGATCTACAAATCGATTGCGCTAGGTCTCATATTTGCAAAAAATCGTTAACTCGCTAAATTAAGAAATTATAATTGGAACAATAGGCTGGCTACAGATCTAATAAACAATAACAGATGATAATAATAAAATAAAATACACGAGACTACGTCAGAACTCCAATAGCTTATCTATTAACAACCCATTCTATGTATTACCATTCTTTTCCGAAATCGATTATAATTATCATGTGCAACCGAGCGAAGCTTGGTAACCCGGTACTGAATGTTATCAGGGAGTCTATCACCTAATTTTGTCTTAATTATATTTTATTCATCAGTATTTTCCGGTTAATTTTCTTCGAAAATCTGTTTGTGAAATTCTCCATTTTTCTACGGTTTTAGTTTTAGTAATACATTCGCAACATTACTATTTATACTTCAACATTACTATTTATACTATTTATAAGAAATGTTGTTACATTAACATTTCTTACGTTTATTGACCAGTAAAATCGTACGAAAAGTTTTCAGATACGAAAAATGTGAACAGAATTACAATTATTTAAACACGGAAGCCTTGTAGTTATTTTGCAGTGTAACACAAAATCTTCAAACGAGGAAAGGTCAGGACCTCGGCCAAACGGTAGTTTAGCAATGAATAACATCGGATTATTGATGCCAAATATTATTCTTCTTGTTTGATTTCTCACTGACGGTGTAAATAATTTTATTGTTTTACTCTTTCGAAGTTTATTCATGCTAAACTGTTCTATTATTAGTATGATACCCGCATTGTAAAGAGAGAAAAATAATGAACGTCAGGCGTTATTCTGCTTACTGCATAATATAATAGATCTATTGTGAATGTACAAGTAAATGTTTGTCGTATCATATTACGTTTTAGTATTACTTTGTATTTTACATTATAACATAAGTATATTCTGTAACTAAACCTTTAATAAAATTTGCATATAGTTGTTTCTGACATAAAATATATTATTGCGGAGAATACTCTAAAAAAGCGTAGTATGTATAAAGTTTTGAGGAAGAAATGATATTAATTTATTTTTCAAAAAAACTTTTTTACATATGAATAACCTTACACTACGTTACATTTGCATATACATTTTTTATCCCTAGTCTTTTAAATGTAAGCACAAGGTGGGGGGAATAAAACCAACTATGGTTTCCCATGTTCTAGGGTATATCAATATAATGCCTATTTCCAAACACCAGGTCGTCTCCAATTAAAATATCAGGATGTGAGCTCACATATTTAAAGGTTTAATCATTTCCTTTTTGTACTGACTACGGATGCTAAAGAGCCATTTTCGTAAATCAGCTTTAATTTTGATGATGTTCCGTCTAGCCTACTTTTATGAGCTAATTTTCGGAAAGCAGGTGGTTTGGAGGCCAGGTAAAAAACTGTCTTTGGAATTTTTGTAGCTCTGTTCAAAGGAATCAAATGCTTCTTTCTTGTACTGTAGTTGTTTAACGAAAATTAAAAAAATGTGTAAGATTTCCATGTGACTTAAACATTTGAGAAGCATTGGCTCTGAAAATTTAAAAAAAATATGTCGTGGTACAGGTCTAATCCTGAAAAAAATTCTCTGGTTTTCTTCAGAAACAAAATATTTCCATTGCTGTACAAGAAATTTAAAGGCCAATTTGTTAACTTGACAAAAATGTAATAAAAATCGACTAAATTTCTGATTAGGTTGATGAGTAAAATATTTATTTTTTAAATTAGCTGTTTTAAATTCAATTCAATTATTTCTTTATTAAATACAAAATACATTAACTTATTTACTAATTCCCACATAGGACGAGCCTGTGCGCGGGAATGAGTTGTACATTATTAAGTATAAATTATTGTATCAGTAAAATTACTAAAAGTATTTTTAACAATTTTTGTTTATCAGCTTACTGAAAATTTACAATGTTATTAAATTTACGAATGTGGTGTTATAGGCAAATGTTAAAGATTAGGTGGGTGGACAAAATAAGTAATTTAGAGGTTCTTAGGCGAGTGGATGTAAAAAGAAGTATATGGAAGCATCTTACCAGAAGAAGGGATAGGCTAGTGGGGCATATCTTAAGACATCCAGGTATTGGGCTATCAATAATGGAGGGTAATATTGAGGGAGTAAATTGTAGAGGGAGGCAAAGCCTAGAATATATAAAGCAAATTACAAAAGATGTAGGGTGTTACAGGTTTGTAGATATGAAATGTCTTGCGCAAGATAGAACAGCTTGGAGAACTGCATCAAACCAGTCGAGAGAGTGATGACAAAATAAATTACTAAAACCAAAATTAATATTCCTACTTTATTAAAGAATAATACACTATTGTCTACAAAAAAATCCCCTCAGCTCATTAAAACACTATATAAGGTCTACAAACTATTATACAAGATTGTTAATTAATAATTTTTAAGGGATCATAGAATAAAGTTTTCAAGAAATAAATATATAAATACAAAAGAAATCCTGGAAAAATTCTGTTTGAAAGTTATTGAAAACGACAGGATAATTTTGCTGATTACTAAAAGACAAGCTTAAAATAAAATTTATTCTTGGCCCAACCTCTATTTTTTTGTCAAGAGTTTTTGTTAATCTGCTGGTAATAAATTCTTGGGGAATTTTATTTATTAAAATACTGCTATAGTAATTTAACTGACGTCTACACACATTAAGTTTTATATTTTTTATATTATAAATATTAGTTTGTGTAGGGCGAGAATCGTAAGGTGTAGTTCTACATTGAAATATATCCTTGTTTCTGTTGATATACAAAATTATTATTATTTTTTAATATACAGAGTGATTCACGAAGATATGCAGAAACTTTGGGAGCCCATTGTACATGTAAAAATAATGAAAAACGTTTATATAAACATGGGTCCGGAAATTATTCGTTTCCGAGTTACGGCTAGCGAAAGATTTCGCCCGGATTTCAGCTCACCAGGTGAAATGAGGTCTTCCTGAAATTCTGGTAAGGTGGATTAAGGGGCGAATTCAATCGTTTCTTATGGTTTTTGACCTGATAAATTGAATAAAACAGGTCCCAGAACTGTAAGTTAAATAGTTTTTGAGAAAACCAGTGTCAAATGCAAAAAATGGAGTGAAAAAAAAACACATTTTTTCATCTTAGTTTTTCCGGTTAATTTTACTTTGTACTCTTAATTCATTTAATCAAACATCTATTCACTTTCCGTGTACTTAACTTACACCGGTTTGTTCAGAATAAAATTTTCTACATGTTTTATTCAAAAATTTTAACTGTTTCTTGGTGAAATAACAAAGTTATTCTTGCCCAAAGATGAAAAAATGTGTTTTTCACTCCATTGTTTTTGCATTTGACACTGGTTTTCTCAAAAACTATTTAACTTACAGTTCTGGGACTTGTTTTATTCAATTAATCAGATCAAAAACCATAAGAAATGATTGAATTCGACCCTTAATCTACCTTACCAGAATTCCAGGAAGACCTCATTTCACCTGGTGAGCTGAAATCCGGGCGAAAATTTCGCTAGCCGTAACTCGGAAACGAAGCATTTCCGGACCCATGTTTATATAAACTTTTTCATTATTTTTACATGTACAATGGGCTCCCAAAGTTTCTGCATATCTTCGTGAATCAGCCTGTATATGTCTGTCAGTCTTATTATATTAAATTCTCTAAATATTACTTCACTTGGGTATAATCTTGGTTTATTTAAGGCAGTTTATTTAAGGCTAATTAAATGTTTTTGAAAAGTAAATAATTTATTCATGTGTGTATCATATGCTACACTCCATAAGTATTCTATTACATAATTGGTCTATTAAATAATTAATTAACTCTTTGGTTTATATCTGTAGGCCTACACATAATATCCGAACGCCCTCACGGACTTACTGACTAGTTCATTTAACTTATACGTCACTAATTTTCTAATTCCCGATTATCTAGAGCTGAAATTCAGCAGATTGTTCCTTAGGACTTAAACAAAGAAAAAGGAAAGGATTTAAAAATTCTAAAAATCGGGATTCCTACTCTGTAATTGATACGTAAAAATCTGGTGTGAAGCATTCATTCAACTTTCTCTTGCCAATGAAAATAATTAACAGTTTAATCTTACATTACAAATAAACAAACCTCAATAAACATAACACAATTTTAATCATGAATGAAAGACGCAAAGTAAAAATGAACCTCAGTTTGGCTTAAAAATACGGAAAATCACTCTTTCACGCTAAACTAGGCTCTGTAGAGAAACATGCTTTAAATAAAAGTTGTCGATCTTTTAATTTCCTATAAATTTGTTTATATACACTTTTGTCATAAAATGCATGCTAAGGCTGAAAACTTGAAAAAATAGATTTTTAGACGTTTTCGCGAAAAAAAAACAGGAAAACTCTAATTACCGCTAAACTAAGATACAAAAAAATGTTTGAAATATAAGCTGTAGGATTTTAAATTCTCTACAACTTTCATGACATATATTTTTGCGCTTAAATACATATTAAAGCCGCAATCTTAAAAAAATAATTTTTTTACGAAAAAACAGCCTTCCCAAGAATTTCTGCAGACATGGTGCCTACCCTATCTTCTAGTGCATAAAAAATGTTATACTCTAGAATAAGGTGATTTTCAAAAAAAAATCGTATGAGTCGTTTTTGAGAAAATCCCAAAAAAAGTGAAAAAATTACATTAATAAACTACTTCTTCCGGTTGACCGATTTTGATGAAAAAGTTCGTGTCAGGTCCGGTAGTAGTATCTAACTTAAGTTTCAAGTTTCAAGTTCGTACGATGTTCCGTTCTTGAGATATTCTGTTCACACACACACACACACACAAGCGCGCGCACACACATACACACACATACATACATACATACATACACACACACACACAAACAAACACACACAGACCGATTGCTAAAAACACGTTTTTGGGGTTCATGGGGTCTGAAAACGTGTAGGCTATTTCCGGTGAAATCTCGATTTCGAAAAATCGACATGAAAACAATACTTTCCTTCCTATTTATTCCTATAGGCAAGAGAAAGTAAAAAAACTAAACAATTAAATGTCAAAACATTTCATCTAAAAGGAGGAGAATGCTCGTATTTATACTATAGCAGTAATAAATATTATTTTTATTTTTATACCATGCCGAGGAGCTAATTCTGAAATTCGATTAATAATATTCTTAATATGAAACATTCGAAAGTAAAATATGGAGGGAAAACTGATAAACCAGCTATGTAATGCACTCCTCGTCAGAGAAGTGAAGAGCTAGGAGGAGTGATCCTGCGCACAGCGCGGATATATTTGTTGGCATCTTGATAAAGTAGTAAAAGGAGCCTTAAATAATTATTAGAAAATTAACAAAATTTAAAAAATAAGCTCTCTCACAAACTTAAATTAAATTAGAAATTGAATAACTCGTACATTATGACGTATTTAATTTTAAAAAATGAATTAGAGAATGCAACTGTTAGTAAATTTTAAAAAACAAAAATTTAATTTCACTCGTACGAATATAGATAGCCTACCACTGTTATTCTCTTGTTATTGTATGGAATACTTTGTATGCTTGGTAAACAACGTAAACTTTCTTGTTGAAAAAAAGTTTAAAAATACTGAAACCGATTAGTATTTGTAATTTTCCAGAGAGATAACCGTTGTTAGAAAGATAAGTTAATTACTGTGTACTTATTTTTTTTCTTTGTAGGTTTTCACAAAGTTTAAAATAGAATTAGTAAGTTAAACATCCGTTCGTTTTTAATATCTCTTGCCTATCTGGATATATAGGAAGGAAAGTATTGTTTTCATTTCGATTTTTCACCGGATCTACACGTTTTCAGACCCCCTGAACCCAGAAAACATGTTTTTAGCAATTGGTGTGTGTGTGTGTGTGTGTGTGTGTGCGCGCGCGCGCGCGCGAACAGAATATCTCATGAACGGAACATAGTACGAACTTGAAACTTGAAACTTAAGTTAGACACCACTACCGGACGTTTAACATTTTCATCAACATCGGTCGACCGGAAGCAGTAGTTTATTCGTGTAATTTTTCACTTTTTTGCGATTTTCTCAAAAACGGGTTCTACGATGTTTTTTAAAATCGCCTTGTTTACTAAATTTTTTATGCTTTACAAGATAGCATAGGCTTCATGTCTGCTGAAATTCTTGGAGAGGCTGTAGTCACGTAAAAAAATTGTTTTTTAAGATTACGGCTTTAATATGCATTTTAGCGTAAAAACGTATATAATAAAAGTTGTAGAGAATTTAAAATCCTACAACTTTTATTTCAAACGGTTCTCGTGTAACGCTTAGTTTAGCGGTAATTAGCGATTTTCTGTTTTGTTCTCACGAAAACGTGTAAAAAATCGACTTTTTTTAAGATTACACCCTTAGCATGCATTTTACGACAAAAGTGTATAATCAAATTTATATGAATTAAAAGATCTACAACTATTATTTAGAGCATTTTTCGCTTCGGAGCCTAGTTTAGCGTGAAAGAGTGATTTCCGTATTTTTAAGGCAAGCTGAGGTTGATTTTCATTTTGCGTCTTTCACTCATGATTAAAATTAGGTTATCTTTAATGAGGTTAGTTTTTTGTTTATTTCTAATATTTTATTACTAATTTTAGGTTATATTGTTAATTATTTGCATTAGCAAGAGAAAGTTGTGTGAGTGTTTCACACCAGATTTTTAATAACTTAAAACGAATCCAGCCGATTAATTAACAAACTCTTAAAAGCTAAAATGGTAATTCAAACGATTTTATTTTGATTCGTTTGTTGAGCGGTTCTCTGTTAGAAGTTACACGTTACATGGGGTAGTTTAAAATGTCGAGTGGTATTTTTAGTTTAACTGTCGCCACAGTTACACAATTTCGATAGGTAACATTCTTAGTTCTTTAAGGAGGCCGCACCTATTCCGTCTTGGGAGACTTGGGTGTGTGTGCTGTAGATCTTCATCGTAAACTTTTTTCGACTTTACGCATGCTCTAAATTCATTCAATATTGTTTTTAGCGCATGCTTCTGCAGTATGTCAAATTGCGCATGTACTGTATTTAGCTTCCCGTTCCTATCCCAACGCAGAAATTTGTACGTCAGTGGTCTGGCCTACGTTAAAAATCAAAGTTTTCTGGAATAATTTATTACCATTGTAATATAATTTATTACACAACGTTGTTTTGTTTTAAATTGTATTCTGAATTTTTTTATTACGTCGGTTTGTTTATTAATCTATTTTTATGTTTGAGCGTTTTTCTTTTTCTTTAGTTAGATGCATTTAGGTCACTAGTAACAACTTTAGGGTATGGTGCAGCATCAGATTGCGTGTTAGAAATCACATATCGTTACCGGAACTCAAATCCGAATTTTCACTTTAGCAATCGACCGTATTTCCTGACTAAGCCACTGATCAATCAGAGGATTTTGTTCCGTGAGTTTCTGGAAAACACAACGCTTATACGCTAAGTAATAATTGATGATAATTATCACATGATCACAATGGTCCTGGTAATATTTGAATTCAAATATCTTTCCGTTATTTTAATGATCTTCAATGTTTACCGGGCCTTCGAGCCAGCCCAGTCAATCGGCTGGTATAAAGTAATGTTAGTTGGGTGGCAACTTAGTACAGTGACAAGCCGACAGCCTAGCATGAACAAACTCCATTGGAGTTTAATTTTTTGAACATTTCAACAAACCTGTTCGTATTCACATCTACATCAAGTAAAAATTATAGCAAAACCGATCAAATTGGATGGTTGTCAATAGTTAATGGTTCTCAACAAGTAAAAAAACAAGCTAAAAAATTAATAGGCCCTACAACATTTCTTTTGGATATTATTGAGTCCGTTCTTCAACAACCTCGGTTTAAAAAAAAAATGTTTAACGGACGTTCATAACGAATGAGTTCTGAAATTGATTTCTGAAACTGAAAATACGATTTTTTTGTGTTCAACCTAAATAAATCTGGAAAAATAAAATTTCTGGTTTAGTTAAACAACTCACTGTAATCTTATTTATCCGCTAAATGTATATAATTCAATTTATTTCTAATACACTAAAATTGCATTAAAACTTAGGAAATTGTAATGTAATCCGTAAAAGAAAACTGCGTAGTTTACAGTAAATAATTTGTCCATTTAGAAAAACAAATTGTTATCTAAAACTTCTATTTTTTTTAAAAGTGAAACTTTATACTAAGTAATCATTCTCACGTTTCTGTTATAGCTTAAAAGACTCTTCTAATAATAAACACGAAGAAAAACTGATTAAAACGCATTGTTCCAACCGGTTAATCTTAAATCGTCAGCATAATTTCCATTGGGTGTTATGGTTTAAACTACTCAGTTCTGTTGAGTTGAATGTTTCCCGGACCTTTGTTTCTCTTAAAAAATACGTAGAATCGATAATTAATAAAGCGCTTAGTGTATTAAAGATTCGATTATATTTCTTAGAATTTGTCAGTTACTTTTACCCTTGATTAGTTTTGACTTCGACTTTATTGTAATAAGCAGTTGTTTTAGGAACGGGAATAAGAACGTATTGTCCTTGATTATTATATATTGGCGCTTGTATCTCTCGAAGTCTTGTAATAAATTAAGTGTTGTTTAGCCTATATATTACAATATCGTTTGGCATACAAATATAAGGATATACAATATAACTGACTTCAGTAACATGAAAAATGATAAATTAATATCAATTTCTATATTAGTATACTAAATTAATGTTTTAATAAAAAATACTTGTGGAATTATTCATTTATTATTTCAAAATAAAATGTAAAATCAACAATCTATTCAACAAAGAACAGTGCAAATAAAATAATTAGAAAAAAATTACACGAAAAGACGGTTCACTCGTCTTAAAAAAAGTAAACTTGTTTTATCTTGACGTATTTTTTTTTAAATTTTTGATTTACTGCAACTAGTTACTCAAAACTAACGAACAGTTTTTCTTTAGCGATATTATTCTCACCCCCCCCCCATGTATAATCATGCAGTCACCCACTGGTACTAGCACTTATTTTCTTATGTTACTTACACAGTGTTCTATAAACATATTAATTTATTAAATCCTAAGCTAATCCTATTGTTAATTTAAACATTAATTTAGTAACTTGTGTAAATATAAATATATATGACTTATTTTTGGTCATCAGTCTCTCGACTGGTTTGATACAGTTTTCCAAGCTGTACTTCTATCTTGCGCAAGTCGTTTCATATATACATACCTGTAACACTCTACATCTTTTGTTATGGCCGCATTGGCGTAGTTGGTAACGTGCTCGCTTCTCATCATGCGGTCTTGGGTTCGAATCGCATTCAGGCACGGCATATTTTCATGTTACAAAAAATCATTTCATCCTTCACCGTCTGCATTAGCAGTAATTATAGAACAGTCGGACGTTAAACCAAAAAAAAAAAAAAAAATATTGATAGACCAATACTTGGATGTCTTAAGATATGCCCTACTAGCCTGTCCCTTCTTCTGGCAAGGTGCTTCCATATACTTCTTTTTTCATTCACTCGCCTAAGAACCTCTAAATTACTTATTTTGTCCACCCTCCTAATCTTTAACATTTTCCTATAACGCCACATTTCTATCCTTTTTCTTTCTACAGCCCCTATCACCCACGTTTCACTCCCGTATAATGCTAAACTCCAAACATAGTGTTTAAGAAATCTTTCCTAATCTGTAAGTCAATGTTTGTAGTCAGTACGCTGTTTTTCATTTCAAAGGCGTTTCTAGCTTGAGCAATTCTACTTTTGATATCACTTGTGATTCTACCCATATATTCTACATGACTTATAAGTAACTTAATACTAATATTTTTAGCTAACCATTAGTTTTAGTAACTTATATTATATACATGACTTAAATATAATTTATAGTTTAACAGTATTTTTAAGTATTTTTCTTAACACACTTCCACTTTAAAAGAATTTACAGGCTTAGTCCTTTTCAGTCGCCTAACTATTACACTATTTTCCAACAGTTACAGTGTTTCAACGCTGACGTGATTGTGAAGACGATCTTCATGTTTCTTAGCACCTTGACGTATTTAATATAAAATTACGAGCACAGGACTGCTTTTTAGATGTTATTTTCACTTTCCATTGCACGTTATGATGATTTTAAAATAATCACTTTAAGATCGTAGATCTTGGTCTTTTACTTACTTACGTTTCAGTCTTCTCGTTGCGTTACTGTTGGCCAAGTGATAATAAATATTTAGAATGCTTTTCTAATCTTCTTTAACATATTTCTGATTTTATTTTAAATTATTTTGTCCTGAACGTACGGTATGTTGTGAGGTCTTTATGGATTATTTTGTTGTTTATATTCCGAGGAACTTGGACTGATAGATATGAATAGTTTTTATTGTAAACGTTGTATATACTACTCGCTTCCTATAACTGCATTGTATACGACCACATCGGTTCGCTTATTTTTGACAATATTTTAGTAAGCTTATGTTATGTGATGCTGGCTGCCATCGCTTTTATTTTTCACAATTTTCTTCAATTTAAGTAGAAAAGTCTAAAATCTTGAACAAAAATTGTTTATCATGTACGTCGGTGATTACGATCGGTAACGACTCTATTATTTATTTTGGATTTGAAATTATCATACTCTACAAAAATCAGTCTCGCATCGAATGGGTTACCTTTTAAAAACAACATCATTTTACAGTACAGTTAAAAAATGTATACCTATATATGGCACGTTAATTTACTGCGTAAGTATGAACCAGTCAACTTATTACGTAGGAACAAATGTCGTAGATCTCCATTATCATTCGAGATGGTTCTTTCTTTTACAAACTTACATTTCTAACTCAAACAATGTAAATCTTTAGAATGTTAATGCATCTGCTGGAAGTGATGACAACAATAATCGCCAACGTTTAGTAGAAGATGACACTAACGAAGAATTTAATTACTATTCAATAACAGTGCCATTATTATTAGCTGAAGTGATTAACGTAGATTGAAATTAGTGTTTTTAAGTAGGCTATATTAATTTAAAGTAATTTATGATATTTTTAATGGTAACAGAATACTCTTAGACTTTATAACTTACGGGTTTTATTTGCTTTCGTGATGTTAATATTTAAAATAAATGCTTTTAGTGTTTTAAAATTAATTACTTGGTTACTTTTCTTGGGCCGAACTCGGACAGATTTTCATTTAGAAATCAAAAACTTACCTACATGTTGTGTATTCCAGCGTTATCACTAATTGTATTTAGATTAGTATTTAAAGGTGTGTAGTAAAAAAGTGAAAATTTATTTTTTCCTACTAGACTATTGTATTATCGACAGATCGAGAGGAATACTGAATAGTGTATACCCACATTTTCATTTGGCCCTCTAAGAACGAAGTTATTTACTTTTAAATGTACGATTTTATTAAATTTTTGAACATAAAATTCTGTGATCGTTCAGTAATATGGTAATGACATTTTTAATTAACCTAAAAGCTCAATAAATTACGAAATTTAAAAAAAATTAACTGAGTAAAAATTTAGTAGTAGAAGAGAGTCGTACAGTACCGACCATCTTCCAGTACAAACCATACTAATTATTCGCTTCCGGCATTAGATAGCAGCCCTCTAAAAATGACCGCGTATTAATATTACTAATGAGGTAATAAATTATACATAATATATATTTTGGGAACTACGTTTTTTGTTCAGTATTGTGTGTATTACGATACAAATACAAGTACGGTAACAATTAGCAAGCATCAGTTTATTTTTCACAGTAATTCCGTCCATTTCTGGAAAGAAATTGGCTGTAATGTAACTTATACAGTAACGGGTGTTTTAATGAGGACGCAACCCTGATTATAAGAAGATAGAAGTAATACATCGGTAAATTTTCTGTCCCCCAATCGGTATGTTGGCAACCAACAAGGCCAACTACCTAAGAGAGTTAAAATGTTCCAGTCAAGCATTAGTGTGGTGACAGCAGTCGTTTCGTTATATTGTGTCAGCAATGGTTTTTTCCAAGGAAGAACCGGGTGTTTTATTAATAACGCAACCCTATGTTAAAAGCCACAATCTACGGCATATTTTTATTTTCCGTACTTTACAAATTATTAATTAATCTAAATTATTATTTTATTAAATAATTTAATAATTAATTAATAAATAAATTAAGTAATTAATTAATAATTTACTTTTTATTAAATTGCAATGAAAACATTGTATTACTTCTATCTTCTTATAATGCAACCACGTGACTATCGTCCAGTACCAACCGAATAAAATTATATAACGTTGAGTCGTATCTAAGTTTTTTGATCGTTTATAGAAAATAGAAAAAGTGAGTAGGGGAATAAGGGTAAATGGTCGGAAATAAACATAAAAACAGCAATAAATTAAGTAATTTTTAATATAATTTTACTGAATAACAGACAGGCAGCAAAGTATTTTCAGAAAAAAGAGAGTTGCTGCAGAAAAACTTCTGAATCGTTAAATAAAGAAAGCTGAGTGGGAATTAAAACGACGTGGTTAAAATAAGAAAGAAAAATAGGTTTGACTTCGAGTTCCTAAAAAAGTAGTTATAAAAAAAACAGATGACACGCAGAAGAGAAGATTGGAATTCGGTAAAACTTCTTCGTATGTCACTGAATGAATCATTTGCCTCAAGACCTTTGAAAAAGACTGGGTGCAGCGTATGAATTGCGATGGATGGGAACAAGTCGAATGTGCCGACCAAGAAAACGCTATTTTTTACCTGTGAAATTTGCAAGAATAAAACTGTAGATATCTATTCATTGTAAAAATTTTGTCAATAAATTTAAAAAAATGTTAACCATCTTATTTTTCAGTTCATTAAAGAAGAAAAATCTTATTAAGATTTTTGTTGTGTTGGGAGTAGCTTACTTTTTTGACGTTTCTTTCCTTGATTCTTCTCCAGTACGCCTTCAATCTTTCGTATCTCTTATGGTGTTCTTCGTCGGAATACACAATTCTCTGTCGCTTGGTCTTTGTACTAATTAATTTCAGTTTTTAAGTCTAATTATTAAAAAAGATGTACATGTATTTTCGTATTATTCAAATGAAAATCATTAACTAACTCTAGATTTTTATTGTCATTTCTACTAGAATGTTTCGTAAAAATACAACTGGTTGGTACTGTACGACAATTATTGTTTCTTAACTTGCAATACAAGCCTTTACGATTTTTCGAAAAATCAATAATTTTGTTGAACGTTATTAAAAACTGCCCAGAACGTAATACTTTTTCAGGTAGTATATTGCTGCAGTAAAATAAACTTTACACATGATTATTTAAATTTACAGCAAAGAAATGTATCATCATCGGTACTGTAAGACTTTCCTCTATTGATTGAAACACATTTTTGTTGTTGAAGTATTTTATTTATTTTGTATATGTTGAAATATTTTTTAGTTGAAGTACGTACTTAAGTAAAGGGAACCATTATTTTTGTAATTTAAAAACGTATTTTTAAGGAATCAAAAAGATTAAGCAGATTAGTTTAGACAAATATTTTCTTGAAATTGGTAGCATTTTTAGAAGCACTAACAGACATCACAAATCTTTCAACCACGTGGAAGCGAACTCAACAATCAGGAAACGCACGTTAATCTGTTAATTAGTGAGAATTATTTTTTTTCTGTAAAACTGTTTGCTGATGTATGACAAGAAAGTAGCCTTCGGCTGTTTTAAATCACCCTTAGTTTAATGAATGTTGATATTATTAGTGTATCTGTGATTGTACTAACTATTCTAATGTTCACTTGCATTTGGTAAAAGTCTTTATAAAAGGATCTTAAAAATAGGCTATGATTCAAATACTACTAGAAAAATTTTTGTGGCTAAAATTTAAATCATAATTTGATTTTTTTTATAGAAACGGAGCTCTTTCACAATGAATACGTGTATACTGTAGCCTATATACAAATTTCATGAAATAATTTTTGTTTTGTTTGTTTAAAGTCACATCAACTACTTTGATTAATTTCGACTACTATGGTGTTCGGTACAGAACGGTGAGTTTTAACGAGTAATAATTCCAGACCCTGCCGGGAATCGATACCGGGATCTTCCGCTTTGCAGTGGAAGGCAGTCAAGCGTTCTAACAACTGGGCCACGGAGGTAGTCTTTGTGTAATTTTATTTAGTCGTATATCATACGACCCAACGATTCCCATAGAAACTCTCCCCCCTCTTTCTCTGCCCTGCGTTAACAACCAATTCGATTCCAATGGATATTCTGTTTTTGGAATATTAAACAGAAATTAATTTAAAAAAAAATCTAGACTATTTATCTAATACCATCGATCACGTATGTTTTTACATTTTTTGACGTCTGAATGTTCTGCAATTTCTGCTAATGCAAGCGGTGGATAATGATGATAATGAAAATGAGTGATGAAAAAATGCCAGACCTGAACAGGAATCGAACCGGGACCCCGTCGTAGAAGCTAGTTGGCTAACCACTACGCCAACGGGCTGGCCATGTTGTTACATGAGTGATAATTATAATAATAGTTGTAATCATCTGAGTATAGTTTTACATCTATAGTTAACGAACTAAAGACTGCTGATGAAGGCGGAGCATACCTAGAATGCAGCACAGATCCAATTGACTTTTGTTAATCGTCTCCTGCGTTGTCACGTTGTGATCCCGCTGTAGAAAACAGACTAACAAAAAAAAAGCTGGAGTTTGGCGGAACAGAGGGTGACTTAGCGAAGCGGTAAGCCTCACACCCGATCGTGGCTATCATTGGCTAGATCTCATCTGCAGTCTTTAATTCGTCAAGGTATAATTCCGTTTTTATGATTTCTATTGGGATGTAACTGATGCTTAATTAATGGATATTAAGTACTGTCTGTCTATAACTTGATGGCCCCCGGCAGAGAGGAGCAATATCCGGATTGTAAAACCATTTCAGAAAACATTTCTAATGTTTTTAAGTAACTAAAACTTGTCGGAAATGACGTGTTTTTACAAAGAAAGTATTTCGCATAATTTTGTTCTATGAAATTATTTCGAAAAGCACGCTTAATGAGATAATGTATAATGTCGTAAAAGCTTTGTTTTTGAAGAAAAACCTGTCCTCGTAACATAAAAAGTAATGATTGTCTGTTAAGTTTTATTGCATCATAGTTTTCCATAATTTAATTACTTCAGAACAAACCTGCACATTTATTATGTTAATCCATGTAATAGTTGTTAAACAATGACGACGTAATTGAAAAAATACGGTTTTTTCTTCAAAAACAAAACTTTCACTAAATTATACATTATCTCATTAAGTGTGTGTTTTTCTAAATAATTTTATAAAACAAAAACCTGCGAAATACTTTGTTTTATAAAAAATACGTCATTTCCGACAAGTTTCAGTCATTTAAAAAAAATAGATGTAGGCCTGTTTTCTGAAATGGTTTTACAACCCGCATATCGCTCCCCTCTGCCGGAGGCTATCAAATACAGAATTGGGAATATTTCTGTGCATCATGTAATTAGATGTTACATGCGGAAAATATCTACAGGAAAATGGTATAATATAAAACATAAATTTCGATTTTAAACACCTGGTATTTAATTTTCGTTATTCGTTTTGTGAACAAACACGTTAGACAAACGACGTTATAAACATATTTTTAAGTTACCGTGAGAAAATAGATCACCAAAACAAAAACATTTAGATAACTTATTTTCGCCAGGATAGTCGATAAAAAAGGCTATTCCAGTTAAGTTGTCTAGACGTTTGATTTTATCGATACTGTTTTTGGTGAAACAAGTTTTTGATGAAGGCGTAATAACACATACGTCATTTATTTAACTTATTCACAAAACGAAATTATACTAACATCGTGAAAGCCGGTGCAATAGAACTCTTGAATATCATACGCAAACTATCTGTAGTACTATAAAGTGTAGAATTAATATTATCTGCAGATTTAATTGGATGCAATCAAATAAAAACAAATTGAATACCTAACGGTGTTTTTTGCGGTCAACGGCCACCCTTATTTACCATTAGTTTTTTTTAAATAATTGTTTAACCGGTACAGTACTACATTACATTTTATTATAATAAAGGTCGCAGAATTTTGCGCATTTATCTATCCAGTTTGTTATGTGAATAAAAAAGTTGTACTGTCCTTCAGAAAGTTAGTGAGCCTTAAACTGTCAAGAGGCAGATATTTTCAGCCCAGAATCCCTGTTGTAGGCATATGTAAGGCCATTATTTCACCTCTTTTAGGAATAAGTAATTCTTTTTTTCTTTTTTGATTCAATTTAAATAGTAAATGAATAATAAGAGGTGTACTTGAGTTAATTATTGTTTGTGTTCATAATTCTCTTTTATTAGTAGAAACAAGACAGTAAATTTTTCCAAGAAATGAAGCAAATCCCAAATATTAATTGGTTTAAACTTGTTTTGCTTAGGCCGTGCTGACAATAATAAGGTCTTAAGTCAATTAACTGCGTAGTTTTAACTTCAGTAATGTAAACGAATATAACCACAAACTGCCTAATATTTAGTTATGTAACGGTTGATTTATAATTTTAGGTAGATATTATTGTACTCTCTGAAGGATAATTGGATTTCTTTTGCTATGGATGATTAAAACTGGAATAACTATCAGTAAACGCTTACTATGTACTTGTGTCGTAGGAAAATGAATAACTCAGTAGGTAGTCAATAGGAAATCTATTTGACAAAGGAGAGAACGTCGATCGGCGTGACGCCGCGCCGGTTTTATTCTCCGAGTAGTTCACGCTGTACCATCCAATTCAATTCTTAGCTCCTTTCTCTGGGAATGGCTCTCCTTTGTGTTTATGTACCCAATCAGTTAATTACTGGATACAATAGTTATGAAAAACACTATCCATGTTATTAAATACTTTGTAAGACCGATAGTAGATTCCTGGCGGGTAGCTAATAACACTGTTCCGACTAGAGAGAGTTACTTCTTAAGTTGATATTAAGAAAACCCCTTCTTAATTTAGAACGTAAATCTATAAATTCGTTCTGTGAAGGAAAACCAATGAATAATAAACTGTCTGTAACGAAATTTGTCATAAAAATAAATAATAAAAGATGTTAATAAAAATGTTAAGACAACACAATAAAATTAGATAGACATGGTACTTCTGTACAGATTTAACCAATTTGATTTAATTACCTGAAATCATTACTCTTTTGTTAGACTTAATAATTTTATTGGTATACCTAGTAATAAATAAATCAATTATATCCTACAATTTTATAGCCTACTTTAGGGTAAAGTTTTACTCTACTTTAGCATAAAGTCGATTCATAATGCTCTACGTGGTGTCTTTGTAAGGTAAAGGATTAAAGTATAAAGATTAAATATAAAGGTTTTACCCGCTGTGGACGAGCAGGTTTTAAACAGTTTTAAATTATTTCTTGAATTCTACTATTCAAATTCTTCTTTGTAACCATGAACTCAGATAATAACAAAAATACTTGGTTTATTGAAAACGCATTACTTTTGAAAAATATAACAATATTTTACTTAATTTAATTTAATAGGAACTAAAAGTAACCTAGTGAATAAAAATTAAAACAGAATTTAAATATTGAAAATTTCTGCCAGTTTACTAGTTTTAGACTTCCAGGAATCTCTTGCTCAGCGTTAAAAAAATCTCAAAAAGTAAATAAGTCCTTAACAAATCCGGTATTCTGGAAAACTATTAAACCAATCATAATGAACCTAATATAATAAGGTGTGGCACCACTTTCTTAAAGTTTTTTTTTTTTAAAATCCGTCACTCTTCTCAGAAGTATAATTTCAGCAAGGTAACTGAAGAAATAAAAAATTATATTCAATGCTCATACCGAAATTTTTCACACCCTGATTTTCTGTTCAACGTAGTTCATGAACTTTCTTCGTCGCACGATTCCTTGAATGTCAGGAAGGCTACATCACAAAATAATGTAGGCCTACATCTGTTTTATGCTAATTTCCCCACTTTAATATTGAAAATGACCAAAATGCCTCTGGAAGCCTGCTTTCTGGGAATTACAATAAATAGGCCTAATTTGTATGTATTTATTTTTAATGGGATCTATAATTAAAGTTTCAATGGGGAAATTATCTGGACTTAAGATCAAACCTCATTGGAGGGAGAGAAAAAATGTTTTAAAACCAGTTACGGAATTACGGAGTTATCGAATTGTTAACAAGAACATAGTGAGTATTTCGAATTTCGATACATTCGTTAGATTGCTAATACTGCGAGAAAATGAGGGTTGTGATGACGATAGGGAAGCGAAGCTCAACTTGGCCGATGTCACAGCGTTGACAGTCTCGTTACTCCATGGGTCGATGCGACGTTCAAAAAACTACTTCTGTTCGAATCCAGACAGTCCCGAATACTTACCGATTTATTATATTAACTCCGTATTGTACGGTTCAGTAATTAAAGTGGCTTCTGGCAAAAGTTTTACAGGACAGCATCATACAACCGGGCGAGAGGGAACACCGGTATAATACCTATTAATGGTTGTGCATGGTACCTACCTATCTCCTCTAGAGTAAACTTTACTGTTTGGTTCCGTTTTTAGTACACGTGTAAATAAAAATGTTCTTTTAGTATGATATGTAAACACTAAATACAAATTTGTAAAAGGAAATTTCAAACAAATCAAGTAAAAAGTTTTGTTACATAAACAAACAAGTTTCATTTTTGTAATATTTTACTTTGATGTCAACTTTTTATGTCTTTAATAACCTTGATAAATTCGAACAGTAGGGCTTATACTAGTACACTAGTATTTTCAAGTACACTGATACACTCCCGCCGAGAACTACGCAGTTGCAGGATTGCGGGTTGTTTAGTATAGTAAATAACCTGTATTATTATAGAAGTGCAAAAATGCCGTGGAAATCTTGCCAAAGTTACTACTTATTATGATTTATATGTTTGATCTTAAACAAAATCGGTAGTTAGTGAATAAGCCACGGTTACTACTTTGATCTTTTCAACCTGCTCTTTCAACCAACAATTATTTGCTAGTTTGTTGGTAAGCATGAGTGTTTTACTACAACGCAACGCATACTACAACACATTGGTTCCTGTCCAGTGTTTGGTGGCTTGATGGTACGGTGTGTGTGAGTGTATGTTGTTGAAACTTCGTCGTTACTGTTCTTTTGTATATAATATTATTATTTATTCGTCGAATTCGTTATTTCTTTATTGTTTTTCGTAATCAGTACTTAATTATACATTTATTGGGTGAATCGGCCGATTATAATTTTACATAAACGTTATAAGGAATTTAGTTTATTGTGTGAAACCGGAGTACCTTATCTTTGTTAAATAACCACTGTATTTAACGTTTTTTTTAAAATATTCTCAATATTGAAAATAAACAGCCATTATGTCAGCTTCTCCAGTTGCACGTCAAGCTACCCAAAGTCAGTCCATTCCGTCTCGAAGAGTGCTTATAAATGATCCTTCTCAGTTGCCGATAGATTATTCTTCAACACCTGGTGGAACCTTATATTCTACAACTCCAGGAGGTAAGAAAATTAATATTTATCATGTACCTTTTGTTTTGTTATTGTTATGCAAGGTCAATGGGAGTAGACAGAAAATAAGTAAAGGTACTGTAAAAAGCCGTTTGTTAAGAAATGTACTCAAAATATCGTTAAAATTATGTTTTAATAGGTTCATGTTTACATAGTGTTATTTCTTTATCTATTACATGAAAGCTTTTTACAAAATTTCAGCGTGTCTGGTGTTTTATTGCGTTCTTTTTACGGTTGTATTGTAGGCTCGTGTGTCCGTATGTAGTAATGCTGGTTTCTGAGATTCTAAAGCGTTATTCTTTGTTTAAACGTTCCAAGTATTAATTCGTTTTGTGCGACCTCAATCTAGTGTTTATGCTGTTTATACATAGCCACGCTATGATTATTTAAATGAAACCGTTTAACGTATTTTTACCATAAATTTAATTTTTATCTATTTCTGTTCGCAATTTGACCATTGTAAACTGTCTCAAGTTGCCAATTCAGTGCCAGGATTAGCATTATCAGCTGTTAAAATGTAGCCTGGTGTATAGTAAACAAGGTCAAGGTTGCAGGTGGAAGTGTTACTGAACTAGTAGTCTTCAATAATAATTGAAGAGCAAAACTGTAAAAGACTGAATATGGTATTACTGTATCAGTTGTGATACTGATCATATGAATTTACTTTCACTGAATTTTTTCTGTGAGATTTTCTATAGAAGTAAATTGTGCATAAAGTTGTTTAATTATTAATAAAAAATTAAAATTATTTAGAGGAGCAAGACATAGCCTATTTCATAACCATATTGCATACTTTTGGACAGATTACATTACACTTGAATTAAGACTATGTGTACTATTCCATGGTTATGTACTTGTTTCCTAACCTAACTACATCACTGTTATCATTGCCTTGTTTTCCTTTGATTTGAAAAGGTGTTTCCGTATTCAATTTTCATCAAACACATGATTATACTTAAAATTTAAAAGAAAATTTTGTTTTTTTTACTTAAATGGTAAAATAGACTAGCAGGGTGGTGGCTGTCTTAATTTAAAATGGTTGTTTTTGGAATTAAGATTCTTACAATAAAGCTTCTGATGGAGTTGTTACTTTATGGTTTATGAATAAAATTCAGAGCCTCTATCATTATAGAATCTGACAAAATGAATAAGTAACATAAAATTTTTCATTTTTTATAAGACCTATTTGAGTTGGTGTAGCAATCAGGCAATTGCACTACAAGCTTCTAAAGTTGTCTGATAATTTAGTGCTTAAATTTTTATTAAGTGTTACGTAAATACATACAATCAGGATGTTAAATTTTTTGTATGTTTCTATAATATGTATCAAGAAACAATATAAAAGGATTATTGATATTACACTAGGCAGATCCTGCGCTTTATTGAAAGTGTGGGTCTTGCATAAATAAGGAATAGGGGCAATCACAAAAGATCTTCTAGGTCGCGGTGAGGAGGGGCTGCAGAAGCCTGAACGCCCTGGTTGTAAAGAAGAAGAAGAAGAAAAGAGACTGAAAGTAAATTTAGCACTAATCTTTTCACAAACATCTTTACTTTTATTATAAAGGCAAACCGTGTTTTTTTGTGCAGGCTAATTTCCGAAACTACTGAACAGATTTTCATGAAATTTTGACAGCATATTTGTATTTATATTGACATTTTATTTAAACATTTTCAAAACTGATAACCCTAAGGGCCCTAATGAAGATTTTCATAAATATGTTTTTGTGTGTGTGTCAATGTGAGTCAGTATTACTGTTGAAGTAGATGAAGGGGTTTCATGATAACAAGAGACGTACGCGGGGTAATTTATCAAAATGTTGTGTATGTGTGTGCATACGTACTTTAAAGTATGCAGTCGATCTAGCAGCTACACAATTTCTGTTACACATTTATTTTAAAAAAATTTATTAAACCCGACACATGTTTCGCATGCGAAGCCGTGCAGGGCATGCTGGTTATATTATATTTCCAATATCTTTATTAAGAATGCAGTTGCACACCATGAAATATCTGAGATGCCTTTCATGCTTCATTTGAATATTATGGTTTTGTGTGTTGGTGCTAGCACACTACTGATTATCTGAATGAAATTCTGTATTACTAAGTTCTTCATACTCCTTGTGTTTCAATAAATTGTTAATTAAGTTTATTATGCTGTTTGTTTTTGGCCGTCTTTTGTAACATCATAGTTGTGTTCTCAAAAATACTACATTTAGAATAAATTTAATGTCTGATGTGAAAATGATTGATTGTTTATTAACATTTATAATGTGTAAACCTTTATTGGAATTTTAGTTAAAGATAAATTGTTTTAAATAACTACTATAAAACAAATTTAGGTTGTTTAATACTGGCAAAAATATTATAAAAAGTTTGATTGAGGCGTGTTTTTTAAACTGTGCTCCTCTCCAAGGAAGGAATGTGTAGGACAAGTCGGTGTGTATTGCAAAACTTCTAATAATGTAATTTTCCATATGAGCTTGTGATAGATTTTGTTAGATGATAATATATTAATGGTTTAACCATATAGTAATGGTGAATTATTTTATTGAATAGTAATGGTTTGAAATGAGCTGCATAAATCCATGCAGTTTTCATTCCATTAAACACCGCTTTGTATTATTTTAAACTTTTAAGGTTACACTGATGCCTAACCTTAAGGCTTTGCAGTTATGTTAAAAACTGTTTAAATAGTCACAAATCTAGAAATTATTTATGAAGAGACATTTTTACAACCAGTTAATGCAATAATTGTGTATAAACTGGTAGTAAATAAGTCTGGAATAGCTGTTTACATCACTTAGTCCTATCAATTCTATGACCTTTGCAATCAACCCAAGTAAAATATAATCCTGTACCTGCAAATGTACTGTTTTTCTATTTTTATTATCTTACAATATATTTAATGAAAAATAAGTGGGTTTAAAGAAATCACAAAAGATGGTTTGTTCATTATCATACTCACCCAACGGAATCTGGTGAACAGTTTTCTTTACTTTAAAGTATAAAAATAAACCATCTGCCCATAACAGACAGGTGGAGTGTCAAATTTTTACACTCAATCTGTTCGTTGCATGGCTAAAATAAATAGTTCTGTTTCTTATCACATGGTCAGCCAATTAAATGACTGAATAATTTAAGAACAGAAGAGGTAGAGGTGTAAAAGACACTAATCAGAGTTATCTCCTCTGAAAGTAATGAATTTCATTATACAGCCAGACCCTGTGGTGAATGAAGTGAAGGTGTCATTTGCAGAGTGGAAAATATGTGCTTTTCAGAGGGCCCGGTATGCTGATAAGCGTACTTTCCCACTCAGTGAGGAAGGCAATGGTAAACCACCTCACTCCTCGTTTTACTTAGTAAAACCTCTACAGGTTCAAACCAGACCTAAACAACAACAAATAAACCATTAGGTTTGGAAGTATTAATTTTTCAAATGTCTTGATAAAGTGAGGAATTTGTATACTTACACTTACAACAAATATTATTAATACAGCATGTACTTGATTTGAAATTTAGACTATTAAATAAACTGGAAATATTAATTTTTATGACTTAACTGGTCTGTTAGCTCTCTTAAGTGGGCTGATATTAGTGCAGTTGTCTGATAAATCAAAAGTTTAAGTTACTGTATGGAAAACATTTATACACTTTTGCCATTCCAATTGAATTATTCATTTATTTTCCATCCTAATTGAGAATGATTAGAAAATAATTTGTTCATTAAGTATTTATTTCGTTTGATATATTCATGTTTCCTACTCATATGGACCTTGTTATGGTGTGTCACTTGTAAGCTTGGTGTTGTTATATCATTAATAATTAAAAATATTTCTTTTGTAACAGGTACCAGGATTGTTTATGAAAGAGCAACTCTAATGCATTTAAGAAATTCTCCTCTTGCGAGAACACCCCCGAAGAATTTAACTAATATTCCTGACATTTTATTAAAAGGTTCTTCTCCCGACACTCTTCGTGAACCAAAAACAAATGGAAATGTTGTTTGTAGTCCAACTAAGAAAGGTTAGTATTTTTAATAATTATTTTATAAGCCTACTTAAGTCAATTGACGTATTGTCAACAATGTGCGTTGATAGATTCTCTACACTTGTACAGTATATTAACAGTTTATTCCTGTTGCTTCTCACTCTTGTATACTAATTATGGTGTGAGTAATAGGTAAATAATACTTTGACCATGTACAAAAATTTTCTAGAAACAGGTACCAGAAACAGGTAGAAACAGGTAGTGTGTTTAGGTCAACAGCCGAAAGGCTGGTTTGAACCTCTTAGAGGTTTTACTAAGTAATAAAGAGGAGTAAGGTGGTTTACCATTGCCTTCCTCACTGAGTTGAAAGAGTATGCTTATCAGCATGCCAGGCCCTCCAAAAAGCACTCACTTTCCACCCTGCAAATGACACCTTCACTTCATTCACCACAGGGAGGTACCAAGTACATAGCTAAACTACTTGGTACATTGTGTGTCAATTATACGTTACCGGTTAACCATAGTGGAGAGTTACTTAAATAATTCAACAAAGCAGAGAATGACAAGGCCAAAAAATATTTATTTATTTACTGTATTACAGTAATTTTAATTCAGTTTTTTTGAGATTGTATAGTTAAAAGGGTAGAGAAAACATAATTAAGAAGTGCTGCGACAAATGTAATCAGTGTTAATGTACGAGGTGTGTTTTTTAAGTAAGTACCGTTTTGCGATTCCGCCGCCGCAGCGCTACGGTCGGCGTTCCGCGCATGCGCGCTGGTTACCTACATCTCTTGTCTACGCACTGACGCCATTACAGTCTGATTCTTCATTGTATACGTTGTTTACTGAGTGTTTAAGATGCCTCCGACAATCGTGAGTCCCGCTGATTGTGAAGTACGGGCTGTTATACAATTTCTTAGTGCTAAAGGCGTAAAACCGATCGATATTCATCGTGAGATCGTTGAAGTTTACGGACAAAACATTATGAGTGATGGAATGGTAAGGAAATGGGTGAGAGCATTTAAAGATGGCCGCACAAATGTGCATGATGAAGAACGGAGTGGGCGTCCTTCGATCGTTAGTAAAGATTTGTTGCAGAAAGTGGACGAAAAGGTGAGAGAAAACAGACGCTTTACAATTTCATCATTGTCCGACTGCTTTCCTCAATATTCTCGTAGTGTTTTGTATCGCATTGTGACCGAGAACTTGAATTACCGGAAATTGTGTTCACGTTGGGTTCCAAAAATGTTGACGGATTTGCACAAAACCCAACATTTAGGCAGTGCATTGACTTTCCTTGAGCGGTACCACAATGAAGGTGAAGATTTTTTAGACCAAATTGTTACTGGTGATGAAACATAGGTGGCCTACGTCGCACCAGAATCGAAACAACAATCCATGGAATGGCGACATTCATCATCACCCAAAAGAGTGAAGTTTAAGCAAACAATTTCTGCCCGGAAAATCATGTGCACAGTTTTTTGGGACAGAAAAGGAGTATTGCTAGTGGATTTTCTGCCTCGTAATGAGACAATCAATGCAGCGTCTTATTGTGAGACATTGAAAAATCTGCGTCGTGCAATCCAGAACAAAAGACGTGGCAAGTTGAGTAAGGGTATCGTTTTGCTGCATGATAATGCCCGTCCACATGTGGCTAATCAGACCAAAGATCTCATCAAATCATTTAAATGGGAAACTCTAGATCATCCTCCATACAGCCCTGATTTGGCGCCCAGCGACTACCATTTGTTCCTGCACTTGAAGAAACACCTGGGCGGTCGGCGTCTTCAAGACGATAACGAAGTCAAAACATTTGTGATGCAGTGGTTAACAAATCAGGCGGCAGAATTTTATCAGGAGGGTATTCAAAAACTGGTGCCACGTTATGACAAGTGCCTCAATATTCACGGAAATTATGTAGAAAAGTAGATTAAGGTACAGGCTTTCATGTAAAAATAAAATTATTGCGATATCTTTGCACATCTTCTTTTAATTCCAAAACGGTACTTACTTAAAAAACACGCCTCGTATCTAGTATTATTGTTGTTATATAGTACAGTAAAACTTCATTAATTCGGATTATGGGTGGGAAGACGAGTTTGAATTAGTAAAATTCCGAATTAGGAGAATTTTTGACATTTAGTACTACTTTTACTATTACTTTACTGTATACTAGAATGTGTGATGTAATGTTAAATTTGTGATTTCACGCTTAATGAATAGATCATTGGAAAAGGACGAAAAATAACTTCAAAACACATTTATTCCGTTTAAAATTTAATTACAGAATTTACTATGTAATAAAATTTAATTTAATTATGTCTAAACATGAAACATAATGAAGGATTAATCTACAAAACAAATACTGCTACTTGTAGGCCTACTATCAATTGCAAAAATAATTCTGTATATATTGTGTATGAAAATATGTACAATTTCAAGGAGCCTACATTATTGTAATTACTCACAATTTTCACTGATTTTACAGGAAGTTATTTACTAGTAGATGTTTGATCAAAATTGTCAGATTTGCTATCTTTACTGTTGGTAGCTGGGATAAAAAAGTTTGAAATTTTTATTTGATTACATTTTTATTGTTTTTTAATAACTTCTTGTTTCATTTCTTTTAACGATAAATAAAACTTTTGAAAGTCACCATCACTTTCCACAAATTTTATTAGTTTGTCCAGTGTTGCGAAACTACGAAAAGCTTAATTTTTTTTAATGTTAATTTTGTCGTCACTACCATCTTCATTTTCAACATCTGTCTTTTTGTATCTGAACTATGATTTCATCTTCATTCAAGTTTTCTGCTCCAAATTTATCTCATCTATTGCCAACCATTGCCTTATTTCCTGGACGTCCTCAATACTGAAAGCTCCTCTGAAAGTTTCATTTTTTTAGCCCCACAAGATAAAATTTGCATTGCTTGTTGTACAAGAGTTTGTTCCAAGGGCGCTGATTGATGACCCCTTTTAAGTACCTAGTTGACAGTTGAATTACCGCAAGTTCCGAATTACTGAAGTTTTACTGTATATGATAGTTGCATGCAGGGTGAACAGGGGGGTTGATCAGTATAAGAGTAGGTCAGAGATTGCAGGAAAAACTGTTGTAGCATTAGCAGATGTGGTCCATGTATATGCTTGGATCTGGTCCAAAGCATCAGTTTTCCGTAACTCACCTCGTCACTAGTTCCAATTGAACCAAACCAGCGAGAATAGTAATGTTTCTTCGTTCAGTTATAGAGTTGCTGTTAAATGAGAGATTTGTAAATGTTGCTGACAAATCATGTTATATCAACATATTTATATTAATGTCTGCTTCTGGCACAGTAATATGCTACTTTGGTGTTTTGTGTGTTTAGTTTAGTACTTTATCATAAAAATTATGATGGTTAAATATGATTTCAATTAGATGGGACTTTTCTTGCCATCAGGATGGCCCGCGCTAATCATTTTGTGTTAAATTACAAATATGCCTCCAGCCTAAAGCAGAATAGAGCGATTATTTACAATCGTTCCAAATATAAGTAGATTGAACTGTAGTTCTTTTATCTGTAGAAAAGAAATTTGGCCAACTGATTTGAAGCTCTTGTTTATTATTTTGTTGAGATGTAGCGTATTAATTAATTGTTATCAACTTAAAAAACCATACCTACATCCATGGGACACAGAAAACAATGTTTACAGGTGTGTACAACATTTACCCTGCAATGTTCCTCAGTCCATCCAATTTAAAAAAATCGGGTGGACTAAACAGAAACATCATTCCAGGATGTAATTTTTTTTAATATTTGAGATATTTTTTAACTTTCTCTGGCCCTCTAGGAATATGTAGGAAAAGAATGTATTGTTTTCATGTCAATTTTTAAAATTTAGTTTTCACTAGAAATACACGTTTTCACCCCCCCCCCCCCTCTGAATATGTGTGTGTGAGTGCATACGTATGCAAACAAAATATTTCAAGAATGGAAAAGCAAATGAAGTTGAAACTTAAGTTAGGTACCACTACAGGACCCGACACTATTTTCATCGAAATCGGTTGGATAGATGTATTAGTTTATTTGTTTAATTTTTCACTTTTTTGCGATTTTCTCAAAAACAGCTCCTACAATTTTTTTAAAAATTGTCTCATTTCCTACATTTTTTATGCTCTATAAGATTGGGTAAGCCCCATGTCTGCTGAAATTCTTGGGGGGCCTATACTATCGTAGGAAATAATGATTTTTTAAGATTGCGACCTTAATTTGCATTTTCTTTATTTTATATTTCTGTAATTAATGATTTTCTTTAATCATCAAAATCTGTAAAAAGTGGGATTTTTTTATATTGTGGCCGTAGCATATGCATTTTAGGGAACATGTGTATACCTGTAGGTATACAATAAAAGTTGTAAAACGTTTAAAAACCTACAACTTTTATTTCAGTATAAATGAAATTTATCACCTTACTTTTGGTTGCTTTTTAAGTTTAAAAAATGTACGCGCTTTTCGGTGGTACCACCTTCTTCAGAGCATATTATTAAAATCAAAAATTAAAATTCAGAACGGTGTTTCCATTCAGTCATTTAGATAAAAACTGGTTTAAATTTTAGTCCTGTAGTTGTACTTATTATAATAGATGGCAATAACTTTTATTTCACATTTTTTTACATTGGTTAGTTTAGCATTAATTAGTGATTTTCTATATTTTTTCATCAAAATCTACAGTAAAAAATGAGAGTTTTAATATTGTGGCCTTAGTGTGCATTTTAGGACATAAGTGTGTATAATTAAAGTTATAGAAAATAAAAAGTTACAACTTTTATTTCAAGCATTATCTTCTACAGAGCTTAGGTTAGTTAATGATTATCCTGAAGTCGAGCAGAGGTTGATTTTCATTTAGCATCATTCACTCATGATTGAACATGGGTTATAGGGTGGTTCACATAGAATGTGATCTGCGTCCTCAGTTCTGGGCAAATGAATGCACCCCAATTTCAAGTGCGACCTTCCCTGTCGCACAAAATGCGTTCAGTTCATTTGGTCAGTCGCGATGAGTTCTTCATCTGAAGAGGAAGAAGCTATTACTCTATTGTTGTTCTCATAAAAAGAAAAAGAAAAAGTGTACGGTGTGGATACACAATATAAACAAAAAACCATTACAGTTTGGAGAGTGTAATAAACTATGTACAGAACTTTCATTACATGAAGGCCACTTTTATAAATATTTTCATATTGTATGGCATATAAATAATGACAGCAACGAACTGGCTCAATGAACTTATCCTTTTTGAGTGACATATCAAAACTTTGTGACAAACAAATATTTATATATTATTTATATATAATGATGAACACGTGTGGCTCGCAATGCGTTCAGTTTCTGCCTACAGCGTTTTGCTGCCACCCGCACAATCAGAATGCACTCTGTGTGCCACGCTTCGATACTAACCACAGCATTCAAAAAATATCTTGCACGCTATGATCACTTCCCCGGAACACAGGATGTAGATCACTTTCTGTGTGGCAGGTCCTTATTATTAAATTGCCAAGATAAAGTCATGTGAGTGTTTCACACCAGATTTTTATTCTCTCAAACAAACTGTGTGATTAATGAGGTTGTTAAATAAGATGAGTTGTGCTCTTGAACAAATAACAAATTTGTTAAATATGTTTGTAATCTTGTCAGAAAAAGTAATTATAGCCACTCAACTGTTTTTATAGTCTTCAATATTTATATATTTTTAATTGTAGGCCTATAGAAGCATTAAGTTAAAGTGTTGACTTAAACTGTAGCTTGATGGTAATTATTGTCTAACCATAAAATTTTACTACTTTATCTATTTTTATGTGATCTATTTTATCTATTTTTATGTGTATGTTTTTCATTCTTTTTTCCAGAACCAGTGTGTGATGAAAACGGTGAACAGTTTGAAATGGATATGTAAAAAAAAAACCACCAAACTTACTTACAAATGTATATTTGCACATGGATATATTGTCAAAGTTTTGTAATCACATAAAAGTAAAAAGAAATATCTTCCTATCATGTAATAATTTAAAGTGATATTCTAAATAGAAGCTAACATCTACCCAATGTATGGTCTATGCCATTTTTTCATTTATTGTGAAAAGGATTTTTAGATGTATATAATAAAATGATTGATTTATTATAAAGTACAAATTTTTTTAAAAGATCTGTATATTTATATATATCAAAATTTATTGTTAGCATTACCATGTACACCCATGTGCCGATGTTTTGATAATGTTGAGTAAGTTTTTAATTCAGTATGTATTATGTAAAAATGAAAATTGATTTATGTATTCATATTATGCTACTATGCATGTAAGTTTACAACTTTAGGGATTTGCTTTGTATTTTTTGACCTATTGTTGTTTAATTATGAAATTTTATATAATAGGCTATATATTTGTTATTTATGTAAATAATGCATTTTATAATTACAATGTTTAATATAAATTTATATTTATATCGAGGGTTATTCATAAATCAATCGATCAAAAATAAAAAAACTAAAAAATTTCAGTATGGTAATGATTGCAGGCAGGTTGTGGCTAAATGGAACGTGTCACTATTTCACAGATGTGTAATGTTTATTATTTTATTGTGTTGTGGCAGTTATAATTTCAAAATTATGTATTTTAGTTGTAATATGCCCCACAGCAATTAATGTACTGTATTTACCCGAGTATAAGGCGACCCTTAAAACTTTAATTAAAATTCTAGAAAAAAACAAATTTTTTAATGATAATTGTTTAATTAAAAATGAAATTAACATTACATTATATAAACGAAACACTATACACAAAACAAACTTCTTTTAAGCTTCACGAACATCTTCAACTCCATTCTTGTCTTTACTACTTGACCTAGACTAGGCTATTATCACGGTAGGCCAATGTGGAAGGTTACCCTGTGGTGAGTATGGGAAGCCATGGGCTCTAAAATCGCCTATAACCTATTCTATAAGCAAGCCAGGTCTACGATTCATTATGTTTTTCTTAAAAATCTTCTGAGCATCGACGTAAATGACATTTCTCATTTTTGAACAAATTGGGTTCTAGGCAATCCTATAGTCCATTCTACCCAAAAGACAGGTAATGTTTTAATAAACATTGTTTTAATAGATATCATTTAGTTTATCGTATATGTCCATTCCAAGTAAAATCATTAGATAGATAACTATTACTTACTTTTACTATAGGTCTATACAACATTTTTAAATCTTTTATTTTTACATCTTCGTTATGGCTTATGTAAATATTCGAATATAAGGCGATCTGTAATTTTTAAGGAAAAATTTCGGGAAAAACCTCACCTTATATTCGGGTAAACACGGTAGGTTTGACTTTTGTGCTAAGTGAAATAACTCATTTTTGTTCATGTCATTTATTACAGCAGTTGATCTGATATATTTAAATCTGCATTTACGTAATTGCATCATGTTATAAGTTTTGTGTTAATTTTTAATTTATTAACAACATTTATTTTCTATAACCACCACATTTATGAGTTGATTTATGAATAACCCTGTGACATAATTGTGTTCATTAAATAAGTTTCAAGACTGCATAAATTGGATAAAAAAAAGTTAATGGCATATGGGTTTAACTTTTAGTGTCGCTATTAATTGCTCAGGTCTTTTTTATTATTGTTTTCCAATCAAAACTACATTTACTTGTGTGTTTGATAAAAATAATGTAATAATTAGCTGCTAAATGAGAATGTGTACATTAGCAATCCATCATCAGTAATAAAATATTAACCGTTAGATATAGATTTTAGTTAACTATGTAGTAATTATTAATAGCTAAGTAAGACTTATCTTAAAACAAGTTACATAAATACATTTTTGGTTTACTATTATTCTTTATATTAATCATTCGTTATTATTTTTGTGCCATAAAGAGGTTAATGATTCAAATTTTACTATTGGTTTCATTGAAAAATTAATTATGAGTTTTTAGTTATAAATAATTAAAAAATAAACTAGTCGTAAGTTAATAATTGTGTTTGCTTATGTTCCAAAGATTGATACTGGGTTTTGTCGTGATAAATTTTAAACATATATCGTATTGTGATTTTCTTAAAAAATATTAATTACTGATAAATTTTTGAAGGCTAATAATCTGTAGTTTTTATGGATTATCATTAGAAATTTTATTAGACCCTAAAATATTATTTTTTTTAATGTTAAAGAATATTTTATTAAATAAAGTTAGATAAAATTAACAGTTAATTGCAGATTCTGTTAAATTTTTTATCTGAAATAAAGTTGTTAATCATATCTATGCATAATTGTCTAGATGTTATATAATTACAACCGAGTAATAATTAATTTTTAAGCAAATGTTGTTATATTCATGACATAAACCATTTAATAGAAATAGTATATATACGTATATATATATATATTTTGAATAAGGTATCAGTTGTAAATTTATTATTAAAATAAATTCGAAAAATTATTGTTTTTTTATTTGTTTGTTATAAATGGTGCGAAACTGTGTAAGAATGTTGAGATTAGTAGCGCTTTGTAATTTAATCGTTTGTCTCAGTTTCTCAGTTTCTGTCTACGCTAAGAGTACTCCGGCGTAGCAACCAGCAATACAAGTGAGCATGCGCATTAATTAAAAATAAGCACAGCATGATCAAAACAAAATTCCATACAACACTAAATCACTCTAAGCTTAATATTATAATGAAAACATGTTCAATTCATCTGTTAGAAAATATTTTATAAAATGAACATTAATTTACCATTAATAACTAAAACTTTTACTATTGTAACTCTTACATTGTTATTTTTCATTACAGTATTTACTAGGCTATTATTACATCATCATTTATATTAGTAGGTTTTTATAATAGGCCTAGACTCAGTTTTATTTTTGGTCACAAGTAATAATCAGACTAATGCGCTTGAATTATAACAGGAGAGTAAACAATTCCAGTGATTCGTTGTTTATAATTTCAGATTGTTTACTTCATATCATTAAAATTAATGTCTGTGACTAGTTTAATACAACTGTTTGCACTTGCCTGTGTTTAAATCATTTTTAGTGTCATCAGTTATCTTTTGGTATTGTATCGGTTCGTTTCGATTTTCTTCATAGACTGAAGTTGAAAAGTTTTGTAAGCTGTGTTTTGTTAACATGCGTGGTAGTGAATGCGTTGAGTTTTTGAAACATAAAAGCGGTAAACATTAAAAAGTAGACAAAAATTGTTTTGTTAAATGTAACGGTTAAAATAATTAATTAAGGAATCTTTTTATGAAACTACAATAATTACAAGTAATCTGAACGGTATAATTGAAAACGCTTAAAGGATAATGTTTATTTTAGCTAGATGTAGATACTATTTCAATTATGGAACGTAGTGCAAAATAATTGTCCGGCTAAGAGGTAGATATGCGCCAACTAGCGTAAAACTTTTTGTTTACAACCTATAGGTGCTTGCCTCACGCGGAGTACTCTTATAGTAGATAGACTATACTTTGAGTCTGCTGAAGTTACCTGTGTAGCTAATAAGTTATGCCAGAAGAATATGATGTCACCACCACCACAGCATTCTGTTTGAGTGGAGTTATCTCTAATGGCTGCTTCAGAACTTGCATTGAGATGCCTTTATTCTAAGTTACTCTTGGAACTGAGTCATGTGTCGGGAATTTGCCATGGGTATACCTTGGGGTTGTGTAGCATCACTTCTAAGCGCAGCTTCAGTCAGAATTTATTGAGGAAGGTGAAAGTAGAACTTATTTATGAATCACTTTAGTAACTTTTAAATTTGAAAGCCTTTATCACCAAAATATAAATAAATGTGGTCCTGGTTCAGTACAAATAATAATCATTTCTGCTTCTGTTAGATATCAAAAAGTGTAATTCAGTCAATTTCTGGATATACAGTCGAACCTCGATATAACAAAATCAAGAAAAAATTAATTAAAAGAGGTTTGTTGTGTTGAAGTTAGAAGAATTCCTGTCAAATTTTTCTTAATAATGTTGAAAAAATCTAAACTAGTAAATGTATTTTGTTATAGACTATGTAAATACATCTAATAATAATAATAATCATCATAATGAAAAAGTCGTAATTATTTCAATTACGAGGAACTTACATTCCACATATAATGATTTTGGCTATAATTAAAGCATGTCAAATTCAGATGTAGCTCAATATTATATTTTTATTTCTAGCTCTTAATTTCTTCATAACACTAACATAAAAAATAAATTCACTACCTAACTATTTAAATTTATTATAAAAAACCATTAATCGTAAACACATTGTTTAGTTTTTCATATTCACGTTCACTGCGGCCCGGGTGAAGCAAGGTTATTCGCTGTGGCTGAACCGTCGCCTGCCACATTTATATGTACACAGAAAGCGCAGAAGTCCGCGGCGCTTCATATCCTCATATTCTCTCTACAATTACAATTTCTCGTGTGTATTTTCATTCAATACTTTTATTTTTATTTATACGTGTATGTTTATGTATTTTAATATAGATAAATGTATTTGTTTGTCGTTTTAAAAATATACACATAAGAGTAATAAATACCAAACAAATTTAAAAGTCTGAATGTACTTTGCTTTTATTATATAAACCTATGAGAAAAAATTAAAAACTTATAGGAATAATAGGATAAAAGTAGTTCATTATGGCAGTCTTAGCTGAGTAACTTTGGTGTGGCCAAAGGTTTTTGAAAAGTTGAAAGTAAGTGTTATTACGGTACAGATGGCAGACAGATATCGGTACCTGTTACAGGTTTACGATTTTCTCTTGTTTTCAACAATATTTTATTACCCTTTCTGTTCCCACGGCAGTAAGTCTTTCCGTGGACAGGTAAAAAAAGAATTGAATAAGCCTACTAGTATACTATTATAAGTAAATGACCCTGCCGCTTTGTGTGACTGTGCACGCCTCGTAAGTTCCTAAAATTATAAGTACTAATAAAATATTTCTATAACCAATTTTTAAATAAGGCAAACATTTAAAAAAAAATTAATACCTACTAGTTTCTTTAAAAAACGTTAACTTTAGGTCTGTATGTACGAAAAAGTAGGCCTACTTAAATTTAAAGCATTTAGGTATTATATTCGTATACACATATTTATTTATTTAGTTGCATTTTTGCCACACTTAATATTTACTAGGTATAGTAAATGTTGCGTAATTGTAACAAAAGTAATGTAATGAAATAACATTTTATAGCATTATTACTACAACTAGAAAAAGAAAATTCATGCAAAAGTTTTCTTGCCTGATTATAAGAGTATAGATGAAATAATCACTAAAATTAAATAATAAAAATAATATAATAAAAAAAATACAGAACAATAATAAATAAAACTACTTTATTTAAAACTAATATGTCACTAATAACAAATAAAACAGCCCGTAAAACTCAAAACTTAGAAGAAAATATATCAGTTTTTAAAACTCCACCAAAAAAACCGGTGATGTTTCTTTTAAAGCTGAAGGTATACTGGCATAGAATGAACCTTTTTCTACAGCTGAACAATAAAAGAAATACAATTTACCCTAGCCAAACGCAGAAGGAAGAGATTATAAAACCGTATAGAGGGACCTCATTTTTGTGGCGGCCTGCACGCTGGGACTGTTCAAAATGTCACATAAATGTGGTGACCGCACAGAATGTGTTAATAGGTAATGATTAATATATTTAATTCTAAATGTTAATGTATTGCTTAAGAAAGTGAGTAATTTTCAGTTGGTTTTTCTTTTTGAATGAGTATATGTTCAAACAAAGTTTCACATATATTTAAATGTTCAAGAATACTGTCAGATACTTCATCATGTTTGTAAACAAGTATAATTTAGGTACAGAAATTACAAAACTCTCACTTAAAGCCCACAGAGAAGTCGAAAATACAGTACTAAGTTTAATGTATTTTTATTAAACATACTGTAGTAGTAAAAAATAGTGTTACTAAGTGCAGTATATCACTTATTTTGTTGTATTGAGGTACAAGTTTGTTAAATAGAAGTAAATTTACTGGTAGTTACATTAAAATGTCACAGTGCAGTAAAAAGAAATTTGTTACATTGAGATTAGACTGTACTAGTAGCATTGTAATTCATGAATATTGTGACATTTTTGTTGATAAATAATTGACTATATCTTCAGTGAAGTGTATGTTAACAGTTATTTATGTATGTTTACTTATGGTAAAGTACTGCAACCTATTCTATTTCATTGGTGACAACTTAAAAGCCAGTTCTACAATTATTAAAGAACACATTATCTTCCTGGGAGCTATATTGTCTAGTATACTACTTTCTGGGGTTTTACAGCCATCTTTATAGTGGTTGCTGGTAAAGCCACTCTCTTAAATTAATGCAATTGGAAGAATTTGTACCTTTGCAAATGATGCTTCTTGCATGCACATGCCAGTTCTATTAGGAGCTGAAGAAAATTGTCTACTTTGATATATCCCTGCATACCCAGGTACAGCTAATACTTGGATGTGCTTACTAGGCTCCAATAGAGGTTATTTCCTTTTATCATGTTGAATGCAGTTATTTAAAGAAGGCATGCTGTGATGAACTTTTTTGTGCTAATTATGAGGCTTGTTGGCTGTCATCTGTCACCACAAACAAATCAAATATATTACATAGATATTAATTCATTTTTATATAAATTATAAATTGCCGATTCTTGTATATTTATTTTCATGGTCTTCGGGTAATAGCCTACATTAGCCTTTAAACACTACTTAAATTGAAAATAATGAAGAAATATTTCAATATGCTTTCATTTTTGTTAAAACAAAGGATGATTAATTGTTAATAAGAAACCTCTTTAGAAAATAATTAACATGTAAAACTGTAGTTGCAATAACGAAAACTGAAATTTTCAAAATTAAAAATTTTTCTGTCCCTAATGTGTCAACATTTAACTTTAAATGAAGTATCAAGTAGTGAAAATTAATAGGTAAGTAATGATGTCAAAATTAGACATCAATTTTTAACTTGACATTACCTATACTCCCGATTTTGGAATCTCCTGGTTGCTGTTAATAAAAAACCCTTAGAACCCTTGGCCTGAGTTTCAAAAGGTCTCCAGGTTAATACTGGAATGTTTAATCCAGATTCTTTCAGTAACTGGTTTATAATAAATGATAACAAACTTATTTTAAACTATTTATTAAGAAAATAATAAATGATTACACTTACATTAGACTGATTACAAAATCATACCCTTAATTCTTTAACATAACTGAGACACACATACTTTATAATACCTCATTCCATATTGCCCCCTCCCTTCTGGACAAAGAGTTGGTTTTTATGTATACCCTATATTTAGGGTTTGAGAAAGAATAAGATAATTAACACACCATTGGATAATGAAATTTTTGAGGACAAATACACTATAGGGCTGGGTCATAGCTTCCATCACGTACTTGGTCAACAACCAGGAAATAATCTGTATGATAACTGCCATGGACAGAACTGATCAAAGCTATTTCATTCAAACATTGTTCTACCTATTAGTTAAAATACATTTTAATTACTCCAGCAACTGTAAAAGCTAGGAATTAAATACAAAGAAAAGAAAGTTATCTACGGTCGGTATAAGAATCAAACGGCTGTTTTGTTAATTGAGGGGTACAAAAAAGAGCTGCTGTAAGAAAAGGTGTATGACAAAGACGTTCTTTGTCACCACTACTTTTTAACTTGTATATAGAAGGGGCAATAAATGAAGTGAAGGAAAAATTTGATGCAGGAATAAAAACTCATGGAGAAACAATAAAAATGCTGAGATTCGCCAATGATATAGTTGTAGTAGCTGAGACAAAGAAAAAACTAGAGGATATCCTAAACAGAATGGGTGAGATCATGAGAAAGGATTACTTCATGAAAATTGATAAGAGCAAAACAAAAGTGTTGTGCAGCAGCAAGAGTGGTTTAGAAGAGATGGGAAATTTAAAATTAGGCAACGTAAACATACAGGAAGTTGGGGAATTCTGCTATCTAGGGAGTAAAGTAACAAAGGATGGTAGAAGCACAAGTGTTATCAAAAGTGAATTGCTCAAGCTAGAAAAGCCTTTGAAATGAAAAACAGCTTACTGACTTGCAGATAACGAAAAATTTCTTAAAACACTATGTTTGGAGTGTAGCATTATACAGGAGTGAAATGTGGGTGATAGGGGCTGTAGAAAGGAAGAGGATAGAAGCTTTTGAAATTTGTTGTTAAAATGATTAAAGAAAATGTTAAAGATTAGGTGGGTGGACAAAATAAGTAACTTTAGAGGTTCTTAGGCGAGTGGATGAAAAAAGAAGTATATTGAAACATCTTGTCAGAAGAAGGGATAGGCTAGTGGGGCATATATTAAGACATTCAGGTATTGGTCTATCAATAATGGAAGGTAATACTGAAAGAGTTAATTGTAGGGGGAGGCAAAGGTTAAAATATTTAAAGCAAATTACACAAGATGTAGGATGTTACAGGTACATAGACATGAAACGACTTGCGCAAGCTTGGAGAACTGCATCAAACCAGTCGAGAGACTGATTACAAAAAAAACTGAAAAAGTGGTTTCTAATAAAAGTGTACAGTTTTATAAAATGCACTAGTACACAGATTTCAGTAGTGATGTCAGTTGTATTGGTGAATATCTTGTTTTGTTAGAAGGCAACATTATTCATATCCTTGAAAATTTTGTTGATCTGAGTTCTATATTTTTATCTACTGTAAACTTTGTCTAAATTTAACACTCTAGGTTTTCTGGAATTATCTTTGTGTTTATTCCTCCCAGACTCAACTGCATTGCACAAAATCATACAATAATTTAATGATTTTTATTTTATCAGTAAAATAATGAGAATAGTATTGTCAGACTGAAAGTACAACTTATGTACAACTGATAACATATAAATTATTAAAAAAAAACGTAAATGTCAGGAAGGCCTGCGAGTGGCCGATGGTATGCTCAACTGACAACCATTCATGAATAAACACCACTGGTTTGTTTGAATTTGCACCTACTCGCACCAAAAGTTTAGCAGAAATGCAGTGAATTAATTAGGTAAAAAAAATATGGGATGAGCATAAGAAAGTAATACAGTTTAATAAAAAAACTGTATATATTTAGCACTTTTATATTGTTTTTCTAACAGAGAACTTATCTAGTCTGCTAATGTAGAGTAGACGCAATAAACTAGCTACTGTAGTTCTGGGTGACTGGATAAAATACGACTATATATTTTTCTCAGTTTGCAATACTGTCAAAATGAAAAATAAGCTACTGTTTAAATTCAGCCGATTGCAGTTTAGTGGAAAAGCACTGTCTAATATTTATAGTTATGTTTAAGTAGATACTGTATATGTTATACAGGTATATCAAAAAATCCAAACTGCACACCAGCACAACAAGGAGCCAGGAAGGTAGTTATAAGAACTTGGTCATCCCTAAGTTATAAATTTAATTGTTATTCTTGCTTAATATTAATAAATATTCCAAAAAAAACTAATGCTTTCATTTCAAAAACAAAAATGTAAACCTTGGAAGCATGTACTTATCTATTAAATTATAAAGAAATGTTCATGAAATGATGTGTGAATTTGCTGGCCACTGGAGTCTTGTTTTTTGGTTTAACGTCCGACTGTTCTGCAATTACTGCTAATGCAGACGGTGAAGGATGAAATGATTTTTGTAAAGTACGAAAATATGCCGTGCCTAAATGGGATTCAAACCCAAGACCGGAGACAACAAGACTGGAGTCTTATTGTCAGTATAAAAGTAATAGAAGCTTTGGGACTACATATGCACTACTTTAAGCTTCGGGGCTGTGGGAAAAGAGTGATCAGAACATTGAGATTTGAAGGTAAGTAAAAAATACTCAAAACTTCTAATGCCTAAGCTACAGAGTTATATTATTAAGACCACAGTTTTTGTTGACTTAAATATTGTTACAAGACAACAATTAAAACTAATCTAAGTTTTATTACTAGTCTAATTTTTTTTAGGCTTACATTAATAAAGTACTCATGGAGGGTGACTACAGACAGTATCCAAAGTCACAGGCCTTATAGCCTTAGTGTTAATTGTATTTTTTTGTTAGAAATGGTACATAATGTGTACTGTAAAAAAATAACAATCAGTTAAATACAAATTTAGGTTAAAAAAATTGCCTTGTTTTACAATAAATTTGTTACGTTATTCACTTATTGTGCAGGTTTCCATATGAAAATATGGAAAAGTGCAGAAGAAAAATGGAAGGGCGGCCCTTTGCCAATTTATCCTCATAAAACTTTCACTAAAGCTGTTGAAGCTGGGTTTAAAGCAATAGGGGTTGGTCCTTTTACCAGGGAGAAGGTATAAAAATTATCCCTAACAAATTAGGTAAAAGAAATGTAGGTACAAGTGATTGAAATGCCACCAAAGCCCCACTTGAAACAATCCTTTGCATGCTGGACACTAAAGAAATAAAAGGAACATAGAAAATAATTAAAATTAGTTTATCTCAGGGAAAAGTGTCATAAATTTAGAAGAAATTTTGAGACACGACCAAGGTATTAACACACCTAGAAAGCCAAAGCCTGCTAGAGCAAAAACTAAGAGGAAAGGACAGAGTAATTTGAATCTAGCAGCAGAGAAAATTGACAATGCTATTGATGAGATATCGGAAATGAGTGGAGAAGAGATTTAGACACCGTTGAATTTGATGAACTGAAATGAACCTGATTTTTACTTAACTGAGAAGCTTTTAAAAAATAAATTTGTGAAGAAAAAAATAATTTGTCAGGTTATAACCAAGCCACACCAGACACCACAAAATGTTCTTTTCTGAGTCACTCGACTAAGGGTAAGCGCACAGTAAACGCTGGTCGGAGGTCACTTACAAGCGGGAACCTGCTAGCAGAAATATGCCATGATATTTTAATCAGACGTCTCACAGTAAACACTGGTAGTGGAACCTGCACGCTGGTCACCTGTACAATACATATCAGCTCACAAGTTTCTTTTGTATAAACCTGCGCGCTGCTCTGCTGGCAGGTTGCAGTGTACTTGGCATCGTATAATATATAT
Source organism: Catonia carolina (assembly GCA_035578175.1). Lineage (NCBI taxonomy): Eukaryota > Metazoa > Arthropoda > Insecta > Hemiptera > Achilidae > Catonia > Catonia carolina. Next base: position 118,398,784 of record JAQMRL010000001.1, read on the forward strand.
TCATAAAATAACAACTTTTTTATTAAAATGGAAACTTACGATTATGTGGGTACAGAATTGTTAATATTTAAATATTAATAAATATAATTATCTTAAATATCAAAATATTAAACATTTCCAGAATCATTCTCTTGTATTAAAAACCTGTCTATATTTTTTAATTGCAGTAAAAGATGGTGATACTTTCGGTACAATTTTCAGTTATTATTAATATCACTAACAGTATTGTCTTTATAAATTAAAACTTTCGTATAAACGTTTTCCATAAAAAATAATTCATCATCACTGCTGCTACTAGAACTCATCTTGAAATATTGACAACTGAATGAAGATTTAAATGCGTATTACATGCTGACAAGTGTGCACACTTGTCAGCATGAATTAGTATCTGCGATCAGTACCATCCAGCAATCTGAAAACAACGACCAGGGACTAGCGTTCACTGTGCGCTTACCCTAAGACAGCAAACATATATATTTTTCCTTGTAGAATAAAAATTAGTTTTGTTCCATTAAAACAGTTGCACAGGTTTGTAAAACCTCTTTTTGAGAGATGAGAAAGGCCTCCCCATTTAAAACACATTTATTTCTTTTGTGTGTTAATGTAGAAGTCAATTAAGAAGAGTTGTAATTTTTCTAATCTGTTATACATAGGCTATTACCCAAATTAACTTAGAATATAACAAAAGTTACAGTGTCCAAAGCCACCCGTTTGAAATCATATCATTGAGATTACTTAAAAAAAAACAAGCCTGTACAAAGGTACCAACTTTGAGGGTGACTTTGAACAGTCATGGTTTTTTATAGGTTGTTGTTTAGGTCAACAGCCCAAAGGCTGGTTTGAACCTCTAGAGGTTTTACTAAGTAAAACGAGGAGTGAGGTGGTTTACCATTGCCTTCCCCACTGAGTGGAAAAGTACGCTTATCAGCATGCCGGGCCCTCTGAAAAGCACATATTTTCCACTTTGTAAATGACACCTTCACTTCATTCACCACAGGGTCTGGCTGTACAATGAAATTCATTACTTTCAGAGAAGAAAACTCTGATTAGTGTCTTTTACACCTCTACCTCTTCTGTTCTTAAATGATTCAGTCATTTAATTGACTGACCATGTGATAAGAAACAGAACTATTTATTTTAGCCCTGCAACGAACAGATTGAGTGTAAATAATTTGACACTCCACCTGTCTGTTATGGGCAGTTTTTATGGGTAAAAAATAAAAAACTGGCTTCTTTTTTTATTGAACGTTACTATATGGGTGAGAACTAAACCTGAAAGGCTGTTTTTCGCCCTTAAATTAGAGTCCTTCATTGCCAAATTTGAGACCAAAGTCATCATCAATTACATTTTAATGTAGCAGTTCATTCACATACAACCCTTGAATTTAAATGTTGTCTATAATTGCAGCTTAAGTCCAGCCTTTCTTAGTTTGCTCCTACTGTCAACAAATAATGACGTCACTGAGCATGTGCATTATATAAAAATGTATACACACTGATTAAAAAGTAACAACAAAATCTGATATTTTAAGTGCTTATAATTTAAAATATACTTAACTTAATCGGAATACGACATCCATAAAGTCGTGCACCCTGTAGTAGCTGGCTTTGGTTTGTTGACAGTAGGAGCAAATAAGGACGGCTGAATTTTTGTAACTAGTTATAACATCCAATGGAAAAAGAGACTGACTTACTGAAACAACACTCCTGATTCACTTAGAATTTAGTATGTACCTTAATTATACTTTTAACTTAAAACAGCTTTGTCACTGCAGAGGCTATTAATTACTTTTAATAGTATATACATGCTACTCATGCAAAAATTTTTGGAGGAGAATATGATATCTTACTGTGGACTGTTACTCCTTCCATCACTGCTGTTTTAAGGTCAGACATCATTCCAAAGATTAGACTATGACTGGTTGGCAATTGCATGTGCCAATTTCATTCTAAAAAATATTAAATTTTAATGTATCCTGGATTCACTCGCTAGGATTGAATAGGTACCATAATAAATTAAAAGAGGTATTTTGTATCCATTGATTTAATATTTCCTTGGTATTAAATTAGAATTGAGTAGGCTTATTATCTACTAATCGAATTAGTTCCAGAAATTTGGAATCGAAATTAGACAGGTCGTGAAACAGTCCAACACAATTTTCTGTCGTCGTTACTCCGTTGGAAAACTACCGCCCTTAAAATTCAGTAATGTAACCGTTGTCAGCCGGTTACAGAAACGTCACCAAAAGTTTTCTTAACGTCGCTGTGACTGAATAAAATTCATAATAACTTCTAACTAATTTAATTATTTTTATCTAATTAAAATTTTACTGGAAATTACACAGTTAACTAGTACAACTTTACAAATAGTAAGCTTTATATAAATGAATTTGTTTTCATACGTATTCAAAGTAAGTGTTTTGATCGAAACAGCTGATTCTGTCATATTTACCGTAATAGTATTGGTATGGTGCCGCCGCCACGTTGGAACCGATGAACGAAGCTGAGTTATTTGTATGAAATATTTAAAATAAGTTTATTGTCCATTGCTTCAATATTTAACTGAGGTAAGCCAATTTTGTTATTTTAGTCCTTTATTAAGTATTAAATTGATTGCTCTAGCTTTAACTATACGTTTGAATATTATTGTACAGCCTGTTTGAAATTGGGTTATATCAAATTTCCTTCATTAAATCAAATTTTTATGTAAACATATTCAAATAATTAAAAGTATCTGTTTTTATTGTATTTTTGGCTTTGTAAATTTTTAATAAACGAATATATACGAGCGTTTTCACTTACTCTAACCGGTATTTGTGTAGCTACGTTTTCTAACCTTTATTTTACTAGGTAGTTTTGTTTAAATTCAATTCTGTTAAAAAATGTTATTAGTAGCATTTACCCAATCTTACTACACAACCAAGCCTCTCTCTTCTAAATTTGGAACACAGTGCAGTAATCCCACTTTGTCAATGGGTACCATATGATATTGACAAGAGTGTTGTCTCATTCCTTGTGTTTGTTAAACAATACAGTGTGTCTGAGTAGTTTTAAAATTAGGACTTAGATGTATAATAATGTGTAAATGTAGCTTGATTTCGTTAGTAATAGTAAATTTTTGATGTGAGATAGGAACTGTCAAGTATTTTCATGTAAATGAAATTGTTACAATCTGTTTCTGTTATGTGTCAAGTTAGGTATCAAATTAAAACATATGTACACTTTTTATTTTTTTAGTAAGGACTTTACATAGCTGGAATTCACTCTGTTTTATGTTGATGTTACAGTAGGCCTTATACATTTCATTCTTTATTAAAGTAAATTTGTTTGACCCAACATACTTGTTTTTGTATTATCTTCTAATGCAGTAAAAATTCAATACATAAAGGATACCCAATGACATTACACAGAGCAGAAGTTCGTGCATATAGCTGAATTCAAAATTCAAATTATGCAAATTAAATATTTAGCATTGTATGAATTTTTCAGTCATTACATCATATCTTGACATAAAAAAGTAGTCTTTCTCATTTATTATATTAATTAAATAGTCTGTAAAACTGATCAAATGTTCTTGCTAATTTAAAGCAGTACAAAATTATTTCATTTAAGACCAGTTTTGTTGCTGTATTATCCACAATAATTGTTATTTTATATGGTCAGCAATATTGAGTAACTGAAAATTGGATCCATTCCATGTTGTTTCATTGTCATGGACCGAATTCACCCTGTTTTCTTTTTACAAAAAAAAAAATAATCAATTGCCGCTAAACTGAGTGTTGCACTAATAGATATTATTTACAAGCATTATACCCTTCTCAATTTTCTTTAACTCATTGTACATGCATTATTGTTATTAAAAAGTGTAACCAACTCCAAAAATAAAACTCTCCTACATTTAAATGCTTAAAAACAAAACGAGAAAGGTTGCATGCAACAATAAAGAAAATGTTAAAATATGACAGAGGCCTTTAACACTTACACTGCTGAACAGTTGAGAGCAGGATTTTACCCCTGTGCTGATGGTAAACATGGCTATAAGAGTCATAAGCTTTTTACGCGGAACATGTGTGTGGTTAGCTTGTGAAGAAATTACCTGCATGCAATTGTTGCGTGTTCAGCAGCAAAAGTGTCAATAAACTCTTGAATTCCGAAGAACGAATCAAACTCTTCAAGCTAAATACGAGTATCCCCATTCAAACGTAACCAGCACACATGGAACTTCCCCCTCCTCAACGGTCCAAATAGAAACAGTGGTTACAGAATTTAAAACTACAAAGCATGTGGAGAAAACTGATTTTTACTGAAATGTGCAAGTATGCCATGTTTGCCACTCAAACATCCTTAAGCATGGCTCTATCCAAAATATGGATTACTGTAAAACTTCCAAAACATTTGAACTTGGCTATTATTCACCCACTCCATGAGAAATGAGATAAAACTAACTCTGATAACTACAGAGGTATATCTCTTCTAGACTATACATTTAACTTTTCTAAAATTCTTTACAACAGGATTAAAGATTAGTTGAAACAAGAACTTAGAGAGTATAGGGGGTTTCAGACCCTGGAGAAGGGTGTAGAACAAATCATAATCTTAAAATTGGTCATGACATATTACCGAAAGGTGAAAAACCATGTGTCACTTTGTAGATTTCAAGAAGGCATACAACTGCGTCCATAGACCCTCAACACTAAAAATCTTAAGAAACTTTGGTTTTCACCCTAAACTAGTGAAAATGACAGAAGTAACCTTAATGGTTACCAAGTCTGAGATTAAGTTTAGAGGAAAACATTTCAAACTATTTCCAGTTAAACAGGATTGTGCCAGGATGATGGTCTACCTCCGTTACTTTTTGATTGCGCTTTAGAGTACATAATGAGAGAATGGTATAGAGTAAACCGCAGGAATATCATAATCGATCGGAAAGGAAACAACTTAAGCTTAAACTGCTTAGGATTTACAAATGACCTGGCTTTCCTAACTAGAGATACTCATGAAGCTAAAGCTTAAGTTAAATCATTGTATGCAATAACATAGAAAATTGGCATAAAGATCTCTTCATAAAAAATAAAAATGAAGATTACTTACCAAGAAAACTACTGAAGCCAGACAAGAAGTTAAAATTGTAACTAAGTTGAAATACCTGGGAGAAATAATAACCCACAACCTCAGCAAAAGCCCGACCTGGGTAAACAGATTGGGCAAATTGGTCAAGACACAACTCAACACCAAGAACATGTATAACAAGGAATACCTTTCAATAGCCACTAAACTTTTAAAAACTATGATGGTTACACTACTAGTCATAACTTACACTAGCGAAACCATCTTTAAAACCTTAATACCGTAACAATAGACAAAATACTTTAAGAACACAAAAATTAAAAGAAGAGTAATTAGAACCTGTGTAAACAAGAACTACTACAAAGAGGGACTCTGAAGAATCGCTTGGAATGAACCGGTATATAAGGAAATAGAACCAGGAACGTGCACAATAAAAAAGAAGTGGATATCCTTTTTTAGGACGTTTGATCAGAACTTTTTAGAACAGAATCATTAGACAAATACTGGAAAAACTCTGGCATAGAAATGTTAAATTGATTATGGAAATCAAAGAAGTACAAATAACTTTAGAAGACTTAAAAAAAGAAAACAGATGAACTCAAAAAGCTTAAAGACAACCTGTTCTAAACATAAATGTAATAAAACATCAGTGGTAGGGTGATTTCAGATTTAAGTTTGGAAACTAAAATCTGAAAACATTCAAAATCTTTTACCATTTTAATGACCCAAAAAAATGTTGTAAATGAGGGAAGTCAATTAAAGATACCTTTCCTGATTCGATATTCCGATCCTTTAAGGTTAATTAATGAATTACAATTTGTATAACCTTACCAATATTAGATCAAGTGTCTCACTTTAACTATCTGGGCTGCGATGTGAGCTTTGATAGGGACTTGGATGTCGAAAATAAAATAAATAAATTTCCAGCTATTTGTGGTACCATTAACTGGACACTTGGTAAGAGAGCTAGAACAGAGACAGTAGTGCAGTTATACAAGGTAATGGCAGTCCCAGTCCTTCTTTATGGAAGTGAGTCATGGGTTACCCCAAAACGCCAAGAAAGTAGGATCCAAGCAGCTGAATTGAGGTTTTTAAGAAGGGTGAAGGGCTGCTCGAGGCTGGATCGATTTTATGATTTTTATGAATACATAACGAGGAAATTAGATCTGAGTTGGGTGTATTAGCTTAAATGAAAAAGTGGAGGAGTACCGGAATCAATGGAGGCAACATTAGAATGGATGCCAGAGGAGAGGATACCTTTAACAGTGACGGAGTATGTTCCAGTTGGAAGAAAGGAGGTGGCAAGACCTCAAAGAAGATGGCAGTAGTCGAGATGTATGGGTTGGAATGTCTCATGTTTGTGTAGAATTACAGGATGGTTTGTGAGTTTGGAACAGGCTTATGCCTAATCCTTGATAGTAAGAAGATACCTTATCAAGCCAGTATTGCAATCGTTAATATAAATGTATTAAGACTGTTACTCCTTTTTACAATGCTTATATTTTACTATCTTTGTAAAAATAAATATTGACGATAAATGTTAACAGTAGACCTAAAGTATAAATAATCAAAAACAACCTTAGAGGCAAATTATTGGAAAACCAAAAAATAAAAAAATACACCTATTCTTCTATTCTGAGATATTCTACTATTCTACTTATTTTATTTTTAATCAGTATTTCTTTACTGATTATAAATCTTTTACTGTTATACAGATGACTGAAGAAAATACTTCTTCTGTAATAAAAAACAATTTGTTTTAGGCCTACTTTTGATGTTAACATAACGTAGCAGATTTCATTTGGATCTATAAGCTGATGTGACGTGGGTTGTACAGTTTGTTTTGTCTTTATTCATCTGTGTATATTTTTAGTTACCAATAGATCTATTGTGTGTATAAATATTTATAATTTACGTTTGCTAATTGACAATCACATTTACAGTAATTAAAAAAAAATTATACTTCAGTAATTTTTATATATTACTGCATTATATTTTTGTATTGTAGCATACTTTTAATTTATTAACTACTAAAGAATTCATTTGCTATGTAGTGTAGAAAAGAACATCACATATAATTGGTGTAATGTATACAAAGTGTTTATGAGCTATTATTTTGCCTATTAATATTTTAATTGATTTAAAACACTTGTCTCTATATTAAGTAGCTACATTAAGACATTAATAACTATTATTATCTTGAAATATAATTAAAAAAAATTTTTTTTTGGATGTTACTGCCTATATAAACCTTAGCATTGTGTGTAGGTAATATAAAAATTAAAAAATGCCAGAATTGACTGGAAATCGAACCCAGAACCCCCTGGCATAAAATCCAGTTGCACTGACCGTTTCACCAACACGCTGCTAAATTTGTTAGCGACTTTCTAAATTTATCCTATCTGAACAAATATTATAATTATGTGAAAATTAATTGTACCCTAATGTATAAATATTTTTAATTTCTTTACTGACCTTTTGTAACTGCCTTGATTTTTATTTATTTATTTATTAGTTCACTTAATAGCATACATGTGTTTTGGTGGACCCACCTTCATTAGAGTATATAAAATAATGAAAATAGAAAAAATTATGTACATTTTTCAGAAGAAGTAGTTTCTTTATTTATCTGTATAACAGATTTATACATTATATAATTTATATTATACATTTATTAAAACTGTTGTACAGATGACTGTAGAAAGTATTTCTGTAAAATTGTAATACAATTTGTTTTACTTTTTGTTATTTTATATACTCTGATGATGATGCCGATAACGGACAGGTGGAATATCAAATTATTTACACTCAATCAGTTCGTTGCAGGGCTAAAATAAGTAGTTCTGTTTCTTATCACATGGTCAGCCAATTAAATGACTGAATTGTTTAAGAACAGAAGAGGTAGAGGTGCAAAAGACACTAATCGAAATTGTCTCCTCTGAAAGTAATGAATTTCATTATACAGCCAGACCCTGTGGTAAATGAAGTGAAGGTGTCATTTGCAGAGTGGAAAATATGTGCTTTTCAGAGGGCCCGGCATGCTGATAAGCATACTTTTCCACTCAGTGAGGAAGGCAACTGTAAACCACCTCACTCCTCAATTTACTTAGTAAAACCTCTACAGGTTCAAACCAGCCTTTTGGCTAATGACCTAAACAACAACATACTCTTATAAATGTGGATCTACCAAAACTTTATTTTTTTATGTGAAATTGTAGCCTACTTTAAATTTCAAAAATCGGTAATTAGTTTTTGTTAGTGCTTTAGCTAAAATTTGACAGCTTAAGAAATTGTTATAAAAGTGTAAAAATAGGCGAACTCTTCTGTGGTATTGAATGCCATGCAAAGTGAGTGGTGGTTGGCTAATATACCTACACACATTACACATTATTTGACATTCTTTCTAAATTATCCTTTCTTTTATTTTTGTGACTAATTGTATTAATTTAAATGATAAGTTATTTAATTTAATGAACCTATACAAAATTTGGACCTGTTATCCAATATTAATAGTTAGTTAAAATTTCAGCTTTTAGGTCAAAATGCATGTAAATAAAAATAATAAAGTAAGAAAAAATAATAACAATTATTTTAAAAAAAAAATTTTTAAATAGAAGCAAAATTACCACAAATATTTTTTATTTGTTTATTTAACGTCACATCAACTACTGTGGTCATTAGCGACGAAGTTGGGTTGTAACTGTGAAGGATGAAATGATTTTTTGTAACATATGAAAATATGCCATGCCTGAGTAGGATTCGAACCCAAGACCGCATAATGAGAGGCGAGCTTGTTACCACAACTTTAGTATTAATATTTTCTCTTCCAACACTTGATTTAGTTGCAATTTACAATAGTCTGAGGAAACCATGTTGAATCAATTTTTCCTAAATTTAACATTAAAAATTTATAAAACCAAAAGGTAAAGAAAATAGAAAGTGTTCAATTTTTCCTTTAATGGTTTTTTTATTTGATATTTAGTTCAGCAGAATTCCATTGTATTCTTTTAAAACTGCGTCAAAATCTATTCTGTCATTAGATAGATGTAAAATTGAAGAGTTGCATATTAAAGATGTTTGCAGACAATTTTTAGTTGTCTATGGAACATTGTAAAAGTCTATATTACTAAAAACAGGAAAAGTTCTACATATATCAATGCTCAGTGTGTTACGATCAGTATCAAATTAATAAAATATCTATGAGTTCAAAGCAAGTGAAGTTTTTTAATGATAAGATAAATAAATAAAATGATAATATAATTGTGGGAATTGAATGTAGTATTATTGTATTCTCAAGGCGTATTCATTCATATTATCAAAAGTAAAAATGTTTATTTTAAAACATTGTGAATGAAGGTTTAAAAAAAACATGTTTTATTTAAACTCATGTACAAATCATGTGGGTTATGAAACAATGGTTTTAATGTGTACTAGTCATGGAACCTCAGTCAGGAATCAAACCTTCTCCTTTGTACTCTTGCATGCTTACATGAAAGTGGCCATTTAAAAAAAAACTTAATTCATAGCCCTAATGAATGGATAACTTCTTATGAATATTTTACTATGGTTGGAATTATAAAATTAGAGTATCATAATAGTGTAAAGTTGATAGTTTTTACTTTCTCTTGTCTATATGGAAGGAAAGTATTGTTTTAATGTCGATTTTTTGAAATAGAGTTTTCACCGGATCTACACGTTTTCAGACCCCCTGAACCCAAAAAAAAATGTTTTTAGCGATTGGTGTGCGTGCGTGTGTTTGAACAAAATATCTAAAGAAAAGAACATTGTACAAACTTGAAATTTTTAACTTAAGTTAGGTACTACCAGAGGACCCGACATGAACGTTTTCATCAAAATCGATCATCCAGAAGTAGTTGTTTATTCGTATCCTTTTTCACTTTTTGTGATTTTCTCGAAAACGGCTCCTACGATTTTTTTAAAAATCGCCTCATTTACTACATTTTTTATGCTCTATAAGTTAGGGTAGGTGCCATGTCTGCTGAAATTCTTAGGGAGGCTGTGCTCTTGTAGAAAAAATGGTTTTTCTAAGATTGTGGCTTTAATATGCATTTAGCACAAAAATGTATATAATGAAAGTTGTAGAGAATTTAAAATCCTACAACTTTTATTTCAAAGTTTTTTTTGTATAATGCTTAGTTTAGTGGTAATTAGTGATTTTATATTTTTTTCATGAAAATCTGTAAAAAAAATCTATTTTTTAAGATTTCTGCCTTAGTATGCATTTTACGACAAAAAAGTATGTAATCAAATTTATAGGAAATTAAAAGATCTACAACTTTATTTAGAGCATTTTTCTCTACAGAGCTTAGTTTAGCATTAAAGAATGATTTTCCGCATTATTAAGCCAAATTAAGGTTGGTTTTCATTTTGCTTCATTCTCTCGTGACTAAAATCAGGTTATGTTTTTTGAAGTTAGATTTTTTGTTTATTTCTAATGTATTATTACTAATGTTAAATTATATTGTTAATTATTTGCATTGGCAAGAGAAAGTTGTGTGTGTTTCACACCAGTTTTTTTATAATTATTGGTAAAGGTGGATCAGTGTGCAAAATTACACAGACCAACCCACTACCTCAAATGTCTTACCTTCAGCAGTATTAATTCAGAATATAAAATCTGGATTAAAGAATTTTTGTGAAGAAGAATAGTTAAAAAGTTGTTCGCTTGTTAGTTATATTTTTATGTACACTTCCTTTGCACTTGTACTTTACTATTTTTACAGGTGTTTATATTGTTCTTCGGTAATTGATGAATAAAGTAAACATGTCAGTTTGTATTTCAGATTAATTTTTTTATTCTTTTGAAGCACTGTATCATTCTTTGTACAATTATTTTGATAATACTTGGATAGTTACTAAAATGTTAATTTATTTTGTTCTCCTATTATCCCTGATTTGATTACTTTCTTGAAAAATTGTCAAAAAAATTTTGATTGAAAATAGGCCTATCTTGTGATATTTTTTTAATTTCAGCAATAGGCCTACTAGTAAATTCTCAAGAAAAATAGTTTTTAAAGTTTTTTTAATCATTTAAAGTCTCTTACATTATGCCTTATTTACAAATTTGTTTTTGTAATTTTTTAAAGTAGCAGCCAGTATATTGTAGCTACAAGGTTTTTCTATTAATTTTTGTTTTTAATTTCAGCAAGATGAAGGTGAAGGAGTTAGATCGTACTGTGAACATTGCATGGTCACCGGTTCAGCAGCAACCAGTTTTACTTGCTGCAGGGACAGCTGCTCAGCAGTTAGATGCTTCTTTCAGTACTTCTGCTGCAGTGGAAATATATGGCCTTAACTTGGGTGAACCTGGGCTGGACATGGAACTTAAAGCTTCAACGTCCAGCCAATTTAGGTACAGTATTAAAAGAAAGCTCATTTGTGTGTTTCTTTTTTTATAAGTTTATTTAAAATATAGTTATATTTTAGGTTGTAAAAGCTTGTATAAAATAGGAATGATTAAAATATTATAGCTTTAAAAAATACTATTATAATTAAACTTTGATTTGATGTTTAATTGTTACACAGGTTTCATCGGGTCACATGGGGTGGTTGGGGGTACAGCCATGACAATCCTTCCGGTGTAATTGTTGGAGGTTGTGATGGAGGCCATCTACAAATGTATAATGCTTCACGACTTCTGGCTGGAGAAGAAAGTCTTGTATTTTCAAAGGATAGGCATTCAGGACCTGTTAGAGCAATTGATTTTAATTCATACCAGGTAAGGAAAATGTGTGGTTGTGTTTTGTATTTACCTTGAAGAAGATAAGTATTTTTTAGTTTATTAAAACTGTAAAATTCACTTTCTTCTGTAACGAGTTGATTAATAAAACTAACATGATTAATAAAAATATATTGGGTGATAAGTGTAAAACTTCTTTACTATATTAAGTAACAATGGTGTTAATAAATCTAACTGCTCTACTATATTAAGTTACAATGGTGTTATTAAATCTAACCACAGCTGGGATTTCAAGTGTGAAACACTAAATTATAAAATCATAATTAATTGCTTTATGAGAACATGATTTTATTTTAATAAACCAGTTTGATTTTTTCTTTCTCTTGCCCTATATGAATGTTTAGGGAAGGAGAGTATTGTTTTCATGTTGATTTTTCGAAATCAATTTTTCACCGGATGTACATGTTTTCAGGCCCGCTGAACCCTTAAAACCGTTTGTCTTTGTGTTAGCAAAATGTCTCAAGAATGGAATAATGTACATGAAAGTTGGAACATGTTAGGCACAAGTTAGACACCATTAGTGAGAACCCGAGACAAACATTTTCATCAAAATCGGTTATTCAAAAGTTGTAGTTTATTTGGGCAATTTTTCACCCTTTTCCGATTTTCTTAAAAAGTCTGTTTTTAATAAATTAATTTATTAATATTAGTTTTTAATAAATTTCGCCTCATTTTAACATTTTTGATACTCTACAAGATAGGGTAAGCACCATGTCTGCTGAAATTCTTGGGGAGGCGTGCTTTTGTAGAAAAAATTTATTTTTAAGGTTGCAACCTTAATATATGCATTTTAGAGCATTGTGTATAATTGAAGTTGTAGAACCTACAACTTTTAAAAACACTTTTTTCTTTGTGTGCAATGCTTTGTTTAGCGGCAATTGATAATGTTCTGTTTTTTTTTAATTAAACCTGTAAAATAATTGGATATTTTTAGATTGCGGCCTTAGTGTGCATTTCACTACAAAAGTGTATACAAAGTTGTTGAAAATTAAAAAAACATGCAACTTTTATTTTAGTCATTTATCTCTACAGATCTAGTTCAGATGCAATTACTGATTTTCCAGATTTTTAAGTTGAAAAGAAATTGATTTTCATTTTGTGTCATTAACTCATGATTAAAATTAGGTTATGGTTTTCATTTTACATTTTTTATTATCTACATTGGCAAGAGAAAGTCATGTGAGTGTTTGACATTAGATTTTTCGACTTAAATTAGTGGTAATGAAAATTATGGTGTACAGTATGAATTGAAATTTGGTTGTATACGTTATCGTCTTATAGTATTATGAGTAATGATTAGCTTAGAAGTGCACTTTTTTAAAACTACATCTTGGTATGCAGTCTCACATGCGTTTGGCTTTCCATAAAATATCCATACTGTACTAATACACTATCTGTAGTTACTTTTCTTGTATTCACAACTATAGTAAGTACTAGAATTATTTTTATATACTTATAAATAACATTTTGAATTTTTCTTGTGCTCCATGTTAGTTTGTTGAAATGCCTACATGATTATTTTAAGATGCGCAAAGCCCAAAAAACTGTTTCATACATGTAAATGCACATTGTCTATACATGATCTATTAAAACATAATAAAAAAGTGCTATGGGAAGAGAATAAATAAAATTGCTTGTAAATATTTTCTTTTGTAGACGAACATACTTGCTACTGGTGCATCTGACAGTGAGATTTTTATATGGGATTTAAATAACACATCAACTCCGATGAGCCCTGGAGCTAAGTCACAACCTAATGAAGATGTCCTCTGGTTGGCTTGGAATAAACAAGGTATACATTATTGCAATGTTTTTTTTTTGTTTTTAAGTATTACTCTAAACCAATGAACACATGGTCTTTATGTTTTATTTACTTGACCCATTATAAAATTTACTAACAATTTTTTTTTTAGAAAATTAGAATAAGTATTGTCAACAGGATAAAGTTGATTAAACGTTTCTTGTGTATTTTGTAAAATTGCAATCAAAGGTTTCTCATAATAACTAATATTGTGGCAGAAATATTGCCTAGAAATGCAAAAGTCCTCACCGATTCAATCACTAATCACTAATTCTTTAACTTCCCAATCCCCTTTAGTCCTGAAAGTCACGACATTTGTTCCTTAGGCATTTAAGAGAGAAACTAAAGCATTTATATTTCAATCACTGGTGGTTAAGGGGTATAAATGAGGTGACAGTGCAAAAGCAATAGACCTACATACTATTTCTTACCTATAATGCTTTTCACGGTTGATGAGCCCTGCTGTTCCACGCGTTTACACCAATCAGAATGTTTGCCAGCGTTGTCAGATTGTACGAATGTTTCAGCCTGACCAACATTACGCGCACATAATATGAGAGCCACAGTAGCTCATTCGTGTCTTGCATCTCGTATTGAACACATCGATTATAGAGCGCGTTAACATGCAATACTTTATAATTATAATCAGCTGATTGTATGTTCATAGGTTATAATTGTTATTGAAAGACCAAAAATATGGCTGACAAAATGTATAACACAGCTACGAGAGCAAGTGTTGGCAAAGTTGGTGGCAAGTCATTGGCTAGCTATGAAGTGGGTAGGGGGCAATGTGTACGTTCAGAGCTCATCAGCCCTGAAAAATAGTATAAATGAAGGTCTACAAATTCTGCATGCATATTCCTATAAATAAATAATAATACTGTAAAGCATTTTAGTTGGTACTACTTTAGCCTGAGGGGTAAAAAGGGGATCTTCAGGTGCCTATCTGTTTTGAATGTTAACAATCATCATAGCAATTTTCACTTTGTTGTAATGTGGAATAGCTATTCTGAACGTTTTTTTTGTACCAAGTTCTCAGATTTCGAAGCCATGACATCGTTCTTCTGCTAGTTCCTTTTTCCATTCAGAAGTGACACCGCTCTAAAACTCAGCATGTATATTCTAATACTAATTGTTATTTTTATTCTCTGGTTGATGATATGCCAGTTTGTGTATGATATTAATAAGTACTTAACAAAAAACATAGTTTGTTAACATTGTATTTATTTTGGTATCAGTTAAATATTAAACAAAAACTTAAAGCAAAAATTTACAGTGTGTGAATTTAACCTGCGTACACAAATACAACACCCAAGTATTGTGAATTAAAAATATATAATAACAGACTTAGTTTTTAATTAAATTTTGATAAAGAGACGAAGGTGAATATGAATTAAGTTGACTGTGATGATTGTTAGTTAAGTGAATCGAGTAGGTAAATCCAATATTTTGAAACGTTTCAGTCTGTAAATAATGTCGTTATTGTCAAGAAGATTGATTGAAGATGGACTTTTATGTCTTTCAAATTTTTCAAGATGTTTTTTAAAAACTGACTTTGTGATTCATTTTACTTGTTGATAATTGGATTAATTTTTAGTCACAAATTGTATTCATCTAAAAGCAAGGCAGGTCCATTGGTTTAGGGATCAATGCAACTGGCTTGTATGCCATGGGCCCTGGTTTTGAGTCCTCATCAGGTCTGGAATTTTTTCACCATTCGTTTTTATCTGTCACTGTTCATTGTCTGCATTAGCGTTAGTATGCAAAACTGGTCCGTAAAACAATTATAAAGGCAAATAATAAATTCTCTTTAGATAGTGCTTTTGAACGTTTAATTATTTTAATCACATGAAGTTATGTCTTGAAGAAAAATTGATAACTTATTGAACTATATAGGTCAGGTTCTTGAACTTTGTGTTGGGCCAAATAATATAATTTAAGTGGATTAAAAATGTTAATTATGTAAAGTTGTGGGACTTCATTTTACAGTTAAATAAAAATTGAGAATAGATTATAAAACATTCTCTGAAATTTACCCAGGTTGATAGCATTTTCTATGAATAGCTATATTAATTAATATTTTTGGATATTGATTGAAAATGTATTATTTCCATTTTACAGTTCAACATATTTTAGCATCAACTTTTTCTGCAAGGTGCGTGATATTTGATCTAAGGAAAAATGAACCTATTATCAAACTGAGTGACAGTACATCAAGGGTGAGTATTATAAACTTTTTGGTATTTTGAATAAGAAATTATTTTGCTACTCGACATTTTTTGTATATTGAGTGTCACAGTGTAATTTCAACTAAAACAAAACAATTTAGTATCATGATCAAAATATGTAGTCTACAGTTTATATGAAAATACTAAAAATTCATAAATGGTAGTAAATTGGAATAAAAATTTTTTCAGTAGTAACTGTATTCATAGATTTTGATTAACATTCTGCCCATCTTGTTTGTTCTCAAATTAATGATATTTACTTCAAAAACTCTTCTCTATTGAAATATCACTGACTTCCTCATGAATATAGTTAGGTTTCATACTTGATTGCGTAATTATCTCAGGTTCAATTCCTGGTAAGGGTCAATTCACTTTTTGATTGTTTCTGCTAAAGTAGTTGCTAACGATCATTCAGTTGAAGCAATTAACAAGAGAAGAATTTATAACAAGACGAGGCCTGGGTCTAGAGAATATAACAAACTATATTCTCCTATATTTTTATAAAAATGTTTCTCCAAATGTAAAAATACTATACTTTTTACTAACATTCTTTGTTGTTGCTTCAATTCTCCTTTTACCTATTGTTCTGCGTACTTAAACAAGTTAGTGGATCCACCCTCTTCAGAGTATAAAGAAAGATTGAAATTAATTTATTAAAACTTTTACAGAAGATGTTACGTCTTACTTCTATAAAACTCATTTAAATAAGTTTTATGGAAGTTACTGAATATACTCGTATTTTTTATCTTCTGTAAATGTTTTAATAAATTAATTAATTTTTTGGTTTTTATACTATACGCTGATAATAGTCAACTCACCGAAACATGTAAGTGTGAGAATAATAGTTCAGAGAAAAATTGAAGCAGTAAGAAAGGTTAGTAAAAACCTAGTATTTTTATATTTGGATTAATTACAAGCTGAAGGATGCATTTAAAAGATTTATTTGTAAACAGTGAATATGTTTTTGCCATTGTGAATTAACTTGCATTGTGTAGGAGAAACTGATAAAAAATCTTGTGATAAGTGAAGATGTTATATCTTACTTTTAAAAATCCTTTTGGTCTGATTGTACTTTTGCTGAACTTTTGTTCTAATCTTATTTGTTTTGTTGTGTTGGTTCATGTGTTTCATGAATGGCTAATTTTCATATTCATGATATTTCTTGTGTACATACATTTACTTTAGTAAAAATATTTTGCCTAATATTATAGTTTATATTTTATAAAATATAACTAATTTTATAAATTATTTATTTGAACAACAGGTTAGGTGGAAAGTAGTGGAGTGGCATCCAGCTGTTGCTACTCAGTTGTGTTTGGCTTCTGAAGATGATTCCAACCCAGTTGTGCAACTGTGGGACTTACGATTTGCTACAACTCCAATCAAGACTTTAGAAGGACATTCAAAGTAAGTTATAGAATTGAACTAAAATTTTTTAAATATTTTAATAATTCTAGCAATATCTGTAGTTATGTTATTTTTTCTGGAGAAGAAGCATCAGTATAGTTGTAGGTTATGACTTTGTTGATGTACAGTTCCTTTAATGAAGATATATTCAGATGTTTGTGACCTTATAGTTAAAGTTTCAAGAAATTATGTGTTCAGTTGGTAATAACTGTTTAGTAGTGGTTAACTGATAACTGTCATTAGTAGTAGTGGTCTGTCATTAGTATGTGATAGTTTTCTACGTACCTACGTTTGTTTTTAATATCAGTAAACTTGATGTGTACTTAAATTTGTTTATAAAACAAACAATATTAGTAAGTTTTAATTTATGTCATGGGATCCAAAGACTTTTCATCTGAAACAAGAAACAATGTCTTGATGTTGGTATGAATATGAAAACTTCTTCTTCACTTTATGGATTAGGCAGCTCAGTGTGTTCCAGAAACCATCTCCGTCGTGAGCATAAAACAGTCTTCTTACCAGTGGGTTTGTGCTTTTGGGGTAAACGGAAGAAACAATCCTCCATCATCCATTTCAAATGGGAGCACTACTTCCTTTTATGAATTTTCATTCTCTCATCTATTCTAATAATGCCTATGTCATCCTATGTGTGTGCTTCTTTGGCCTATCCTCCCAGGTATAGCCCTTCACTGCTTTCAGAAACCTCATTTCCACTTCTTACAATCTAACTCATTCTTGCTTTGAAAGTATAAATGCCATTCTTTAAATAATGCCATTTTATAAATGCCATTTCTTCAGTTTTTGAGGAGATATCAAAGTAATTGTAATCTGTGCATGTGTTGTTTAGTGTAAACACCCCTCTTTGTGACATTTCCTCTTATTGTAGCAATGCCATCAGTGTATGCTATACATTTAAGTACAACATTTTGATTCAGCCGCACTCCTGATTTATAAACTTGCCGCCATCTGTGAATCATCATCCAAATAAATGTTAAAATGTGTGGGGGAGATACAGCAACCCTGTCTTATACCCTTATTGGTTCTGACTTACTTTACAGTCTGGCCACCTATACTGACAATTACCGTCGTGCCCTCATGTAAGCTCTTAATTGCATGTACAACATGTAAGGGAATCCGTATCTATTTAGTATACTTCATAACTTTTGCTTATCCAGACTGTCAAAAAAAAACTTTCTCAAAATCAACAAGGCAATGTGTGTCTGAAAATTAAATTCTAATCTCTTCTCAATCCCCTGTTCCAAAGTAAAATACAGCAACTGTAGTAGATCGACCTTTTATAAAACTCATCTATTCTTCTCCAATTATGTGCTCATCTATCATCTTAAGCTTGTCGTTTATTATCTTGGAGTATATTTCCATATACACTATCAAGTAAAGTATGCCTCCGTAATTATCATATTTTCCTCTGTCCCTTTTTTAAATATGATTAACCCACAAATACTGTATGAAAATACTGTGAGGTATTTGCATTGTAGATTCTTGTTGCAGGTACTGTTTTGCTAATTAATTCTGTTATTAATAAAGAAGAGTAAACATGAAAAAGTGAAAATCTGTTGTACCCGTAAATGGAGAAGTGAATTTTAAAACTTGTATTTAAATTAAATGAAAAAAGTGTAATCAAAAGTTTTAGTACAGGATATTGTAAATTACTGTTTTAATTTAGCTGGTAAAACTTCTGTTCAGTAAACAAATAAAGCAGTTTACTTCAGCTATGTTTGAATAAATGTAAGCATAAATTGGTTATTAATTTTTATTATAAAATCTTATATTTGTATTATTATTTTTGCAGAGGATTGCTATCAATTGCTTGGTGTCCTCAAGATCCTGATCTTCTTATTGGTTCTGGAAAAGATAATAAAATCCTGTGTTGGAATCCTAATGCTAATGAACCGGTTTGTATTTTTTTAAATATTATTCTTATTTTAGCGTATCAGATGATAGGATGAGGAATGTTTTCTCTTATTGGTTTTTAAGCTCTTGTAGTTGATTTGACCTCTTATGTTTTTCTGTTACTTTTTCTATCTGCTACAATTCTTACACATTTTCTAAAATTTGTATCTCTCCTGCAGATAATTTTTGTCTTCTTGTCTAAACAAGTCAGTAGATTATATTCCTTTCTTTTTTTAAACTTTTTGTGCGTGTGTCTAAAAGAACCACCAAATACGCATTAGATGGCTCTAACCTGATTAAAAAAATCAATAGGTCCTTTTGAATATCATATATCATGTATCCAATGTCCGTTGCAAAATGAATAATGCATGGACACTATCGTAATCTTATCATGACAAGATGATGATGGATACATGATATCTGAAAAGACTTGTTGCCTCTTTTGATCAGGCGAGAGTCATCTAGTGTGTATTTAGTGGTTTTTATGTATTGTATAAATATTTTCCTTGTCTAATTATGCTATTTTTTTTTTAAATTACTGCTTTTTTACCAACTTACTCTGTTTCCCAGTGTACTGTGTAGGTCTTATTCAGAGAATTATACTAGAGGTGTTTTTTAAACAGCCTCTCAGCAACTGTAATAGTAGTCTAAATGTGCAGGTAATTTAATTACGCACAATTTTCTGAATCTAAAATATTGAAATCTTATGTCATGTAGTATGTTATTTAAAAACATGCACGGTTGAAATTATTTTTAAAAGATTAACCTGAAAATGAATTTTCAATTTACTGTCCTATCCCAGAATGTTTGGGCGGTGAATGAGGAATTGTGTATTAACTCTCAATACACTAAAAAGTTTTATTATTAATTATATCAATGGTTCACAATTGTATTTGTGCTCTACAGGTATATATTGTTTCTTTTTATTTTCAGGGAGGTGAAGTTGTTTGCGAGTTGGTCACTAGTTACCAATGGAACTTTGAGGTAGCTTGGTGTCCCAGAAATCCTTCTCTGGTTGCCAGCTGTAGTTTTGATGGCCATGCTAGTATTCATTCATTAACTGGTGGTCAGCAACAGGTTCAGACTTCTAATAAGGTAAATTTGAGTGAAATCATTATACTTGATTGCTGGAATATTATAATAGTATCTAATCATATTATTCAGCCATTTATAAATTATTAAATTGTAAACATTATAAAACTGATCAGTTTTAGTGATTTACTTAATGGTGTTGTATGACCAGTTTTATTAAAATATATTACGTTTTTAAAGGTTTTGAGTTATAAGATAAATGTTAAAATTTTATTAAGTAAAGAAGCAAAAAGACATAAATTATGGTGTAATATATTTGCTGTTAAGTTTGTTGGTGATGGTACTGGGAAGTAAAACCTACTTGTTTGTGGTGTGTTAAAGTACCAAATCTCATTTTATTAGGGTTAATATGTGTGAAGACAAGAAGTGGTGGAGTAAGAAATTAGGAAACAATTGGGGTATTGACTACCTTACAAGAAGAGTTGAACAGACAAAGATACAATGGTTTGGACCTATCAGTATGATAAAGGAGGGTAGGCTGCCTAAAGGGATGCTGTACTTGGAGGTGAAAGCCAAAAGACCAAGGGATAGACCAAGAGTAAAGTGGGTTGGTTCAGTTATGGATGAATTGGGGAAAAGATACAATTCCGAGATGGTTAAATGATAGTGAAAGATGGAAAGCAGTGTGTTTGATTTGACCCAAGGAAATTTGGAAGAGGGATAAAGATGATGTGGGAAGAATTATATGAAAACACTGTTTGATCCAATTTAAAAACAATTAATTATTTTAAAAATCTTAAGAAACAATTTAGAATTGAACTTACCCTAAATTTTTATTTAATAAAAAGTCCTTTGGAATGATAAACTATGGAAGAAGACAAAGATAAATATTTTTCATCCTATCCTGGAGAGTGTGTATTTATGCTGTGGAAGTGTGGGTATTGACTAAGAGACAGAAGGAACACCTAAAAGCGGAGATGGATTTCTGGAGGCGGAGCTGTGGTATATTACGGATCGATCAAATTCCAAAATTATGAGAAGAATCGACATTCTATCAAATTCCAAAGGAGTGGACGCCAGCTGGTAGAAGAAGGAGGGGTAGGCTGTAAGTGACATGGTTGGATGGGGTGCAGGAGACAATGTCTGCGGCAGCTCTCCTATGGGGACTGGTGTGACAGAGAGAGGTGGTGCTTAGGAAGCGAGATACGGCTGGGGCTGTAAATCCTCGCATGAATGTATGTATAAAAAGTCACTAGTCACCAAATTGATTGTCTTGTTTTTATTTGTTATACAAAATACTCTTTTGTTCAAATGCAGACTTATCACCTAAAATGTCAAGTATTTGTTCATCACCTGTGTACTTGTAGAGGGTGAAATAAAAAAAATTTGGTGTTTTGTAATGCTAATTATTTCAAAATTTATTTGCAGATTGCTGATTCATTTCCTGGCATGGAACAGTATGCTGATGCACCACCTGTTCAGCCACCAGTTCATGGTCAACCTGTTTCTGCAGCAGAATTGCGCAAAGCTCCAAAGTGGCTTCGTCGTCCAGTTGGTTCTTCATTTGGGGTAACATTGTCTATGTTATTTATATGTAAAATTATTGAAGTATATTTAATGTTTCTATTTTTAAAGTTTATGTATTAATAATTTAGGACATATGAAACCATGAATTCAGTCTACGAGACCAATATACGAGCTTGTAATGTCATGAGCTAACAGCACCTTCCTACTTAAAACTATTGACTTTATTCTATCTGTTGAAAGAATAATGCTTACTCAATACACCGGCAGGCCCGTTGGCACAGTGGTTAGCGCAACTGGCTTCTACGCCAGAGTCCCAGGTTCGATTCCTGGTCAGGTCTGGCATTTTTTCATCACTCATTATCATGATCATCATTATCCACCGTCTGGATTAGCAGAAATTGCAGAACAGTCAGACATAAAATCAAAAAAAAAAAAAACAAGACTCTAGGTTGCTATGAAGTATATCGGCACAGAACATATTAGTACAATATACATCACAGCACTATCTCTATTACATAGATGTGTAGGGTTGTTAGAAACTATCAAATGAAGCCGTAAAATTAATAACATTCATAAGACTGTTCAGTTCTTGGAGTTCTCAATTTAGCGAGCTGTTAAGACTAGCCTGAACTTTAACCCCTGTGTGAAATTCCCATCTCTCAACTTGTAAACTGTTTCCTTTTCTAGAATTCATTTAAGTTCTTGGGGTAAGTATGTTCCTGTCATGACTAAAAACTATTTGTGAGGTAATTTGTAGTAAAGGAGAGTTCATTTTCTTTATTCCTCTTTATACAAATTATGTGCTTAATAAATGTAGTTTTTTTTAAGATTAAGTAAAGTATTTTGTCTACATTTTTTGCTTTTTGAATTTTTTTATTAAGTGCATATTGTAAAAAAATTAAAACCCTGAAACATTAACTGGAGGCGGAGCTGTGGTATATTGCGGATCGATCAAATTCCAAAATTATGAGAAGAATCGACATTCTATCAAATTCCAAAGGAATTTGAAAACCCTTATCAAACTGTTAATGGAAGAAACAGAGCAAATTGGTTTAGTTACAAATGATTCCAAAACCAAATTTATACACTTTACAAGGAACCAAGGGGGAAGGCTGGGCAGTCTAAAAATAAATGAGCATGAATTTGAACAAGTCCATGAATTCAAATACCTTGGAGTAACCATCTCAAATAAAAATTCTGATGTTGTGGAGATACAAAACAGGGTAAACTCAGCAAACAAATGTATGTATGCCTGCAACAAATTACTATCTTCAAAGTCCCTGTCCCACAAAACAAAGATTAGACTATATAAAACAATCATATGTCCAGTTCTATTATATGGCTCTGAAACGTGGAGAATGACCAAGAAGGAAGAAAAAAAGCTGATAGTGTTTGAAAATAAAGTCCTGCGCAAGGTATATGGGCCCACATATGAACAAGGAGAATGGAGAAGAAAACACAACAAGGAAATTAGGGACCTCTACAGTTACCCTGACATTGTAAGCGAAATAAAATGTAGGAGAATGCGATGGGCTGGGCACGTGCTAAGAAGAGGAGAAGAGTCCAACCTGAAGAAAATATTAGACCCCAACCCCACAGGAAGCGCCCCCGGGGAAGACCTAGACAAAGATGGTGGAGGCAGGTTAAGACCGACATGGAGAGACTTGGAGCTACAGAAAGAGATGCTGAAGATCGAGCGACATGGAGGCTTGTTGTTGGTGCGGCTAAATATCAACTCCGATATAGATGGCCATGGGAGTAAGTAAGTAAGTAATTTTATTGGGCAGAAAGTTTATGTTGTAGTTGCACGGAATTTCAGTGTTTATATTTACTTACCTGTGTACACTGATAAAAATAATTTGAGGATATTTTTTTTTACAGTTTGGAGGAAAATTGGTCATGTTTAATAGTGAAAATCGAAGCATAGTTATTAGCCAAGTGATCAGCGAACCAGATTTATTGGAACGCTCTCAAGGCCTTCAAGACGCACTTGCATCTGGACGTTATGATGAGATTTGTTCCAGTAAATCAGATCCAGTTTGGCCATACGTTGCTGCTACATTGCAGCAAAGCCCTCGTGCCGCTATTAAAAAGCTTCTAGGTTTCAACCAAAATAAATTAGAGGTAATATTTTCTTGATTAAATAATTTGTTGGTTTTTTTAAACTTTTATATTGAAAACAATGTACAGTAGAAACCTGTTGTGTGTTGCAATTAGTTTTGTACAATGTATTTTTGAACTACAGAAAAACATTAATTACAAGAAACAGTCAGAAAAATAGTTGTACTGTTTATTTCCTTTTAACAAATTTGTTTTGGAAAACAGTCTACACCAAACATCAATAGTAAATTGTTTGTAAATCCACTGATATAATTCTTCTCATTTGTGTAAAAGTGTGATTTTATTATTGGCATTATCTTTATATTGAGTAATTTAGAAATAAGATCTGAATTAGAAATGTTTCAATTGGTGTGTTTTCTGTGGGTGAAAAAATTTATACAAATTCATAGAAAATTGAGTGAAAAGATTAATAATAAAATATTTATTTCCCAAACTTCACAGAATGGATGAACTGTTTAAAATAGCAGAACTTAAAATCATAGGATGATTACAGACAGACAAGGTAAACCATTAATGAAAATTTAAAATGGGTTCAGTTGGTTCTTGTAAGACAGATAAATCATTTCAGCTGAAATGAGTATTTCCCATGGAAATGTTCAAAACATTTTCTCAGCACTTGCATTACTGAAAACATTTACCTTACTGTGTCCTTTGTTTACTAACTAATGAACACAAATGGAAGTGTTATGAACAAATTAAAAAACTTGACCCTCAAATTTGTACTCCATTATGAAAAAAGTGGCAGTGATGTTTTAAACAAATTGTGACCAGTGACGAACATTGGGTCGAACAAGTTCAGTGATACACCAACGATTAAGTTCAAAATGCAGTGTGAGCAACTATTACTGAAAGGAATTTTTTAGTGAAGGTTTTGAAAAACTTGTGACACTGATGAATGTTTAAATAAGTTTGTGATTACAAAGGAATTAAATATTTCTATATACTTAAAGGGAAAGCAAATGCTTTTCTTGTATTTCTTCTTGGCCGGTGCTACTAATTTTTGACTGTTTAGCTAGATTAGGAATGTATCTTTGAAGTGTTAATTAGTGGATCTATTAAAGAAAATATATACATTAGCAACTTGTATGTTAAAGCTACTAAACTGTAGAGTGTATTAGTGTATTAAAATATCCTTACTGATAAATGCAATAATTCAGTTATAGATCAGTACTTTAAATCTGTTTGTACTAAATTATGTGTTTAACATAAAACATTATTTAACCCTAAAATCCAATCATCAAAGAATTATTACCGTGCAAACTAAAACATAATTGGAAATAAAAACAGTATAGAGTTGTCATTCTGTTTCCTATGTCTTAAAAATAACCGTGTTATTTAGATAGCCTAAGATGAATTTTAATCTAGTGTACTGTTTTTTTTTTAATTTCTGATGATGTTTATTTAAGATGTCTTTTTTATAGTACTAAACATACTTTTAATTGACATTGTATCTTGATTTATTTTAACATTTACCAACTAGAACAGTGGGTTCACTTCATAATAAGCGGTTCAGCAAGTTCCTCAAAAGCTGCAGGATGCAATATAAGAGTTTGTTTTATTGAACCTACTTGAATGATAAATGAGATGATAATCTAAAATAAATCTTTATAATGCATCCTGCAGTTTTAAATATTTCTATTTCATATAATGAATTAATACAATAATTTCACTAACCTTCTTTTTAAACTGCGTCACCTTTATTTCAATTTTCACTTACACGTGTTTCGGTGGATCCACCATCATCAGAGTAAATAACATATAATTGAAACTAAAAACATTATTTATTAAAAATCTATAGAAGATGATACATCTTCAGTCACTTGTATAAATTTTTTTTTTTTTTTTATACAAGTGACTGAAGATGTATCATCTTCTATAGATTTTTAATAAATAATGTTTTGTATAAAAAAAAACTAAAACTTGTATAAAAAAAAAAAAAAAAAGTTTTTTTTTTTTATACAAGTGACTGAAGATGTATCATCTTCTATAGATTTTTAATAAATAATGTTTTTAGTTTCAATTATATGTTATTTACTCTGATGATGGTGGACCCACCGAAACACGTGTAAGTGAAAATTGAAATAAAGGTGACGCAGTTTAAAAAGAAGGTTAGTGAAATTATTGTATTAATTCATTATATGAAATAGTAATCTAAAATAAGTATATGTGATAAATTATAATTTGTTATCACTGTACTTCATTTAACAAATCCTTCACATTGAATTGGACTTTCCAAAAAAAATTTTAGTTGTGCGTACTTTCAAGATATATTATTAGTTATGATAGTCAAATCTCAATCTGTATGTTTTCCTTTATGGTGTAATATTTTCTTTGAAATTCAGAAATTTATGAACTTTATCTTGGGTTACAATATTATTATTTGTAATAATCTGTGGGCTTATATTATTTATTGTATGATTGATTATGTCGAAAATGCTTTTAATTCAATATTCCATTTTATGATATTTTAAAGTAGGAAAATGGTTAATTGAATGCTAATATGGCATTTCATATGTAACAAAAAAGTAGAAGAGGTGAAATAATTTTTCAGAATTTTTGTTACTGAATGGATTAGAGCTTTTCTAAACTCATTGATTGGGACCATCATTATAAAACTGGGGTTTTATTCCCGGTCAGATCTGGTATTTCTCATCACTAATTTTTATCTATCACTCTTCATCGCGTGGATTAGCTTTAGTGTGCATAACAATTGGATGTAAAGCAAAAAAATCATTAAGAATATTAATTTTTGTAAATATTTTGGATAATTTATTTGAAGTGGGTAGTAATCGTGTGTTTTTTTTTATCTTGACTACCTTATGACATTGTTTATTGTTTTCCTGTCAAATTACTTTGACCACATTTTTGCTTTTTTGAAATATGTGATTTTTGCGTACTAGTGAAACTAATAAGGTGAAAGAACCTGTCATACAAGAAATTATCTGATTAATAGACTAATTATTATGGGTACAAGACTCATAAATTAATTTTATCAATTCTGAAAAAAATATGCATTTAAGTCAACTGTTCACTGTGATAAGGAAAACAAAATCCTATATATTCCAAGTTGGTGTAGTTGTTAGCGCAACTGCCTTCTACGCTGGTTCAATTCCCAGTCAGGTTGGCATTTTTCATCACTCATCTTCATCTATAAAGCAGTTTCCTTTCACAATATTTTCAGTTATCATGGTATTTCCTGTTTGATTTTTGGCTTATATTTATGTATTAAAAAATATTTGTACTTTCATCCTAAATGCTTATTCCTAAATTAAGTTCAAAAATTTTAATTACATTTTTGTTGTTCCTGAATTTCTTATTCTTAGAAACATAATAATTGTAGCTGTTTTGTATAACTTTCCTTTATCCAATTATTATTGTATATTGTTTAGCTTAATAAATTTATTGGAGAGCCAGCAAATGCAAGATTGAAAGGAGATGTGGAGAAGATTACCGATGGTTTGGGAAGCTTAGGACAGGTGTGTTTTTAATTGGTGCTTTATTGTGAAAATTCATTATGTATAAATAAATATGTGAAAATTTCTGGAGTTTACTCCTTCAGTCCTTGATTGTAAATAACAACAAAATGCAT
The DNA here is from genome assembly GCA_035578175.1 of Catonia carolina. Taxonomy (NCBI): domain Eukaryota; kingdom Metazoa; phylum Arthropoda; class Insecta; order Hemiptera; family Achilidae; genus Catonia; species Catonia carolina. The sequence continues at coordinate 118,426,227 of JAQMRL010000001.1, forward strand.
ATATTTTTGCTTCTATAGTTAAGCATATAAGTAACCACGAGAACTTTCTGGTAAATAATGTTTTTTGTGTCCATTTTTTTTAATGTTAGTAGATAATGTGAAATCTTTGTTACATTCATGTTGTTAGAATATTTTTCATTCTTCCTTTTTTTACAATTGATGGTTTCTTCTCATGTATATAAATTTCCATCATTTATTCATAAATTGTATTTGAAAATGTTTTCATGAACTTCTTGGACTGTTGGGTAATACTGGTTTTTAAATTGCTTTGGTAGACTTGCATAAATGGTAAGAATTTAATATTTTATTGTAGAGGATTCTCAGGATTTTTTATGCCTTTGGGAACTTTGTTTTCTAACTTTGCTCTATCTTTATTATTTTACTATTTGTAAATTATTATATTATTCTTTTTGCCAGCTGTTAAAAATTATTTAGGTTAACTGTTAGATTTACTATATTTCATTAAGGTAGACTGGGAAGACGCAGAGTAAATGATTGATAGTTTTTTATTATTAGTGGACAAGTTGTTAATCTTTTATATTTATCATCGAGATAAGGTATTCTTACTGTTCTTTAGGTTAGGCCATGTGACAATACTTTTACATCTGAGAATCACATTGTAAGTTGGTTTTTAGGTGTACAATGAACTATAAAATAGTGGGGATAACTTGAGTGGCTGTCAGTCATTTGTCCCCTCCCTTTGTAAATATTTTTCTAAATTGCTTTGTGCCTCATGTTAATTATATTCGTATGACAAAATAATTATATGAATTCCCAGAAGTAAATTAACTAATTCTGGTACAATTAACATTTTTCTATGTTGAAAGACTATATAAACTATAAAAATTTTTATAGAAAAATCATCAAGAACATGATTATTTATTTTCAAGATTAACACCTAAATTGTTCCAATTTGCTTGTTGTGAAGCCCTAACATATATATGTCTTAGGTTTTATTAATTTATTAAACGGATTATATAAATTATTTTTATTAGTAACTTACTATTGAGAATAAAAACTTGTAATCAACCCTTTGACTCATGCTTCTGCTTTAGTACCAGAGTACTGGAAGAGATACATGGCATAATTTTCAATTTATGTAAATAGTTAGGTTAAAATGTGAAATTAGTATTTATTGGTGACTAGAAAAATAATTAAGATTTATACATATAGTTGAATCTTGCCTGTATTTAAATAATTTACCTTTGATATTGCTTAAAGTGTATTAAAAATATATCTGGAAAGCATTTCAAGAAAAAATTGGAAATATATTTGGTTTTCTGGAATTAGTGTAATTTGAAGTGTATTTGACCTATCTGTTTTAAAATATCAATTCCCTGTTCGCTTTTTTCCTGTGACTAATAATTATTAAACAGAAATTTGTGTGCTGCTCACTTTCTCATATGAGTGTCACTTGCATATTTATTTATTCTCTTGGCAATTACATTACTCATGTTTCAATTAACTGAATATTTAATAGTGTAAACAGTAGTATTAAAATAATACTGTACACAAAACTTAACAGAATGGTATTTAAAGAAAACTTTATTGAAATGTAAATATTGCTGTTGGTGTTACTGTAAACTTCATGTTGTGGCATGATCAAAAATGAGTTAATTAATAGTACAGAGTGATTTTTTAGTCCTGTTACCCAATTTGTAATGTAATTTATGAAAGGGAAATGTAGGTATAATAAAAAAATGTATTTGTTACTTACAAAAGAGGTTTAATAAAAAGCTATCATTACTTACATAATTGTTAAAGAGTTGCATTATACATTCGTGATTAAGCCTATAATATTGACTTTAATAAGTTCATCAGTAGTGTGAGGATTGTTTTTGAAGGCCTCAGACTTAATGTAGCCCCACAAAAAGTAGTCAGGAGATGTGAGGTCTGCGGACCTTGGAGGCCATAAGCCTTTGCTTATTATTTGACCTCCAAAGAACTATTGCAGAAAATCTATGGTTTCTCGAGACATGTGGTATGTAGTTCCATGCGTGTAGCACTTGCTGAAACCAGCAGTATCTTTCTTGAGGTTCCAGGAGGGACACAAATTGGCACACAATATTCCTGCATACTTCACCATTTACTGTCTGTTCAAAGAATATGGGTCTGACTATACGATGAGATATCGCACACCAAGCACCAATTTTTGCAGGATGCAAAGATTTTGCTTGTAAAGCGTGAGGATTTTCAGCTGCCCAAATTCGAGTGTTTTGACTCACATAACCGTCAAGATGGAAACGAGCTTCATCACTAAAGAACACTGTGTTTGAAACTTTGATTCCGTTAATATTTACGAAAGACCTAAACCAACGGCAGTATTGCAATCGCTTGTTTAAATCTGGAGGCTGAAGCTCTTGGACTAAGCTTATGTGATACGGATACAATTTAAATTTTTTAGCAGCTTTCGGAACACTCAAATACAACAAACTAACTTGCAAGGAAAGTTTTCGTAAACTTTTCCATGGAGAGTTGGGCAATCTTGTTTTCACATTCTCTAAAACATCATCTGTCAAGAGAGTTGGTCGACCACTACGTTTTCTGTCGCAAACACAACCTGTCGCTCGAAATTGGTTTGTTAGCCTAGAAATTGACATTTTTTCTAGTGGAGGAACTCCAACAAATTTAATTTGAAATTATTCTTTTACACTCGCCTACGATTTCATAGCAAAATATTGTTCAAGAATGAAAACTGTTGTTCTAGGGTACAAGACATTCTGTTCATAACATGACTGGAAATGGCACAAAGTTTTACACAGGTCAAGGAGAATCAACTCACACTGCCGTATCTATACCAGTTGAGTCGGACTACCAACTTTGTATCACAAAACAATATTTCGCTTTCTTAGGAAAAAATTACCAGACATTAGCAATTGGGTAATAGGACTAAAAAATCAGTGTATAATTCTATTAAGTATAGTGTAAAGAATCGCTAGTTTTTGTAAAAAATTTTGATATATTTTTTTCAGGGTGATAGAGAAGATGATTTTGATGCGTTTTCTAATTCAGCTGTAAGTAATCTTTAAAAACATATAATTATGATGCTACTGTTAATTATCAGGATGGATCAGGAATGATCAGGATCTTAACTGGTTAATTTGATTTGGAGAAAATGTACTGAAACTTGGTCAATTTCAGTTTAACTTAGTTTATCTGAATTTTAGTCAGTCCAAGTGTTTTAAAATGTGGTTGTGTAATTTCTTATAATTGTAAGTACATACATATCCAGCGCCTATTCCAGCTATCACCAGGTCTGGATGTTCACCAAGCCACTCCATCTTCTTCTGTCCATCCACCATTTCTCCTCCTCAATTCATTCCCAGTTGTATCACTGTCCCTCCACACTCCTCTTAACTTCATCCTTCCATCTTTTGCTTGGTCGTCCTCTTGATCTCGTTCTGTCCACCTTCCTTCTTCCATCCTTTTAGGTAACCTTTCCTTCCCCATTCTCTTCACATGACCATACCATCTTATCCTCTTTCTTCACCCTCTTTGTCACACATTCCACATTTAGCTCCCCTCTAACCGTGGTATTCTTTATTCTATCTCTCCTTGTCCTACCCTTTATAAGATTGTAGGTCTGGGTTGAAATGTTGACGTATTTGGTAAAGCAGACAATCAAGAGTAACATACCACTTACCCTTCTTTTAATTAATAATTGTGTATTGCCCTTCAATGGACAATTTTCTATAAGTAACTGATTGTATTCATGCTGATACTCTAATTTTCACAATTTAATCAATATTTCAGTTTTATTTGTTAGTTTTTGTTCCTTGTTTATATAAAAAAAAAGAATCATGTCGGACTTTTAAAACTGATTAAAGTGAGGTTGTTTATTCTGTCATTAAACACCAGATTCAAAATATCTTAAAACACTGTGTATGATTTTGTGTTTAATGTATCAATTTATTTAATTTGTTGATTTTTTTAATAAATTAATTTGTTTATTATTTATATTTTTATGTTATTTACTTTAATTTTGGGTGTTTTTCATGCTACCTGATTCATTCTGTTTTTAATATTTTATTAAAAGTACATGGTAAGCTACATTTATGGTGCTGTTTAAGTTAGAATAGAAGTAAATAATCGGAGTTGAAATATCTCTTTTGAAAATTAGTGCAGAGAAACTTTTGTTTTTCACTTGTATCTTTTTATTAGTTATCAGATGGTAAAATCCTAAATGATTCCTGTAGAAATTTTGTGTATGTTACCTAAGTTAACTCCTTTAGAAATTTTTTGTAAGTTATACAAGTTTTCTGCTAAATTTGGTAAATTGGTTTTTTAGTGTGCTTCTGGAACTTGATTTTGAAAGAAACTGATGTTTTATTGCTTGAGCTTTCTTTCTTCCCATATTACTGTCATTAATTCCAAAAATGCTTTCATTCTCCTATCACTCCACTTGAGTGTGGTTTTTTCGAACTTTTTCCTCTAGAAAGTCCTTGTGTTATTCAAATTGTTTTCTGGATTTATCTTTAACTAATATAACTTATCTATTTTTAGTTCCCGTAAATATTTTTTATGTTTCTTTCAACTGTCTTGTTTGTTTATTATTCTTTTAGCTGTTTGAAATTTTTTTGCAGTCTTCTTGGTTCATCCTTTTTAGATGTTCGTAGATTCTCATTTGTCTCTTTCTTATTCCATTCCATATCAGAAATCAGAAAATCAGAAATCTTTATTACCATGAATCACATACAATTATTATATTCCCATTACAATTATTATATTTACAAAATTTAAATAAACTCAAAATAAGGAACACTTATATTCTCCTTTTTGCGTGATACCTGGCTAGGTACCTCAGAGCAATTGCTGTGTTGAGGTTACCTTCTCAAGAAAAAATATTTACATTTTATGATCAGTAGCAGAAGACAAGTAGTATATATTAAAGAAAATATGAGTAACAAAAAAATATATATTTACATAAGATTTAATAATCCTGAACACGGAAGTGCTTTCTGTTGTGCCATATGTTTTGGATTTGTTTATATATCCCTTTATTTGGCTGAATCCTTGCCACCATCTGTATTTTATGAGACTGTAGTATAAAACTATTTATTGTATGAAACTTTTAAGTCAAAAATTCTAGATTCTCACAATTTCATTGTTTCCCTCCTGTTTTTGTTTGGTTTATCTAACGTAGGTTCTGTACTGTGTTTTATTACTTATTTTATTGACTGCTCAGTTGTAGAATTATACTATGTCTATCAAAATACAAATGTAGCAAGTAACATGCTTAATTGTAGCGTTAAGTTGTATATTGTAACCATGTTTGGTATTTTTTGGTATTGTATTATATTTTATGTGTGTGCGTGTACTAACTTTCTCAGAAAAACTTTGTTCTCTGAACATTGTTTTTGTATAATATACGAAAGAGGCTGATTGGTAGAGTTAATAAATGTTCACTGCCCATAACGGACAGGTGGAGTGTCAAATTATTTACACTCAATCTGTTCGTTGCAGGGCTAAAATAAATAGTTCTGTTTCTTATCACATGGTCAGCCAATTAAATGACTGAATCATTTAAGAACAGAAGAGGTAGAGGTGCAAAAGACACTAATCAGAGTTATCTCCTCTGAAAGTAATGAATTTCATTGTACAGCCAGACCCTGTGGTGAATGAAGTGAAGGTGTCATTTGCAGAGTGGAAAATATGTGCTTTTCAGAGGGCCCGGCATGCTGATAAGCGTACTTTTCCACTCAGTGAGGAAGGCAACGGTAAACCACCTCACTCCTCGTTTTACTTAGTAAAATCTCTACAGGTTCAAACCAGCCTTTTGGCTGATGACCTAAACAACAACAACAATAAATGTTCAATGGTTGGAAACAATTAAACATTTAATTGTTAAATTTTTTAACAATTATTCACCTGAAAAGTAAGTGGTATAAAACTTAATAAATAATGTCTTTTGTTTACAGGGATCAGCAAATGGTTTAAATTTTTCCAGTAATAAATCAGCGGAATTTGATGGTATTGGAATCAACCAGATTGGTGTAGAGAAAAAAACGTCCCCATTCACCATTCCGACTGGAGATGGTAATTTTTTAATTTATTTTATCTTTTATGAGTGTACTGGTTTGTTATTGTTTAGCATATTAGAGAGGCCATCTTCAGCAATTCAATAAACTTAAATGTTTTCTTCTTTTATTTCAATATGGTGTTACAGCAGGAAAAGTTTTTAGGAAATAGAAAATTAGAAATCTTATCCATTTGATGGTTGTACAACTAAGTGTGTGCTGAAAAACTTTTCTATTTACATGCCATTATAAAAGTGTTTTCTAATCCATTGTTGAAACTTGGAACTTAAGTTAGGTACCATGAGCACACCCGACACGAACGTTTTCATCAAAATTGGTCAACTGGAAATAGCAGTTTATTTGTGTTTTTTTTTTTTGTAACCCACCAGGTTGGTCTAGAGGTAAAGTCGTCGCCAAAAATCAGCTGTTTAACAGCTGATTTTTGGAGACGAAGGTTCCTGGTTCAAATCCTAGTAAAGGTAGTTACTTTTATATGGATTTGAATGCTAGACAGTGGATACCGGTGTACTTTGATGGTTGGGGTTCAATTAACCATACTCTCTCAGGAATGGTTGACCTGAGTCTGCACAAGACTACACCTCATTTACACGTCATACACATCATCCTCATCTCATTGGGTCATGGGGTTGCTTATTGTTCTGAATTGAACAGATTGCAGCGTACTCACATTAGGGATTACAAAAAAAAATTGTTTTTTTTTCACTTTTCCTATTTTTTTAAAAAAACTACTGCTACAAGTTTGTTTAAAATCATCTCATTCTGTTATGCCCTGTAAGATGGGGTATACAGTATGTCTGTTGAATATCACGGGGAGCCTGTGCTCTTGTGGTTAAAAATTGTTTTTTTAAGATTGTATCCACCACATGCATTTAAGGGAAAAAGTGTTATAGTCAAAGTAATAGAAAATTAAAAACCTACAATTTGTTTTAGTCTATTTAAAGTCACATCAACAACTTGGTCACTAGCGAATACAGTGGGTTATGGAACGTTGGGTTGTGACTTATTATAATTTTCAGACCTTAGCCGGGAATTGAACTCGGGATCTCCATGTGATAGGCCAGTGCGCTACCACTATGCTAAATCTCAGCCAAATTTTATTTCAAGCATTTTTTTCTACAGAGCTTACTGCTTTATTGTTTAGTGGCAATTATTAATTTTTTCTCATGAAAAAAAGCCTCCAACAGAAGTTGATTTTTATTTAGCGTCATTCAGTCATGATTAAAATTAGTTAATGTTTTTCATTATTTACATTGACAAGAGAAAGTCGTGTGAGTGTTTCACACCAGATTTTTTTCTTTTCATAACGTGTGTTCTGTCTGTATGCATTGATATATTTCATTCTAATCCTCTTTATGGTTACTGTTACAGTAAGAATTGATATAGCGTATGAAATACATCATCTTAGAAAAAATGAAAATTGAAATTATTACATCATCTTAAAAAAATTTTTTTATCATTATTAAAGTTTTTCTTTGTTTGACAATGTGTTTAATGTATTCAGTTTATTTCTTTGGTAAAATATTTACACCTTCAGATGAGCTAGTCACCATATTAATCTGTACATAATTATAATTAAAACTCATCTGAACTAGCAGTATGTTTGACCATTAGAACATAATAATTATTTGAAAAGGCTTCATTTTGTTTTAAGAAAAATTGTTTGTGTTATTTATTACTTATTCCTTATTGGTACTGGTGTAAACAAATTATGAGCATCCAGTTGGATAAATATGTGACTATTGTGAACGATGGTGTGTATCGGATGGCCAGTCACCAGTGACGAATCATCTTATTGCAACTTATTTATGTTTGTTGTCTGCTTCTGGCAAATTAATAGACTACTTTGGTGCTTCATGTACGTAGTTTAGTGCTTTGTCGTAGTTAAATACGCAATCTTTCTCTCGCCGTTGGGATGGCTCGTGCCAAGATTTTCTTTAACTGCAATTACAGATCCAGGCAGAAGTAGAGCAGGGAAATTGTTTACAATAGTTCCAAAGATAAAATGAACTATAATTAATTTACTCTCTGTGCATTTTGTCAAAATCCATTGATGGTCTCTAAAATTAAGTAATATTGGAACTTTATAAATTTTTATTAACAGATGTTGATGGAATGATTGGTAAAGCATTGCTTGCTGGTAATATCGAAGTGGCAGTGGAATTATGCCTTCAACAAAATAGAATGGCCGATGCCATCATATTGGCCATGACAGCTGGATCTGATTTGTTAGCCAAAACACAATATCGTTACTTTCAGGTAATTACTTTAATTTTCATAAGATTCTTGATAAGTTTTGTTTTATCAAAATGTAATTTTATCAAAAACTTATAGATAAGTATTTATTATAATAATGAGTCATGTAATGTTATTCTGTTTTTAGTTGCTTAGTATTTGTGTCATACCATACAGAACTGCTGGAAAAAATTCGGGTATTTTACTGTGTAAAAAAACATCTGTATAAAAAAAGTTTAAAGTATTGAGGGGGTTATAAAATGTGGTTTAATTTTTTATTGTAAATTTTAGGGTAGCCATTAATACATTGTTACTACTAAATTATCTTGTGTACTGTGGGTGTGGTTATCACTGTTGTCTGTAATGCAGATAAAAGCATTTCTTTTAGAGAATTATGAAAGAAATGCAATGGACTCCTTGCTCGTCACAGCAAACATAAGTCGATTCAAGCCTATACTTTCATGTCTTTATTCAAGATTCATTCATATCCGAAACAATGAGTTCCTTTAATTATCGCTTCAAAATTCTGGTTCCTCGTCCTTCCATTTCCTATCTTACAATAAGTTAATAAATCTCATGTGCTCAATAATGTTTTGATTTTCTTCTGTGTAAGCTTGCAATGAGTTCTCTTTTGCTTCCAGTTCCCAGTAATATTTCATTTTTTGTAATTTAGTCCAGATGATCTGCGTTCACCTTCATAGCCATCTCCTTGATTCATAGTTTTGCTTTATCCTGCTTTCCCAACATCTGTATTTCACTTCTGTGCTGTAAATCACACATTTTCTCTGACTGTTTTGTGATATCATCTTCTTCTTTTAGTGCGCTATCCGTTTCGGATGTTGGCGACCAGCATGGCAATTTTCACTTTGCTGACAGCAATACGGAAAAGTTCAGCAGATGTCTTTCCGGTCCATTCCCTGAGGTTGTGTAGCCAGGATATTCTTCTTCTTCCTGGTCCTCTCCTTCCATCTATTTTCCCTTGTACAATGAGCTGTATCAAAGAGTATCTGGACTCATTCCGCATGACGTGTCCCAAATACTGAAGTTTACGGATCTTGATGGTGTTCAATAATTCTCTGGATTTCTTCATCCGTCTCAGAGCTTCTTCATTTGTTACATGCTTTGTCCATGATATTTTAAGCATTCTCCGGTACAACCACAATTCAAAGGCTTCTATACGTTTAATCATACTCTTGTTCAATGTCCATGCCTCTGCTCCATACAGCAAAATCGAGAAGATGTAGCACCTCAAAAGTCTGATTTTCGTTTCAATGGTAAGATCATGGCTCCTGAAAACTCTGTTCATTTTATTGAAAGCAGCTGTTGCCCTTGCTATGCGATATTTAATCTCCTGTGCCATGTCCCAATTTTCATTTATCATTGTTCCCAGGTACATTGTGTGCTTCACACGTTCTAATTGCTGGTTATTGACGAAAATTTTGGCATTGTCGTTTCTGTGCTTGGAGATCAACATGAACTTCGTTTTCTTACTGTTGATATCAAGGCCATATTTGCAACTTATTGTGGCTATTTTGCTCACTAGATGCTGTAGACCTTCCTCACTATCGGCAAGTACTATGGTGTCATCCGCATACCTTATATTGTTGATTCTCTCACCTTGAATTGGTATTCCATGCTCCTCTTCACCATCCAATGCCTCTCTAAAGATCTGTTCCGAATAGCAGTTGAACAGCAATGGCGACAAGACACATCCCTGTCGGACTCCTCTTCTTATTCTTATCTCATCTGTTGTTTCGCCATCTACCCTCATTTTTGCTGTTTGGCCCCAGTACAAGTTTGTGATTATTCTCATGTCCTTTTCATCAATACCAGTTTGTCTCATTATTTCAACCATTTTTTCATGTTGTACACGGTCGAAAGCCTTCTGGTAATCAATTAGGCAGCAATAAACATCACAGTTTACATCTCTGCATCTCTGGACCAAGACTTGCACAGCAAATAACGCTTCTCTGGTTCCAACTGCATTGACAAAACCAAACTGATTCCGAGATATTTGCTCTTCACATCTCTTGTAAATTCTCTTATGAATTATTTTGAGGAAAACTTTTAAAAGATGGCTCATGAGACTAATGGTGCGGTGATCTTCGCATTGTTTGGCTCCAGGCTTTTTAGGAAGAGCAATGAATTCCGTAACTGGCAACTGTAGGTAACTGGCAGGAACCGTAAAAAGAGCAGTGGGATATTGAAGAGTGAGGGCGGCGAAGTCCTGGTAGGAGTTGAAGAGAGACTGAGGCGCTGGAAAGAATATGTTATGAACTTATTCGATGACGAGCGGCCGGACCGTCCCCCACATGCACAGGAGATAAACGAGACTAGCCCAGTTATCACGAAAGAGGAAGTTCAGCATGCTGTCCTACTGCAGAAAGAGGGTAAAGCCGTGGGGCCCGATGAAGTGTACGCTGAAACCCTGAAACTATTAATCCATGAAGATGGGTTAGGGTTAAGCTTTTTGACGGATCTGTTCAACGCTGTCTACAGAAGTGGGAAAATACCCAAAGACTGGCTGAGGTCAACTTTTGTTACCTTACCCAAAAAAGCTAAGGCTTCAAATCCTGATGACTACCGCATGATCAGTTTGATGTCCCATGTGTTAAAAGCGTTCCTGAGAGTTATACACTCACGAATATACAAGAAGTGCGAACAGCAAATCGATGACACTCAATTTGGATTTAGAAATGAATTGGGAACTCGTGAGGCTTTATTCGCGATTAATGTGCTTACACAAAGAGCCTGGGACATGAATGTGGAAACATATGCATGTTTTATAGATTACCGTAAAGCCTTCGATTGCGTCCAGCACCAGAAGTTATCAGAGATCCTTAGAGCAACGGGGGTAGACGAGGGTGACTTGCGAATTGTTACAGAGCTGTACTGGCATCAAACGGCGCAAGTTAGGGCAGAGGGCAGCTTGTCAGAGGAAATAGCCATAAGAAGGGGTGTGCGTGTTTTGTCACCGCTCCTGTTTAATCTATACTCGCAGAGCATCTTCATGGAAGCACTTAATGACATTGATGCTGGAATCAAAATCAACGGGAAGACAATTAATAACATAAGATATGCCGATGACACAGTCGTTATTGCCAGCAGCCTACCCGAGCTCCAGAAAATGGTAGACGATATTGTGGATTGTAGCGAGCGCTATGGTCTAAGTGTGAACATCGACAAGACAAAACTTATGGTTTTTTCGAAAGTGAGTACACAAGCTGTCCTCCGAGTACATAATAACATCATAGAGCAAGTGTCGTCCTTCAGATATTTGGGAGCATTCCTAAGTAGTGATTGCATTTCAAAGAGGGAAGTATTGTCAAGAATTGAGCACGCTAGGAAGGTATTTATCAGTATGAGGAACTTATTCAGCAAGAAGGATCTAGATTTAAGTCTTAGAATTCGAATGCTACGCTGCTACGTGTTTCCCATCGTTCTCTATGGTTGCGAGAGCTGGACCCTCAATCCCTCATTGGAAAGACGTATAGAGGCATTCGAAATGTACCTCTACAGGAGAATGCTACGCATTTCCTGGATGCATAGAGTGACAAATTGTGAAGTCCTCAACAGAATTGCGAAGAACAAGGAGCTGCTATTAACTGTTAAGGAGCGTAAATTGGCGTACATCGGACACCTGATGAGAGGCGGTAGGTATGAGATGCTTCGGCTGATCATTGAGGGGAAGATTCAGGGGAGCAGATCAGTGGGGAGGAGACAGAATTCTTGGCTCAGGGACTTACGTCGATGGCTCGGCAGAACGTCATCCGAGATCTTCAGAGCCATCACATCTCGAGTGATTACAGCCAATTGGATCGCCAACCTTCGAAGGGAGATGGCGCAATAAGAAGAAGAAGAAGAAGAATGAATTCCGAGACCAACCAGTCATGTGGTTTATTGCCCGAAGAGTAGATCTTGTTTAAGAGGTTTGTGATCTTCTGTAGTCCTTTTTCATTCAAAAGTTTGACAAACTCTACATGAATGTTGTCTGGCCCTGCTGCTTTGCCTTCTTTCATTCCATTAATTGCTGCTTGTACCTCTGATAGTAAGATGGTTGGCCCACTTCCTCCATTTACCTGTCCCATTGAATGCCTCCTATCATCTTCAAACAGCTTTTCTAGGTACGTTATCCAAGTATTTTTCTTCTCTGCAATATCCACCATGATTTCACCTTTCTGATTTAGAAGTTTCCCATGAATTTTTCTTCTTCCTTGCCCTGTTACTTCTCTTACCTTCCGGTGTACATTAAAATCATCATATTTGCTTTGATATCCTTCTCTTTCCTGGCACTTTTCCTTGTGTTCATTTTCCTTTGCCTTTCTGATTTCTCTTCTGATGACCTTGTTTATTCTATTGTATTCCAAAGAATTTCCCTTATTTATCCTTCTTAGCACCATCAGATCCAATATTTCCTGCGTCATCCATGTCTTTCTCTCCATTTTCCTCTCCCTCAAGTAAGTCCTCTTTACACCTTCTATTATCTCCTTTATTTCTGTTATTTGATCCTCAACGGGAGAGCTGTTGTTTATCTGTTCCATGGCTGTGTTCAGTTTTGTTTTAACATGATTCTTGATTTGTTGATCTTTCAGTAGTCTAAGGTTAATTCTGATTGTTTCTTTTCTTTTTACCTTTTTTAGGACCACTCTGAACTGCCCAATTACTGGGACATGATCTGACTTCATGTCTGCTCCTGGAAATGTCCTCATATTTGTACAGCTATTTCTGAAACGTTTGTTGATCATAATGAAGTCAATCTGGTTTCTTACTATTCTGCCAGGCTTGTCTTGTGGGGATTTCCAGGTGTACAAACGGCGTGCATGATGTTTGAACTGTGTGTTGAGTACCACCAGGCCATGCTGTTCAACAAAACTTTCAAGCATGTCTCCTCTGTCGTTCCTTTCTCCTAGACCATACACCCCAATGAGTTCTGTCTTTTGTCCAACTCCCAACTTTGCATTGAAATCTCCCATTATAATATTTGTATCCTGTTTGGGTAATTTTCTGTATAATTGGGCAATATCCTCATAGAACTCTTCTGCTTCAGTGTCCTCTTTGTCTGCAGTGGGTGCATACGTCTGTATAAGATTCAGGTTCACGGGTCGACCTTTGATTTGAATCAGCATAATTCGCTCTGAGAAAGGTAAAAAGTTGATTACACACTTTGCCATTGTTTTGTTCACTATCAGTGCTACCCCATTCTGATATGTATTGTCTTGAGTGCCTGAATAGTATACCATGTAATCATCAACCTTGATTGATCCTGCTCCCGGCCACCTCATTTCACTGATGCCCATTATATCAACCTTCATTCTATTCATTTCTTTAATAGCATTATGGATGTTTCCTTGTTGTGCCATAGTTTTGACATTCCACGTTCCAATCTTAATTTTCTCTCTGACATGATGTTTCTCAGTACTGATGGCATCTCTCAAAACTGTCCCCCCTGGAGATCCGAATGGGGGACTTGAAACTCCGGAATTAAATTTAGCTGTGAGTGCTGCCATATTTGCTGATTAAACTAGGACATATCCATATTCAGGATCTTTAATGAGGTGCTGAGTCCAAATTTCTTCCTCATCCTTATGCCATTGACTACCTTCTGTAGTCCATCTGCCTTTGAAGCCTGTTCCCAAACTCCAGGGCAAAGGGGTGCCCTCTCTGTTAGCTCATCCGCCCAAAGCCGTTGGCCGCCAGAGTTGCTAGTTTTGGTCCACCCCGGCTATTTGATTTCACCGGTACCACCCAGATCTGGGAGGCATTCCCCTATCCGCCACCTGGGGAGGCGCCCGATGGAGGACTAGCAACCCCGCACGGGTTGTGATATCATAATTAGATATAATTAAGGATTATTATGAATCTTTTATATGATTTTTTGCTATTAATTGCTTTTACTTGAACTTTAAAAGCTTGCTTAGCTAAAGCTACTCTTAGCTTCATCTCTTTACTATTTATGTTGTCATTAGTTATCAGACTTCCTAGATAACAATATTGGGTTGTTTCTGCTTACAAACAACAATTACTTTTGTTTTCATAGAGTTGATTTCCAGTTGCTCCAAAACCTCTGGAAACCAGTCTAACATTCTTTTTATTTAAGATTTTTTATTTAATTTTAACCTTAAAATTTAAGACTTTTAATTTTTAATCCAAGAAACTTTTATGGATTAGACTCTATTAAAGTTCTACTGTGATTTGGATTATTCGTAATGTACCGACTAACAATTATTATGAACAGAAAATTTTCCCTACTTGCAAAAAAATATTTGCTTATAAAAAGTGTTACTTTACAAATAACTAAACTGATGAATAAAATAGAAGAAAGTAATGATGCAATATCCCTAATTTTTTTAATTTATTTTGTTAGAGAAACAGTTTACTATACCAGCTATAAGATATTGCTTTTTTTATTTTCAGCAAAGTAAAGGAAATTTATCTGAACTAATTGGAGCTGTAGTTACTGAAGAATGGAGTAATGTTGTTAACTCTTGCAACTTGAGTAGTTGGAAGGAGGCATTAGCAGCTGTTCTTACTTACAGTAAAGATGAAGAGCTACCTGTTCTTTGTGGTAACTATGCACTAAGTTTCTAAGTTTTAGAAAAACAAATTTAAAAAAAAATTCTTTTGGGTTTATTTTGTGTTTATTTTGATAGATGTATTAAAACACCTGATTGTATGAGACATTAAATAGATTGGCTTGTTCTGAGGGCATAGGTTTTAAAAGGGAGATTTAAATATATTAACACTTTGTAAAGTTTAGTTTTTTGGTACAGTAAGCATTATTTATCTTTGATGACATAGTTCCTACTATAATTTTGTTAAATTCGTGGGCTAATAACTCCTCACCATCTCACATTAAATTTAACAATTCTTTGTCTAGACCAAAACTTCTAAATGTTATTTTTTTGGATACCAGAGTATAATGTACCTACTTGTAAAAATAAAAAGAGAACTGGGTAACGTGTTTTTTAGCTTAAGATATTTTGTTCTTTAGATAAATTAATTAATAACATTTTGTTTTACCTGAATTGCTGTCAGGATTATTTCACCGAGTTTTTGAGATGTGATGAAGTTTTAAAATATTCTGCAAGTAACAAAATACTTTTTCTATTATATAAAAATCTGTTTTCTGTGGGTTCCTGTAACTAAATAATTTCAATTAACTTTGTCTTTTGTTACTTTAATAGCAGGAATCGCTGAGTAATTGCAAAATGTTAAATGCATCAAATTATTCTTGTGAAACATATATATTTATTTATTTTGTTTGTTGATTTTTGTAGAAACTCTTGGTCAGCGTTTGGAAAATGAAGGTGGGGATGGGATTATCAACGCAGAAATATGTTATATTGCTGCTAGAAATCTATCTAGGCTTATACAGTTACGCACTAAGCAATCTTTAAATTTACCCACTGAAAAACTCCAGGTATTTAAAACTGAATATTTACGTCAATGAAAATGATTATACTATATAAATTGCTCTAATTTTTTGAGAATTATTGAATGCTTAGTTAGTAAATATTATAATAGTTTGTGCTCAGATTAATAATTAAACTGAGATAATGTTACTATATTTTATTTTTATATAATCTTCATAAAATGATAAAACTTCTACTTCATAAAATGGTAAAATATTTTGTTGTGATAGCTATTTCTGAAGTTGTACCGGCCTGACTTTAATGATTTTGGTGTCGTTTGAAAGCTGTTGCCAGATATATTTTCCAAAAATTCCTTTATATTTGTTTTTCTTGGAAAATCTTACCAGAAAATAAAAATATTAGGTATCTCTATAACCGTTAAAGATACCGAATTGGAACCTTCACCAGCGAACTCCTAGACCCAGAAAATTAAAGAATTTCAGTTTCAAACTGTATATCAACTGATACTCTTTCATTTAAAAGTTGACATGCCCTTTTCATTTAAGAGAGTTCAGTTCCCTATTAAGCTATCCTCACTTTAAAAATTGATAAATCTCAAGGGCAAACTTTTAAATTCGCTGGGTTAGATTGGTGCGAAGAATGGTTCTCGCATGGACCGTTATATGTGGGATCAATACTTTTTAATAACGACTAGAAACAAAACAAAAAATTTTGTGTATGGGGAGGTAAAATAATATTGTTGGCATTTTAACCGATGAAAATGTTATGTGGCTTTCAATTGGGAAAAATACTGTTTTCAGCAGAAACAAAGTTACTTAATAAGAACTTTTTTATAGCCTATCACCTGTGTGAAGCTGAGGGAGAGGTCCACTATTTATTTAGTTCCGCTTTTATAGTAGGTACAGCATTTTTATTTAAAGAAGCAAAGTGAGTATGGGTCTGCTAATTACATGATAAATGGCTTTATTACATTACATTAGTCATACATTATCAACAGATAGATTACCTATAGTGATTTATTTCCAGATGTTTAATAGTAGCATGAAACTATTATGCTTGACAATGGTTCTACTTCAGAATAACATCATGCTCAGTTCTGTATAGATAAGTAACTGAATCTATCTAATAATTCTAAGCATTGTATTTTGAAAATAAATAAGAGTACGAGGGTCGTTTGAAAAGACCGTGCAAAAATAAAAACTACTTAA
The DNA here is from genome assembly GCA_035578175.1 of Catonia carolina. Lineage (NCBI taxonomy): Eukaryota > Metazoa > Arthropoda > Insecta > Hemiptera > Achilidae > Catonia > Catonia carolina. The sequence continues at coordinate 118,443,078 of JAQMRL010000001.1, forward strand.
TTATTTTGGGTAAATCTTTTTTATTTTTCGACATAGTCTCCTTTTAGGCTTATACACTTCGTCCAACGCGGCTCTAGTTTGTTGATCCCTTCCGAATAATAGGATTTGTCCAAGTCTGAAAAATAGCCATTCGTTCCTGCAATCACCTCCTCGTTGAATAAAATCTTTTTCCCGCTAGCCATTTCTTCAAATTGGGAAACAAATAGTAGTCTGAGAAAGCCAAGTCTGGAGAATAGGGGGGATGTGAAACAAGTTGGAACCCTATTTCCATTAATTTTGCGACCACAACTGCTGAGGCGTGAGCTGGTGCGTTGTCGTGATGGAAAAGGACTTTTTTGTGGGGCAGTTGTGTGCGTTTTTTTTGCAGCTCGGTTTTCAAACGGTCCAATAACGATGAATAATATGCACCTGTAATAGTTTTACCCTTTTCCAGATAATTTATGAAGATTATTCCTTGTGAATCCTAAAAGACAGTCGCCATAATCTTTCTGGCCGAAGGAACTGTCTTCGCCTTTTTTGGCGCAGATTAGCCCTTCATTACCCATTGTTTAGATTGTTCTTTGGAGTGTAGTGATGTATCCATGTTTCATCCACAGTGACGAAACGACGCTTAAAGTCCTGCGAATTCTTCTGGAACAGCTGCAAACCGTCCTTGCAACACTTCACACGAAATTCTTTTTCATCCATTTTTTAAAAATTACTCGACTTCATCGATGAAAATGAATGTCAAACACAAAGAAATAGACCGATCTGGCTGAAACTACACATATGTTTTTCCAACAGATGGTACTGACTAAACATATGCTCGATATGCGCCAGTAGTGCTATATATCTGACTTTGCACGAACTTTTCATACGACCCTTTTATAGTTTAAATGATTATGTACTTTGATAATATGCTTATTACGAGAGTTGACAATTAATTTGTTTTCTATCTAGGAATTGGTGGAGATGATAGTCGTATTACAGCGTGGAGTCAGGGTTGAAGGAGGTGAAAGTGAAGGAGAAACGGCTAAAGTAATGTCTAGGTATGCTGAACTATTAGCAGCACAAGGTGAACTCTCCGTAGCTCTCTCATATCTTCATGATCCACAACAGGTGAGACTTTTGTCTGATATTTAGATTGTTAATGTTACAATTGGGGTACCCTTTTTACCTGGTTAGAGGTTAAAAGCCTCTGGGCGAAAACAAGAATAATAAATAATAATTAATACAGGGACAAAACACTAAGAAGAATTTACAATTAATCAAGGTGTAATTTTATCACCTACGTTATTTAAAATTTGTATGGACTTCATTTTTAGAATTTGGAAATGCAGCGTTAGGCCAGGTATTTAGTTAAATGAGCTCTCAGTCTCTCATCACAAAATCTCTTAACTTCCTGATTATGTAGAGAGCTGAAATTTGGCACACTTTATATATTATAGAAAATTGAGGGTTGGTCATAAATGTAGTGAATAACTTGTCGACGTATTTATAATTTAAGATACCTATTTTGTTTCTGGTTTTGTTTTAGGAGAATCTCATTGAATTGCAAGACAGGCTACAGTGTGCTCTTGGTCAAAAGCCAACTTATATACAAAAAGCTCAACCAGCTTCTTCATATTATCATGTAAGTGGTTTTATTTTATAAATGTTGTATTAGTTTATGGGATTCTTTTGATAAGAATGTCAGTATAAACATTTTTTCAGTTCAAGAGTGATTGCAATACATAAACTGCCGTTTTTAAATGATAATCAATAATTTTTCTTAATGTAATTTCTAAAGATTTAATACTCTGTATAATTTTTATTCATGAAACATTCTTCTTGTATAACTTGTACTGGTTTAGAAGATCTGCATCTTCATTTTGAGTAAAGGTATACAATGCAAAAGAGCAGTTGATATTTGTTTAAAGAGTGTTGTTCCTTGTTTAGCAGCAACTTTTTGATAGGGTTTACAAATTTGTTTGCAGCTGTTAAGGATTTTTTTGTGATTTATGATGTAATGACATGTTTTATGACGCAATTCACTTATGTATACTGTGCCATAATTGTGCTACGTTGCCTTTTTATCTATTAAACATAACATAAAGAGCTGGAAGAATCTGGATATATCATGATGTAGGCTCAATAAAACTAAATCCAGTAATCCAGTGGTGGTCTGTAAGCTCTTTTAATAACAAGCTGCCGCAGGAAGTAAAGGACCTCAACCTGAAAAGTTTCAAATCCTGGTTAAAGGCATAGCTCATAAAGTGGAGCTGCTACTCTAGAAGAGTTCTTTGAGGATCTGCTGTTTGACATGTGATGATCCACTACAATGTTACCTTATACAGATTTTACAAATTTTGTTTTAGTGTTTATATAAATGTTTTGTTTAGTTGCATACTGACAAGATCTATCTTCAACTATTGCTGCTTGGTAATATTGTAGCATTAGCAAGCTTACCAAGAAAAATTAAAAATGACAATATTTATGTAACAATTCATTAATTTTTTTAAGGTGAGGTGAAAGTATAGTATGATAAATTACTATTTAACTCCAGTATTATTTTGGACTGTGGGACAGTGATTATATTTTTGGGTGTTTTTGTAGATCTTTTTGCTTCATTTATACTTATTTAGTAGTTTTTAATATTTGGTTTTTTTTGCAGCCTCAGAATGTAACCACCCAAAGTATGTTTAATCGTCGCAGTAGTAATCAGTCAGTGAGTGGAGTCCAGTGGCCAATGTCATCAGGAGGATTATTCTCTCAGCCTAATACCCCTCCAGCCAATATTTCTAAACCTACACCATTCAGTCAAATGTACCATTCACAGTCACATCAGCCTACCGCAACACTACCACCTGCTAGTAAGCCATTACAACCTACTCAACCGATTCCAGTTAATCCTATCGCACCTCAACCATACAATCCTATAGCTAATCAGCCCCCACCTATGATGCCAGTAAACTCTGCTCCTGTTCCACCTCTTCCCTCTGCAAACATCCCATCTCATCCATCCTTAGCAGCTCCTTCACCCCAGCATCCTCCTCAGTTATTTAACCCTTCAACTTTCACATCCCAATCCCAACTTTTCACTCCACCTGGCTCAGTGGCTCCCCCACCACCTCCACCAACTGGGAACACGCAACCAAATTCTTTGCATAGGAGTAGCCCCAGCCCGGGATTACAACAAGGTCAGTTAATGCAAAAGCACTTTCACGGTTGATAACATATTTAGAAGTATTCTAAATAGTAAGTCTTAAATGTCACCGAAACATATTTATCTTCATAATATGCATATAACTAATAAAAAAAAATGTTTCCCATTTCCAAATGGAAGAATCAAAATACGCTTCTTCAGTTTTAGTCTTGCTTCATTGTTTGAGTACAACGATTTAATTAGAACAGGCATGTGACATTTTAACATTTATTTTCTCTTCTTTGGTTTCCTTCTCCTCTAAGAAGGTTGGCAACCATGACTTTGGATGCCGCAACTCTAAAGAAGTGGAGCTGTTCCTGAACCACGTTCTCAAGATGTTCAGCATCTTTATGACCTTCATAAAGATCTTTATGTTAAGCTTTGTTACTATGACCTTTTTTGTCCGTTATTTTCCCCTTAATTATTACATAGAGTAAGGTTACTTTTCCCATCTCATCGGATTGACTACATAGTCCCAATTTGTTCGGTAGTACAATTTCCATGATTTTATTTAAGAGCTGTGATTGTGTGACCTTAATCTTAACTGAATTTTTATTCATTGCAGAGATATTCACAGGATGGTTACTAAAAATTGTAGTACCCTCATAAGTACGGCCTAATATATATAACCATATGTAATATCTTGCTGATTTCTCAGATCCCCATATGTAATATTTTGGTGTATTTTAAGCCGTGGTGATAATATTTATTATTCACTGTTAATAACCTGTTAGTCGTACCAAAGTGTCTAAATTCGTAAAACTTGTAAATTTTTATTATGTAATAAATAATAATAGATTTTATGAATGTTGTTTACGACTTCATATATTATGTAACTATTAATGTTTAATATTAAAAAAGTAATATCAATGAGTACAGTAGACACATTGATAATTTCTGTGAAACTTTCTGATAATTTCTGTGTAATTTTTTGATGTATCCAATCCATTGTGGAATTTACTATAGTCAAATAGTCAATATATTGTGGTAGAGAATTATAAAACATTAAATTGTTGTTCAGAATAATATTTTAACATTAAAAAAAATGTTTATAATTATAGGTAGACAAAAGTATGTGATAGATCCATCAGTGAATGCAGGACCACCTGGCTTATCATACAGAAACCAAATTCCACCTGGACCAGTATTTCAACAACCTCAACCACTTCAACCAGCACCAGTTCCAACCATGGCTCCAGTTGCTCAAGAACAACCATATAACCCAGCAGGTATGGTAGACATTGTTTAGAATTTTTTTCATTTTAATTAAAAATGATAAATAATTTAAAAATTCTCTGCAAATCTCTGTGTATTTAAAAACGTAAGGGTTTTCTTTGGCCAGCTTTTTTTCAGCTCCAATTGGACTGATTCTGGACAACTTTTTTTTTAATAAAGCTTTTCACATACACATTTGCCATCACCCACTGTTATTATTTGTAAGTTCCCAGTTTACCCACAATATAAAAAATTAACTTTTTCTTAAAACCCAGTTTTTAGTTTATTGTACCGCCGCTGTGCTCAATGACTCTGTGGCCTTCATAAATATTAAGTGGTGCTGTTTTGCAAAAGTTTTGTATATTTTGGATAAATCTGCTGCTGGTAGCTAACTGTGTGGAGATTCACTCTTATGATCTTTAAGGCGTAAAAAATGTCCATGGCGAAGCTGTGTGTCAAGTCCTTACCATAGAGAATAAGACCAAAATTTTTGAATTGCTATATATTTATTCAGGAGTACACAAATGGCTCAGTGACCTCATTTTCAGAATGTACATAAAAAATTAAGAGAGCAAATAACAGTAATTTTTTCTTACATACTATTTTAATGAATTTGCCCAATAAATTTATTTATTTTCCACCATTTTTACTATTAGTTCATTATTGTTCTTCTTTATATTATAATTACTGATAAATAACAATAACTTTCTTGTATCTATAAAAACATTTTGTGGTTGTTGAGAACCAATGTATTAATGACTTAAATGTTGTCAGAAAGAAACCAATCACGGTAATGATTGCAGACCCGTATTTTAACCCTCTGAGGCAGTTATCTAGCAATTATAATAAATCACCCACAATTTAATTTTTTCTCTTTCTGAATTGTTCTGAAGAGATTTTTCTGTGATTCCTCTGAAACTATTAGATCTGGTGTTTACAAAGTATATAAAAAACAACTTTGCTGTAGATAAATCTCGCTGATACTGGAGTCGCATACTTATTTGATTCTCAGTTATATATTTTTGAAGCAATTTTTCTTGTTTTACTGATCAAGAAGGTGATTTTACACTAATTTTTCAATAAATTCCAGAGGGAAGAAAAAAGTATAAGAAGTAATTTATTTGTTCTAATGCTAGTAAAATAATTTTTGCTTCTTTTATGATTAATGGATAATTTTTAGCATTTTATATAAGTTGATGTTTTGTATTTTGTTGTATAGCTAAATAGAAATATTATCTTGTTTCAGAATTTAGGTCACAGGCATATGCTCCCCAACAAATGGGGCCTGCTGGTTGGAATGATCCTCCAGTAGTCTCAACACCCCCACGAAATCAGGTAATTTTTGCACTGTTCTTATGAATACATCATTAAATAATTTTGTACTATGATTATATTGTTTGTTTAATTACTAGGGTAGGGTAAAACGTACTTATAGGTGTTATGTATTATGAGTGACAATTCAAATAATAGTTTAAAATTTCTGAAAAACAATACCTGAATTTGTTTGTGTCTAATGTTTGTAGTTTGGTATGTTTAGTGTTAGGAAGTGATCACAAATTTACTGGAACTTGCAATGATACAGATATTGTGCTTGGTTGGTAGAGTTAATGAATTATGTTTTATATACAAACAGTGAACTGGTTGTCTTGATAAAGTTGAGAATTTCATGAGTTCATGAATGTTTCAAGGAAATTAGAAACTGACTAACTAGTAATGGGTCGATACCAATATTTTTCCATTCCCAATACCGATTCTGATACCAAGAAACAAGAAATCTATTCTCTATTCCGATACCAAAAATCAAAGAAGTGTAAAAATAAAAATGAAAAAAATTAATAACTTTCATGATACATGCAATGAAACAACACGGACATACATTGAAACACAAGTTAACCTCTTCTAATAACCTCTTGCTCGTAACCGTATTCGGAAGTTCTACTTTTACTACGTACGATACAACAGTGCCAATCGATCAATCAAAATCGCTCTAAACAATTGAGTGCAGTTCGAGACATTAACTCTTTCTTTGTAGTTTTACGGTGTGAAAAAATTCCAAAAAAAAAATGAAGAAAACCCACATGAGTTGTATAAACATGTAATATACTATAATTTATTCACCATGAAAGCCCAATCTTGTGAACTGGCTGTATCAAATTGTGTTCAACTTCTTCCATAGTTTGGTAAGTGATTCGTTTGTACTTGTTCCTTTTTCGGATAGCCGTATTCGTAATTAAATGAGCAGTAAGACTCTAGCATATGATTAAGATGCTAATAGGATTGCTAATAAGATTCGTTGAATTAGTTATTTAATATGACAACAATTTAAAGCATTTTTCAAATTGAATACTACTTTTCTTTACTCCTCCAAGCCAAAGTTCCCAACTGTATTAATATATATATAATATATTTTATCTTAGAAAATTATGGCATTTTGACACAGTTTGAAAACTTGAGAATTGACGGTAAAAAGTAGATTCTCGATACCAATTATTTTTTCAAGTATCGGTATCAAAAATCGACACATCCCTGTTACTAAATTTAAAAATTGGTAAAGTTATCTCTAAAAATGAGTTAAAAACAAAAAAATTAATTAATAATAAGTATTATTACTCATTATTGTCTGTTAATTTTTTTGTTTCATTTACTTTTTAATGTATATGATGTGTTAGTATGACGAACCAGATTTGTAACAAAATAATTGTTTTTGTTCTACCAACAAAACAAATTTTGTCTTTAGTAATCTAGTCTTCTAGTGTGGTTGTAAGAAGCTTTATCAAATGTGTACATAGAAGAATTACAGATTTGTAGATGTTAACTCGAAACCAAGGACTCTTAGTTAAAATGGAAAACACAAGTGTTTTTAAATTTTAGAAGGATAACAGGTTCACTGTAAAATATGAAGACAATGTTTTTTCTTATTTTATATATCAAGAAGATGATTATATACCATGAATTTGCAATAACCTGCAGAGAGAAGACATGGTTTAAATAAAAAATAACTCATTTTTTTGTTCTGCTTTAATTTATATTGTCTTAGTTAATTTATTTACAAAAATCAGTGTCAGAGATCATTTTCAGTTTGTACCGAAACATTTAACATTTAGTATTTTTAAGTTTTAAATGTATATTACAGTATTTAATAAATACAAAAAATTGTTAGCTTTGATAAAATATATCCTATTAGCATCAGCATTTGTAAGTTCTCTAAACCTTTGTTATATTATGATATGAGTTATGAATATGGTGGAATTTTTAAACCTATTGTTATGTTTCAAGCTTGCATATTATCATCCAATTCTTAATGTAAGTACATGGTAATGAGTATACATTTCTCAATTTCTTGCATGTTAGCTCTCGTACATTCTTTTCGTGTTTCAATCTTATAGGAAAATTTTTATTTTTTATCATTTTTAAAATTTGTGTTTCTCATCTTCATATTAATTTAGGAAACCATTGTAAAAAAATTAACTGAAAAAAGATCATGATAAATAATTTGTTTTGTTATTGGTTGTTTTTGAAGTTTAGTAAATCAAATAGGATATCCGTATGATTTAAATAAAAATTATTACATAATGTTAAATAATTTCTGATCACAATCAAATCTGCTTAAGTGTGATTAAAATTTACCAGTAAAATGAAGTTATTTTTCTGTAACAGTCCAATTGTGAGAGCATGTCAGCTGTACATGCTGGAAACCGCTGCTGGAGTCATCATAAGGTACCAGAGTGTATTTTTGGTTTATGCACTGATTTTAGTGGCATGCCAGTTCATTTAATACTATTGCAATATATATATTGTGCTGAATTAATTTTAAATGTATTCATTTTTGTATTTTTCTGGAGTGGTTAATTAAGAGGCAGTGTCTGATACACTGCCGTGTGTTTTTTTTTATGTACAAAAAATATATCTTTAATTTGTTTGATTTTTAGTTATTAAAATAAATTAGTTTTGGAATATGAAATGTGTTTTCACTAATTACTAATTAAATATTTTGTGTTTATTAAAGCTCGTGTTCATATTTTGTTTTATTTTTGCGAAAAGATTTTTATATTGATGAACAATAATGTGATAAATAAAGTATTTTTTTAAATACCCATAAGAATATTGTGAGTATGTTTAATGGGGAATAAAATAAAATAATTAACCAGATTTTAGTTCTTAAATTTTGAGTAGATTATACTGCGGTACTTCATCTTTTAAAATTATAAGTTTTTATCATTTGAAATGTCCTTTTCTTAACATAGAGATGATTTTTATCCTTGAATGTTGATTGATACCCCTCCCACCCCACCCCTTAAATTTTTGTTGATTTTTTATGCTTGATAGTTTTCCATTATATTTATTTTTGTTTAAGCATGTTTATTTATTCTTAGTTACTGTATCAAATTTATTCTGATTAATTGATAATCGTAGTTCACAATAAAGAAAGAAATTGACGGAAATATTTTTAATGTGGAATTAATTGTAATAATGTGTAAAATTTTAGGTTTGTATTTGTAGGTTTTTAAATAATTTTAACAAGTTATTGAATTTAATTTAAGTGTGTTTATTGAAATAATTTTTTGTGTTTATTTTTGTTACAGCCAAAGGTGGAGGTGGCACCCCAGAATCCAATCACCCATCCATTGTATGGTGCTGCACCAGAACCTAATCCAATGAATGTATATCAACCACAGGTAAAGTAATTTCCAATTTCCATGTAATATCATCAACAAACACGCTAAATTTAAATGAAACATTTTGTGCAATAATTTATGAGTTTTTTACTTTCTCTTGCCTATATGAATATATAGGAAGGAAAGTATTGTTTTCATGTTGATTTTTTAAATTGGAGTTTTCACCGGATATACAAGTTTTCAGACCCCGTGAACCCAAAAAACATGTTTTTATCGATTCGTCTGTGTGTGTGTGTGTGTGTTTGCGTGTGTGTGTATGTGTGAACAGAATATCTCAAGAACAGAACATCATAAAAACTTGAAACTTAAGTTAGATACTACTCCCGGACTCGACATGAACATTTTCATCAAAATCAGTCAATCGGAAGTAGTAGTTTATTCGTGTAATTTTTTACTTTTTTGCAATTTTCTTAAAAACGGCTCCTATGATTTTTTTAAAATCACCTCATTTTCTAAACTTTTTATGCTCTACAAGATAGGGTAGGCGCCATATCTGCTGAAATTCTTGGGGAGGCTGTTTTCTCATAAAAAAATTGTTTTTTTTTAAGATTGCGACTTTAATTTGCACTTAAGCGCAAAAATGTATACAATAAAAGTTGTAGGGAATTTTAAAACCTACAACTTTTACTTCAAACATTTTTTTGTATAACGCCTAGTTTAGCGGTAATTAGCAATTTTCTGTTCTTTTCTCACGAAAACATGTAAAATTGAAATGTAGAAAACATGTTAGGTTATATTGTTCAATATTTGCATTGGCAAGAGAAAGTTGTGTGTATGTGTATGTTTCATACCAGATATTTTTTTAGTTATTTGAATGAAGCTTGATTTGAAATTTTAATAAACACCGCACAATTATTGTTTCATTGCTGATGTTCACGTATTATACTAATATCATATGTCATTGTGTACTTATTGGTTTCTTTAGCTTTTGATTTCTTCAAGTGTCTTTCGATACAACAGGCATGGTGGATGGTTTCAGTACTAAACAGGCGTTTGTAAACAGTTTGTGGAATCAAATTTTCTCTAATCCAATTTTTGCTGTTTCAAGGAACATTTGATTTTTACAAAAGTTTAATGTATTTTGTATTTTAACACTTCTTACTGTAATAATATAAAAAAACATGAACATGCATACTTTGCAATTTTCCTGACCTTGTGAAATGTATGAATGAATAAGAATTATTATATTATGTGCTTTTAAAAATGTTTTCCAGTTATTCAGTAGCTATGATACTGTCTACCGTTCATAATTTTCTCTCTGCATGGTGAAGTGAAGGGAAAAATCATTTCATGCTACCATTGTAGTACATTAAGTTGCTTTAGTAACTATGGGTAATTCTGTTAATTATGAAAGGATTGTTTAGATTCCTGCTTTACCTGCAGATAGTGCCATTTCACATGGTATATGAACCTGCCCTCCCTATTTTGCAGAAATAGTACTGCCACTACTTGTCTAACCATTCTATTGGCTGACCATCAATCTACAGTCTAATGGCTGGCCATCGATCAATAGTCTAAGGTAAGCGCACAATGAACGCTGTTCGCTTACAAGCGAGAGTCTGCTAGTAGGAATAGGACATTATATTTTAATCAGATGTCTCACAGTAAAAGCTGGCGGGGAAACCTGCGCATATCAGCTCACGGGTTTGTTTTGTATAAACCTGCCTGCTGTTTGCTGGCAGGTTGCTAATGTACTTGGCGTCGTATAATATGTATTCATAAATAATAACAACTTGTTGATTAATTATAACATAGGTTTGTAAAAATATCTTATAAAGATTATTACTGGTCAAACAATGCCTTATAATATTGAATATCGGTAGTCAAAATGTTCAAAATGTACGTCAAAGTAATCACATGTCTTTCTTTTGATAATATTGGTTGCTTTTGCAAGTTGGACCATTGTTTTTGTAAACTAAGTACTACTTTGCACAATGTACAATTAAACGTTTCCCGAGTCATTCTCATGTATTTAAAAAAAAACCTTTCTATCTTTTTTTAATTGCAGAAAAAGATTATGATACTCGCCATACATTTTTCTTTTCTTATTAATGTTACTAACGATATCGTCTTTAAATGATAATAATTTAGTCTAAACATTTTCAATTAGAAATAATTCATCATCACTTCTGCTACTGGAACTCTGTTGAATACCGACAACTGAATGAAGGTTACGCATGTAGTTCATGCGTAACCATGCATGCATGTAACATGCTCCCACTATGTGCGCTTGACAGCATGAATCAGCACCTGCGACCAGCGTTCACTGTGCACTTACCCTAATGGCTGGCCATCGATCTACAGTCTAATGGCTGATCATCAGTCACACATGTAGACTAAATCATTATGTAGTCATATTGTACTAACTGTATCTTGCAATAACTATTGACAACATGCACCATATGGGTCGGTGCTGGTGCAGATAGTGCGTTACCAGGATCTGTTTTGACCACCATGGCCTTGACAAGTACTGTTTTTGTAAGTAATAGTATAGCAATTATAATAACCCCTTGGCCCCCAGGTGAAATTTTTGTATATCAGAAACAGACATAACTTTGATTTTTGCAAATAGATGGGTGGTGGTGCCCTGAATGGTGGTTATGGTGATCCTCCTCCAATGCAGCAGTATGGACTTCAGCAACAACCCCCTCCTCAAAGTCAATTCTCTCCCATGGGTTACTGTCAACAGCCACCAAAGCAATCTCAACCGCCTGTTGCTCCTGTTGCTCCTGCTAAGATTGCTGAACCACCTCAGCCAAAATTACCTATACCCGAGGAGCATGCTTACCTACAAACTGTCTTTGAAGAACTTAGAAATCGGTGTTCATGTACAGCAAATAATCCGGTAAGTTCAGTTTACATGACTTTAAAGTGGATGGTTGAGGTTATTTCAAATTATTGTGTTGATGTTGTCGCTTATGTGCAGTCATTAGATGCAGAAATTAAACTGGAAAAACTTCAAAGGTTTGCATTTATGCTCTGAGGAAAATTCTGGTTGGTAAAGTACACGAGGAGACCATTTAAAAGTTTTAACACACTTCGGTTATGACCAGGTTTTATGTGTAGTTTAGAGTGTTGGACCCTCACTGAGAGCAGGTGTCGAGAATAGAGGTTGCTGAAATGAGATTGTTAAGACTTCTAGTAGATATTGTATTTATTACTGAACCATAAAAGAAATGAAGATATTAGGCATGAACTTTGTGTGTGTCGTGGGTGGTATCAACTATTCAAACACCCCAAGAAGTACTCTCTTACTGGCCAATTGGACAATGTGGTACTGGATAACTTCAGGAGAGATTGGCATTCCAAATTCTTTAGGAAATAGCAGATTTTCAAGTCAGAATAAGCCAAGTTGAATCTTGTTTTGTGTCTGATATCGGACATCCTATAAGACAACTGTTCTGCTAGTCTCAAAGTTGGGTTTTTATAATGCATTGAAGAAATTACCATTCATTGATAAATTGAATATTGTCACATTTTTAATGATAAATCATTTGTACATTCAAAAAGAAAAATATTTCTTTAGGTGCAATAATCAAGCGCTGTAAGACAGTGGGGTTACCAGAAGCGTTACATGTAACAGAAATATTATACTACAAAATAAAATGCCGGCATTGGCATAGTTGGTAATGTGCTCGCCTCTCATCATGTGGGCTTGGGTTCAAATCCCATTCAGGCATGGCATATTTTCTTAAATTACAAAAAATAATTTCATCCTTCACCGTCTGCATTAGCAATAACTGCAGAACAGTCAGACGTTAAACCAAATAAAAAAAATAAAAGGTGTAACAGAAGAGTTACAAAGAGCAAAAAGAGGATTAGCAAGGATAGTAATGGTTCAATAATTGAAACTGAATTAAGTTGAAAATATTGGGCAAGGAATTGCTCGAATACATAGATATACAAACAAATCCAAAACATACCAGTTGAAATAAAATAGAGAAGTTGAGACTCTGTTATGCGAATCTGTTAAGGATGAAACAAAAAAGATCTACAAAACAAATATTTGAAAAGTTAAAAGTATAAAACCAAACTTGCTTGAAGAAAAAGTAAAAGAAGATCTATTGACACACTAAAAATGGATAAAAATTTAATTGAAGATACAAATAAATTCAAAAAAATGATTGAAGAGCATATGGGTTTTCCAGAAGAAAGGTTAAGAAAAACGACATACAAAAGTGGAGTGATGAAAAAAGTATTTTCAGTATTGATAAAAGAAATATTGCCCAAAACGGACAGGTGGGGTGTTATTTTAATGGCACTCTATCTGTTTGGTCCAGGGCTAAAAAAAAGTTCTGTTTCTTATCACATAGTCAGCCACTTATATGACTGAACTATTTAAGAACAGAAGAGGTAGAGGTGTAAAAGACACTAGTCAGAGTTATCTCCTCTGAGAGTAATGAATTTCACTATGCAGCCAGACCCTGTGGTGAATGAAGTGAAGGTGTCATTTGCAGGGTGGAAAGTGAGTGCTTTTCGGAGGGCCTGGCATGCTGATAAGCATAGTCTTTCAACTCAGTGAGGAAGGCAATGGTAAACCACCTTACTCCTCGTTTTTACTTAGTAAAACCTGTAGAGGTTCAAACCAGCCTTTTGGCTGTTGACCTAAACAACAACAAAGGAAATATGGGAAGAAGACTCTAGCTCCAAAATAAGAACTCAATCAAGAAAATTAAAGGAGTAACGCGTACACGAATATTGTAGTCCAAGTTGACTGAAACTAAAAATATATGTAATTGTCAATATTGTACTACTTATATTTGTATTTAAATCCAAAAGTACAAATGTCTGTTGAGGAAATTTTAAAGAATTGTTTTTTCGAAGTGAACAGTGTAAACAAAGTATAAATATTTGATGTCTCTCTTTTTTTCATTGGTGCTGTTGTGTATTTTTTTAAAAGTCATGTCAGCATCTTGGTCATTAGCGACTACTGTTTGTTATGGAACTAAGGGCTTTTGGTTACAATTTCCAGACCCTAGCTGGGAATCCTACCCAGGACCTTCCATTTTTTAGGCTGGAATTTTTTTTGTCATCAGTTTCTCGACTGGTTTTATGCAGTTCTCCAAGCTGTTCTATCTTGCACAAGTCATTTCATATCTAATAGGCTGGTTTACTAACCACTATACCAAAGAGGCAGTCAGTGTTATATTTTGCCTATTATTGAACAGTACTTAAAAATATTATTACAAATAAATGATTGTTTGTGTTTCAGCAATCGAAAAGAAAACTTGAAGAAGTAGCAAGGAAGTTAGAAATGCTTTACGATGCACTTAGAGAAAACAAGGTAATTATTTTGATTCATTAATTAGTGTTTTTTTAAATAATAATTAGCAACATATTTATTTAGAAACATTCAGTTATATAATTTTTTTATAACTGCTTAAGCCATTGACCAATTTTTTGTTAATTTATTTTGTTTTAAATGACTAATTTTTTTATTTTTATTTCTGTGTAAAAAACACTTAAAATTACAGAAAAATAATTGTAAAATATTTCCCCTTTTGTTTGAAGATTTTATTCAAATTTAAAATTTGAATTTCAAAATCTTTGTCATCACTGAATAATAATAACTCTTCAATTATTTTGTCTGCAAGGTTTGCAATATTATATCCCGAACTCATTTTGTAAACAATGAAGTGCACGTGACATATTTTCTACATCGACAACTATAGAGATCATATGGACTAAATACATGTACGACAGTACTTAACTGCTACTGAGATCTACCGGACCCTCTCAGAACTAATACAAATAACCAAAATTACATTAAAAATATACAGTGAGCAGTTATCATCAAAGACTGTCAAAGCATGGGAGCGACAAGTCCAGCTCGTCAAAGTGGCCATTGTGTTTTTAAATGGTGGTGAATCTTGACTCGTCATAATCAACCAATGGGTTAATTTTACTACCAAAATTACTATCAATTTCTAGTTTTTTTATCTTTGTTACTATAAGAATCCAAGTAAAATTTCCTTCCAGTGTATTTACTTGGGTTTGAAATCTGACCTTCAGCAAACAGGCTTAGTCTTCATTAAAAAATTATTTTCTTCTGATTCAGGATCTTGTAAACATTGATTTCTATGATTACTATGATACTATGATTTACCATTTCTCAAGTTGAAACTTCTGTCACTGTAAAGTTCTCATCACTGAAAATAGATGAGTGGGGAAGGGAGAGAGTTTAGCTGACAATAAAAGGCTAGCCTGTCACTGTGTGGGCTGCTCATCTGTTGCTCATAATTTATCCACTTGTTAAGCCACTTATTGGTTAATCCGACCCCAATAATTGAAGGTCACACTAATAATTAAAGGTAATAATTAGGTAATTAGAGGTAGCTGATAATTAAAGGTAATACTAATAATTAAAGGAATAATTGAAGGTGTACACTATGTTCTCATAAAGACATTTAGAAAAAGTCAAATATGTAATACAAATGTATAGAAATATGATGAAAGGGAAGGTTTTGAAAAGTTTTTTTTTTAAATATAAAAATAGAATTGTGGGTCCAGTTGTGTACAAGTCAGATTTATCACTCTTATAATTTAGTTGTCTAACACTTATACAAATTCATTTGCCTTTATTTTTCAATTTAATTCTTCCGTAGTTTTACATCCTTCTTTATAATTAACTATTCTTTTAATGAATATGAAATTGTTTCAGTTGTCTCCTGGAACGTTAGCAGCATTACATCAATTAGTTCAGCTTGTTCAAACAGGTGACTATACTGGAGGACTTGCTTTACACACGCAACTTGCTTCTGGACCTGACTTTTCACAGATAGCATCATTTATGCCTGGACTTAAAGTCCTCATGCAATCAGCATTACAACTTGGTGTTTATTTACAATAATTGTGCGAGTTTAAAAGAAATAATCTAATCTACATTAGTTTAAAGATTGTGTAATATCAAATGAAAATATTTATAACAAAGTTTATTTATATGAAAAGTTAAATGTTATATATAGTATGTATAAATACAGTATTGCTTAATAAGAATATGTTCAAATATTTATAAAAAAATATATATATTTTTAACCTTTCACTGTGATTTTATTTTTAGAATTATTTTGTTTTAATATTACTTCAATGAGAAGTTTTAGTGATGATTCAGATTTGTAATTCTGTAACAAGAACTTTTTGGGTATATTGCGGGGTATTCATTTTGGTATGATTGGGTGTATGAAATAAATTGGTTTACATTCTAGAATAGTCATAAATGCTGTGAAGAATTACATTCATTTTTTTATTTACATGAATTACAGAGGCGGCTGAAAGTTTTGTATTTCCTAACAATTTTTCATAATAAATTACATATTGTATAACAAACAGGTTCAGTGTATTATTTTACATCAATGAAAATAACTTATTTGAATTTTTTAACTGCCATGTAAAGATCATGGAATTATGTTCTGACATTTGTCTCTAATATAGTATATTAACGAAAAGGTATATATTTGAATTTTTATAAATACAGTTGTTGATAACACCTGCGTAGGATGTTTGATATATATTTATATCAAACATCCTTGATATAACGGGTGATTCAAAAAGAGCGCCGGTTTTCAAACGGCTGGTAAATTTTTGTTTATCGGTTGGCAACATTGTTAGACCTCATTTCTATTTCGGAGAACATTCCAATTGACAATTCAGTTGTAGTTTCTCTTGTTCGCAGTGTAGTACTCTCGCAGTCTGTGTCTAACCATGGAGAAGTTTACTATTGCACAACGAGTGTTAATCGTCAAAACATTTTACCAGAGTGGAGAGAGTTATGTGGCTACTGTCAGGCGACTTCGCGGTACTCTAGGACGTAATGAAGCACCGAATGAATCAACAGTTCGCAGGCTCATGAAAAAGTTTTTTGAGACGGGTTCAACAGTCGACCTTAAAAGTTCTTGACGTCGTCGTTCTGGCCGAACTGAGCAGAACGTTGCGTTGGTTCGTGACAGTGTGGCTGTTAGCCCAGCAAAATCAATACGTCGCCGTTCTCAACAATTGGGTTTACGATGTTCTTCTGTACGGAGAATTCTTCGGTACGATCTCCAATATCACCCGTATAAAATTCAGTTGCTGCACAAGAAACAATGTTGTTGCTCCGTGAATGGTTCCAGGATCGCATCATTTCTCGTAATTCCGACCATCAATGGCCACCAAGGTCGTGTGACTTGACGCCTTGTGACTTTCATCTTTGGGGTCATCTGAAGTCATTGGTGTATGCCAATAAACCCCGAAACATCAATGACTTGAAGGAGGAAATTCGATGGGTTATCGGGCAAATGGAAGTCGAAACTTGTCGTGCAGTAATATCCAATTTCATGGACAGAGTTGATGCGTGCCAGCGCAGTAGAGGAGGACACATGCATGACATCATTTTTCATACATGAAATCGGAAGGTAAGATGAACTTGTTGATGTATTTATTTTCAGTTTTTCAATAAAATAAATCTCTTAATTTGATATATCAAAACCGGCGCTCTTTTTGAATCACCTATATGTATGAAATCAAACATTTTATGTAGGTTTTAATCTTAACATTTATGATTTCTCATCTTATCATGGTAGAGAAGGGAAAATATTGGCTACTGTTTATAATGTTTATAACACAAAATAAATACATAGAAAAAAATCTGGTTGGAAACACTCACACGACTTTTTTTTGCCAATGCAAATAATGAACAATATAACAACATTGGTAATTAAATATTAATAATAAACAAGAAAAAACAACCGTATTTTAATCATGAGTGAATGATGCAAAATGAAAACTAATTTTAGTTTTGCTTAATAATATGGAAAAGCAATCTTTGACGCTACACTGGGCTCTGTAGAGAAAAATGCTTAAAATAAAAGTTGTAGATCTTTTAATTTCCTACAAATTTGATTATGTATACTTTTGTCATTAAATGCTAAATGAAATACTAAGGCCGAAATCTTAAAAAATCCATTTATTTTACAGATTTTCGTAAAAAGAAACCAGAAAATCTCTAATTTCTGCTAAACTAAGCGTAATGCAAAGAAATGTTTGAAATAAAATTTATAGATTTTTAAATTGTCTACAACTTTGATTTATATACTTTTGAGCTAAAATGCATATTAAGGCTGCAATCTTAAAAAACCCATTTTGTAGAGCATAAAAAATGTAGTAAATGAGGCGATTTTTGAGAAAATCGCAAAAAAATGGAAAATGACACGAATAACTACTACTTCTGGTTGACCGATTTTGATGAAAATGTTACCTTAGGGTCCTCTAGTGGTACTCAACTTAAGTTTCAACTTTGTTTAATGTTCCATTCTTGAGATATTTTGTTCACAGACACACAGACCAATTGCTAAAAACATGTTTTATGGGTTCACTGGGTCTGAAAACAGGTATATCCGGTGAAAACTCGATTTTGAAAATTCAACATGAAAACAATACTTTCTTTCCTATATATTCATATAGGCAAGAGAAAGTAAAAAGAATGAAATAGATCACACAAAATAGCATTCTTACATGTTTGAAAATTTTCAAGATTTGTGTCTTTTCTTCAGATGTTAAATGTGTAGACTGTGTTTTGTCTGTAACATAAGATGATTGCTGTTGATAAGATGGTAGTTTATAGTAGGAATATATTTTTTGGCAGGGATGTTGGTAATGTTGAAAAGTTGTAAAAAGTAAATTTTAGGAATATTAATAGAATTCTACTGGGTTATTTGTTACCTGTTTAGACCCGGACTGGAGGTAGCGCCTAGGTGTAAGCAAGTACTCTTGTTCTAACCTGTATAGATGGATATAATCTGGAAGGTTTTCTAGGATTTTTGCTTTAAATACCTCATTAAATTTTGTATTGTGAGTTCTGGTGTGAGATAGTATTGGTAAAGGAGAGTTTGATTTGATGTCGCAACAATTTCTATGATCCCAGAGAGAGTAGGGGCAGCGATGCTGCGGGATGAGGAGAGCTGGACATTGGTCGCTTAGTTTGCGGAGAGGGTGATCGGGAGACTGCGGAGGGAGGAGACATCTGGAGATCAGCGGGATCACCCTCTCCCACAGTAAATCAATCCTGTCCTGATCTCAGAAGGTAGGCACACCAATTTCCTAAGCTGGTGATGAAAGAGATGAATGAAAGTGAGAGAGTGAATGTTGTTTAGTGACAGCGAGAGGGGAATTAGGCAACGGTTCCCTTCCATGCCTCGCTGACAGTATGTAAATTTTTTAACCCGACATTTCTCTTGTAGTATTATTTAAGCAGTTCCGAGGGACGTGGAGGGTTCTTTGCTGATGTCGGATGAAGTGGCCAGGCGGCAGGTTTTTGGTTGGTAGGCGGTTGCAGCCTCCTTGGGGCTGACAAGGACACCTCAATTGAGTCCAACATTACTTCCCCCATCATGAGGGAGTGAACGTGAGTTTTTCTCACCGCCTCGGATTAAAAAGAAAAAAATTTCTGTGGTTGTTTATTTGATAATTGAAGGGTGTAGTGGTTTCTCCTACAAAAAAGGCTGGATGCATTGTGCAGGTAAGAAAATAAATGTAGTTTTTGGCTGCACAATTATCAATTTGGTGAGTAGAGTTGGTTACTGAATTTGAAATTGTTGTCATAAAATCTATTGCAGGGTATATATTTAATTTGAACTCTGTATTATTGGTATTCAAATTTGAATGAATAGTAGATATGTAGAAGAGTAAACAAATAGTTTTAGCTCACATGCTAAACTTTTAATGCTATTATATCCAGGCTCTGTTTGCTAGTGTTTTGATTTTTTTATTAATATAGAATTTTTAAAGGCCTGAATTTGTTTTATTTTAGAGATTTACTTCTACATTTTTACTGTGGATTGTATAGATTTTTTAAAATTCTGTCAGAATTTTGATAATCATAGAATATCGTTAATTTAACTGCAGCACAGACATTATGTCAGTACCTTTCAGACTTGAATTTTTGTAAAGAAATGCAAACAGAAATTAAGGCATAATTATACAAATTACATCAAGGTCTATTAAAAACAAATTTATACGTAGTCTATAAAAGATTATAATAACGAACATTCACGAGTTAAATAAAGTATGCTTTGATAAAATACAAAAAATTTACTTTTAATTTATGAAATAAGAAATTATTTTAATGCTTAATTAAAAGTACTTTCGTCTGAATTATTAATTATGGTAATCAAAACATCAACGATGGTATGTAGATTCAGATTCTAAGTATGATGGTCGGAACTGAACATATTATGCAGAGTAACAGTCTTATAATATATATATAATATATATATATATATAGATGTCTAAGAAGTTAACTTTATTTTCCATTTAAACTATTTTATAAAAATATAAACTTTTTAAAATTATCCCTTAGTGTAAGGTTGTTTTCAACCCTAAGTCACACATATATATATATATATATATATATATATACACACATATATATATTATATTCTATTACACAGGAACATTGACAAAAATCAGAAAAATAATGAACGTTTTCTAGAACTGTAGTCTTGGGAATAAAAAACTGGTTGATACTTGGAGCAATCTCTTAAAAATATCTTTACTGAGCTGCTATAACAAATCTACAGTTTATGGTTTCTCATTCCACAGTATATGTGTGACTTAGGGTTGAAAACAACCTTACACTAAGGGATAATTTTAAAAAGTTTATATTTTTATAAAATAGTTTAAATGGAAAATAAAGTTAACTTCTTAGACATCTATATATATATATATATATATTATAGCTTCCCATAATATAGTTACAACTGATGGCAATTTATATTGAGAAACCAAAAAGATATTAGACATAGTTTGTTACGTATACTGAATTGTTGGTCGGTCTTTAGATGTAATCATCTTTCCTTGTTTAGTTTACATTTACGTATTGTATTATTGTAAATGGTATAACATAAAATTGTATCAGTAGAATAATAAATCTTCATTTACAAATTCTTGTAATGCATCCTGCCAACCATTTAATTTATAAATTATAATATAAATGGTTATTTTTTTACCTCTCTTATGGTTGCTATTTAATTTTTATGTCTAAAAACTTACGATCATTTTCATGGTACATACTACCTTTTTCAGAGACTGAATAGAACGATCATTCTGAATTTTAATTTAATTTTAATTTTTTTAAATACTCTGAAAAATGTGGTACCACCAAAATGATCATAAGTTTTCAAACATAAAAACTAAATAGCAACCAGAAGAGAGGTAAGAAATAACAATTTATAGAGTAAAAGTGTTCTTCAGTCAAAACACTCGCTAGCATTATAAGCTTGCCTTGATCCATACTGATTACTGCATTACACTTGACAAGGAATTGAAAATTTTGTAGTATGAAAGTATTACCTCAGTTGTGTGTACATTGTAAAAAATTTAAATCCAGTTTTTTGATAACATTGATCAAGCTTACCACAGGTGTAAGAATTCTGACCTGAACTTAATTAACTGGATTAAATTATAATCTGAATACTGGAATTATATACCGAATCTATTTTTTACTATAATTAGAATATTTGGAATTATAAAGTATGTTAGCTATCTTAAACTGAAATCTAAGAAAAGATCAGGATGAACAATAAAATAAATAAAAATGGTTTTCTAACTTACTCATTATGATTTTTATTTCCATTCTCTTTGCACAAAGTAACAGTTTCAGATTTCTGTTGATCGGAAAGATCTTTATCATCCCATCCCCAAACTGCATTACTTGGTGGAACATGAGAACCATCACCTGTTCTAAGGGCACGTTTTTGAACAATCTCTGGTGGTACGCATTTCAAATCATATGCCCAGCCAATTTTACTGAAGAAATCAATAAATCTGGTGGTGAAATTGTATCGGAAAAATCCAAATTCTGATGCTCTGTAATCCCATGGGAATACATGATGATAATTATGCCATCCTTCCCCGAGAGTAAATATAGCAACTGTTTTATTTTCTCGTGGATTTATATTCCTAAGAAATAACATATTATTATTAGTAATAAAAACAAAATACAGTCGATTCCAGTTATAAGATTATCGGTTACAAAGTAACTTCAGCTATTAAGTAAATAACAATTTGGTCTTGCTAAATTCCCGTAAGCTATTTTGTTAAGTGGCTCCGGTTATGAAGTAACATACCTTTGGTTATAAAGTAACTTTTTTTTATTAGTTTTATTCAAACATTGTGTACTAATTCTGTTGCAAGCTTTTATATAATTTATTTCAGTATTTGTGATAGCACAAATCATTAAATAAATGCCCTCTGTAAAGTACAGCAATTTTACATACAGTATCTTCAAATAAATTTGAAATCTTGAATTCAAATGAATTTGAATCTTCTGATAACCTACGCCAATCTACAACTATTCGGAAACGTGAATCACTGTTTCTCAGCGAATCTGTGGGAAATAGTATTGTATCATAAACATTAGTACAGTACAATACAACATTCATTTTAAAAGCTGCTCAGGCCTGAGAGTATTTAATCCAACTGACTTATTTTGAAAGTGTAGAAGAAAACGCTTTGCTAAAGCTTTAAAAAGTTGACTTATGGACTCTGAATTCTTTAATAAACGAAACCAAACAAAATAACAGGTCTTTAAAATGTATGTTGGCCTAAAAGTATGTCTTTTATGTTTACTTAATTAAAATATTTTTTTACAATAATATTTTGTGTAACTTATATCCTGTTTTAAATTTATTACATAATTGTAAGTACTGTAGTAACTCCGCCATGCCGGTCGCAAGCCCGGGGCCTTATCTAGCAAATGATAAGGAAGGAGGAGCGGGAGGAGATACACCTCGTTAAAAATCCAGGGTCCATCTGGCTCCGGATGGTAGCACCCTGTAAGGGCCCCCGCCCAGGGTCACGGGGGAAAACCGGTCAACGGCCTCGAAGGCGGATGAGGAGTAATCCCAACGGCGGAGAGGGCGGAAGAACCTCGGGAGTTAACCCAAATAAAATCCAGGGTAGGCAACGCTCTGAAAGCTGCAGTGGAAGCAAGTGCCTAGGAGACGGCGACTCCAAACAAAAGACCCTGGTCCTCCAGGTTGGGGGTTGGGCGTGAGGCCAGCACCCTCACCCTGTCAAAACTGACCTCCGCTTCGAATTCTCAAAATTTGCCTCGGATTGGGACTGGACTTACGGAAAAAGACAATAGGAAGAAGCAAAGACTGAGACTATGGAAACGGAAACATCTATTGAAAGTGGTGATGTCGAGATGGATCTGGCAGCAATGTCAGTGAGAGGTTGGAAGCGGAAAGCGATGGAGCGAGACGTGTGGAGGCAGATCGTAGAGAAAGCCAAGGTTCACCACGGACTGTAGCGCTATGAGGAGAAGAAGAAGTACTGTAGTACGTAACATATGAGTGAATTTCATTAAATTTCCAATAGTTCATATTTTTTACTAACTTCGGCTATTAGATAACTTCACTTATAATGTAACAATACCGATGGTCCAGGCAATTACTTTACAACAAGTCGACTGTAATCAGCAATTTTTATATACAGTTCAATAATATTTTTGTCTAGTCTTACAGAACTTAAAGCCTTTCAGTATTTCTCGGATTCAGTCAGAAATATATTAAATATATTCAATAACTCTAGCAGTGAATCCTGGTTAGTTAATAAGATATTGGACTGTTGAGTCAAAAGTTCTGTATTCAGTTACCAGCTAAAGTTTGGAAAATTGTTAAACTGTGATGAAAGAAGTACTATGTTCCAAACACAGTAACCATTAGTGCTGGAATGCATTTACAGTTTTTTTTAAATTTTGAGTTGTGATTTTCACTAAGTATTTAGTGAAATTAAAAAATTAGATTTTCCATTCATTTTTGTTCAAAAAAACCTAGTCATCTTCATTTACTTATTATATTTGTTTTGCATTCGATTTTATAAACCATTCATTTTAGCAATGCATTGTACTCTTCATTGCATTCATGTGTCAGCCTATCAATATTGGATATATTTGGTAATCTTAAATATTTTAAAATATCAATTCATTGACAAGTAGATTAGTTCAGTGTTCTGCATCCAGTATGAGGACTAACAAAACAAAACAAACTTTCAAATAATATACATACTATCGAAAGAGTTTTTCTTTAGTTTTACGTTTAAGAAAGATATTGTTTTATAGCAGACTTTTATAAGAATTATGTTGAGATATTTGATGAAGGTTCATAAAAAAAATTTACTAGAATGGAGTGAATATAAAAATATTTTAGTAAAAAGAAGTGTACTTATCTTTTTTAGCAAACTAGCTGTGATAACTTACTTATCGTATGGTTTCATTCCGTAAATGTGAGCTGCACTGTTAACTGTCCACACCATATTTGACAGATAGGTATAGCGGAGCATTCCAGCTACATGGTAAGCAGTATTCCATGACTCACCCCATGCAAGTACTGGTATTATGGTTGGGACAAAAAATGTCCAAAATGGCATCAAATACTTGTAGTATCTGGAAAAATAGAATTTTTGAGTTTAAATTTAGAAGTTTTAGGTTAGTAAAAATTGGGTAAATGTAGTGATAATATTATTCTAAGGTCGTTTGTGTGATGTAATCTCCTGGTGATCACTTCCTGCCCTCATGCATCAGTAGAAATAATGACTGTTCAACCAATATGAAGAATTTTGACATTATATGTTGCCTGATGTTAAGGGTCCTTGAAGCAGAAAACGAATATACAGAAGTTCTTTTGCTCAAACAGTCAAAATATTATTTGAGATATTGTCTGGAATAATTCTGTAATTTGTTGTAACAGAACTTTTTTTTTGTTTTATGTCTGACTATTTTGCAATTTCTGCTATAGCAGACTGTGGAGAATGATGATATATGAAAATAAGTGATGAAAAAATGCCAGAACTGACTGGGAATCGAACCCGGAACCCCGGCATAGAAGCCAGTTGCTTCATAACAGAAGCTACCAATGATTTCATTTGTATGATCCAGGTTTTAGCACATTGCTCAAGAATATTAATACAATATAGAGAAAAAGTATTGATCTGAATTTCCAGATAGTTCAAATAAATTTTGATTGTGTTGATAATTCAATATTGTGTAGAATTTTGTGTTTTGTCCACTTTTTCTGCAGCACAAAAGTCACCAAATGCTTATAATTAATTAAAAAAGATCCACTTCAGTTTTGAGGTAATTCTAAGCTAACAATAATAACTGGAGATGCTATGAAATGATTGTATTTTTAAGATAGAACATATTTCCTTTGAAAGATAAATGTTAATAGCTTAAGTAAAAGAAATCTCTAAAAAAAATTACTTTAAATTCTTACTTTTTTTGGAACATAATGAGTTCATCTTTCTCCAAGTCTGACATGTCAATAGTTTGTCCTTTCTTTTTGACATCAGGGTGTTTACGAACCATCAACCAACCAACATGAGCAAAGAAGAAGCCTCTTCTTGAGTCATGAGGATCAGCAGTTGTTTCTGTAAATTTATGATGAACACGATGATTTCGAACCCATTCATAAATACTGTCCTGGCAAAACAAAAAGGGTTTAACATGGCAATAAATATTACTATAGTGTAACATTACACTTAATAATCTATAGTTCCAAAGAGTATGAATCATTGAGAATTAAGGAAGGGAGTAGAAAGGTAAATACATGGGAAATAAAAGGAACTGTTCTGAAATTTACCTGGAGGGCCAAGGGAAACCATGGACCATGAGAAGAAGTTTGGTAGACCAGCATACTAACTCTACTAATATTAAATAAAATTTATTTAAATTAAGATGTACTGTTATCGTTTCTAGTGTTCTTTTGTAGTTTATATTTAGTTATTAAAAGATAAATTAATAAAGAAAAAATGAAACTTATTGATAGTTAACTGTAGTATAACTTAATTAACTCTGGAGTCAAGATTTATTTTATACATTTAAAGGTATTAGTAACAAGCATAGGTATAAAATACAGATATTTTGTCATCAAAACTTCTACTCCGGCACCCACTGGAGTCTTATTCTGAGCATCAGTGGCGATAAGTAACGTTTTTATAGTACAGTATTTGAACATAGGAATCTGAAAATTTTATTAAGAATTTTTTCTATAATTGATTTTTTTTCTCTCTGTAACTGATAGCCTTCGCAATAAGGAAATTATATAATTGTTTACAGGATTTCCACTTTTTTGTTATCAAATCCCTAACTTTTAATAAACAAACATTTTTATGTTGGTCATTAATACGCGTATAATGTCTGTTAGTTTTTAATCACTTTTTAGTAAGTACGAAAAAACAATCATCTTAAAAATTTATTTACTACACTGTTGTTAGGAAATTTACTTCTTAGTATTAGAGCAAAAAATGTTATGGTCATCTACTTGACTAATGATTAGAGCGCTAGACTGGACTGCATGCTGCAAAGTTGAAGGTTCTGGTTTTGATTCCTGGCTAGGGCCTGTAATTATTACATGTTAAAACCAATAGATTCTGTACCATAACCTACAGTAGTCGCTAACAGCTGAAGCCATTAATACAACTTTATAAACTAAAAAAATCTACTTGT
Source organism: Catonia carolina (assembly GCA_035578175.1). Taxonomy (NCBI): domain Eukaryota; kingdom Metazoa; phylum Arthropoda; class Insecta; order Hemiptera; family Achilidae; genus Catonia; species Catonia carolina. The sequence continues at coordinate 118,469,614 of JAQMRL010000001.1, forward strand.
TAAAAATAAAATAAAAATTAAAAATAAAATTAAAATAAAAGTTAAAAATTAAAATTAAAATCTACATGTCCAATAAAATAAAAAAATATTCTTAAATTGGCTGTAATATTATAAAAACTGAAATTACTTATTTTACACCTTTAATATATTTGACTGATGAAATTAAACCGGGATTTTCAATTGAAACTGAATAAACCCAATAATGTTACACATTATGCATGTGAATATGAACATGAAGAAACAATCGTAATAATAATTTACTAGAAGTGCTACAAAAAAAAATCACAGATAAATTTTGTAACCTTGTTTCATTCTTTAGTACCTATAATGTGAAATTTAAATAAAAATTTGACAATTTGATTATGAATTATTTATGTTAATACTATCCAAGTGTTTAATTAACTGATTGTTGCATAAGAAATATTCATTCTTTTATTCTGAGGTCAATGGAAACTGGTCGTAAGCTGTGGTTTTTGTAAATGAATTTTAATGCAGGCTACTCATTTGACTGTCAAATTAGAATTAGTCATATCAGTAGTAATCATCAGAACCTTAAATAACGACTGAAATCTATTAGTAAAAAGTAAAGGAATACAATGCATTTTGTTTTGATATCAAATGCAATTTGAAAATATGATTTTTAAAACCTGAGAAGTAAAATCTGCTACTACCTAAAAATGTTTTATTTGTCTACTTTCTGGTAAAGATCAAAGAACATATTATACAATGTAACTTAAATTACGTTAAAGTTACATCCAGTATGACTTTTTAGACTGTTGTGATTACAGCAAAGTATAAACTTTGATATGTATTACTTATTAATTCCTAAGAGCTTTCAATTGTACATGTGTTCTTGATATCTTGACAAATTATTCATTTTACAGTACAGTAGACTCTCAAAAATCCGGATCACGCTAGTCCGGACGATGATTTTTTTTTACTTTATTTTCTGAAAATTGACAACTTTTAAATTAACAACCAGTAAAAAGTTTTCATGGGATTGGCCCGATGAACGATCATGCGATTAGCACTATAATTTGTGTGTAGGTACTTTTTAATAATAATTGCGTATATAAAATGTATGTAAATGACATTTTTTGTCATTTAGGGCCCACAGTAGTTTGTGTGTATTTGTATGTACTGTACTGTTTGACTTAAACTAACTTTTTTACTTCTGCCTTTTACAAATTATTCACTCGTGTATTTTATTTAATCCCAGAAGCGTACTTTACTAAGCACAGTACCGTACTACAGTACATTTAGATTTTATTTAGTTGATCTTGTAATTACTCCATAATTGAGACATATATGACATTCATTATTACATGTTTGAAATCCGTAACTTGCAAATCTTACAAAGAGTGCAATCGAATCTTATTACGGTACAGTGTTTTAAAGTTTTTTCAGAAGCTCACTCTTATATTAGCAGATAAACGTTAATGCTTATTGTCATAATTATTCGCCATAAAGATGAAATTGCCAACCTCCGGGAAATCCGGACCAGCCGTCCGCCACATTAGTCCGGATTTCTGAGAGTCTACTGTATTAGACTTTTACATGTAATTAAAAGGTGTGAAATTTTCCATTGCTTTCTTCCACTGTTCTACATCACCATGTGGTTATCTGTTCTAAGCCAGGTTTGTTACGTCATGTTATCTCCACCTACTCTGTTTTCTGCCAGCATCTTGATTTCTCAATACTTTGTACCCCTCATTAAATTGTCTATAACTTTCATTCTTCAACATCTTTTTTCAATAAGCCTTCTACTGATCCTTCTAACATACTTATTATTAAACCCTCTCCTTTCATTTTTTATGATCCAGCCAAAACTTGCTTTCCTTCCTTGAATTGTTTCCATCAATTTTTACTTCTCTACCACTCAATGAAACTCTTCATTCCCAACTCACACAATCCATAGATTTTCTCTAATTACCTTAAATCATATTTTTAAAGTCTCTAGCCTTTGCCTTTCTTTTCCTCTTGCTGTTTGTCTTTCGTGTTCATAAACCAGTACGTGCCAAACAAAACATGAAATTAAATATCTCCTTAGGTTTAATTGCATCTTTCTACATAGTAAGTTTTCAATTCAAACGCTGATTTGCCATTCTTGTTTTTTTGTTTTTATTCTGGTTTCACTTCTGCATTTACATTTGGTTGCTCTTCTTCTATAACCTTTTTATCTTCTACACTTCTAATGTAGTACTTATTAATCACCATCATTTTCAGAACTCTTAATTATAAAAGGTGATCTTCATTAAAATGTAATAAGGGAAAATTTACAAATGTGATATCAATAAATACATTGATTTATTTATATGCGCCGGCCGCATTGGCGCAGTTGGTAACGTGCTCACCTCTCATCATGCGGTCCTGGGTTCGAATCCCACTCAGGCACGGCATATTTTCATACATTATAAAAAATCATTTCATCCTCCATCGTACAAAAAGTTACACCCCAACGTCGTCGCTAATGACCGTTGTAGTTGATGCAACATTAAATAAATGAATAAAAAAAAATACATTTTTGAATAATATTACATTAAAATAAATGTTATAAAATGTTTTTGTACCTCAAATGCCATTGAATTCATAATGAGGAGCAGAATCTTGAGAGGTGTAGTAGCTTTAAAAGCACGATGAGCATATAGTCTATGTGCACCACAAGTTACTCCTAGTCCAGAAAAAACGAACAAAAATACAGCTGAAAAAAAAATAGAAATTAACTTTAACAATTTTAATATTTACAAAAATTTATCAAAAAAAGATTTTAAAATTGGGTATACTCTAAAATATGTAAAAGAATTTCCAATTATTTGAAGGAATGCAAGAATTTTCTACTCAAAACCATGTGGCCTAAGAAAAAAATCTTCCAGAATTGATCGGAAGTTATCTGATATGGTCTTCAATGACACTAGACGTTAGCAGATTTTTTAAGTCACTGAACTTTTACAAGAATTTCATTAGTTATGTAAATCTGGAACAAATTTAAACTTAGGTACTATATTCTACTAAGCATATTCTTAACGTATCTATGTAGATACTAAGAATGATCATCTTCATGCAAACAGTCCGAGAAAAGTGTTAAAAGATTTAGTTACCAAATAAAATAGTCAAATAAGATGCTGATGTAATCAGAAGATAGGTCCCATAAATGGATGCAATGTGAAAATAAGCAATATAAAATACATTTTTCCATACAATTTCTCTTTTATATTGTTCAGTATCTTCTATTGGTTTGGGAGGTAACTCTTCAAGTATATCATTTTCAAATAGTTTTCCTGTAGGTTCGAAAGAGCTATGAGGTCCCATCTGTAAACAATATTTTAAACAGTATTAGAAAATGATTTAAAAAATTTATGTAATACCTCCCTAACTTAGAATACCAATTCCAAAAGAACTGAAATATATTTCTATTTATGTTATTTCTATTTTAATTCGCTTGAATACATGATAAGTTTTAAGATCAGGTATTGGTAAAACTCTGTCCAAATGCTCATACTTCCTCAAGCAAATCAATTCTGTTATAAAATTTAATTACCTACTCAATTAATGTTACTGAATTTTTTTAAATTAAACTAATAGAAGTATTGTTAAGTACTTAATTAACAAAATACTCTCATTATCATTTTAATTGTGTTATAATTTGATTAAATACTGTAGGACTTTTATCACTGATAAAAAGTAAGAGTGAATTCATCTGTTAAAAGTTTAGTAGCATTTTGTCACAGCTCATTTTGTTTCATATCAATCCAATATATTTTGTGCAGCAGCTTCAGAATTGAGATTCTATTTCGATGAAATAAAAAGTTCTTTTATAATTTATTTTTTGTTTTACATCACTTTTAACATTGTAACATTTTGTCAACATTGTAACCACTTGTGATGTTTTGGGAAAAAATAAACCTGAGACTTTTAGCTTTGCAACTAAAAGTGCTACCCCCATATTACTAAAAATACTCCTACTATAAGTACTTCACTCCCACATTTTTCTTTATGATTTTATTAAAAATTTTAATCTGTTTAAAATAATTGCCTTTTGTATTCCAAATTGTATCAAATTGCCGCTTGAATAATGTTCTTACTCTTGACATTAATATTGTCTTACACATTGTAAGATTGTCATTTTTATGGGATCAGAATCATGGAGAGACTGAGCTAAGCATAAGTATGGTATCATTCAGAACCTAATAATTGTCTTCTAGGAAGTTTACAGAGGATGATTAATTGAACTTATCTTCACACATGGTAGATCAAGAGAGCAGTTAACAACAGTAAAGGATCTTTCCATTAAAGGATGCATCTTTCAGTGTAGTAAGAATTTTTGTGCATTATAATGTGTACTCATTCACTTACTTACTGATCTTTAGTTAATTTTGGTTAAATCATTATTCTTAAAATAACAACTTTATTGTAGAACACCTCGACATTAAGAATCCATATAGCATTTTAAATGTTTGTGTCTTAGCTTAAGTACACCTAAGTTGTCATACATCTTGTCTTCTTTAATTAACTATTTTCCTGTTTACTTATTATCTTTGTACAACACCTGTTTTTTTTTTTAAATTTTGCTTACATATAGTATTTCAGAATTGAGACACATTAGAAAATTACATGTCATTCAAAGCAACTGATAATAAAATGAATCAACTGAAAAGTGTTAGGAGTAGTATTTTATGTATTTATTTGGTAAAATATAAGAAGAATTATTAAAAATATTTACTGGATGAAAGAGGTCTTGACAGTTCTAATGTTAGCAGGTAATTTAAAAATTAAAAATGAGTCAAAGCAAATAAGGTTTGTATTGGATTTGGTTTGGTATAAGTTAACGATGTGCAATTGAATATTGTTGAAAAGTGAAAGTACAGTATTACATAAGTCCACATTTTTACTTTTGTGGAATCTCTGGTTAGCGAATAACCTTATATTAGTAGCTTAGTGTTTTATAGGTGTGCTACTATATTTCTGCCACCTTTCAGTTCAGTGATACATTTTTCGATGGTTAAAAAATATTAATGTTACTTCAATCTCATACCGTTATTTGAAAAACATTGTTTTATTTAAATAAAACATTTCAACTATGGTTGAATTTCTAATAGTTTGAGAGTATCAAGACATTCTTTACTGGTAACCAATTTGTTAACTTTTTGTCAATTTAACTAATTAGTTTCTCCTTTAAGTTAATTTATCCTAACAAACATTTTTTATGATTATGTGTCTTTTAAAGGATCTTGCCAAATGTTTCAGGTTACAGAAGTTTTATTAATATATAATTTACCGTGACATTTTTTCTGTATAATTCATTGTTCCCTATTTTACGATTATCATCACAGTTAAATGATTTATAATTTTGTGAACAATTTATCATTGTCAGTATGATCGCGTAGAATCTCTGATAGTATAAGCCAAAATAAACAACGTATATTAAATGAGACCTTTCGCTTTGCAGTGAAGTATGCAATCATTTTGTCACAGAGATATAATTAATTAGTATGCAATCGCACCCATGCTGTACCTAGGTTTAATGCTAGCATCAGAGGGATTGTGTTAAAATTGGGTTTGCAGTCATCACTGGGTGAATCTTCTTCTTCTTCAGGTGCCTTCTCCATTACAAACGTTGGCTATCATCATGGTCAGTTGGGTCACTGGGTGAATAGAATCTAGTATTATTATTGGAATATACGTGCTGAATTATAGCTGCAGCAATTTGGTCTTGACTCTCGATGGGCTGATTCTGGTTGGCTTCTCTTTTAATGAAACTCTCCACATGCAGATTTCCCATCAGCTATTGTTATTACGTATTTCCAAATTCCAGATTAATGCAGGGAATACAAAACAAATGTTTTTCTTATAAACCAGTCTTTTAAAGATTTGCTCCATGTGCAGGTTTGCTTTTTTGATGCTGTGCTTAATCACTGTATGGCATCCATGAAGATTAAGGGGTGCTATTTTGTGTAAGTCTTCTTTGTTTTGGATGAAATTGAATAATTTTTAAAAATCTGGGAACCTGCTACTGTTAGCTTACCCATATGGAGATCTGGGTTTTTATAAATTTTTATGGGTGTAAAATGAAAATATTCCAGCCAATTTTGTGTTATGTCATGACCATAGAATTTGACAAAAAATTTCGAAGTGCTATATTTATTCAGGGGTACTCTATCAGTTTTAATATTAGGAACAAAGTTGCTTTAGTTTTTTTGTTTTTACACTTTACAAGAACTTACTTAATTTTTAAATTTTTTATGTAATGTATTAACATCATTTATGTGAGTTTTTGTCCATTGTTTATCTTTATTTATTTTTAAAATTTATTTTACTATATCATATTTATTTTGTCCGTTTGAACCCACCAGCCTTTTCAGTAACCGTACAAGTGCACTTTTGTTTGCTTATGACAGTTTTGTTAATTATTGTTATGATTAGGCCTAATTTTTCCTTATAATATACAAATTGATTTAATGGTGTAACTGACCCCTGTGGTATCTGCAACTCCTCTGGGACTGGCAGTAAGCTCAATTGAAATTTCTTTCTTTATTTGGTAATGAGCCTTACATAAGCCTTGACTTGTGCTGCCGGCCACATTGGCGTAGTTGGTAAGTGCTCGCCTCTCATCATGTGGTCTTGGGTTCGAATCCCATTCAGGCACGGCATATTTTCATACGTTACAAAAAAATCATTTCATCCTTTACCGACTGCATTAGCAGTACTTGCAGAACAGTCGGACATTAAACCAAAAAAAAAAAAAATTGACTTGTGCCTAGGTATCATATAAGGTGATATACAGGTATATAGATGAAAATTTCAGGCCTGACCAGAAATTGACCCCTGGATCTCTGACATCTGACATAGAAGCCAGTTGTGCTGACTACTACACCAATGGATTATCGTAGAATTTTTGTAATTCTTAAAAAATTCTGGATATTATTAATTGCTAGAAAAGTTATTGCAGGTTGCAACTAAGGGTGGAGTCATTTAACTTAAAAATTAACAGCCCATTAAAACAGACTAAATGTAATTCTATTAATTAAGTACGTTAAATTACCACACAGTAATTAAAAATATATTATGCTTGAAGGCATACTTACCTTTTGTGATGTTACCTAAACATAAAACCAGCGGCAAAGTTTCTCATGAACACAAAAACAAATTTTTTCTATATCACTTAAAAATTGTAGAAATCAAAACTGATAACTGATAAAGATAAAACAATACTGATGGGCAGTTGTGAATTAAATTCTTGTGTGTTTAATATGTAAATTATATTTAATATTCCTATTGTTTGAATTTGGAAAGGCTCATTGTTTTCAAATCATATTTAAATTAATTCCCTGTTCAAGGAAATGTTTACAACTCATACATTTAGTTCTAAATTAAAAACTAAGCTACATTCCTTTAAATTGCCTATAAATTTGATTACGTAAAGTACAACACACGTGTTCATTTCTAATCTTCATACATCAAACTTTCCGAGTTTCTGATTTAGCACTAAGTTTCACATTTAAATAAAATATCATTTTATTGATGCATATTTATTTTATCGTTTTAATAAGCGATAACAGAAAGAAAAATAAAAACCTAATAATTTTATTCATTTAGAATCCTTACTAAACTATGATTTTTTTAGAAAAGATAAAATTAAGCTAGTTATTTTTAGTATTGCAAGAAGTGAAACATAAAAATGGATTTGAAGCATTTTAGTAAAAGATATATATTATGGAATCGACCAAATTGTTTCAATTGAGTCAAGATACAAAATAAATAAATTTTTGATTTGCTACAATTTTGTTGAGATCTCAACTACAATACTCTTACATACTAGAGCAATAAACAGTGCAGATTTCTTAGTTATTATTAATAATTACTTATTGCTGAACCAACTTAATTATCAGCTTGGTTTAAAATTATTTTCTATGAATTGTAAGGCGTTAGCTAAGGATCAAATTTGGAACTTTTATCTAAAATCAAATGCAATAAAATTTTAAATGACTGTATTGGTAACACAATGTAGTCATTTGAAATTATATTTTTATATCTTTATTAACTTACTATTGTACATTTTTTAATTTGCTCTTAGGTAACAAGTTTTATTCTACAAAAATTTCTGTATTATAATAATAACAATTAAAAAGTGTTCCTTTTTCGGTTATAACTCAATTTGAAATTAAGTTTTATAGACAGCACCAGGCCAGCCCATTGGCATAGTGGTTAGTGCAACTGGCTTCTACGCTGGGGTCCCAGGTTCGATTCCTGGTCAGATCTGGAATTTTTTTATCACTCATTTTCAGTATCATCATTATCCACCGTCTGCTTTAGCAGAAATTGCAAAGCAGTCAGACGTAAAACCAAAAAAAAAATAAATAAATAAAATAAATTTCAGAGTGCATGGGGTAAATGTCAATAATTTAGTGGTACTCTTCATTATGCTAATTCCTTGACTTGAACAAGGAGCAACTATCATTTTTTACCCAAATACATTATTTTGAAAGCATACAAATAAATATTTGAAATAATGTGAAATGATATTTGATTTACAGAGGAACAAAATTTGTATGTTTCTGAGACAGTTTTCGGCAACATGTATACAAAAACATACATGAAACTTTGTTCCTTAAAATTGCTTGCTCATCTGAATCAGTGTTTTCCAAACTGATGAGGAACATCATAATGTAAAATTATTTTCATTTTTGAATGTATTGAACATTTTTCTAATTTGTAAATCAGTCAAATCCATTGGTTTCTTTAATTCTTAATTTAATCCCTTATGTTTAAATTCTCTCATATTCGCCATGATTGTGTGTTAATATCCATAAGTTAACCTGTGATTCGGGGCATATACCACCCGCTTGATTATCAGTACCTATAAAATTTATTTTAATACTCTAATAGTACCTAGTTATTAATAAAAGAACTTTAAATAATTTTTTCAGGAGTAAAATAATATAAATTGTATTTTCTATTGTAAATGAATGCCGTGAGATATAATGAGTGAAAGCTTTTATTTATCTCTACCTTCCATGTTAAACAATAATTAAAGAAAATTTAAAAAAATGTCAGTATAATGGTTTTAATATTTTAAGAAAAAACAAATTTATAAACAGAAAGAGAGTTGTTTATTGTACAGACTTAAATTATTATAATTACAAATTATTGTAGATTATTGATATTATATAATACAGACACAAAACTGAGTATGACAAAAATTCTAGAAAGCCACTATGATCAATATTCATATAGGAGGAGAATGTGAAATAAGCACATCGGGCGAGGTACTTGTGTTATTATCCCCATTATCTTGTTCTTCTCTTGAAGGTTTTAGCCTGAGTAAATCCGGGTCAATATCTGTCTGTGATTTCGCAACTGATGGTAAATGATACGACGTAAAACCACTCCAATCCATTCCTAAAAATAAATTTCCAGATGTTCCTGGACTGAAAGATCCCAGAGGACTTGTACCTGTAATAAATCATTGAATATTAATTAGTATTTTTACAAGCTTAAAAAGTGTTATAATTTCCTATTTTGTATTAAATTCTGCATTAAAATACCAAGGAAAAGGTTCACACAGGCTCACACTTAGTTTTTCTGGTGTCTTTGTAAAATTATTAACTTTTGAAAAAATAAATACTTATTTCTTTCAATGCAACTTTTTACACTTAGCTTTTCTGGTGTCTTTGTAAAATTATTAATTATTGAAAAAATAAATACTTATTTCTTTCAATGCAACTTCTTACTATTGAACTTAATTGTCAGGCTTCAAGCAACCGATGTTATTCTAATGTTAATAATATTGTTCATTACTAATTCAGACAGAAAAAAGAGGCACTTTTTTTGCTATAGAAATAATTTCATTCCCTCGTCTTAGAGTAGAAATAAACAATAAACAACTGAGTAACGAAATCAACAAAATTTTTAATGGACTGCACATCCTTTTCAGGGTATCCTGTCACGAAACATTTTATTTGCAAACAATATTTATGTTTTATTTATTTCTATAACCTTTCAGTACCCACACTGTCATTGTGTACCATATGGCTTAGCCCTTATGTTAGACATGAGCCTGGGTTACCATTAATATCTTTACTAAAATCATCTAAATGTTACTTTTCCAAAATTTCTAAATAAATTTCTGCAGGTTTGTACAAGTATGAATTTATGTCTGGAAAATGTTGTATTAAGGATCACAATGCAATTGAAGATCCCAAATTTTAGAATAAGATGTTATGGGTAGAGATGGTAAAAATTAAATTGTTAAACTTTTGGATAAGTTGTAATTCTTGAATGTAGAAATTTTTTTTAAATTAAAAATTTTTGTGCATTTTGAAATTAAGAAAACTCAGAAACAAAGTTCATTAAACTTCACTGTCGTAAGTTATTTTAAAACAGTTGTTAATTGTGACTAATGCCTTAACAATTTGATACATTAAAAACTTTTTGTGTTTTCCTTTAAATTTATTGCAACATGCTTATGAAATTTATAATTCTAAAGAATTCTGCTGATAAATTTGCTAACATTTAAATAGAACATCTTAAAATTTATCTTATGGGCCAGCCTATCATATTGAATTGTGTTAATCGAGAAATCATGTTAAGAATAATTTTCATTCAAAAATTATTTAGATGAAGAATAACAAACACATATTTGTGCTAGTAAAATGTATTCAGGAAAGGTTTATCAAACCAGGAGACCCTTTGATATTCATTTTCCACAAGATTATAAGGTAAAAGTGTAATTATGTACCTATATATAAATAATGACTATACTTACCTAATGATAAGTTTGAATTTGTAGTATCAGTTCCCAAGCTTGGGCTAGAACAAACTGAAAAACATATAATATCATTAATATTCTTATTTATTATAAAGTGGGTAGATCATTTGGAGGAAATGGATGAGAGTCATAGAGTTAGTTTTAAGAGATAGAGGAGTCAAAACAAGCCAATGCTCCCTGATGGAAATGACAGTGATAATAATGACTTATAAACAAATATGACAATTTTTCACTCTGCTAACTGCTTATTATTACAACACAAAATTTTGTTTCCCAATTTGTCTTATTATATAGTTACTCAAACAGAGATATATTTGACTAACTTAGGAAATAACTGATAATTTACTGACTGCATTATACCAATAAGTCATGTAAATAAATTGATATTGAAGATTTCTGCCTTATTCACTATTGTTCACTGTTACTAGTTATCATTTCATAATATTTTTTTTCTCTTTATTCCTAATGTGTGTGTGTGTTACAATCTGTTCAATTCAGAACAATACCCCATGACCCAATGAGATGAGGATGACGTGTAAATGAAGTGTACAGACCCAGGCCAACCATTCCTGAGAGAGTATGGTTAATTCAATCACAACCATCAAAGTACACTGGTAACTACTGTCTAGTATACAAATCCGTATAAAAGTAACTTCCTTAACTAGGATTTAAACTAGGAACTTTCATCTCCGTGAATCAGCTGTTAAACAGCTGACTCACAGCAACGACTTTACCTCTAGACCAACCGGGTGGGTTTAATAATAATAATGCCCTTGTGTACAATTAACTTCTTTTAACTCCTTTTAACTTCTTTTCTTTTTTTTTGTTAAACTTCTTTTTCCTTTTATTTAAAAGTTTTAAGAATTATTTTATCCTGAAATAATAACTACACCCACTTTGGTTCTTGGTTATTCCATTAATGAACAAACCAGGATATTATTTAGAATTCAGCTATTGCATGGCAGAACCTAAATCTTGCTCATGATTCTTTCAAGGTTGTACCCTCTGTACAGTGTAATAAAATAAAATCATTAATTGTGACTGTGGGACAATGAGTGTCAAAATGTTTTGTTTTGTTTTAATCAGAATGTCATATTAGCTTATTCCAATAATCTTGAATGTGTATAAATATTGCTAATAATTTTTGAGAGCGTTTCTCTTTGTTGAAAGGTTATAATTAAATTTTCTTTTCCATCTTTTTGTTAATGGTTATGGGTAATAGTTTTACATTACAAGGTAAAATTACCTTGTAATGTGGTTAAATATCCACATTCAACATTTCTTATTAATTACCCTGTAGAACAAAGTAATCTTATTATTGTCTGTTAACAGCTTGTGTGAGACAAAGTTTAAATTAACAAACATTAAGAGACAAAAATTAAGAATCTGTATCAATCACTAGAAATTAGTAACACGCAGTTGTGATTTTGATTTTTGTTACTTTCTTATTAATAATTAAGAATAACTTACCAGGTAGATTTACGATTCCAAGAGTTTGGGAAGTTCCTAACAATGAATGTTGCTGACTATTATTAATGGTTAATTCTTGAAGTTGTTGATGTTGCTGCTGTTGCTGTTTTGCCAGAAGTTTCTCATGCTTTCTCCATTTAGCTCGTCTGTTCTGAAACCAAACCTGTTAAAAATGAACAAATTAACTTTTGATGTAATAAAATTGTTTGTGAAACCTACAACTTAAGTAATAGACTATTAATTTCTATATTGCCTTAAAACAATTTAGCCCAAAAAATCATTTGCACTGAATTAATTTTTTAAAGTTTATTTGAAGACACATCAACAGCTCGGTTATTAGCAACTACATTGACTTAAGGAATGGTGGGTTGAAAATGTAACAATTTTCCAGGCCCTTTCTGGAAATCAAACTTGGGGCCTTTGCTCTGCACTAACCACTGGGCCATGGAGGCAGCTGCTGCATTTATAGCACAGACAAAATCATTCTATTATACTGTGTTTCAAGTTGTACAGTGTTTGATATAAAAAAACAAGAAAAATTTTTAACACCTTTATTTTTACATAAATTATTTTAGATAATTTGTCTTGAAATCTTGTCTCCAACTTAAATAATGAAAATCCTTGTAAGTCCAATGAAGTTCATGTAAATGTTGGTTGTGAAACTTTAGGTTTATGAAATTTACTTCAATAATTTCCTTTTATTCGTCATTTACTGTATGAATATAAGCTTTGTGCAGCTGAGGGATGAAGGGGACAGACAAAGTACCAGACTACTACTACGTCATAACACTGTATTAGTCATCTCATTGCTCTTCACTTGGCAGTAGGCTGCCTAGTGCGGTGTTACACGTGGGTGTTGTTTTGACTGTTTGCTGTAGATGCCGACACAGAATATATGTAGTTTGGATAGTACCCTTGACTACTACAAACAAAATACAAGTAAAATGTTACTACTACTAATGCAATCTCTCGCTGCACAAAACTTGGGAACGGGCAGTACTATACTAACTAGAACAACAAATAAAATATAATGTCTACATTGAGTGATTGTATGACTGTAGATATAAATTCCATGCTAAGAAACCTGACTTTTAACTTTCTGATTTGTACATTGACATTCTTTATAATCAAACATCTGTTGTGAAACACTCACATTTCTTCCTCTTGCCAATGTAAATGATTACCAATATAATCTATGTTTAATAATGAGTAAACACTGAACGTATTTCAATTTTCTATGACTTTTGATATAATATACTTTTGTCATAGAATGCATACTTAGACCACAATTTTAAAAAACCATTTTTTTTACCGATTTTAATGAGTGAAATACAGAAAATTACCAATTTACGTTGAATTAAGTCTTGTAGAAAAAATGCTTGAAATAAGTTGTTGGGCTTTTAATTTTCTACAACTTTAATCATATATTTTACCTTAAAGTGGATATTAAGGCCATTATATTTTTAAAAAAATAATTTTTTACCACAGCCCCTCAAGAATTTCAGCAGACAAGGCACTTGCTCTTTCTTGTAAAGCATTAAAAATTTAATAATTTTGGCGATTTAAAAAAAATTGTACGAGCCATTTATGGGAAAATTACAAAAAAGTGAAAAATTGCAACTTTCAACTTTAAAAATTTTATGCAACTTAAATTTTACTACTACTACTTCTTTTACCTTTTTTCTTTTTTTTCTTTTACCTTTTACTACTACTTTTTAGTTGACCGACTTTGATGAATGTGTTTGTATTGGGTCCCCTTGTGGTACCTAACTTAAGATTCAACTTCATGCAATACTCCATTCTTGAAATATTTTGTACACACACACCAACTCCTAAAACCATGTTTTTAGAGTTCAGGAGACCTGAAAACGTGTATTTTCAGTGAAAACTCAATTTAGAAAAATCAACATGTAAACAATTCTTCCCTTATATTCACGTAGGGCATGAGAAAGTAAAAATGTAAAACAATCAAGTTACATATACTCATAAAAGAAGCTAACGAAAGTTCCTGAAATAATTCTTTAATTACATTTACAGTTCATATTTCAATTTTTGATGGCAGTAAAATCTTCTTTGGGTCCTTTTTCTTACCGGAGGAGGTTAACAATCATAATAACAATTCTTACTTTTGACACTGCTCCCCTAAATAGTTCACAATAACATGAAAATTATAAAATAGTTACCTGAACTCTTGCTTCAGTTAGGTCAATACGCAATGCCAATTCTTCTCTAAAAAATACGTCTGGATAATGTGTTTTATGGAAAGCTCGTTCAAGTTCTTCTAACTGAAAATTACTAAATGTGGTCCTAATGGAAAAAGAAAACATAAAGGATGTTTAATTATACAAAAGAATAATGTTGTTAATTTATTCACTAAAATAGCAACTAGGTAGTATTTGAATACAAATTATTAGTTTGTATTATTATGCTGAGTAAATATGAAACTCAAATTATTAAAAACTAAATACATACACAAATTAACCATTCTGTAAAAATTCAAGATAACTGGTAAATTTTTTTACACTTAAGTTTCTTTTGTTTACCATTGTGAGAATTAATGAGATGAAAGAAAATATCTTTTGTGTGAAACTCTGTAGACATAGGTTTTTATTAAAACAGAGGTGTGTGTTTTGAAAAAGTATGGTACTCGCACAGAGTATATTTGTATACTGTATACTATATATACAAATACATTAACAATATGCTTTTCAAAATTACATCCTTTGGAATTTCATACTGCACGATTCACTTAATTACTAGAAGAGTTCAATCACATCCCGTTAGTCTTTTTGTATTATTACATTAAAACAGAGTTTTTTTACAAGTGACAAAACAGTCTGATGATTGTCGATCCACCAAAATATGTTAGTATAAATTAATAAATAAATGAGAAAATTAAACACAAAGAAAATTATAGCAGCTAGATTTAGAAGTAATTTTCTATTTGGATTGATAACAAGCTGCAGGATAGACATTAAAGATTTATTCACAGCAGCATAAGAATAATAAAAGTTAGTATAAAGCCCATTAATTTACTACCATTTTAATAAAAATTATGTTTATAGTCATCAGAATGTTACTGAAAAAAGAGTATGTGAATTATTGTCAAAATCTGTGTAGTATTAAGAAGTAAACAATAAGATTTCAATACAATGGTAATTCTGATTATACAACAACTCCAGACTGTTGGAGTTGAGCAAACCTATCCAAGAAATGTACCCCAACCTGATACTGGGGAAGAGAGTAATTTTGATCTCACTGGTAGTAATTAGAATGATGTATTTTATCCAGATAAATTTTTTGCACAGTAGCTTCTGCCTTGTTGTGTACTGATAAATAACTTTGACCTGGTCCTTGTCTTGATTCAAGGCAGAATGCCTTGAATAATCCAATAGTTGAGGGCTGAAGGTAAAAACATCAGCCCACCTATCTTCAACTGCCCAGTACTGCTGTCCAATAGGATATCAATCTTTGATCCTGGAGGATGAAAGAGAGATTACCTATACAAGGACACTACCCCAGGGTCACTATCATTTAATTGGAACTCATCTTTGGGCTAACTTGCTTGTATTAGGATGGAATTGTCACAGCCCCCCATGATTGGCCCTTTTGGGTCTAAAAGCAAGGGGTTTTTAACATATAAATTGATACAAGTCAATATTTAAAGAAAAACAAGTGGTATAATATATTATACAAAAATATACAAGTGACTAGAATAGATACCACCTTATAGAAAAGTTTTAACATTTAATTAGTTTCAATTTGAATGGTTTTATACTCTGGTGATGGTGGATCATCAATATATGTTAATATAAAATTAATAAATAAAAATAACATTAAGTAGCATTAAGTTAATGATAACCAGTAGTATTTTTCATTTCGATTGCTGTAGTACAATCTTCTAATTTATTTTTTATTCTACTTATAAATTTAACAGTGGAATTTTATACAAATTACTGGAAAAAATGCCTAAAGGAATTTTTAACAAATTATAATTAATTCAATTTTTTTAATTGAATGGTTTATATACTCTTATGATTGTGGATCTGCTGAAAATTGTGAGTATAAATAGATAAAAAAGAAAATTATAAAATAACACCAATTAAAAGGATAAAGGTTAGTAAAACCAAAAATATACTTGTAGTATTATATTGGTTAACAGTTGCATGATGAATTTTAAAAATTGATTCATGATTTGTATGCACTATCTGACACTGAGTTAACAATACACATTATTATATTATATATTTTATACAATATAATTGTATTATATATTAAATAAAAATATTTTATACAAAACATGTACCAGTTTAAAAATATTGTTTTGTGTATTTTACTTGCCTATATCTACGTTGCTTCCTTTTTCCTGAATGAAGAGGTGCAGAGGTTGTTGATGTAGTGGTTGTTGTAGTGTACGATGAGGGAGATGGTGGTGTCACGGGTTCCAGACTGCTTTGACTTGCTGTTGTTTCATTATTATAATCTGCTAAAAACCATACATAAAAATAAGGTTATAATAAAATGCAACAAAAGTTTTGAAAACAATATTAATCCTTAGTGTTCTTTTATATTCTTTTGGAGATTCAGAGGAGTATGAACAGCTACTATCTTGAATTTGGAACATTTCAAGATTATGATATAGTTATATTACGGTGCTTCCTGGCCCTAGTCTAGAATGAAATCTGGAACCTTCAGCTCAGCAGTCAAGTATATTACCATTCAACTTGCAACTGAGAGATTATCTTTGTGTATTAGGCCTATAAACTAGAGAAATTATTATGAGACATATTTGAGTAAATATCGTTAATATTTTGGAGATGAAAAATAAATTAAAAGTTTTAAAAAATGTTATATCTAAAAACTTTTTTCTCACAAGTATAATCAGACGTTCAATTTATAAAGAAAATTTTTTGTCAGTGGTACTGAGCAAATATTAACTTATAAGTCGGATGTTAAACAAACAAAAATTTAATAATTATCTACATGACATATTGACATTATAATATATGAATATAATATTGTCATAATATTATACATGATATTATATACATTATTATATTATTCTAATAGTAAATTATCGTATCATAATATGTTGTGATAAAACCTGGATTTCTGTAAGCAAATGAATACTTTAGAATGACCAGGAAGGCTGATCTGAATGACCAGAAGCAGAGAAATTCAAGACAATAAATCTGATGTCGTATACAGACAGTACAGGTTACAAGGAAGAGAAACTGTACAAGAAAAACTAATGATTAATAGAAACAGTTAAAAAATTAAGGCTAAAATTCTGTGAACACTTGTATAGAATAGAAGACAAATGAAAGACAACAAATACAGAAAATTTAAAGAGTCCACGTTGTCTTTAATCAAAAGATTATTCTTCATAATCACAAAATTTAAAATTTTATTGATGAATAAAAGAAATTTTGTAATTCAGTTTGTAATAAATTTGTTATATCAGTTTTTTCTGTAGTACTTACCATTAAACAAATAGTTAAATGATAGTTTTTAGTCACTGATCACAATTTTTATTGGTATTTATAACTAATTATAATATATTAGCCTAATTATTATTTTTATTTATTTTATCACCAAGTATGAAATATTGTTAAAGACAATACTGATTTCTTTTACAATATTTTATAAATTAAGTTTTAGATTTTAAGACTTTAATATAATTTTTCCTGGCTCTGTAATATTGAATAAGAAAATTGCATTATAGTGTAGATGCAATAAACAACAAACAATACCCTTAGGTCATTACCCCATTTTGTCCCTACTACGGCTACAATTCATCTAATTAACTCCTTTGCATTATTACATTGTCTACCACTAATTAGGTTTAACTTTATAAAGTTAGGGGGCATATAATTCATTTAGTGGATGGTAACTTAATAACCAAACTGAATATAATCAGTATTTCTTTTGCCTTGGAATCATAACAATTGACCTTTTATAGAACTGGTGAAGTGTTAATGGTGTACCAACACTGACTGTATATTTTTAGATTAGGTACTAGGTACTTAATTTATAATTCTAAATTTCTCTTTAACAATATAATCGTTAGATAAAATATTTTCTGTTTAATTTTAGAACAATATTAATTTGTAATAATGTTTTACTTTTATATCGCAATTTGAAATATTTTTAATAATAAAAAATAGGATATCTAAAATTTGTTTCAATGACAATTTAATTTTATATTACTAATGAGTTGTGTAAAAAATAGTTCATTTAGAATGAAAAATAAACTTGGTAGGTTTATTGACTTTTTTTAAATTTATGTATTAAATTTAAATCTCCTAATTATAGTCTTCAAGACTGTTGTATTGTAAAAATTAATAGAGCTGGTTAATTGTGATTTTAAATACTTAATATTAGGAAATGGAACGTAAAGTAAAACAAAATTATTTGTCTGTTGCAAATTTTTTAAATAGGACCATTTGGTGTTAGCTAATTAATAACTATTAATTAAACTATATTATCATAAATTATTAAATTTTAAAATTATTTACTTCGAATATAAATATTATTTCGAATAGGTATGTAATATTGTTTATTTTTTCTTTGATTTTGATTTTTTAAGATAATTAAAAATTTAATGATAATAATTTGATTTGATTTTGTAAGACTGGGATCAATTTTACAGACATAGTTTTTAAACCACAATATGATTAACATTAGCTGTTTTTGACTACTGATAAATGCGAAATGAATATAATGTTCTGATTTTGTTTTAAAAATTATTATTTATATGACATATTATGTAGATTTGTATACTAATAATTCACAATACAGAATATTAAATTTAGGTGTAAAAGTTATGATTTTACAATCGTTAAGGTAGTCGAACATCTACACAGAATTAATCAGGAACATTACAATTCACAAGCTATTTAAATGAAAAAAAGAAAATAATTAATTTTTATTGCTGTTTCTCAAAAAATTTTTACATGATGAAAACAGAAATGAAATGTATGAAGATGATAAAAGAAATCGGCAATACCATATCAACTTATTACTATTATTTTTTACTTACAAAAGGAATTTATGTTCAAATGATAAATCAAATTTTTCTCAATACTGTTTTTTTCTTACCGTACTTATTAATTGGAGAAAAAGGTCCAAGAAGAGCTGCAGTTGTTAATAAACCAGAAACTAATGGATCACCCTGAGGAGAATTTCCTGATAAAAGTCCGCTAATTGTGTAGGCAGAACTTCCTCCTCCTCCGCTTGAACTTGCTGAACTTCGAAGTTCAGTTACATCAATGTATGATTTTAAATCCATAATTTACTTGATTATGAAAAATTTTTAATTTAAATAACTTCTCAATTTCTATTTCTAACTAACAACATTTATCACAGTTTAAAAATAAAACAATATATACATGTACTTTAAAATAACATAGTTTTTTGAACACTAAAAGTAATTTTTCTGGCTCCATTTAATGTTTCTTTTGCTGTATAAATCTTAAACACGCAAAATTATTATTGCCCAACAATTTTCAAAAGTATGCACCACTAAAAACTATCAAATTACATTAAATTTGGTTCATGCGAACCATCAACTGATAAAAGAGAATTTATAATTTATTTTCGTTATTGTAATGTAATAAAAACAAAATTGGCACAACACAGAACTGTATAATTGACTTATAAAATGTTGGTGGTTGAAAATACAGTATAAGTGCTTTACTTTGAATGCAGAAGAGGTAGGGAGGGGTGGTTGCGCATGAGTCTTTAGAGGGTTGTCTCAAGTTCCTTCTGTAAAGCAACCAAGAAACCTTACAAGCTACTTAATGGTTCACTTCAACAAACACCCTTTTTTACAGGAATTGATTTTTTAATTAAAAATATGAATAATAATGATTGTTGTTATTGGTATTATTATTACAATATTTAAATTATGGTGACAATATATCTGTTTCATTAAAAACAATTCTTTAAACAGCTACACCCATACGGACATCAATGTTCAAAAAAATGTATTACTAAAATATAGATAATTAATTAAAAATTAATTACTATACATCTAACTATACTGACAGATAGACAAGATGTTGAGATTTTTGGAGTCCTGAAAGGTCTAGAAACAACAGCCCCTTCTAATTTTTCAATAATCTAAAACACCTGAACTTCTGTTAAATTCTTCTGCCTTAGTCACCTCTTGATTGGACAAAAAGCAAAATAATCAGAAAAAAAACAAAGTATAATTAATTATTGAACTATCAGCTTGCAAGAAATGTGACTATAAAATCACAATTTCTGAGTTTCATTATTAAATGTATTTCTATTGACTTCTCTGAACTTATTGATTGAAATAAGTTTTGAAGCTACAGTGATTCTAATAATAGCAGTAAAATACTACTACTGCTGCTAATTATAATAATAGTAATACTAGTATAATAGTAGTATTATGACAAATATGTCTCATGTTAAATTTCTACATACAAAAACCCATTCATGAGGTATTAAGAGCAGAAATGATGGAAAACATGTTTCACAATCTAGCACAAAATATCAGCAAAGTTTTATCAACCAACTTGGTGGATCAAAAAGCAACACAATCAACTACTAAACCAAAGGTCCTTTCAAAATCAATAAAAATAATGAATTTTTATGTACTTATTGAAGTGTTTTATTTTTATAAGATTGTAATAAAACTTTTCAGTGTCATTTTTTCGTGCTGTGTGGAGATCTTGATTTTTATTACTTCATTTACAGCTAGTTCAGGGGCTGTCCATAGTGTACAAAATTTGTTCCCACAACTCATTATCTTTTATGATTAATTAGTTAATGTGATTTTGAATAATAAAATCCAAAAATTTACGTATACAACCTATATAACCCATTTTTTGTTTTTGTTTCCTATCCAGCTTTATTAACAGTATAGGAACGACTGAAGTACGAAAGTTGTTTTGCTGCTTCACAAGATGTGCCTGGAAAGCTGGATATTTTCACAACTGAAAACACTAATGGTAAAACTGTGTTTCAAATTACAGGTATGGTTTTAAATGAATTGGTGCAAGTAGAGTGGCATTTGATTTTCCCAGTTCAGAAATGTTTTACCTAAATATAATGGTCACTGGAAATTTTTGCCTGAGTTCACTAAATAATGAGGTGATAGGATGCGGAAAAACCTCGTTAGCTTTCCCATTATGGTTTAACACTTTCACTGGTGATCACAGACCGAGCATGTTTTGGAAGGCTTACTCTTACAGTTTATTTATTAATAATCTTATTGTTTACTCTTACAGCCGTTTTCCAGGTTAAGCTTAACTTGTACGGTTGCACTTGTGTGTGAGCAATCGGTAACGTTTTTGGTATACTACAGTGTGCTTCATACATATTTTTGTTTTGACCAGTATATTTCAAGTGAAAATTTAATGAAAAGAATGATGACGATCTGCTTTTTTTATTTTAAGATATTAGTGCTAAGTAGGTACATTTTAAATTAGTGTTGTACTTTTACCTTAACAGTAACTTACAAGGGAAAAACAATGACTGTCATTGAAAAAACAAAATTGGGGAAGATTCAGTTTATAGAGGTAAAGTGTGAGAGTCCTCTTAGTTCCTAATTTTCTGAAAAATAAACTGGAGTGGACCTTCATTGTTTTTCTCGTAGAGCGTTCAAGTATTTGAAGAACGAAATTTAAACAAAAAAGAACTTAGCATAGGAGATACTTTGTTTCAGCTGTGAAAATGTTTGCTGTATGTTTCATTTACTTTTTTACTTAATGTATTTAAAATTACCTACTAAGTAAAGTTGTAAAATCCTTCAAGTGACTGTTATTCTCCCATAAAATCAGGAGTTTCATGGTTTTAATTTTTAAAGTTTTCAATGTTGAGAGAACTGTTTCAATTCTAAGTTCACAAAATCATAGTTTCACTCTTCCTGCACACCAATGTTGATAATATGTACCACCTAAGAAGACCATTTTAGTACCCACCACATAATTACAAAAAAATTTAGCTGTTGAAAGTAAGTGAGATTGGTTGGTTTACATTATCTGTAATTTTTAATACCTATCTGAAAAAACAAAATTTTCAGAAGTTATTCTTAAAAAAAATTTTGGACCTTTAGTTTAGATGTACTATAACTATTAAAGGTACAATTCGGTACGATTCCTGTGTCTTGATTATTCCTTTTTACACGATAATTAATTGTGTATCATGTTAACTTCTTCTGTTGAAATAACAGTGCTCAGGTAAATTCTAAATATTTTTTAAGTTTGTAAAAGTAATCTGCCTATGAACTATGTCAGAATAATAATTAATTAACCAAGCTATTAATTTTTAATTCAACGACTGATTTGTAATGAAACACCTAGAATTATAGTAAGTACTTGAATCTCATATTTTTATTTTATTAAGGGAAATTTTTAACTGAAGTAGTTTATAAAGGATTATAATGAAAATGTGGTAAACATTGAAATGAAAATGCTAGAATTAAAAATGGGGGGGGGGAATTGATGGTATACATTAATTTTTCTAGTTCCGACCAGAAACTGAACCCAAAACTTTTGGCTTTGATGTTCAATATGCTACCAACTCCGCCAATGATATTGTTCTTTATGTTGTTTTTAGTTGTGATATTGACTTTTCAATTCAATTATGTTAAAATATTGTTATAATATAATAATACTCAATATTTTTTATAAAAACTTTACTTAATATGCTGTAGTTATCCTCTTATAAAAATCTTTTTTAAAAATATATTTTTCATTCTTATAAGAAACAAATTTTCCTTGAAAATTCACATTCGTTTTTCTTTAATATTTCCTTTATTCAAAATTCCAGCATTCTTTTCTTTCTCATAATATTATGGCTTCTTCAAAGCAGATCCTGTAGTACTTTGTCTGAGCATTTGTATGGATTCTGTGACTTTTATTGCATGATTCTAAAACATTGAAATTTTTCCAACCTGTTTGCTACCACAATGTACAATATTCTATTTAAAATACAAGTATTCGAATATTTAAAATATGAAATGCTGTTTTTCCATCCCTTCAAAACAAGTATCACAATTTAAACTTGTTCACCAAATCTCTTGCGTATCAGATTAACTTTCTCTGCTGACAACAATTTCCTCTGTTAAATCTTCATAACAACAAAGTTATTTATTGATTTCTCTCTCTTTCTATTAAAAATTGAAAACCCCGACATAAAAAAATATAAAAAGTTTAAAAAACTCTAAAAAGTAAAGAATAATATACTATCGTAGCATCGTCGCTTTGGGGAATCTACTTCCCCAGGGAGCTTACTTTTATTTAAATTCCATCCTTTATAATTTTTAGTTATTTTTATTTATTCTGTTTTTATTTTATTTATTTAGCGGTCCCCCGACGTGATGACTCTTGGATCAAAATATTACTACTTATATTAAACTTAAAGGGCCAATATATTATACACCATTTATTTACTTTTCAGAAATTGTTTAACTTTTTATATATTTTTTGTGTCAGGGGTTTTTTAAATGTTTAATTTAATTTTTATTTCATACTTTTTAAACTTTTTATTTAGATAAGTTTTATAGATTTTCATGAAGAAACAGAAAATCACTGATTGCCGCTGAACTAAGTGTTGTTAAAAAAAATATTTGGATTAAAAGTTGTAAGTTTTTAAATTTTCTACAACTTTGATTATATACACTTTTGCTGTAGAATGCATATTAAGGCCGCATTCTTAAAAAAAAGAAACAGTTTTTAAATGAGAGCTCAGGCCCCCAAGAATTTCAGCCGACATGGCATTATTTAGAACATAAAAATTTTAGTAAACGAGGCAATTTTTTTTAAAATCGTAGGAGCCGTTTTTGAGAAAATTGCAAAAAGTGAAAAATTGCGCGGATAAAGTACTTGTTCTGATTGACCGAATTTGGTGAATCATAGCTAAGAACACTCTCAACCAAGTCACCTTTCAAACAAAAAGACTTTTTTACAGCAAAAGTGTATATAATCAAAGTTGTTGTAGAACCTTTAGAAACCTACAACTTTTGTTCCAAACTTTTTTTGTACAACGCTTGTTTAGCAGCAATTGAAATTTTATGGTTTTATTATTTTACAGCTAAGAATACTCTCGATCACATCACCTTTTAAACGAAAAAAACTAAATCAAAATTGGTTGGGCTATTTGGGAACTACAATGCCATATGCAGGTACACAGATGTACATATTAAACACCCATCTTTTTCCGTCGGGGGTTGAAAAATGTTATGGAGATACATGTACATTCTAAACAGATATGAAACTCATGGTTTCTTCACGATCATAACAAAACTATTTTCCACATGTGTTAGCTAATGTTTTACATTTGAATGATATTAAAGTTAAGTAAACAGAATTTTTCTTCTATTCAGAGTTGTGACAATTCAAAATAACTGTCCCAGTATTATTTGTTATAGTATGGGTTTCTAGAAGAGTGAAGTAAACCAACAATTCAAAATATTTCATTGACTGTAAAGGTGAAGCTGATATTGTAGAGCAACGATAAATAATGAATAAAGTCCTCATATACAAATAAATCTTTAAAATGCATCATGTAATTTGTAATCATCCTAAATGAAAAACTATACTAATATTTCACTGACCTGAACTCCTTTTTCTGTTCGCTAATTATTCATTCCATACATAAATCCAAGAAAAAGAGATGAACATTCTAAACACCTTGTTCATGACTTAGACCTTTAGGGGTCCAATGCAAGTAGGTGTCAGATGAACAGGACTCAGACTTATCAATTTTTAATTGATTCCACATTCCTCATTTTACTTAGTAAAGCCTCTAGAGGTTCAAACCAGCCTTTCAGCTGATGACCTAAACAACGTGATATTTATGCAATCAGATGACTCTGACGGTGGTGGATGTAATTAGATCATAAGGATCATTTACGCTGAAAAGGTTAGTGAAATTTGTAGTACTTATACAACAAAATTTATTTATTAAACTTTTTATATGAGTTGTATCTTCAGTTACACGCACAAAAATTTGTGTACGAGTAACTGAAGACGTAACATTTTCTAAAAAGGTGGTTTGAAAA
Organism: Catonia carolina; assembly: GCA_035578175.1. NCBI lineage: Eukaryota > Metazoa > Arthropoda > Insecta > Hemiptera > Achilidae > Catonia > Catonia carolina. The sequence goes on from JAQMRL010000001.1 coordinate 118,494,885, forward strand.
ATAATATCACTCGACTTCCTTTTTGTGCTCTTGTGATCGGTTAAATTTGTTAATCTTTTGTGTTTGTGGTTCTTTGTTTTCCTAAACTTGTAAAAATGACAGATTTTTGTTGTACAGGGACAGGCAGAAAAAGTGGATGGTTTTGAAATGAATAAAATAAATCAGAAATTAGATGTAAAAAAAAATGTATTAATAGATTTGAAACATTATTTCTTGCCATTTTTTATTAAAGCACTTAAATTCTAAAACTCACTTATTTTGTTTTAAAAGTTATGCCAATCAAGTGATGACCCTCATTCTGCATGCATTCATGTAATCATACTTGGAAATTATCCATTGCCTTCACAATCATGTCGTTTGGTATCGCGGCTATTTCATTTCGAATTGCTAGCTTCAGATCTTCAGTTGTTCAAGGCTTTAGGACATACACTTTCGATTTCAAATACCCCCAAAGAAAAAAAGTCACATACTGAAAGATCTGGGGAGTGAGCAGGCCATGAAAGGTCACAATTTCTTGAAATCATGTGTTCTGGAAACATTTGTCGTAATACATTCATTGACACTCTGGCAGTGTAAGCAGTAGCGCCATCTTGTTGGAACCAAACATTTGCAGAGTCAACTTCACGACGTTGTAATTCTAGTGCAAGGAAATTATTTAGCATTTCGACATAACGACTTGAAGTGATCGAAACTGCTCGACTGTTCTCTTCATAATAATATGGACCTACCCCTCCAAATTTAGTCACTGCGCACCAAACTGTCACACGTTCACAATGAAGTGGTTTTTCGTGTAGGCTACGAGGATTTTCTGCCGCCCAGTACCGGAAATTTATTTACACAACCAGAGAGGTGAAAATGGGCCTCATGTGACATTATGATTATTGAGTCATTAGTTAAAATGTTCATAATTGATTGTGCACATTCTCTTCGGTTTTGGAAATCGTGTTGGCTTAGTTTTGAACAGTTATGATTTTATACGGATGAAAATGAAGATCCAAATGCAAAATTCTTCAAACACTCCAATCTGATATTCCTAGCACAGCTGTGTGATGTGCAGCAGGGGGATGTGGACTTCTGGCTACTGACAATCGCAAAGCATCTGTGTTTTTGGAAGTACAAACGCTACGTGGACGGCCTGTAGGTTTCCGTTTTAAAGGTGAAGCTGTTTCTCTAAAATTTTTAACCCAATGTATTATTGCATTGAGACTGGGAACACTACTGTCTCTACTTACTCCAAACTTTGTACGGAACAAACGCTGGGTTTTGACTACCGAGTAACCGTTACTAAAGTAAGTCTTTATGACGAAAGCATGATGTTGTGCCTTCCACGTCTCCATTGCAACTGTAATGGCTTTGAGCCGGGGAATGAAAGTCATTGACCCGGTTCTCCCCACTCGCATTGTTGCGATGTAGCCTACAGTCAGATCAAAAACCTTCCACATTCAAGTTTTTACCTATATTAGTAATCACTGGTTTGCTGATGTGAATAACTGTTCCTTTCTATTCATCTCAATTACTTATTGCTCATAATTGAATAGATTGTAATATAGCAGATTGTCAAAAAATAAATAAATAAATAATAAAAATCAGTTGTTTGTGTTTTATATACTCTGGTGATGGTGGACCTACCAAAAATGTTTGAATAAGAAAGTAAATAAATTAGCGAAAAAATAATTAAAACAGCAATAAAAAGAATAGAGGTCAGAAAAATATTAGTTGAATTATTCATCTGAATAATAATAATAATATCACTTGAAAAATCTATGTCATAAAAACAGAATTGGGGGGGGGGGGAATAGACAACTTATAAATTATTAACATTATTTGCTTTCCACACAACTTCAGAACATAAAATACAATTTACATTGTAGTCTTTCTGTGAAAGGGTATAGTGAGAGAGTTTGAAGGTAGTTCATCAAAAGTATTTAAGTACAAAGATTAAATTATGCTTATAAGCCGTTTTAAAACTGCCGTCTGCAGCATTATTTCCTGCCCACCAAGAATACCAAACAAATAGTCTGTCTGGTGGTCAAGTGCCTGTTTAGGAGATAGAGTATAAATCTGTTGACATTACTTATCTGATTTTTTTCTATCCTCTTTAGCTACCTACATTAATATTTATACAGTTCATAATAAATCAAAATTTTAATAACAACAATAATTTTAAGAATAGAAGTGGCAAATAAAGGTACTAACCAACAAATTATTAAAAATATATTCCTTTCAGTTTTATACATAATATGAATAATGTTGTTCAATGCTTTTCATTAAGACTACAAGCTTAAATACCAGTTCTTTGAAAGGCTCCATTGGGCTTACGAGTTTAAATACACAAGGCTTTATCATTATCAGATAGTAGTTAATTTTTAATTTTCAAAGAAATGAGATTAGTGAGTGAGAAATTGAGTATTGATATTTTAAATACATATTTTAAGTCGCATCAACTTTGCATTTACGCTATTTCGTGTGTTATATTGTATTTATGTGTAATCAAAAAATTGTTCATGCCTGACTGGCACAATGCAACACAGTAACACAGTATTTTTGTTACATTTTTAAAATTTTAACTTAAACTATTCACTCTTATTTTTCCATTTTTTGAGTATTACAATTGGAGGCATTAGTTGCAAGAAAGGTGTGCGTGAGAAAATTGAGTTTTGAGATAAATACTTGTAAAAGTTTGCACATTAGTTGTAATGGAAATTGTATTATTAAATTACCATGTTATATTTTATAAGTAAAGTTTTGTTATTTAACTTTGATGTTACAGATACAGAATTATGATAGTCACATTAAGCATCAAGATAATGAATTTTTTAAGAGTAAATGTTCAGAATAGTGTGCATATAAATCCAGGTCTGACAACCATTTCATTAAAAAGTTAGATCTCAGTCATTTTTACAGATATCTATATGAAATTTTCAGGACATAGAGAAAACAACATTGAGAATTTGATATACCAATTTATGCAAAAATTCTTGCACCTAATGCCTCAATTCGGGTAGTATTAATATTCAGATATAGATATCAGATATAGATACATCTGGAATATTCCAACAAATGCGGAACTTTGGAGACATCGTTCTACAGATTTTAAAAATGTATCTTTATCTCTCATTCCAAAGAATTTTAAAAACTGTTCTTTTGTTGTCTTCAAAGCATAACGATATATAATAACGATAATGATATAACGATATATCAGTGGATCAAAGAAATAGAACACCAGATATGATATCATATTATAATAGCAGTAATTTCTTGTTTCTCATCACTCCACGTAAAAATTTTTTATTCCCCGCAGTTCACCCACTTGCTTTCTCTGCAGCCTCTACCAAAGCTGTTTTAAATTGTCCCACTTTATCTCCATCTCCTTCAACTCATATTTTGGAACTCTTGCCAATATCTCTCTTTTAAAATTGTCATTGATCTTTTGTTACTACAGTTTACAGATCTTTATTCTTTTTGTATACTCTGCTGTTCTTGTTTTTCCTGGTCTTATTGAGAAGTCACCCACCAATAACTGACTATCTCCCTCCATTGATACTCTTGTTATCACCTTTTCATACTTTAATTTACCTCTCCACTCTTTGTCTATGATTATGTAGTCAATAACACTCTATTTTGCCATGCAACTACACCTTGTGATAACATTTCCCTCTTCTTGAATCGGCTGTTTCCTAGTCTAAATCCAACTATTGACACAAATCCAATAAGTTCCTTCCCTCAATATTTCTGCGTCCCCATCCAAAAGCTCCCCCCCCCCAATACTTTCTCATATCTATTCATATCTCTACCCATCTCTATTCTTATCACCCATCATCTTTTTCTTCTCTAGAGCTAACCACTAGCGATGTATCGAGCTTTGCTGACTGTAGTTCCTCTGTTGGTCGCACTTTAGAGTCTAATGCTAATCAATCACTCTGATGAATGTCACCTCTTCTATCGAGTTACTTGTTCTTACATTTACTATGACCCCGTTCCTCGCCACCCTACTCATTCCCTTTAAGTACAACTAATACCCTTCTCTCAATTCTCTCTCCCTTTAACCTTCCATTTTGTTTCAGCAAGTAAAAAATGTTGATGTCCTCTTCTCCATCACTCCAACCAATTCATCCACATTCGTGTTTAAAGTAGGTAGGTATATTCAATGTTCCAGTTCTCAAATTTGAGACGTTCCAGTCTTAATCCAAGGCTTAATTTGATTTTTGAAAGTGAATACTTCTTTACTGCTGACTCACTGGGCCTGTCATAGTTTCTGTTTGGAATATTTCTTAGACTGGTCCCCTTCCCTTTGACTGTCTGGCTTGAGAGGTTTCAGTATTACATAAAATAAAAATCTATGAAAATTTCAAATCTTTCATTGGATATATTCACAAAATATGTCTAAAGAATAACTGCAATAGAGAAAACATTTTAGTTATTTTTCTTCTCAAATACAGCTTTTTTCAGCTACCATGCCAAACAGGCATGGCAACAGTGGTTGTGTGACAAAGACTGCACACTGGTACTTAAAGGCTAAATTTATTTACCTTTAAACATCATAACTTTGGCTACACAGAATTTTTTGATCCATTGTTAGTGGATACTTAGTTGATCTGACATAGAACCAAAATTTGGGGTGTACTGAAAAATTGTAAAGAGAAAATCACAATTTCATTTATATAAATTTGTAATTACACAGTAGAATATAAAGAAAAACGTTTTAAAATTATTTATTATAATCACAAAATTCTTTTAATATTATATTATGAACTAGTCTTAAGGCTAGTGATTTGTGAGGTAGTAGTTTTGTGATAAATAATTAATAAATAATTTTATTCTAACTTAAACTATGTACTATTGAAATATTACTGCAGAAATGTATGTGGTTGCTCAGTAGAACCTCAGTAATTAATTTAAAAATAACACATTATGTACACTACTCTTATATTGTGCACTAAAATTTAACACTAGTTCTAATCGTGCACTAACACTGCTTTGCTTACAAACACTGACACTACACAAGCTCAAATGGTTTATTTCCTTTCAGCCTTCACACAAAATCATTGTTGTCAAGTAGCTGGATTCCTTCAACATTGCTATTCCGGTGAAGTCTTTCCTCATGCTTCTGTGCAAACCTCTGGATTTCACTGGGACGAAGCACATTCATAAGTCTCTCTGGAGGTCGTTGTTCCTTATGAACCAGGGTGCATTGATAATGTTCCTCAGCACCCTGTTTTGGAAATGTTGAATGATGTTGACATTACTTTGTTTGGTACATCCCCAGAGGTGCATACCATACGTCCAGACAGGCTTTATCATCTGTTATAATCACATAATTTAAATTTAAAATGCTTAATATAATAACAATGGTAAGATTGGTAGCAATTAACATTATAGGATCTGAAGGAATGCAGAAAAAAGCAGTTAGGTATTTGGTGGGAGCAACAGTTAATTAAGGAATATCAATTGCTTACAGTTCGTTCTTCACATATTTTTGCAGTGTAATGTATATAAAGCAAAATATCTTTTTACAGAATTTAAACAATCACAGCATAAGAAACAGAGTTAATTACTACATTGATATTCACAACACACAACTGAATAAAACCTACATACGCAGGTAGAAAATTCGTCAAAAAATTACCATAAGCTATTAAAAAGTTGTGGTAATCTGATTAACTATTTGGTGATTGATTGATTAAACATTTCATAGTATACAAGAGTTCCTTTATAAATATATTTTTATTTTAAAGATAAATAAATTTCCAAGTTATTGCTGAAGTAAATTGTATATTATTTTTGATAAAAACTATTAGAGGATACACTTATTGAAGTAAATAAGCAAGTAAGCAAATAAATAAGTTGGTAGGTAAGTAAATACTAGTAATAAAGAGGTAATAAACAAAATTGTAAGTAATGAATTTAAGATAGTGTTAATATTTAGTCTTATCAGTTATTATTATGAAATGTTTACACTCCCATTTTGGAGTCTCGTAGATGTAGGTAGGTAAAAAGAAAAAAAGTACTTACCTATGTACAGAACAGTTGAGTTTGATTATATTATATTCAAACAGATCAAAGAATTTATGGAAAGAAAACTATGATTTATGATTTCAAATAAAAGCAACCATTAAAAGATAAAATTCTTAAATTCTACAGAAATGACCTGGCAGATGAAGAATTTAGAAAAGCTAAAGAAATATCTGGAAGAAAAATGTTTTTGTGCATTTACAAGTATGTTCTTTATAAAATTTTACAGATTACAAGAAAATTTTAAAGATATTTTATTAAATCTAAATTAAAAGGTTTGATAGTTGTTATAAAAACTTTAAAGTATAATAAAATGTAATAAAAACTAATTTTGAAATATTAATTGATAATGTAATAACTGTGATTTAATAAATTAATAAATTTGCTATCTCTTTCATTTGCAATTGCCTATAATACGTTTTGTAAAACAAAACTATACGAATGTAAAAACTAATAAAATATTCAAATATAAAAAATTGTTTTCCTCTTTTTCTGCAAGTTATGTACCTGCTAAAGTTATGCAGTGGTTTAGAATGTAAAACAGTTGGCACCCTGGTTCAAAGTAGGCCTACTTTTATAATACTGTCTTAGAATATTAACATAACCAATATTCTGATGTGTTTGATAAGCATTTGATAAAATTCAAAATTTATTGTTACACTGTTGCTACTCAATAGAATTACAAAATGATTGCTTAATAAATTATATTTAATTGTGACCGCCGGGTTGGTCTAGAGGTAAAGTCATCGCCACAAGTCAGCTGTTTGACAGCTGATTTTTGCAGATGAAGGTTCCTGGTTTAAATTCTAGTAAAGGTAGTTACTTTTATATGGATTTGAATACTAGACAGGGATTACCAGTGTACTTTGATGGTTAGGGTTCAATTAACCATACCTCTCAGGAATGGTCGGCCTGGGTCTGTACAAGACTACACTTCATACACATTATCCTCATCTCATTAAGTCATGGAGTTGCTTATCGTTCTGGATTGAACAGATTGCAATGCACACACATTAGGGATAAAAAAACTTATGTTAAAAATTGTACTATTCTCTTGTTTTATTTTTAGTTTGATTAGGGCACAGACCTAGTGGGCATTATTTGCAATTGAAATTAGTGAACCTCATTACTGACTTTGATGAATCTGATACATCAGATCTTTTAACCGGATTAAGTGAATCTTGTAGTTATCCAATCCACCAGTTGCGCTGTACGAGCTCTAGTTCTTACTCGATGTATTCAAACCTAGCGCTAGTTTTGGCTGATACAACGGCATTCTCGATATGTTTGCCGTCAAGTAGCGCACGGTAGTTTATTAGAAGTAAGGATTACCTATGGTAAACAAATGATTTATTGTGAACGGAAGCAACTTTAAAAACTGTTTTAAAACAGTAGTTGTAAGTTTTATTTTCAGAATTAAAATATATAGGGAAGAAACTCATTAGATATTGAAAAATACTTGAAATTAGAATTATGTTGGTATACCTGTAATAAAATTGTTAGCGCAATGCTAGTGGTCGAATTGTCAGCTTTTTCGTCCGGCGATTTCTCGTTTTTGGTATCTGCCGTGTGTGAGTCCGGTTGAACACCGTTCCTTCTTAGTGAAATAAATTCCAATAACCTGATACAGCTAGCTTATTTTCACGTGAGTTTACAATATTGTTCATTGAAGTAATTTAATGTGTTGTACACTGCCACGAATATTTGGCATTATGTCAAGTAATGCTCGTTAAGAGCGGGCTTATTAAAATGCTGCAGTAGTCGTGTAATACAGTATAGTATTTATTTCGGAATTACACTTGTACCCTCCTTGTTGGAAATTTGTGGAAGTTGTTTTTGTTTGTATTGTGTCATTGTAATTAGTAAAAATGTATTTTTTATTACCATAAAATCATGTTGTTGAGTTTCACATAGGATTAAGTAAGAATTCGTATTGTAAAAAGAGTAACCCTGTATAATTTTTATGGTGTAAACCTTTTCAATTTTTTTTCATATTTTAAATAAAACAGATCCGAGAACCGTACAAAATATATTTTCTGGGCAATTTACCAAATCTTATATGGAACCTCTTACCTAACCTCAAATTCCGTTAGTCAAACCCCCACAAAATTCTAATGACAGTTCCTCTTACTTCTGTTGCATGTGTTAAATCAGAGGATGTAGGGACTATTTATTATTAGTTTGGTTTGGAATTTATGGGAATTAAACATGAAAACTTAGCATACTTGTAATTCCGTAAACATAACCTCAAAAATAGCGTTACTGTGTTTGTTTTCAAATACGATATACGATGTGTAACTGCGTGTTTACTTTTGAGTGTTTGGGCCTTTTTTGTAGGTTTCCTGAGTTATTTTTTCATGACATTCACAATTTTGATTCGTCCAGTACACCTTGTGTAACTTGCCAATGAACCTTGATAATATTAAGTGTTAGTTTTGGGGAGAAAACTAATTAGAGCCCAGTACAATATAAATCATAATTTTATATTGTTAATATTGCAATTATTTGGTGTGTGGTTTCTGTAGGCTACTTGAAGAAAGCATCGCCAAACTACTGAAAATTTGGGTTTTGTATTACTTCTTTTGAGCCTTTGTAAAGTTTTAAAGAAAAATAAATCTTGATTCTTCTGAAGTTGATACTTAAATAACTTGCTTTTATTGTAATAATCCATTTACTCTTACTGCTCAAGCTTTTTGCTACAGAAATATTGTCTAATAAAATTTTTGCGGCAAGTCATATAATTAGCAGTGTAGTAATATTGTTTACTGTTTACCCAGTGAGAGCAGAAGGGACAGCTGACCCCTTTTAGAAGTTAAAACATGCAAAATAAATTGGCTAATAAAAATTATTTTTTTAAAATTGCCAAGTTCTTTTTTTTAAAACAGTTATTTTGTTAAAAGTATTGGTCATATCGTATCTTGCTACTGTCAACCTCTTTATCACATAATATGAGGTGCATGCCCCTTCCCAGTTGATATTTTCGATATGCTCTTTATTTTATAGCTTTTACCATTATGACAACTTTTTGGAATCTTGACTGAAAAATAAATCCAGTAAGAAGTGAATTACATTTTGATTATAAATTTGTATTAAATGATTAATAGCTCTTGATTGTTTTATGTATTGCTGCTACTACTATTATCTTTTTCACTGTGGGTATTATCTTTATCATTCTTTTGTTATCTTAACTACTTACAATTCATTATGTACTTAGCACCATTTTAACTTAGAAGTGTTAAAATAAAGAACTTAAGCTTTACATTTAACAGTTACACTAATTTTTAGCTTTTAACTTTTTTGTTTCAACTTATTTTTTTATTATTTCTTAATTGATAATGACCTCAGTCTCTTTTTGTTTTGGTTTCGCTACATTTTTAACTGTATCAACATTGGTACCATTTACCGTAACATGAATCATAACAGGAACCTGTAGCTTTGATGTTGTTTAGAGCATTTAACAACTGCACTGGTTAATTAACAATATTGTCTTGTAATGTAGTGCTATTTCATATTTTCCCATTTGTTTAGTTTATGACTGCCACTGGTTGCTTGTACATCAATGGTTTATTATTATTTGCTCTAATAGACTATGATAGTAAAATTTTGTTGTTCCTATTTCTGTTGTTGTTTAGGTCATCAGCCAAAAGGCTGGTTTGAACTTGTAGAGGTTTTACTAAGTAAAACGAGGAGTGAGGTGGTTTACCATTGCCTTCCTCACTGAGTGGAAAAGTACGCTTATCAGCATGCCGGGCCCTCTGAAAAGCACATATTTTCTACTCTACAAATGACACCTTCACTTCATTCACCACAGGGTCTGGCTGTATAATGAAATTCATTACTTTCAGAGGAGATAACTCTGATTAGTGTCTTTTACACCTCTACCTCTTCTGCTCTTAAATGATTCAGCCATTCAATTGGCTGACCATGTGATAAGAAACAGAACTATTTATTTTAGCCCTGCAACAAACAGATTGAGTGTAAATAATTTGACACTCCACCTGTCTGTTATGGGCAGGTCCTATTTCTATTAAAAAATAATAAAATTTTGAAATTCACTCAAATTATTTCATTTACAATGAAATAACTGGTATTAGCTGTACTAATCAGCTAAATTAGTTCTTTTTGTTACAATTACTAACTTATGTTGGTTTTTTTTTAGCTTCTAGTTTATTAAATTGTGTACTTTGTTTCAGTGTCATTTTTAAAATGATTTTACTTAGAATAATGAATATATTTGATAATTCTTGAATTTGGCATTTGAAAAATTAAATTAACAAGATTTAAATTTCTAGAAATTACATATATTGAATTGTAGCCTACATACAACATAATACACTATGGTATGCATGACATTTGTTTGTTGTGTTATCAAGTCATCAAGATTATTCTTTATCGTTTCTTTGAGTGGTGATATAAGAACTTGATTATTACTAGCGTTATGTAGACGTGTAGGCTATTTTTTTATTTGTCTGGAAAAATGAAAAATTATTAAGACATCTCAGCGTAGTATTAAGGAATATGCAAATTACAAACACTACCTAGAAAATAATTTTTGTCCTGATCATCAAGAGTATTTTGAGCTATGGAGATGAGAATTGTATCATTAATAAAAACATACCAAAGTTTGATAACAGCCTCCTGGAGAAGTTGTAGCAAGGTAACAAGGAAGGAGAGAATTCAAAATGAGGGGATAGAAACGAATTTTGGTTGAGGAAGATATTCTTGCGTAGGTTCATTGAAAGAAAACCACTCACATTTGATATAGCCGGCCCATGGTGTAGTGGCCAGCGCAACTGGTTTGTACGCCAGGGGTCCTGGGTTTGATTCTTAGTCAGGTCTTGCAGTTTTTTGATCTCTCACCCTTCATCATTTGCATTAGGAGTAATCTGAAAAAAAATAGTATGATTTCTTTTAACATAAATTATTTGTTTATTCATGCTTTTTAGCACCAATAAACAAATGGATTGCCCAACTGACAAAATGGAGTCCTGCACAGAGAAATAAGAGGGCTATACCCCACAATATTCTTTAGAGATTAGATAGACCAGGCTATGGAAGGAAGAAATCTTCAGGAGGGGAGTTGACACAGTGGAGTGGAGAAACCGGTTAAGAGAGGGAAGCCAGCGACAGCTGTAAAATTCGAATAGAGTATTATTATTAAAAATTAAAAACGCAATTTCCCTGCACATTTAGAATATTTTATTCGTAAATAAAAAAAATGCTTGTTCGAATCGTAAAAGTCCCAGGAATAAAAATTGAAGGTAATTTATCCCTTAATCTTGTTTATGTCTTCACAGCCTAATTAAAAAAATCTGGTGTGAAACACACAACTTTCTCATGCCAATGCAAATAATTAATAATATAACCTAACATTAGTAATGAAACATTAGAAATAAACAAAAACACTAACCTCAAAAAACATTATCTTATTTTAATCATGAGTGAAAGACGCAAAATGAAAATCGACCTCAGTTTGGCTTAAAAATACGGAAAATCACTCTTTCACGCTAAACTAGGCTCTGTAGAGAAAAATGTTAAAAATAAAAGTTGTAGATCTTTTAATTTCCTATAAATTTTGTTATACACATATTTGTCTTTAAATACATACTAAGGCTGAAATCTTAAAAAATCGATTTTTCACACGTTTTTGTGAGAAAAAAACAGAAAATCGATAATTACCGCTAAACTAAGTGTTATACAAAACAATGTTTGAAATAAAAGTTGTAGGATTGTAAATTCTCTACAACTTTTATGACATACATTTTTGCGCTAAAATGCATATTGAAGCCGGAATCTAAAAGAACAATCATTCACGAGAAAACAGCCTCCCCAAAAATTTCAGCAGACATGGTGCCTACCCTTTATCTTGTAGAGAATAAACAATTTAGTAAACCAGGTGATTTAACAAAAAAAAAATCGTAGGACCAGTTTTTGAGAAAATCGCAAAACAGTGAAAAATGACACGAATAAACTACAATTTCCGGTCGACCGATTTTGATGAAAATGTTCATGTCGGGTTCTCTAGTGGTATCTAACTTAAGTTTCAAGGTCGTACGATGCTCCGTTCTTGAGATATTCTGTTCACACACACACACAGACCAATCGCTAAAACATGTTTTTTTGGGTTCAGGGGGTCTGAATGAAAACGTGTAGATCCGGTGAAAACTCAATTTCGAAAAATCGACATGAAAACAATACTTTCTTTCCTATATATTCATATAGGCAAGAGAAAGTAAAAATCTACAAGTTTTTACAAAAAAAAATATCTATATGATAAAACTGAAAGTGCTAAGTCAAAGAAATTCGGATTCGTATCCTTACGTACGCAGTTTTCAGATTCGGTGATATTTATAGAAGAGGGTGGGAAACGAATTTTTCGCCAGTTTATTTGGCAGTTTCAGTCTTTGTATTTGAGGAATGGATCTGATTTATAGGCGGCGATATGGGGATTGCAGATTCCTTCATGTTAGTTGCATTGAATTATTATATAACACCGATTAAACGAGTTTTTTTTTATGGTGGGCTGCTGGTAACTGAACATGAGCAAACACCGCTGCGTGTCCTGTTTAATTTCATGCCTACTCTCGTTGGTCACAGCTGGAAAGTAAACCAATTAATTTTAAAAGAGAAAACAGGTCCTGATTACAAAAAAAAGCTAAAAATATCGTCTTAAGTATATTTTTATGAATTATTTGTAAATTCATCTAAATAAATATTTGAAAGTCACCGACGTTGTACTTATGGTTTCTTGCTAATATGAAATAAAATTTCAAGGTCATTTAAAATCGAATAACCTATTTTATATACAAATAATAATAGAAAACTACGCCTCTGTATTGTAAACGATTACAAAGAAAAAAATTAAAACATTCTCAGCAGTTGTGCGAGAATCTTGTTGTAAAACAAGTGAACAAGGCTACAAATAAGTAGTTTTTTTTATAGCTAGACGAACATGTAAGTTGACGATGAGACTACAAAATTAACGAAACCTGACATACTGACTGACTTACGTTGTTTACGTTGGGGAATTGTTATTTTATTACCTACCTATTATCATTTACTACTTTTTTCCTTCTAGAAATATGTATGATTTGCACACTCTTTTAGAACAAACAAGTACCGGTATTACGAGTTGCGTCAAGATTACAACGTAAGCAAAATGTAGCTCGGTTTCAGTGGTATTTCAACATTTTTTTACTTGTTCTACTGAATAGATAGCTTACTTTAACTTACTTCGCCCTTTATGATCACTTTCTGTTTTATATCTCTTTCAAACCATACTGATTTATAAAAACGTTTTGTGTTTCTAATTATTACAATGTTACTTTCAATAATTTCCGTCATACAAGGAAAATTGAGTGCATATAAGCCTACTACTACTACTACTACTACTACATAGAACGTTAAAGTTTCTACTTTTGCCGGATTAAATAACAGATCGCAGTAGGCCTAATAATTTACTAAAGCTGTTTAATTCATTTAATATGATGATCGCACATATGTTTTTGTATGGGTATTTGTAGCGTTTATTCATAAAAGGTCAGGTTAATTGTAGATTCCAAGATTTTTATTTTTAAGTATCTTTGTCTGTTATTCTCCAGTAGCTGCATAAACTTTTTTTTACTTGGAGGAAGTAACGTTCTCTTTCTGTTTTAATATCTATATAGAATTATCGACATAAGATTGTCCTTGCCGCTTTAATTTTTAAATCTTGTATTGTTTATAGACAGATCTTTTAAAAAAACTAGTGTAACCTACTGTTTAATACGGTGCACAAGTTTTATTTTCGAGGAAATTAGTACGTAAAACTGGGTGTGTTTGTGTTAGAGATATCAGCAGTGAAGATTTGTTATACAAGAACCACTACTGGAGACATTGGAGAAAAGGCAGTTGAGATCGTAAGGACACGTCACTCGAATGCGTGATAAAATGTAGCCAAAAAGGTTTTGTGGGCTATATCTGCGGGATGGAGGAGTATTGAAATGTCCAAATTTTACTAGGCAAAATATCGGATAGAAATAAATAGAAAGAGAAGTAAGGAGCTGCAGGAGCTGGAAAGAAAGGCTTTAGAAGAATTTGGTACTTGGCTAGGTTCTCCGACGCTGTAAAGCTTTTGAAGGAGTAAAAATAAAGAAGTTCAGTTAATAGTAGACTTTTTAAATTACGCCGTTTGATAGATCGTGACACAACTGCTATTGTTGCATTAGTGTTTTTATTATTATTGGAAATTGTACACTGTACTAACAACCACCCAAATTCGGTCGCTGCTTTTTGCTGCATTTTTGACGTATAGTTTTGATAAATTTGAAGAGCGAATCCCAGCGGAGTTCTCCATATATGGCTGCCAGTTGATCACCATACAAAGTAGCGACTTTCTCCGAGTGACTGACTGGGGTGGCCCGAAGGTGCTCTTCGGGCCACTCCAGTCAGTCACTCACAGTCATTGTTTTATTCACAGTCGTTGTTTTATTAGAAAGACATTTTTAATAACTAGAGAAATTATCCCGAAAACTTACTTTGGCTACTTAAGTTGTAGAAACTAATAAGGGTAGAATTTTTTCTCTTACGAACACACTGAACTTTTTAGTGCACGGTTTCTCGATTGCATTAACTGGTACGCGAGCCGGCAAAGCGAAGTTGAGATTTATTGAATTCGTAATATTTAGAAAAAACTATGTCACAGGATAAATAGATAGATACGAGTGTGTATATTCAGTTGTTATTTTCATACAATCTCATTTTACATTTAATAATATGATTTGTTATCTACAGAGATCAAAATCGTGTATTGTAGTCAAGGTAAATAAAAATAGCTACTGTGCTTTTCATAATAAAAACCAGTGATTTAGAAAATTACTTGTGCGCTACGTAGATGTAGAAACGTTGCCATAGAGACCGAGTTTCATTCGAAACCAGTGATGTTCAGGAACAAACTGGAAATAAAATTGTCAATAATGATACGAAAAACTGTGTTATTATTTCTTTTTGTGTACTACTTACTCTCTGTATTAATAGGAATTGTTAGTAGGAGACGCGCCTGTCTGTAAAAGATGCACGGTACGTTTTCGTCGAGTTCTCGTTTATCTGCCTTATTAAAATTGGATTTAACTTATTTTGTTTTATATTGGAATATTGTCCTGTTTTGCATTTTAGGTATTTATTGGTCTGGGTTGTAAAACACATGTTTGACCTTGATGTATTTTAAAGTGATCGTTTCTTATTTCGGGTTAGGCTTTGTAAAACGCAAAGATAAAACTTTCTGAATAATTTAAATACGGAAAGAACTAACTGAAATATTTATCATGAATAGTATTCTTCCAAGCTACTTAAGCTGTAATGAGTTCTTTTTCTAACTAGAAGTTGATGTATTTATGTATACTAGCAGCTTTTATATTTTATATTAAAATTTAAGTTAAATTCTAGATTTGTACGCGAGAATTGTTAAGTTATGTGAATTTTGTTTTTTTCTGTTTAAAAATAAATAATGTATGAATACATTAAGTAAATTATAAAACCAGAAGTCCCGGGTTCGATTTCCAGGTATGTCTGAAAATCTTAACTGGTTAAAACCCGCAGTTGTCCCCAATGATTTTAACTAAATAATAAAAAAATAATTAAATTATGTAGTGGGGCTTCGGGCCAGCCCAGTCAGTCAGATTGTAGAAAGTTACTATTAATTATCAAGTACCACCTGTAGGGCGAACAACTGTGTATGATAACCAGCTGACCAAACGTAAATGAACTTCACTGGGGGTCTCTGTTCGAATGCACTCTACTCCGTCAGTAATACTAAAATGTTGCTGTGCAATTCCTGATAAAAAAACGTAAGTAGTTTTAGTTTGCTCGTAACGATTTTTCCTTAGTGTTTGTACCAAGTAAGGCTATTTAGTTTATTAGGCTTGCTTGTACTTAGAGTAAATCCTTAAAATACTTCATTTTTAGAACACAATTATTATTTCTTATGATCGTATTGACAACGTGTTTGTTAAAATTTCCTGGTTTTGAATTAATCTATAAATAAATTATTGTGAAACGGAACTAAATTAAAAACAAACTGTTTCATTGCCTTTTGTTGTGGATTGAAATACCAAATGTAATACGTAGGCTTATATTGTTAGGTAGTAGACACATGACGACGTAGTTCTTAAGTTGTTTACTACTCTATTATAAGACGAATGGACCAAGAATTTATTTAGACTCAATTTTAAATATTCCGTATAATCGAGAGGTCTACCAGGAACCAGAAATCTTTCTTCGAGACATTTTTAACTCGTTTATAATCTACTTAATATGCAGAGACAAAGATGGAAGTACTGTTTAGTAAGTACACTAAACGAGCGAGAGCGTTTTAGAAAAGGAAATACCACTTACAGAAAATAAAAGTACCTACTAAAACGCAGTGGCGATGATAAGGAATTATAAACTGGTGTGGGGAGGGGATGTTTTGTATGTACATATTCCTATAGTGTTGACTTAAAATAGAATAGAAATTTACTTTTCTCCAAAAAAGTGGGGGGTAATCGCCCCCACGCACCTTTCACCTAATCGCATACCCTCCTGATACGCTACCGTTATCATTTTCCAGTTTCTTTATAATTTATTCTATTTCTTTTAATTTCTCAATTTTTTTTGGATTTTCAGTTTTCTGGAATGGTGCCCCAGCTCGTCATCTTTCCTGTCTCATTGTCCAATTTATTATTCTGAGCATCTTTCTTTCAATCTTTGTTATCATTGTATCGAACCATAATTTCCTTGGTCTTCCCTTGCTTCTTCGTCTCTTTTAAGACGTTATCGGTATAAATAAATACTTAATCAATATTGAAAAATCTATGTACGTTAACAAACCGGTTTTCCGTATTGGTGACTTTAAAATACTAACCAAAAAATAACAAATATTTTTAATTAACTAAACTAATTGAAAAATTATTTTATATTGATCGTATTAATGACAGTTTGTCATTTCATTTTTCCTAGTATAATGTTTGTAAATAATAATTGTTTCATAAAGTAGTTTTGTTATTAAAATATCTATCTGCAGAACGTGTATTGAGATTATTAATACCTTATTAAGTTTTTTAACTTTATTGTATTTTCACAACTGTCTTTGCCAGTGCTTATCTTTGCCAGTGCAAAAACAGCCGGTGCTTATGAAAGTGTGTAAATGAATGTATGACATAACATGAGTGGCGTGTTTGGAGAGCAGTATCCATTAACAAGTCTCCGATTTTTTTTATGTTTGTTCTTGTTAATGAAATAGCAGTTGCGCCCGCGCTGCGCGTTGGCTTATTCCTAACATTAAATGAACTGGTTTATTGATTTTTTCCGGCTTCATTCATTCATATCTCTTCTGTAAAATGCACAAATAATATGTACTGCTTTAAGGAAGGCTTTGTACCCCCTGAGGAGTAGATTAAAATTCCCCTTAGATATTTTTTAGCGTTTTTTTTATCATTTCTGCCCTTTAGAATTGGTCAGATGTAAATGCTTTACTTTTCCCAGGTACGACATACAGAGCTGCATGTCAAATTTTAGAAAATACGTATAGCTTTTCTAGAGGTTGCAGAGGTATGACTATAGACAAATTGATTTACGGCCGCCAATCCTGTTTATCCTTTAAGCGTAAGTGATCGAAAGCAAATTTAGTTTTTCTGTTCAACTTTGAAGGAAAAAGTGTGCTAAATTTCAGCTGTGTTATTTAAGAATTTAGTAATTAGTGAGTGAAGTAATCAGAAATCACCTGCAGATAACGTCAATATTTTTATTTTATCGATCTATTAACGACATATAATTCTAAACTAGCAGATCCCTGCTTCCTACTTTTTTATTTTAATCAATATTAATACATATAACAACAATTAATGGTGCCTTATGGCTTGTCCTTAGTGTAGTGGTAAGCGCAACTGGCTTTTACGTGAGGGGTCCCGGGTTCGATTCCCGGTTAGATCCGGAATTTTTTCATCACTTACGAGGTTTGGCTATTAAATAACGAGACTGACGTTATTAAAAATTTAATTTTAATTTCATACATAATCACTTATTGTCACCTTCAATATACACTCCTTCTCTATCCTTACAACGCTCCATGCGAATTTTCCATTGCTGGAAACAGTGCTGGAAGTCAGCCACTTTAGGACACGTGCCGCTTTCTCTTTTACAGCTTCCACAGGCCAAATCTTGTCCCTTTTAATGCAGATTTTACCTGAGGGAACAAGTAGAAGTCACATGGTGCAAGATCTGGTGAATAAGGTGGATGTTCTAACACTGAGATACTGTACTTGGCTAGGAACCTCTTGACGGATAACGCGGAATGAGCTGGCGCATTGTCTTGGTGGAGAACCCATGTTTTGTCCTTCCACATTTCGGGGCGTTTTTCCTTACTCTTTGACGTAGTTTAGAAAGTACCTCAAGGTAGTAATATTAATTAATTGTTTGACCTTCAGGAACCCAGTGAAGGTACACAATCCCATGGATATAAAAAAAACGATCATCATTGCTTTAAATTTTGACTTGCTCATTCGAGCTTTTTTGGCTCTCGGTGAAGTTCGGCTCTTCCAGTGCTATCCAGTGATTGGCGCTTCGTTTCCGGATCATAAGTAAAAAACCACGTTTCGTCACATGTTATTATCGTTTCCAAAAAATTTGGGTCATTTTTAATAGCGTACAAAGTGTCAGCACAAACATTTTTGCGAGTTTCATTTCAAACATTTTTGAGCGCCACGTGTCCTGAAGGAGTTGACAGAAGATGACTTCCAGCACTGTTTCCAACGATGGAAAATTCGCATGTAGCGTTGTAGGGGTAGAGAAAGAATATATATTGAAGGTGACAATAAGTGATTATGTATAAAATTAAAATTAAATTTTTTACAACGTTAGTATCGTTATTATCGTTAGTATCGCTACACCTCGTATTTTCATCTATCGCCCTTCATTGTCTGCATTAGCATTAATGTGCAAAACAATCGGACGTAAATAAAGAAAACTACGAGTATATTAATTGGGAATTTCCGGCCAAGCATGTTTATATTACGATACTGCTCACAATTCGATCAACTTTCAGATGATAACTCAAACGAAGTATACCTTTAAAATATCAATTATAAGTTATTTCAAGAAAAAAAGATTGTGTATGAATATCAATTGTATCAATTTGACAATATAAATCTTTACCTATATCTAAGAGCTCAATAAGTTTAATTTGTAAACGTTAGTATGTACTTAGAGATCTAATGTGTTATGAAATATTTAGGTTACCTTGATAGAAAAGTAATTAGCGTACTAAGGTGATTTTCTTCTTCTTTATTTTTATCTTAAAAACATGAAATGGGTTAAAAAATGTAATTACATTTTCATATCTAATCTTTGTTTTGTTTAATTTAATTAAAATATTAATTTTAACTCGATAGTAAACATTGACGTTTAAATGTTCGAGTTTGATGAATATATTAATGCCCTTAATTTATTTAACGTTTAGTCGGAAAATTTTAATTACTTTATTTTGCGTCATTTTGTGAACTACTTACTATTTTTTTGCTCGTTTGTTTTTGTATTCGTATTGTATTTAATTGTAAAGATTTGTTTAATATGTTATCTCTTTGTTATATAAAATATCATTGTTTTGAGATATTTTTGGTTCAAAATTTTTAAATAAATATTCTGTTACATATCTAATGACGTATCCGTGATTATGGTATTTGTTTATGACCTTGAACTTTTGTAATAATGTTAACGTGATTTTTTTACTGAAAATTATTTTTAGGGCCGTAGTAATAACAAATTTACTTGATTTGGGCAGTTAATTCGTATGTAAAGGTTTGCGATTAAATATAATATTAATGTATTATTTATATTACAGTTTATAATGTAGAAAAACTAGAATTTTTTCGGATCACATGACAAAAGGTTATTCCCAAAAGTGTAACTATTTATTGGTCTAAGTTAATTCGATTTTGTAAAAATAAATTCGTAAAGAGTTCCATTCATAATTATGCTTTTACTTAACTTGTTTACCGAGTTATGTAAATATTAGTACGCTAATGGTTTTTATATTATAAGTTAGTAGTATTTTTATTAAACAACGTTTTTAAAGTTTATTTAAAGTCGCATCAATATATTGTTATTTAGTGGCTAATGTGGGTTTGAACGTGTAATAATTTTTCTCGACTCTGGCCTAGAGTTGAACCCGGGACTTCTGCTTGCAGAGTAACAGGCTGATCACTGGGCCTCGGAGGTGGCCATATTATTTCTTTGGCTCAATGATTTTTATCACTGACTAGCTACTTCTGATCGTTTCGGTTCGTTCATTCATATTTTTTTATTTACTACACTGTGCATTGAAATATTAGAACCTTCCTTTTAAGTAAACTTTCACAATTTTCAGTGATTAACTAAAAATTTTCCTGTTAAATTTTTTCAGTTTATTTATAAAGTCGTATCAGTATCTTGGTCATTAGTGACTACTGTGGGTTTTTACTTGTAATAATGTCCAGACCCAAGCAGGAAATTTAACCCGGGATCTTCCACTTTGTAGGCTAGCGTGCTAACCACTACGGCACGGAGGCAGTCCCCACCCAACTTCTTTAGTATGCATTTCCGTAACCAATTATTACACAGTTTACAAAGAAAAGATGAATTTCAGCTAAACTATACGTCGCTTCGGATAGAACGATGTAAAAATGGAAAGAATGGTAGTATAATTTTTATTGTATTTACTTTTTGTTTTATGCATCTTCTACTTAAAAGGGTGTCATTTTGGAAAAATCGATTTCTACGCTGTTGTTTCCCATAGTGTCGTAAATTGCTGCTGAACTAAGAGTAGAATGAGAAAACATTTATACAAAAATATGTAGCATTTAAAAATTTCCTTTAGCCCTGGTTATTTTCATTTTAGCCTAGAATTAGTTTTTTTACAAATTTTATTCTTTTAGGTTATTTCTTTAAAATCTTTTCGTTGTGAGCACCTACGACCCGAATAGAACTTGCATTTCAAGTTTATAGGCCTTGTGATATTGGAGATTCCGTGGTGAGTCAGTGTATTTCGCTTTTATTTATGTATAAATTTTGTTGACCTTGTTGAATTTGAGTTTTACTAGAAAAATTAATTTAATTACATAAGTGGGATAATCCCGTTTATACTAGAAAAATTAATTTTGTTACATAAGTGGGACAATCCCGTTTACAGATCATACGTGGGAATAAACAGGGCAGCAGTATTGCTATAATCATAGTGGTTTTCCAATTAATTTATGTGTATCTTTACGCATTAATACACTTTTTTACTCCTTTTTTAAACGTAATTCAGATAACTAATTATTTTTTTTGGTTTTTATGCCGATTAGTTTGTTTTTATGAAGGTTTTTTTAATAAACCATCGTTTTTGACAGTGGTTTTTATTTCTCATGTGTTTGATTACTTAATTTATGTTTAAAATAATAACGGCGGCACTTCTAGAATAATTAGGCTAAAGGAAGTGTAATTGACGTTTGTGTTATTCTTGTACCGTAACTGGAAAAAGCTTTTTAGAATAGGTACCTATTCAAGATTTCAGTTATTTTCTTAAAAATAAATAACTTTGTTTTCAAACACAGTAATTCTAAAAGATTTTTGGCGTTTTCAATGACATTTTGTTAATTAAAAAAAAAATCTGGTGTGAAACACTCACACGGCTCTTTCAAGCTAAACTAGGCTCTGTAGAGAAAAATGCCTAAAAAAAGTTTTAGATCGTTTAATTTCCTATACCTTTATTTGATTATATACACGTTTGTTGTTAAATGCATACTAAGGCAGAAATCTTAAAACATCCATTTTTTGCAGAGTTTCATGAAAAAAACAAACAGAAAATTGCTTATTACCGCTAAACTAAGCGTTATACAAGGAAATGTTTGAAAAAAAGTTGTAAGTTTTGAAATATTGTCTACAACTTTGATTATATAGTTAGATTATATATTTTTGCCCTAAAATGCATATTAAGGCCGCAATCTTAAAAACCCATTGGTTGTTAAGAATTTGTTGTTCACGGAAACGCTTCTTAATTTTCTCAGCTTTTAATTTAAACAACTATTTATTGGCCAGTTCAGTTGTATTGAATTAGTTTAAATAAACCTTGCGTTTATGTATATTTCTTGAACTATTTTTAACGTTTATAGGAAAGTTAAAATTGTAGTTTCTATTTTGTGAACTTGTCAACATTTCTATTTGGATATAGAGTACTATAGAAACTGCCTAACAACTTCCTATAGCTTGACCTCCTTGTTTATGTGTATAAATTAATTGACATTTAAGGTATGATTAAGAAGTTTTGAATTCTTTAACTGCGAGGTGTGACACAAAACAACGGACCGTTCCCATACATCAATGACTTATTTATGTAAGTACATTGATTTATGGGATGGAAATTAGTTATCCGCTATATTATCGCCTTCAAAGTAGTTTCCTTCAGTATTCACACACTTCTATCATTGTTGGAAACATTTCTAGCACTCAATTTTTGGAATGCTTCTCTGGAGTGTCTCTGTTTTTCTGATAAAAATTCGGGTCCGTTAATGCAACACTTAATTTAATGAAAAAGAAAAAAGTTTCAAGGAGCCAAATCAGGTGAATTAAGGCGGATGTTTCACTACTGTAAGGTTTTTGTTTTTGGCCGGCCAGAAACTGCTCCAGTGATGTGGCAATGTGAGCTGGTGCATTGTCCTTGTGCAATAGCTATTCATCACTCCACAACTGTGGCTTTTTTTCATAATATTTTCACGCACTCTTTTCAGTATCTCAAAGTAGTAGTGCTGATTAACAGTTTGACCTCTGTGAACCCAGCCAGTCATTACAATTCCTCTAATGTCAAAGAAGGCAAACAACATTGCCTTGAATTTTTACTTTTTTCGGTGTTGGGGATTCTGGATACTTCCACTGCATCAATTGGCGCTTACTTTCCAGGCTTTTGTCAACATTTTGAAAATTCTGTGGGCATTTTTTCAAGTTTCACAAGAAATTTTATGTTGATTCTTTGTTTAGTTTTCAACACTAGTCATTTTTCCGATATAACTCAGTTGCATGCGTTTACTCGTTGAAGTCCGAACTCCTTGAACTCCTGACTGGCCCGATCGGTCGAGTCCAAACTCGCAGCACAGGTTGAGGAACGGTGTAGCATAACTTCACGGAAACAGCCACGGGCTGTTGCTGGGTCTGGTATCGAGGGCCGCCCCTGACGATGAGGAAATAAAATACTTAGGGTGGTCAATGGCTCCAAAGGCGGATATGGAAGACATTTCTAACGGCTGAGGAGGCGGAAGAGCCTAGAGCGGCATCTTGAAGGAACTGTCCTGCAGGCTCATATGCAGTGATGTGGTAATCCCACTAATGAGCTTAATCTGCGCAGCGCTCGTAACGCGGCCAGAGGATTTTTTTGACTACTGGCAAACCTCATGATGCCTCGGATGATGGACAGGGATTTACGGAAGACTTTTTTTATTATTCAAATTTTCAGCGATATGAATCTGCGATGGACTTTTGCAACATCTTTGTGTGCTATTAAACCGGCCGGTTTACCCTAACTCAAAAAATCACAGTTTCCTTTATAAACATAACATTCAGTACACACATCGTCGTGAGTTTTAATTACATAAAGACGCAGGTGTACATGTTCGTCTTGTTTTAAAAAAGTTTTTATTTGCTTCTAATTGCATTATAGGACTAGTGTTTAGTTTTTAATTAATTAACGTGGATGTCGACGTAAAGTCGACTGTTAAGGGGTCCCAGGTAATGAGCAATGTTTATACAACTGTACGCAATACTATTGTATCATTGAGAAATAATAAATATGTACCAGTGGGAAAATCTTGGATGTAATTCAAGGTCATTGATTATAACATCCGTGGTTTTTGTTGCTTTCTGCGCTGACATTGGTAAAATGTCTGATCGCGGAAATTCCGTTTTCTTATTCAGATTTATGCATAGAGATTATTCCACGTTAAGTATTAATAAAAGTTATTAAAGTAATCCGTTTACTTCTGCAATAAATAACCTAACACATGACTTAGCAGTTTTGAGGTTACGTTAGACCCCGTTACAATTGGTAGTTGAAGGTACCGGGTTTGATATATGGTCACGTCTTTTGCCAGAAAATTTTTAATAACTGATTAGGTAACCCAAGAAATAACTCAAACACGGGTTGCCCTACGAAGTCACGTTCGTAGTAAAATAGAATTTTTCGTTATTTAGATGTAAGATGCAATCTTGTTAATAACGAACTAACTGTGTGTGTGTGTGTGTGTGTGCGCGCGCGCGCGCTCGCGCGTTTAGTTCTGGAGAAAAAAACTACATGATCGATTATGCTAAAATTTGAAAACTAAGGTTCCTTAAAACAACATGAGAGGGTTTTTGAATCAGCTTTGTAGCCCCAAAATTAAGGGTACTTTTACTCTGGTGTAAATATACGAATACGTAATTTTCTCAAAATGGTTTTGACGATTTTGATTGAACTTCTCACGTTGACAAAATTAGCTGGGCTCGTTAAGACAGCTTTAGTGGTATCTGGGTAAGTGGTATTGGTGGGAAGGCGCTCTGCTCTCGTCAAAAAATTTGGTACAGAAAAATGCACAAAACAAAAATTTAATATAAATTAAAAATTCATTAACTTTTTATGTTTATTATGTATTGTCCGGTGTTTAGTTTAACCGATACTTGTAATTTTGTATGAAAAGCCTTATCAGAATTGATTTGTTAAAAAAAATATAAATATGAATTACGGAAAACATTCTTATAAAACTTAAAAGTTATTAAAAATGCTACTCTTTCTCTGTATTGTTTTTCCGTTTCACTCTTATATTATCAATGGGAGATTTTTTGTAAAAAAAAACCCGCAATAAAATTAGCCCGTTCCACATTGAGTAGTTCAAAATTGCTGTAGAAAATTTAAAGCCGTACAGTTACTTTTAAGCTTTTCAATAAAGGAGCAACGTTTAGCTTGGTCTCCAGTTAGAGATTTTGTAACTCTACCACTTTTAACTGAACTGAAATAAGTGAATTGTTAAAGTGCAGCACTTTTAGCAATGTGGCCGGCTCATGGTGTAGTGGTTAGTGCATTTGGCTTCTATATCTAGGGTCCCGAGTTCGATTTCCGGTCAGGTGTGACTTTTTTCATAGTTCATTTTCATCTATTACCCTTCGTCGTCTGCATTAGCAGTAACGTGCAGAAATGTCGGACTGTAGACGTCTGACGTCTTACTAATTCGATAAACCTTGTTGATTCAATTTTGCTGTAGTAAGTACTATTAATAAATAGCGTCAAGAATTGTAAATGTGTTTTTCCGGTTTCTTTCGGGATCTGGTTATTAATAAATGGTAAAACTTCCTCTTTAACAATTTATTTATTACAATAAACTATTAAGGTTATAACTACTAGTTGGTTACAATTATTCTACTTAATAGTGACCTTTTTTTGGAACGGTGGATAGGCCCTACTCTTGTTTAGGAGGTTAAAACGATGTTGCTGTACGACATGGGATTTGGTGAGAAGGGCGAGTGCTCGGTAACCCTATCTGGCCCACGGTCTACTAAATTGAATGAACATTTAGAAACCTGTCGTCATTAATACCCAGATGTTAACGCGCCTTAAATAAATTAATAAAGTATTGAATAAAACTATGCACTTACTGCCTCCGAGGCGTAGTGGTAGCCTACTGGACTATAAAACGGAAGGTTTAGGGTTCGGTTCTAGAAGTTTTAGCCTTTAAAACACACTGTAGTCATTAATGACCAAGCAGTTAATTTAAACTAAGATAACTAGACATTTTAATGATTCAAATGAATTTTATATTCAATTTTTTTTAATGGAAACTCTGTAATATAATTTGAGTTACTAATTTTTCTTCGTCTTGTCTATTCTTTTGCAGTATTTTTCCCACGACTTTTAGAATTTTATTACTGCTTGCATTCTATTTTCTCCGAGTATTTTATGAAGGTATTCATGGTTCTTTGTTCCCCCGTCATTTTGTGAGCGAATGTAGTACGTATTTAATGTATGGATGCTTAAATAGTAACTTGTTAAGTTGATATTGTTATTATTATTATTATTATTATTATTATTATTATTATTATTATTATTACTACAATAATGTATGTATATAATTTTTTTACATAATATTTATTGTTTGTAGAGATAAGTGAAGGCCATTATTTACAATAATATCAAACTTGTGCCATTAGGTTATCACGGTCAAGGTCACAACTTTTTAAATTAATTATTTATATATGTTCTCAAAAACTTAGCAGACGTGATATTTCTTTGAAGAGAAATGTTAAAAGCGTGCTGAAGGTGGGCCTATCGATCACTCGGTTGTTGATTTGGGAGTGATACCGATGAAAGTGGTATGTTTTTGCGTGACCTGTGTGTCACCCTACACAACGTTAGTGGTATTAATACTAAACTAACTGCCTGCCCCTTCGCTTCGTTTCGCATTTGTAAATATTTTATTTACCTACTGATCTTACAATGTTCTGTACTATAAGATTTTGGAGAAGCTTACTTTTTTGTTAATTTAAACTTTTACCATGTTTATTGACAATTACAAATTGCCCTGACAAACTTCTTGAGTATTCAATGCCCAAAATAATAATCCAATGTATTGGCAGATTTTAAATTGCAATTTTCTGCTAAACTGATTGTCAGATGGAAAATGTTGAATTTTTAAATGGTAAACCTTTTACTGTATTTAGCCTACTTTTGGTTTTATACAGTTTTCAAATGACTAACATTGTAATTTTGAAAACCCAATTTTAACGGGAGTTCACCAGAAGTCATAAAATGTCGCTCAACTAAGCGTCGGATGAAATAAAACATTAAATACAGAAGTTTTCTCATATTTGATTTTGTTTTAATTTGTTAGTCTAATGCATTGTTGACCTAAAATGAACCTTGAAGCTATAATAAAGAAAAATCCCGTGTTTTTAGTTTTTACATCGTCTTCCTTTAGAAGTACTTGTGTTTAGGTCAACGGCCGAAAGGCTGGTTTGAACCTCTAGAGGTTTTACTAAGTAAAAACGAGGAGTAAGGTGGTTTACCATTGCCTTCCTCACTGAGTTGAAAGAGTATGCTTATCAGCATGCCAGGCCCTCCGAAAAGCACTCACTTTCCACCCTGCAAATGACACCTTCACTTCATTCACCACAGGGTCTGGCTGCATAGTGAAATTCATTACTCTCAGAGGAGATAACTCTGACTAGTGTCTTTTACACCTCTACCTCTTCTGTTCTCTTCTGTTCTGTTCAGTCATATAAGTGGCTGACTATGTGATAAGTAACACAACTATTTATTTTAGCCCTTAGAAGTACTTAACATATTGAAAATCCTTTACAAGCGGTGCTTCTTCACCCCAAATATAACCTACATATAGAACCTACGTAACGAAATTACAAATTCTGGGCCTGGTTTTCTGGAGATTTCGTGGTAAGTGAGAGAGCAATTGAGTGGTATTCTTACAGGTGTAGAAAATTAGGGTTTAATAGAAAATATTGATTGATGTCATAGAGAAACGGTTTTAAATTTTGCAGTAAAGTAATGACATTATTTTTAAATTTCTTTCTGTGGAGAAAATTATTATTGGCGAAATGTTGAAATACAAATAATTTGAGTTAACTTATGACAATGAAACGGGATTTCTTGTTGAAAATAAACGTCACGTTGCTGGGCTCTCTTGTAGGTCAATTTGATTTATTATCATTTTGTATGTAGACGTGTGCGTGGGAGTATCATTAGTTCCGCAACCTCGCAATAACCTTAATGCAATAACGGATTGAAGGTTCACCTGTCCTCCGTAAAGTGCATGAATGATGTACGGGTAAAAATAAAACAGTTTACTGCGTATGACGATTGTAATGAAAGTACGAGGCGTGTTCAGAAAGTAAGTACCGTTTTTAAAAAATACAAGTAAAACAATTTTTTTTCAACACAATTTTATTTCTACTTCAAACACTTGTCGTAGCGGGTGATCAATTTGTCTATACCCTCTTCGTAGAAGGTTCCCGCCAACGAATGTAGCCACGACTCCACGGCAGTTTTCACTTCATCGTCGGTTTCAAAGCGTTGGCCGCCTAGCTCGCGCTTCATGTGCAGGAACAATTGGTAGTCAGACGGTGCCAAGTCCGGGCTGTAGAGCGGGTGATCGAACTGCTCCCAACGAAATTATCGAACCAATGTTTAGTGTCACCAGCGGTATGGGGCCGAGCATTGTCATGGAGCAACACAATTCCGTTACTGAGTATTCCTCTCCGTTTGTTTTTAATTGCCCGCTTTAGTTTTCTTAAGGTTTTGCAATACCTTGCCGCATTAATGGTTTCACCTCTTGGGAGAAAATCAATCAGCAAAACACCTTTCCGATCCCAAAAGACAGTGCACATGATTTTTTGTGCAGACATTGTCGTCTTGAATTTTTGTTTCTTTGGGGATTGCGTGTGTCGCCACTCCATTGACTGCTGTTTAGATTCTGGTGTGACATGATGGACCCAAGTTTCATCACCTGTCACAATTTTGTTTAAAAATCCTCACCATCATCACTGTACCGTGTGAGAAAAGTCAAAGCACTTCCGAGTCTCTTGGTTTTGTGCACGTCAGTGGCGGGAACCTTCTACAAAGAGGGTATAGACAAATTGATCACCCGCTACGACAAGTGTTTGAACATCGGTGGAAACTATGTCGAAAAATAGTTTAAGGTTTGGGCTTTCATGTAGAAATAAAATTGTGTTGAAAAAAAATTGTTTTACTTGGTTTTTTTAAAAACGGTACTTACTTTCTGAACACGCCTCGTATTATCCAATCTGTTTTGGAGATTCCAATTTTTGCAAGTCCTTTGTGCCTCCGTTTCATGTGTTAAGTATCTGTGTATCCATGTTTTTCGTGTTTCATTTGTTCGTACTTTGTCTTTGGATATAGGTCTTATGGTCTTTTAATATTGGAAATGGTGATAGTAATGGTGAATGACTTTGATAAGAAAAGGAATGTAAAAGTAGATGTATGAAGAAGAAGAATTAGACAATCCAATAAAAGATTTAAGCAACTATATTAAGGCTGTTTATCATTCTATTTGCTGACGGACTTCCATAATATTTGGATATTGGACGCACACCGCTTTCGGAGCCGAGGGCTGGGTGTAGGGAAGTGTTTGAGCCCTGCAATTTATATTAAGAAGTTTACTATTTAATCCTGTGAGTTTGAAGACGTCATACAATTTTATGTAGTATTTTGTTTCAAAAAAACCTTCAAAGGAGATAATTATATTCCAAATCTAGGAAAAAAGAATCTTAGTTCTTCAAAACGGTCATCAAACAATCTCTTACCGGAAAAAGTACAAAATTAATGAATTTTATATAAAGTGAAAAATTTCTATTTTTCTTATTTGGCAGTTTCAATGACCTTACCAAATTTATTAAATTGATGGATTTATTACCAAATTCTTTTCCTGTACAAAATTTTTTTTAAATTTTTTCTGTATAAATTCTTTCTCGTCTTTTTGCAACATAAATAATAACACATAAATAATAACACATGTAAGCGTGTGATATCGGTGTCACTATAAAATATGTAGTCGTCGACGTGAAGTTTAATGGTGTCCCTAGGGGTTTTAAGAATCAACAAGAAGTTAGATTGAATTATCAAACTTACTTTTTGGTGGTTTTGCCATCATCGTAATTTTTTGTTTAATTTTTGGGTTAGTTTTTTTTGTTGTATCTGTTTTCATATCAAATAGAATTTTAAATTCTTTGTCTGTTTGTTAATTGACTTATTTTTAGTTTGACCTTTCCAAAGGGTGATTTCGTGCAAAAGGGCAACGCTATATACGTGTATTTATTTAACTGTAAAATTAACTAAAAAAATTTTTGCCTGAATCTATTTTGGTTGTAATTTTTTCGTCATGAATTATGCAGTTTTTGGTTTTTTAAGAAAAATTATGAACTTTTGTCCATATCTATTCATTTTTGCCTTCTTTGTGATATTTTTTATATTTTTCAGTGTAATTTGTATTCTACAGTAAGTATATTTGCAAGTGTGAATGAGGGTACTGGTGATATGCATATTAGCGCTAACAGGTTTGTCGTTGTCGCATTAATTACATAGGCTTATGTGTAATATATTGTTGTTTGGACTTACGCCGTTCACTGGTGTCGTGTGGTGGGGAGAGCTTATTGAATCGTTATCGTTGTACTGTCCTGCCCTATCTTTACAATGCTGAAAATCAGTCATCAAAATGATAGTAGTACAGGTGGCACGTGTATTTATGAATTTCCCACCATTAGAATTATAGTGGTATATACATTTTCCCAACCGTATTCGACAAAAAATTCAAACTCTTATAAGCGTTTAAAAACCTATAAACTGTAGGAAGTGTTTTCAGGGCTGTCCGGTCGGTAATTGTTCCATTCGTTTATTCGTCGCGAGTTTGTTAGGTCGACAACATACCAACTTTTATTTAAATCATACCGCATATTTCTATAAAGGAACGAAATCAATAAATTTAATTTATCAAAACTTTGCAGTTCCAGGTAAATAACAACCTAGTTTACATAGTTGTTACGTTCACCATCAAAGTTATTTCTGATCCAGATTTTGTGCATTGTTATTTATAGGGATATTTTTTTCTAGGATATTGGGCCAGTGCAATCAGTCAGCTGATAAAAAGTCGATATTATTTGTTAAGTAACACTAGATGGGCAAGCGGCTTTGTATGGTGACCAGCTGAAAGCCATTCCTGAACAAACTCCACTGGGGTCCCTGTTAAAAAAATTCATGCCGAATCACGTTAAAAATCACAGCGAAAAGCAGCGATAAAATTGGGTGGTTGTCAATAAAGTGCAGTTCCCGATAACAAAAGTTTAAAAAAAATTATCTTACTGATATCTCTTTTCAGATGAATTTAAAAAGCGTTTGATTTATTCAAAATACAAGTTAGCTTATCCTGTTTGTATGTTTTCTATAGTATTTTACGGCATAATAATTTTAGCAGATGCTGAACAAATTATTGGAAACTGTTAGGTGGTGTAAGATATGTTAGGTCTCATCTCGTTGGGTCATGAGTTTGCTTATTGGTTGGCGCACTGTCATATAATTTTTGAGCTCTTTTAGAGTAGGTACTTATATGCGTTTTTCTTAATGACAGTAGGCCTACCGAAAATTAAGTGTCGCTTGCTAAGTGCTATTACATTGTTTTGGCTTGAATTTTGAGAACAATTTTTATTTTAAACAACCACTTATATAGCAGTTTGGCAGCGGGTTATCTGCCGAATTATTTTACAAAAAACTATTGTCGCCTAGCATATGCTTTGTATGTTTCAATAACTTAATTTTTTGTTTCGTGATTATTTGAACGTAACAGACTGTAAAACATTATTGTAAAAATGTTAAGCATAAGTATTTAGTACATTGCATTTGGGACACTTTAAATATGTAATAACGCTGGGTTACTCTGTATAAAGCAATCGTAACTTCACACGATTTATTATAATCTTCTTCTTAGTAATGCCAATCATAATTGGGGGATTCGGAAACTGACTTGTACCCGTTATAATCGGAGCTCCCGATAGATTTTAGCTCGGAATCGGTCTCTGGGCTAAAGCTGCGTGACTTTTTACGACTGCACCAACTTATTGGTTAAATTTCATTTTTTATCTCCATATTTATGATTAAATACTGGGTCACTTTCTTTTACCTACCAGATATATGTGTGTTAATAGAAATAATTGCTTTTGTTTTTATTTTCTCCAAAATTAAAACTTGTTCTTGTTTTTACTAACATTGTTCTTAAGTTAAACAGATTGCAACGTACATGATTTACTGATATTGTTTGCCACAATGTTGCAAGGGTATAATATTAGGCCTATACCCCAACGAACTAAAGACTGCAGATGAGATCTAGCCAGTAACAGCCAAGGTCGGGTGTAAGGTTGCCCCTTCGTTAAGTCACACTCTGTTCCACCGAACTTCAGCTGACATTTCGTTAGGTTGTTCTTCACAGCGGGATCACAACGTGACAACGCAGGATACGATTGACGAAAGTCAATTGGCTCTGTGCTGTGATCTAGGTCACTACGCTCTGCCTTCATCTGCAGTCTGTAGTTCGTTAAGATATAATTACGTAACGCTAATAACCGTATTT
Source organism: Catonia carolina (assembly GCA_035578175.1). Classification (NCBI taxonomy): domain Eukaryota; kingdom Metazoa; phylum Arthropoda; class Insecta; order Hemiptera; family Achilidae; genus Catonia; species Catonia carolina. The sequence continues at coordinate 118,527,032 of JAQMRL010000001.1, forward strand.
AAAAATCTGTCAGTTGTATTTCAGTCAGTAACTAGGAAATTCACATTTATTTCGAAGGTTTAATCCACCGAGTTGGTATAGTATTAAAGTCGTCGCCACGAGTCTGCGGTTTAACAGCTGATTTTTGGAGACGAAGGCTCCTGGTTCAAATACTAGTAAAGGTACCAGCGGTCTCAAACACGCGGCCCGGTAACTGATTTTTTTGCGGCCCACGTTGAATTCTTATAATTTCAATGTTAAAAATTATAGTTGTTATACCTACTACAGAATAGTAGATGATTGAGTAGTGATAATTAAGTAGTAAACATTTTTTAATAAATTATAACATTATGTTGAGTAAAAGTTGCATATAGAATGGAAAATATTGTTATTATGTTTGCGAAGAAAGAAATTTCACTTTGTACTGCCTACCCTGCAGTTTGTGGTAACCCTGTTATAAATGTTGTTCATTTGTTATAAATTATTCGGCCCGTCAAGTGGTAGTAAAATTTAAAAGTGGCCCTCTGAAGGCTACGAGTTTGAGACCATTATACGGATTTAAATACTAAATACGCTCTCAGGAATGCTCGACCTGAGTCTGTAGAAGACTACACCTCGTTTACACGCCATACCTATCATCCTCATCTCATCGGGTCATTGGATTGCTTATTGGTTTTAAATTGAACAGACTGTAACGTACGTATATTAGGAAAAACAAAAAATGTGAGGGTCACGTCATGATTATTAAACAGTAAGTAGCCTTACTAAACGCAATTTTATTACATTTATTAGCTTCTGTAGGCTCTGTTTTCGACCCTTTTCGCCATAACAGCGATGTTGTTTTTATGTCCAGTAGTTTAAATATTTAAGCATATTTCTTACGTAAAGTTTACTATCCTATCGATGTAAAATATCGACAATCTCATCGCTTCTAGCTCAGTTCACGGTCAAAAATGTTTTCTATAATGTAAACTTGTTCTTAAGAGCTTATTGTTCTAGCTTAATATATTTATTTTTTAAAGTAATTTAAGGAGTACGTATAGTATTTAGGCTAAAATATATATTTTAGTATCTAGAATAAATTTACTAAAAATGTTCTTGTGAGAATACGTCCAACAGAAATTTACTTGAATGTATTATGGAAGTTTTGTACGCTGTACAAGCCAAATGTCCCTACATTTTGTCGGCTACATATAACTTCTTTGTGAAAAAGTTTCTGTTCAATGTTCCGGAACGGAAGTTTAAAATAATGTGCTAAATGCTGTTAGAAAAATCTGGTGTGAAACACTCGCGCGACTTTCGCTTGGCAATGCAAATAATGAACAATGTAACCTAACATTAGTAATAAAACATTAGAAATAAACAAAAAAGCTAACCTCAAGAAACATAACCTAATTTTAATCATGAGTGAATGATGCAAAATGAAAACCAACCTTAAGTTTGCTTAATAATACGAAAAATCACTCTTTCACGCTAAACTAGGCTCTGTAGAAAAAAATGCTCAAAATAAAAATTGGAGATCTTTTAATTTTCTATTAATTTGATTGTATTTGCTTTTTGGTAGCAAAATGGATATTACGGCCGAAATCTTAAAAAACATCGATTTTTTAAATATTTTCATGAAAAAAACAGAAAATCACTAATTACCGCTAAACTAAACGTTATACAAATAAAAATGTTTGAAATGAAAGTTGTAGATATTTAAATTGTCTACAACTTTTATTATATACACTTTTGCGCTAAAATGCATTTTAAGGCTGCAATCTTAAAAACCCAGTGTTTTTCTACGAGAGAACAGCCTCCCCAAGAATTTCAGTAGATATGGCGCCTACCCTACCATAAAAAATCTAGTATACAGGCGATTTTTAAAAAAATCGTAGAAGCCGTTTTTTATAAAATTGCAAAAAAGTGAAAAATGACAAGAATAAACTACTACTTCCCGATTACCTCGTTAACCGATTTTGATGAAAATGTTCGTGTCAGTTCCTTTAGTAGGTCCTAACTTAAGTGTCACGTTTCAAGTTCGTACGATGTTCTGTTCTTGAGATATTTTGTTCAGACCAATAGTTTTTTTTGGGTTCAGGTGGTCTGAAAACGCGTAGATCCGGTAAAAACTCGATTTCGAAAAATCGACATGAAAACAATACTTTCCTTCCTATGTATTCATATAGGCTAGAAAAAGTAAAAAAAAAAAAACAGAAAGTTGTTAAATATACTTTATTTAATTAACCCTGTGTAGAGATTAATGCTTAATTTTTTAGTTTTTAGCTAAGACCCAGCTTAGAAGTACACCCACACATATTCACGTTTAACAACACTAATTCTTTACAGTGGATTACTTATTGTGTATTCAGTAGCTAATTGACTTGTATGTTTTAAAATAAGGGAGAGAGAATAGTTAAAAGAATTTATTAATAGACTTTCAATGCCTTTAGTTTTCGGTGTGTACATGACATTTTCGTTATGAAATCTTAATGTTGAACGTATAATAGACTCCATGTCGTTCCATTTCGTTTTGGGTGATAATTTTAACGTGTGTCTTAGAAATATTGAAACCTAATGAAACGTGCTCGTGGAACATAATCACAATGACTTAAAAATATTCAATCTTTTATTATCCATCATCCGAACTTCACACTAAACAAAATTTTTGGCATGCTTATAAAACTCTAAAGCGTCATCAATGTTATTAGATGTAAAGTGTACAGAATGTCATTAATATTAATTTAATCATTCCTAATGTGAACGAATTAATTAACATAAATATCTTATAATTTGTAATTTGCTTTTTGAACATTGTATACGCTTGCTGTTTCACTTCCAGCGTTTCATTTAATTCTATAACTCTGTTGAGATGTTTTAATTAAGAATAAATGAAATACTTTCACTTGTTTAACCCTCATAGTCGATAGTGGAATATCGATAATTCATCACTATTTAATATAGAAGATGCAGATGCATGGTTTCTGAGAAATTTCATTTTATCACACTTTCAGACAACTCATTCATTAACCATCAATCTTCAAAACATTTATTTCACACCTCGAAACGTATTTACTTTTCTTTTATAGATTGAAAGTGGATGTTCCCTAAGCTTTAGTTAGTAAAGTTCATCGCCCGTCAATTTCTATGAAATTGTTTTTTAATTAAAAATAGTGATAAACTAGTTAAAACCTAATAAGTCTATTAAAATTTACATTTTGGTCTTCAACCAGCTATAAGTTAACGTATAATGTAGCTGTAATATTGTATTTTTTAGTAAGTAATATCGTTCATATTTATTTCATACAATTGATAAATTATATAATGCCTTACCTGATAATTTGTGTCAACTGTTTTTTAATAGCTAGTAGTATTGGTATGACTAAATTTACAGTAAAAAATATGTCAGTGATCGTTTGGCGGCGGCCCCCTAAGGTGGGAAATATTCTGTGTCTGTTGGCTACTGGTTGCCGAATTAAGTGAATAAATAAAGCATGTGTAAAGTGTTGGATTTATATTAATTTAACTTCAATTTTGATAAATAATCATTTGGAATTCCAGATTTTTTCCATGGTATTAATTACTATGTATTTTGTTTGTTTTTTTTACTTTTGAGACCTCATAGGATCACTCTAGTTCAAGTTTAGGTCTGTTCCAGTGTTGGGTTTCTTTGAAAAGCGTGCTCTCCTAAGCGTGGCTTCCTTTCGTTTGGCCCACATTTTCTTAAAACGTTCCGATCACTGTTTCCGGTCTTCGTCGGTAAACACCCTGTTGTACACTCTTCTAGTTTTTGGTTCAAATGTTACCATATTAGTCTTGACTAGTTGGTTGTACTTAGCTGATTTTGTTAGCAGGTCTTGTTTAGTGATTCCAAGTTCCTCCACATCCCGCTGTACCTCCTTCAGCCACCTACGTCTCGACACCTTATTCCAAAAATGGTTGATCAGCCGGTTAACAAGTCTGAACTTTTCGGCTCTGAGTACGTGTCGTAGGAATGATATTCTTTTCTTTCTAAAGTTATTTATTAGTGGAGGGATTAGTTTGTAGATTTCTTTGTTTAGGATTAACCGCCACTGTCCTTCCACCATGTGCCTTTAGTTCATGCACTTCCTATATAAGTATTTTTCTTTCTGTTTTTTCAATTCTATCGGTGTCTCCTAAGCGATATGGCCCGAATAACGTTTCGCTGGAATAGTGGATTTCCTTTTCAAAGAAACCCAACACTGGAACAGACCTAATATTTTTTTTATAATAAATTTTTGTAATATTGTATTTTTTGTAATATTGCACGTTCCTTTCTTGAGAACAGGCTGCGACTTCTTCAGGAGAGTAATTTCGAGTAGGGATAACTAATTAAGTAGTAATAGTGGTAAACAGTATTATTGTAAATATTAATTTAAAAAAAATTCTTCAAACAGATTGTAAAACTGGAAACAAATAATTTTGTAATTTTTGGCATTGAATTTCATCTTATTACTAAGAAAATTTCGGTAGCTTTGTTTTGTAAAAATGTTTAGGTAAATCGTTACGTTAATGTGTATGAGTTAACACTATTTTAAAAATATTAAAAGCATTTGAACGTTTATTGGTGACTTTGACAGGATGAAATGTGAGGATTTTGTAACATTCTGGGGTTACTCATGTGGTATATCATTCAAGTTTCTTGAGTTTACGTGAAAAATATTGTTAAAAATAAAATTTTGAGCGTTCTAAATGATATAGGTTTCTAGAGGAAAATCTTTCATAAATTCAATTTAAAGAGAACGGCGAAAATATTTAGTTTATAGTTTTAAAGTAAGGTTGATGCATTGCTGTCTTTTTATAGACATTTCACTCGACAATGACGTGTAGATTGGGTAACCGTGATATAAAGAGTTTTCCCCATTTTATGATTTTACTGTTGTTGAATTTTTGTTTCATCATACTAGATTTGCGTATAACAACTTTGTAAAACTTTATCCACAACATATTTTTTAATGAAATTGTTTATATTTGTATTTGTCTGTCTTACCAAGCAATTTCAGTTGTTTCAAATGATCGTTGGAGCTATATCGAACTTGATAGTCGATGAATCTTATGTAATAGTCTTGTTCTAACGAGGGAAATCTAGTTTAGTAGTTGTTCATTATACTGAAGTAATGACGCTCTGCACGTCAGCAAAATAATTTTAATGACGTTTTAGAAAAATATACCACAGTAAAATCGAATTAAATTTTGTTGTTGTATAATAGTAGAAATAATTGTTGCTACAATAGTTGAATAGATTTTGTAGTCACCAGCCAGTCAAATCAAGGTGGACTAGTCAAGTTCAGTTCTCCACTGACACGGCAAGCCCCTCGTGTCTGTCGGTTGCGTCACATGTAAGTCGTTGACCTCATTGCCGAATCGACCTTCAGGGTTCTTGATGTTGATCAGCTGATGCTACTCTTTCTTCACCGACAACTATTTTTGGCAGGTGAACCGGTATATGTCTACAAGAAAAAAGTTTTAAAGATAAGGCGCATCTTTTTATAATAATGTTTTCGTAGTTTTTACTTTAGAAAAAGGATATTTTGATGGCTTTGTTTTGTCCAGTGTTAGGTAAAATGCTACGTTAATGTGTAACTTTGACTAAACTATTGTAAAGGTATTAAACGTAATTAATTATAAACGAATTATTGTTGTCGTGTTTTTTTCATTTAATTACTTTTAGTTTTACCTGTAGTAGTGTGTCAAGGGTATTATAATCCAGTCCGTATTGGTCAAAATTGTAGCGTTGGCATTTACGCATTGAATTTAACAATTATATGTTTTCTTGTGTAAGTTAGAGATTAGAATAATCAGCTCCTTTAGAACTTCTTATCTTCGTAACTTCGTATGGGAGCGAATTTTTGAATTCCATTTATTTCAGAGTATTATTCATTTGTGGAACAAGTTTACTTCCGAGTCTCGGAATTGGCTTTCAGTATCGTTTAATATAATCATTTTTCCGCAACTTTATAACTTCGTAAAATAAATTGCAAGTTCATTGGTAAAAGGAACATTTATTTTTAGCCCCTAAAAGTAACATTATAAAAAAGTGTTGATTCCGTTTATAAGTTTCAAACATAATTATGCTAAATTAAATTATGCCGAGTTGAATGAATATTTTGTTAACTTGACAATGTAATTATTTCTAAAAACTAACCGTCGAATTATTGTGTGTTGAAGACATTTGTTGGCTGACAATTTTTTAGTGCCTCCATAGGTAGGTTTCGGTTCAAGACTAAGAAAAAAAAAATTTAGTGAGAAGTATTTTTTAAATTTAAATAAAATAAAAATGTGTTCTTGCTTGTTTTGGGAGCATGATCTCTTACTTCTTGATTTGTACGCAAGAATGTTGGTATAAGGCGACAGCCTTTCTTATTATGGGTTTGTGCTGGAAATTATAGTTAACTTGAACATGTAAGAATCATTTGAAGTGTGATAATTTGTAGGTTTCGTTTTTTAATTGTGTAAATTCAGTTAGCGGGCAAGTTATTTGTAGTTATTAAACAACAGCCGACTTGATTAAAAGCCTGCTTAAGATTATGTTACAAAATGTATTTTTTTAGTTTTCTTACATTGTCTTCTGAAGTTCTTGAATTTGTTGCGTGAAAAATATTTACATTTGTATTTTATTGTTAATCAAATGTCTTGTAATACTTTCTATTATTAATTTCCTTGTTATGTATAAAATCTATTAAGTGTTCGGTGATTGTCCTTAAATTAATGCACAAACAGAAAATATTTTCCCCAAATGTTGTGTAACAAGTTCAGAGATTTTGCCCTTTTTATTTTGTGCTAATGGAATGATTTCGACAGCTACAAATAAAAACGAAGTGTTGAAAAACGTCATGAGGAATATTAGTTGAAAATTAACCGTTTGTAATAGTACAATGGTCATTGAACTCTATTGGATATATAGTATTAATGAAATAAACGTGGGAATTGCGTTAGGACATTGAAATCACCTATAGAAAAATATTACGTAATTCTTTCTTTCTTCAATTGCACAATTTTTAAGTTTTTTGAAATTTTGAATTTGAATGGCTGCAGTTTATTTTATGAATTTTAAGTGGAGTGTTAATGATTTACGTGTCTAATAATTTATTTACATACATTTACGAGTACATTCCGGTATATATGTAGTATGATTTTTAACTCAAAAATGTAGATAAAATAAAGAGGGAAAGCAGAACACTAAAATTTCTACTAATATTTTTAAGAGTGCCATTTTATTCTGAAGACACACCAAGTTTTTTGGTCGCATGAATAAAACGGAGAAAATGCTCGTGAGTAGCTGCGTGAAGCAAAACGTTAAGCGCATAGGTATGCTCTTTTCTTCGTATGACGAACTTTTACCTTTAGCTTCAACCATTTGCTTTTCATCTCGAGAGGCTTTGGTCTACTTTTTATTTAATTCAAAATCCTCTGTTTTATTAAGATTTTTTGACAGATTTTGACAATATATCTAACCTGAGATTTCTGTTAATAATCCTACACAAACCTATTCTGACCTAAGATAAGACTAGTTGGATACTTTCAGAGATTACGATATTAGTGATAATCATCTGAAAGCACGATGATTTTCTACGCAATTACTCAGAGCTTGTGCCATATTTAAATATGAGTACTAACAAGGATGCTTACTTTGTTCAAGCATTTGTTCTGAGCAGATCCTCCTAGGCGTGAACATGAGTTTTGTTGTTATTTTTTAATCATACGAGCTAAAAAGCTAGAGAAAACGTATATGCTTTGTTTTATTCGTACGACCAGTGTCGTTCAAATTTCTTATTGTTTACTAAACATAAAATATTTGTTATTGTTTAGGTCAACAGCCGTAAGGCTGGTTTGAACCACTAGAGGTCATGCTAAGTAAAAACGACGAGTGAGTTGGTTTACTAAGTTGAAAAGTATGCCTATCAGCATGCCTGGCTCCCCTTTCCACCCCTTCAAATAACACCTTTACTTCATTCACCTCAGGGTTGGCTGTGTAGTGAAATACATTCCTCTCAGAGGAGATAACTCTAATTTTTGTCTTTTACTTTTCTACCTCTTCTGTTCTTAAATGCTTCAGTCGTGTAATTGACTGACCATGTGATAAGAAACAGAACTATTTTTGTAGCTCTGGAACTAGCAGATCGTGTGCAAATAATGTAACACTCCACCTGCCTGTTATGGGCATGTAAAATCTGTATGTATAGCAAACAAATTGTCCTACAGAAATTTGCCTGTTTCTTTGAGTAGATCAGTAAGTAATATTTTGTAGCATTCTTTACTTTCGCGTTTGCTAGTATTGCAAGCTTGTGTTTACAATACTACGCTGAGTTGTATTAAATACTTTTCCGGTTATAGAGCAAACATTTGTCCAATAACAGATTTAACATTTCTAAAGTAATAATCCAGATAAACGTTGTCATCCGTGAACTCTGATCCAGGAGTAAATAGACTACATAGTTAATGCTCAAAGCTTTTTTTTATCGTACCAGGAACGTGCCAGTATCGTGCTTTCCCGTACAAGTTTAAGCCCACAATTTATCCAGATTTGTGTCCTTAGAATTCGTTTTCAAGAGCTTCAAGTATCGATAAATCATTTCATTTCAACAATTTTCTATATTAGGAGTGCTGTAGTTTATTTATAGGGAAAGAATACACTGTTCCTCGTTACTATACGTTGTATACGTTAGGCAATGTTTTGTTTGACATAATATAATAATAATAGTAATGTTTTTTTTCCATCCATAACTATCATTTTTCGTCGGACACAATTCTTGTTCTAAATTCTATTGAACGTACCTATTAACAGTGATTAGCTTTCAGTCCTTTGGTCATTATTATTGTTTTGTTATTATTCTTTGCTAACGGTTAAAAAATTATAGGTTATAGGTTGAAAAGTTCTGTCCACGAAACCGCGAAGTGTCAACATTTTTAATACTTCGTGACGATAAATAAGTTCGAAATAACTTTCAGAAATGTTATTTTTTTATATTTTATTTTATTAATGTTATTTACAACTAGTAAATTTGAGGATTGCTTTTTGCGATGGTGGGTGAAAATATGATGTGAATGACTTGTGGGTGAAGAATACTCTGTAATAAGGCTCTCTTGATTAATGTTTGAATTTTTACAAGATGTCTCTACTCCAACTTCTATGAAGCCTGCGTGCGGGAATACCGGGTAAATATGAGTTGCAGAGGTTTCGTATTAGTCGGTTTTCGTTATTGTTTGTTGAAGTTATTTCAGGATGTCGTGAATGGACGGGTAGTACGCATAAATTCCTTTATTAACTAAAAATATATTTATTATTACATGAAATCATATAAACCAAATTGTAGTGCTGCAATAGAACTTTCTTTTAGCAGTGAGAGTGAACTAAGTACCTTGTTTTCTTGTTGTGAAAGTGACGATACGTAATTGAATTCCTTCTCTGTCTGGATTGTGATATAAGCACGCGTGATTTATACCGTATTATCTGTCATTATAAAGCACTCCGCATAGTATTGTTGTGGACCATAATGTATGAATGGGATGCATACGTTTCATTATAGTCTGCTCTCTATTGTCCTATGTAATTTTATTTTGCAAAGGAAGTTTTTAATCACACGAGTAATTTATTCATACATGAATGTTATAAATAAAAAAACAGAGTGAAAATATGTAAATGCTACGGCAAATCACACTGCTTTTCTCGTTAATCTTCAATTAGTACAAAATTTTACACATTTTTTAGTCCTAATTTGGTGTTGTAATCGTTAAAATTCCATCTTAATGAGATCTACAACGTTGAACTACTAAACGGTAAGTGCACCGATTGTAATGTGGTTTCCTTTTACAGAAAATATTTTTTTCTGAAAAGCACGAATGTTCTTTATTCAGTGATACTATTTGTACCATTTTAATGGTCCCTAAATGTACTTAGTAAATGACAGAAGGACAATAAAAATCTTGAAAACCATTTTTGAGAAAATTGTGTTTAACTCCAGAATAAATAAAGTAGCTACCCACAATTTTAGGGTTATATTATAAGAGTTTCAAAAATTCTTCTGGGGTCGGTTAAGGAAATTTAAATTTATAATTTCAGTCCAATTGGTGCTGTAGTTTTGCTCCGGAAAAATAAAACAAAGTAATGCACACGCGTGGACATCCTTGTAGAAAGCTGATTTTTGGGTTTCAGGGGGATGAAATGTGAATATCAATAATTTTTTTTCCAACGCTAATTTTTGTAAAATCGTATTATTCGGTATTATTCTATGTTGAATCCCGTAACTTTTTGACAAAGTCCAACTAAACCTGTTGAGGATGAAGTGTCAAAAAGTTGGTCATGAAACAAGTAAGTTTTAGTTCTGTTTTATTAGATTAGCGAGAAAATTAGTTTTGTTTACTGAGCATTTATTATAATTTTAGATGATGATACGCAGGTAGAGTATTAAATTATATACCTACACAGATCTGCTTGTTCCAGGGCTACAAAAAAATAGTTGTGTTTCTTATCATATGGTCAGCCAATTATATGACTAAACCATTAAAAACAGAAGAGGTAGAGTCGTAAAATACTCTAGTTAGAGTTTAAGCTCCTCTGAGAGTAATAAATTTCATTATACAACCAGACCCAGTGGTGAATGAAGTGAAGGCGTTATTTGGAGGATGGAAAGTAGATCCTTTTCAGAGTTCCTGGCTTGCTGATAAGCATATTTTTCCACTTAGTGTGGAAGCCATTGGTAAACCACCTAACTCCTCGTTTTACTTAGTAAAGCCTCTAGAGGTTCAAACTAGCCTTTCGGCTAATGACCTAAACAACTACACGATGTAATATAACGTCATGATTCTAACCACTGTCGATTGCGGTCCCGATTTACTTTGAATATCGAGGTTCTATTGTAATTTGCTTCTATTCTTGAATCTTCTGAATGTAAACTGTTAGGTACCCACCGATTAAATAAATAATATTACAAATTAATTTGCTTGGCGAAAACAGTCTGAGAATTAAGATTTCTTGAAAATTTTATGTTTATTTAGCATGTAACTTAGTATAGTACTAATGTCTGCAAAGTAATGATAGGTGGCTATGACCTGGTTGAAGAACCTGACTCTTGCCAAATGGCCTGAATATTGAGAAAAAAATTAACTGTTCTATAATTTATTTTAAAACTTTATAGTTGTTACGCATTATGAAGATAACGTATTAATTTGATTACCTACTTAACATGTACGTGTTAACATAGATATATTTCGATACTGTTTATCTTCTCATTAAACACATAAACTTGAAAAACTTGAAAAAATGTACGATGATGGTTTTATCATGTTTTATTTATTAATTTCACTTCTATGCCGTGTTTACATTGTAAAAAAACTTGGTAGAAGGATCAAACAATTGTTAATTAAACGAAAAAGTCCTTTAATTTTGTAAATTGGCTGTTTCAGCGTTAGTTCATTTTAGTCGAGTTTCAAACCAGGCTCCAATTATTCGGATTCTCTCTTATTACAAACAGTTGTAAAATAATTATACAATTTGTTTGATTCTGTACTTACAACTCCCACTAGATTCGCTTCGCATTCATTTTTTTTATCTTTTGAGACCTCAATGGATCACTTTAGCCAGTTTACTGAAAGTTCTTCTCCGGTTCTTTTCTTTAATTTCTTCCCACTAACTCTTCATTCTGACTAATCGTGCTCGTCTTTATTCGTCTGATGTATTTATCTTTTAATGCTTTTAATTTGTCTGTCTTACTCTCTAGATCTTCCAACGTTATTCCTAATTCTTCGCATCCATTTATTATATATATATATATATATATTTTTTTTTTTTAAATTTACTGATCATATAGTACTACGAGTAGGCCTACAAGGCCTATTCGTATGTGTAGAAATATTTCAGAAAAGCTTGCCTTTTTAACAATATAAGCATGTACCTTTACATTGCTTATTAGGATATTAAACTAAGTTTGACCCTGCAAAATTCTTGAGTGTGAAGCCCCCCACAGTATTAGCCTATATCGGTCCAATGAATGAACCAATTAATATCCAGTTTTAATTTAAAAAGACTAATTTCTCTTAGTGTAAACATCGCGTCGGATAGAAAAATGTTAAAACAAAAATCGTACCTACCACTTTTATTTTTGATTTATGCATTTTTTACCTTGTGCTTATCAGGGTTTTTGTAATAAAAAAAAATAGACTGACTGTTTCTTTGCGAAAAATCGTTTATTACCCCTTAACTAAGTGTCGAATTGAAACATCAAATACAGAAGTTGGATCATTTTTAATTTTGATTTTTGTTGTGTACATTTTTGGCCGAAAATACACCTCAAAGATATTTTAAAAAAAGATGTTTCGTGTTTTTCATTCTCTTTCTTTAAAAATAAACATTTTCAAAATCATTTCTTAGCCAGCACCTGTTGCCTCGATTGTAACCTACTTTCTAATTTTGAAGGTTAGAGGCCTAGATATTTATGTTGAATAGGTGGATGAGTCGGCGTGTGGATTCCGAAATTAATTGTGTATCAATTTATTAATTGAATTTGAAATTTGATAAATTACATTGGTATTTGAGAGGTTATAATAATTTTAAAAAATGAAAACGAAAACTGAAATTCGATAAATAGGTACCCTTGGTTTATTAGTATTAGTACAAGACATTTTTCTTAACTGTGGGTTGGATACAATTTAAGCTTATTTATTTATTTATTGCAAATTACGTTTCAGTAATTATTTATCGTTAACAATGTAGTGTATTATTTCTAATTAATGCGGTTTTTTTATTGATAACAATATTATCCAATTCTTTAATTATTAATTTTGCTCTTTGTAAAATAAAAATAGTGTGCTCAATTCAATTTTTAACTGTATCGTAGAAACGTAAGTATCGGCCTTGACTCTCCAAGTAATGAGTTATTATTTTGTATTATCATAATATATACTGATAGGAGTAAAGTATAATAATGTAATTTAATAATAAATATGTAACTCATCATTGTTATGTTTGACCTTCAATAAATAATTTTTAAAATAAGCAATTTCGGTGTACCATTTACTAATCCGTTTTTGGGAGCATGGTAGCAGGGAGTGGAGGTGTGTATGTGTTTTTGATGTATCTATGTGCGTAGGGATATGTTATTTATTCATGTACCAAATCGACAATGCCAAAATAAATTTATACCATAACTGTAGCGTTAGAAACCCCTATTTTCTACGCCGCGCCGGGATAAAGTTAACTAGTATCTTATAGTACAGAATGATTCTAAACTACACGACTATATCTAAGAATCCGATTTTAGAGCTAAAAATATGAAAAACTGTATAAAACCACTAACAACTACTAATTGTGGCCCTAATACCTACTAATTGTCACCGGGGTGGCTAAAATCCGGGCAAAACTGAAATTTAGTCAGCTGTGTAACTCGATAATTGCAAACAGTCTGTGGAAGGTCTGCAACAATTGATGGACAGGATAGTACTATGCAGTCAGCGGGTTGGACTCGGTAACAACGTTCTAAAAAATAAAGTTCATGATAATAAGTAAAGGGCAGGTAAATGGAGCTCACTTTTATATTAACCAGACTCGGATAGATATAGTACAACAGTATTGTTACCTGGAACCATAATAAATGAGCAGTGGGACAATAGACAGGAAATAAAATCCCGTACAGAAAAGACAAGAGCAGTAGGTAATAAAATTAGTCCTGTTTCTAGAGCCACAACCTTACTCTTGCAACAAAAATGAAGCATCTAAGATGTTATGTCTTTTCTGTGCTCGTATACGGTGTAGAGTCCTTGGATAAAGCCACATCAAGGAAACTGGAGACATTTGAGATATGGCTGTACAGACGATTGTTGAGGGTCCCATGGACTGCTCGGATGCCAAATACAGAGGTTTTCAGGACAATGAAGAAAGACGTAGAAGTCATTTCCACGACTGAGTGTAGGAAGCTCCAATATTTCGGACGTATCATACGGAATGACTTTCGATATTACCAGCTTATCGTTGCGGCAAGCTATTCTGCAGGGAAAAATTTATGAAAAACGAGGACCTGGCAGAAAAACGTTGTCGTTGCTTCAAAATCTAAAAAATTGGTTCGGAAAAAGCTCAGAAGAGCTATTTCGCAGTGCAACAGAGTGATAATTGCTATAATTGTCGCCTACATTCGGGCCGGATAGGCACTCGATAACGAAGCGTTTTTGCTGAATGTGTGTGTGATGTTTTTCCTTATTTTTAGCTCTAGAATTAGTGAGAGAATCGTGAGATATTGACGTGCACTTTAGAATGACCTGTAGGTGACTTTTATGTCAGACTACTCTGTCATATAATATGTGTACACAGTATTTTTTATACAATCAATAGAGCTGTTTTTAGTAAAATACAGTGTATTAATAGATTAAGGAGGTAAAACTATCTTTGTATTATCTTCTTGAGTATAACAAAAAGAGGAAACTATACTAACAGTAAATAAATTTAATAGAAACGTGTATTAAATCTTACTGCATAGTATAACCCCCTAAAGAACAAATTTGTAGAATTTAGAATTTCAGCTCTATATGTGACCGGAAAGTTAGAAAATTACTTATGAGTGAATGAGTGAATCAATGAGGGCTTTCACATTTACATACAGAAGAGGTCGTGGTAAGCTGAGAGCACCTCTTTTTTTGTTACATGGAACCGAAAAGTGACGTTTAGCCTACGGACATAATGGCCTACTACATAAAAAAGGGTCAATGTTTTGATAGGGGTCCTTTGGTTTTATTCCGACAAATATAGACCGACATGCCGACCGACAGAATGGTACACTATCAAAAAAAAAAGGTTGCACGTGTTCTCTTGTCTTCTACTATACCTGCTACCCACTTGATCAATCAACCCTTAATCCCTTAGTTTTTTATTCATATATAAAAATAAAATAATAATTGAACTACATTAAGGCCGCTGCCGGCGGGCGGTAAATTGCCGCGCCGCCGTAGCGGCTAACATCCGAACGGTTTAGCTTTCCTAATATCCCAATATGTGACTGCCGACGGGCGAACGGTGCCGTCGCGGACTACTTAGAATGTCTGAGAATTCAGGCGGCGTCGTCGCTGTCGATTTTGTGCCGTCGGGTTCTGCCTCTCCGCTGAGCGGCTTCAAGGTCATGCGGCGAGGAATAACATGAGTGGTCATTTATCCCTGCCAACGGACGGTCGAAACCGCAGCGGCTGCAGTATTTTGTTCAATTTTGTTATATTTTTTGTAATTTATTTCTTTTTCAGTGTTCTTTTTTGGTATATGTTTATTATGGATGAAATATATATAGAATTATTTATTGATGAAGTTAGAAAATGGCCAGAATTATGGCAAATTTCTAACGAAAATTACAGAGACAAATGTAGAGAAAACTATTTTATTTACCTTGTTTACAGTTAAACCTGATCTAATATACAGAATTTTGTTTTACACTTTAATATTTTTTTATCATGCAGTATTTGACGGCATCGTAACTAAAAAAATTAAAGCCCAGTTTATTTTACACGTAATCGTTTCTATTTAATACGTGTCAAATTTTATGCATTTAAAAATGATTTGCCAGTTATAGAAAGCAAAATATGTGTTTCTATTAGGCTGCACTTATATGGGTTAGGTAGTTGTTTCAAATATCGTTTACATTTAACGAAATAAATTTATAAAAATGGTTTATAGTTGCCGGGGGCTGATTGAGTAACTCTTTTGCAACTGTAATAATATTAATACTTACTAAGCAACTGCGTTAGTGTATTTGTAAGTATTTAATCGGTGTTTCGTGATTGGTTAAAATATCGGGCTGTATTGAATTAATTTCATGTACTCAAAAAAACAATTTAGTCTTATTCTGTAAAATGAAGTAAACTTTTTAAATTGTTAAATTTGGGTCGAGATAAATTTAATAAGACGGATTTTAAACTTTAAAAATTTACATTTTGGTAGAATTTTTCAAGTTAATAATATGTTATTAATATATATATATATATATACATATATGTATATATATATATAATTAATATGCTCTATTTGGGTTCAATTCACAAATTTAGAGTCTGTGTGAATTTCTTTTCATATTTAAGAAGTTGTATTGGGTAAAAAACGATTGGAAAAACAATTTATTTTATTTTCTGAAATTTAAAAGATAGTGGAAGATTCAAATATAATATAATTTGGTATAAGTTCTGTAAAACTGAACAGTTGTTGGTTGGGTATGACGCTATTTTTATTTCGAAGTTGTTCTTAAGTAAGTTGGAGGATGAGACCATTTCCCTCAGTCAATCACTAATTTTTAACTGACTTCAAAAAAGGAGGAGTTACTTTAAAACATTGTTATTTTAGATGATTGATTATTTATTCAGTATAAAAGCGTAAAGTTTGGGTCGAGTTACGCCCTTAATATAGAATATTTATTTACCTGTATTTATAAAATGCTTTAACTTAAAATGACAGGAAATCTAAAGTTCTTTACAATCTTGAGTGTTTGTGTTCGTTTGTAAATAAAGACAGCGCAGTTCGTGACGGTATCCTTGTAGCTTTACACCTCTTCTCGTAAATTTTCGTGTTTTAAAACTAACCGAAAACTAATAAGTAATTGTATTGTTATAACTAATTAGTATTGTCATCTCACTTAAGTCTGTGTTTACCGCAATAGGCTACAGAAATGTATTTTCGTTATAACTGTTATTCAGTTAACTTCGTAGGTGAGCATTTTCTAACACCTAGGCTAGTAGTTTGAAAACTCTGGTGTGAAACTCTCACACAACTTTCTCTGACCTATGTAATAAATGTAACCTAACATTAGAAATAAACAAAAAACTAACCTCAAAAACATAACCTAATTTTGATCATAAGTGAATGATGCAAAATGAAAACCAACCTTAGTTTGGCTTAATAATACAGAAAATCGCTTTTTCACGCTAAACTAGGTTCTGTAGAGAAAAATGTTTAAAATAAAAGTTGTACTACATCTTTTAACTTTGTATAAATTAGATTAGGCCTATATATATATATAGGCTATATACTTTTTTCGTAAAATGCAGTATTTAGACTTAGGCCGAAATCTTAAACAACTCATTTTTTTACAGTTTTCATGAAAAAAAAACCAGAAAATTACTAATTACTGCTAAACTAAGCGTTATTCAATCAAATTTGCGTACAACTACATACTCTTCAATTACATACACTTTTGCCTAAAATGCATTTTTAGGCCGCAATCTTAAAAAAAAACATTTTTTCTACGAGAGAACAGCTTCCCCAAGAATTTCAGCCGACATGGCGCCTACCCTAACATGTAGAGGATAAAAATTAAATAATAAATTAAATGATGCAATTTTAACAAAATTCGTAGGAACCGTTTTTGAGAAAATCGCAAAAAAGTGAAAATTACACGAATAAACTACTACTACTTTCCGTTGACCGATTTTGATAAAAATGTTCGTGTTGGGTCCTCTAATGGTATGTAACTTAACTTTTAAGTTTCAACTTCGTACGATGTTCCGTTCTTGAGATATTCTGTTCACACACACAGACCAATAGCTAAAAACATGTTTTTTTTGGGGTTCAGGGGGTCTGAAAACGTGTAGAGATCCGGTGAAAACTCGATTTCGAAAAATCTACAGGAAAACAATACTTTCCTTCCTGTATATTCTTATAGCCAAGAGAAAGTAAAAATTGATCTAATTAATGACCCCCCCCCATTGGTCGAAATCTTGTTAGGATCTCTCAAAATGATAGCAGTGCATTGTGGTGTATTTACTGAAGTAGCAATTTCTCTCACCCAGAACGTAGAAATTGTTAGCCTCAGAGGTATGGGTTGTTTTGTTATTATGTATGTTTTTGGTTTATTGTTTCTCCGGTTATAGTCTGCACATTTTTCTTGAGTGTACTAGAAGATTGCTGATTTTTCAGAACTTTACCTCTGTGAAGTTATAGAATTGATGTTTATTCCTTTAGGTTAATCCAGTTTTACCCTGTAAGCGCTAGTGGTCGAATTGCAGATGCTTTAATTTTTTTTTCCACTTTAGGAGTTGTGCCTAAGCCTGTGAGTTTTCAGAAAGTTAGAAGAGTAATTATGATTCAGTCAGTCAATGAGGGTTTTCACATTTATACCTATACACTATGTATACCTGGGATAGTAATTGTAAAGGGTGTTGGTATATTAAGATTAAATGTAGAGTACTTATAAATTTTGCTCTGTATGCATTCTTATTACTGCAAATGTACTTGAACAAGTGTATTTATTATTAGTTAATGAGAGATGAACATACGATTTTCTCACTTCACTGTTTTTAGATAATTTGTATCGATGAATGGTTGTTATTACTGACACCCAACACACCACAATCGTAAATGTTGAAGGTTATCTTGTATCCCCCAACTGTGCAAAAATTTTAACATCCACTTATCGGTTGACTCAAAGTTCACGGCGTGCTGTTGTGGCTGTCCTTCCACCGTTTGCTTTGATCGGTCGTCCTTTCCAAGTAGTGCGCTTGAACGGTTGACAACTCGCTCGCTGCGATTACTCGTTTTAACTTTGTGCTGTGTCGTGTGTAATTAGTTAAAACTAGGTGAGCTATTTAATTGTATTAACCATATTTAACTTTTATATACGATTATTAAAAAAATATATTTATTGGTTTACTTATTAAACGGTTTAATTCTGTAGTCTCAATTCATAAAAGAAAATTTATTCTTTAATAATTTTGAGGTTTTAACACTTAATTGTTGATTTCTTAGATTTATCTTTCTTTGGTTTGTAAAATTTAAATATTGTTAATCACCCTATTGTAAAATATTAATAAATCAATTAGTTAATTAATGAAATAAATTTTTTTTAAAACTTATATTTTATTTATATAATAAATAAATAAAATACTTTAAATTTTATTTGTTTTCGGCTTTTGCGTCTCATATTAACATGAATAGAAAATATAATTTTGTTACTGCCAATATTATTCTTTACTAGTTGACGTCCCTTTTAAACGTTTTTAAGAGTTACAGGACTTTTAATTATTTGTCTGTTGAAATTAAAATAATTTTCTAGCATCAAATAATCGATTTAATCCTTTCTTTTACATTGTACATAATAGTTATCCTACACTTATAATTTAACGATTTAGCGGGAGGTGAAAATCAGGAATAAATAGGATTGAGTGAAATTTCTGGTATAATTGTCTAGCTTTTAGAGAGATTATTTGTTTACCAAAATGTTGAAGTTTAATGTAACCAAATATTATTCATTAATTTTTTAACATTCCCGTAATAATTTTGGTAAAATGATTATATTATGTTAAAGAGTTACTGATTAGTTATAAGAGTACTGATTGTTATATTGATCAAAAATGAATGGCAAACTTTAACAGATTTTTAGAACATTTGTTATGAAAGAATTAATTTTCTTAAGGTGTTAAAAGCGTTTACGTAAAACGTAGACGTGTGCTTCTTAGAATTAAGTACCAAAACTTGAAACTAAACTGCTTTAAACACATTTCTCCGAAACTTTAAAATCCGTTGTTTATAGTTAATCTGACTCCAAAATCAAATATATTGGGTTACGAACATGATCTTAAAAATTAAATTTCGTAGAAGATATTCTCAGCTTTAATAAAGTACCGAAACTCAAAACGTATCAGCTGTGTATTAACCACTTTTTTACCAACTACCCACAAATACCGTAGTTTAATTAAATGTTCTATTGTAAACCGTATTTTTTGATATTTCTTTGTCTTCTGCATTCAGAATTTTGAAAAAGTTTATGTTTTTTTTATTGATTAATGTTTAAATATGGTGTACGTAAAATTTGTTATATTTTATTAAGACATTCATATTACCGCACTTTCTCGAATATACCGCGCACTCGGTTTTCGAAGATACTTTCAGAAAAAATTAAAACTGTCAGTAAATTTTCTTATTACGTTCATTTTGTTCAGTTCCATTTAAATTTTGATGGAGTAACCTAAAAAATAATTCTGATTTACTTATCTATATTTAGTTATTGTAAAAATTAATATTTTATTATTTTAGTCTTATCACAGGATTATTTACCCTTGACCTTATGTATTTTTAATGTATACTTTTGTAACCTTAACAGTGAAAAAACAGTTGACTTTGATAACAATTTTATCAATGACGATTGTTTAAAACTAAGAACTCCATAATTATTGACAAGTATTTATTGTGCGTACAGTTTATCATTAGTATTATTGTTTTTTACTTTGTATACAATTATTATTCTGCTGACTTTGTTGGAAATCTTTTGTTGTATAATGTATGCAGCAAAATCCCGGTTATCTAAAATGGAATCGGGTTGATAGTGGATTACTCAACTGTACTAAATTAAAAACATTTGTATAATTAAGTAATCTATTGTAAAACAACAAATTTGTCCCGAAAACTGTTCATAAAGGAACTTGATATTGTAAATATAGATAGATTTGATTGCAAAATTATTGGTGCGAACATGCCGCAGTCGGTGTGTATGGCGTGATGTTCCAGCGGGTGGTCCACGTCTTCGACCAAACTCGTCTTGCTCTTATCGCAAACTGGTCCGGTCTTCGTAGAGTCTAGAACAATTGAAGGGGTCGGGAGAAGACAGTGCTAACCCTCAACATAATTTTATGCAATTTCATTTTAAAAGTTTACAGAAATCTACTAATCATATTTTTGAACTTTTGTGAAACATTTGTTACTTTCTTTTAATCTAGTTTCTTAAGATCGTAAATATAGCATCCTTTTTTAAACGTGCTGAATATTTTATTTTTACAGAATATTTAAGAAAAATCATGCTGGAAATTTTTTTGGGTTAGCACTTTCTTCTGCCGACCCCTTCAATTTATAATTTATGAATTGATTCGGTGTATCGAGACAAAATTCATCTCGACTTATTTAAAACATTAGTCGTTTAGTTATATTTCCTAACCACTTTCCTTTCTCCTTTCATTTTTTTACACCTTGGGTCTCGGTTAACTGTGATCATATTTTTCGTAATATGTATCGCTTGCTATTTTAAAAAGTTTGTTTCCAATATTTATTGTACGATTTGTTTCTCTTAATAAGTTTCTTGTATTTTTGTAAATTCAGAATGTAATCTTTCTATAGTTAAGTATAAGTCCGTCTTGTTTACTTTATTAAAAATTCTGTATTGTAAAAATACAAATATGATCAGTTATTGAAACAAGCAAAATTCAGATCCCAGATTTGTTACCCCTCGTTATTTTCGAGCCTATATGTAATTTTTCTTATAAATTGTTTTTAAAATATATTATACTGGATTATTGTATAGTTCTGTAAAATGTATTTTTTTAAATAAAAGTATTTACCTTAACCATCTACCCGGTAGTAGTTCTTGGGACGGGTGTACGACACAAACCTGGAAACACTTTATTTATAGGTCAACTGTTTTGTACCGTAAGATTCGACAACCAAATGATGGTTAATGTAACTAATAATTTGTGATTAAAACTATTTAAAATATTAATTACTCAGTTAACATCCTAGCATTTTACTCCTGTTCTGAAATAAATGTTATTTTTAAGTCTCCTTATTATTTTAACATTAAAATATTAAAAGCATTATTGTTCATTATTGAATTAGATAGTAATAATAATTATTTTGAAGAATATAATAGGGTGTAGTTTTTAATATTACTGCCTATCACAAAATAAACTTGCATTATCTACTAATAACTTGACCAGGTTTTAACGTCATTCTCAAGGTCTCTTCCATTAATAATTATTAACATATTTTTTTATGCAGTGTTAGCTCTGGAAAATAATTATTTACAATACCAGCCTTATTATTAACTTTAATTATACTAGAGTATAGATGGTTATTTTTGGTTTTTATTTAATGAAGGTTTCTCTACATAGTTATTTAGTAAATAGACATACGGTAAGTGTTAATATAACACTACATAAATAAGAGTTAGCTATTTTATTTTACTTGGAACTTTTCACATAAAATGAAGTATTCAAGTTCAGAGGTTTATTAATCTAAAAGAGGTTTGTCATTTAAAAACCCAATCCAGTAAAAAAATAAAGAAAAAATCTGGTGTGAAACACGTAGGCCTACGGACTTTTTCTTGCCATGCAAATAATGAACATTATAACCTAACATTCGAAATAAACAGAAAAACTAATCGCAAAAACCATAACCTTATTTTAATCATGAGTAAATGATGCAAAATGAAAACGAACCTTAGTTTGGGTTAATAATACGGAAAACCACTCTTTCACGCTAAACTAGGCTCTTTAGAGGAAAATACTTGAAATAAAAGTTTTAGATCGTTTAATTTCCTATAAATTTTAATATGTACACTTATGTCGTTAAATGCATACTAAGGCCGAAATGTTCAACAATCCGCTTTTTTTTACAGATTTTCATGAAAAAAGAACAGAAAATCACTAATTACCGCTAAATTAAGCGTTATACAAAGAAATGTTTGAAATAAAAATTTTAGATTTTAGGTTTTTACATTTTCTACAACTTTAATTAGATAAACTTTTGCCCTAAAGTGCATATTAAAGCCGCAATCTTAAAAAAACATTTTTTCTACGAGAGCCTTCCCAAGAAGCACCAACCCTATCTTGTAGAGGGTAATAAAATGTAGCTGTTAATGAGGCGGTTTTT
This sequence comes from Catonia carolina, assembly GCA_035578175.1. NCBI lineage: Eukaryota > Metazoa > Arthropoda > Insecta > Hemiptera > Achilidae > Catonia > Catonia carolina. The sequence goes on from JAQMRL010000001.1 coordinate 118,549,608, forward strand.
AAAAAAAATCGCCGTTTTTTTCAGAAAATCGCAAAAAAGTTAAAAATGACAAGAATAAACTACTACTTCCGGTTGACCGATTTTGATGAAAATGTTCGTCCCGGGTCCTCTAGTAGTACCTAACTTTAGTTTCAAGTTTCAACTTCGTACAATGTTCCGTTCTTGAGATATTTCTCTCACTCTCTCTCTCCTCTCTCTCTCCTCTCTTTCCCCCTCTCTCTCTCGCTCGCGTGCACACACACACACAGTCCAATCGCTAAAACATGTTTTTTTGAGTTCTGGGGGGTCTAAAAACGTGTATAGGCCTATCCGGTGAAAACACAATGTTGAAAAATTGCTTCTGCTTTCTAGGCTAGTGCACTAATCACCATGCTACAGAGATGGTCAAGTAGTTTTTACTTTATTTCTTGTACACTTTAAAGATCTATATACTATATAAATGCTTGAGTTCTCTTTGACTCACTCGTTCATTAAATGTGTGATTTAATTCAATTTTCTAATTGTGCCCAATCATTTAGAGATCTGAAATTCAGCTAATTTATTCCTTAGATTTTGAACAAAAAATTTGAGTCTCTGCATTCCAACCATTTGTATGTGAGGGGTAAAAAGAGGATGATTATACCAAAGAAATGCATATCTGCATATTTTTCCAAAGACGTTTAGTTTTTAAAAAAATGTGTATTCTGTCTAGGTAAAGGTAAATGTGTATATCTAGGTAAAGTAAAAAAATTTAATTTGGACCATTTGCTCTTAGGGCGTAAAAATGGGGTTACTACTCTAAAGCAATAAATTTTTTTGTAACTTCCAGAAGTGGTGTAATATCTAAAATTGGTACTAATGTTCCTAAAATAACATAAAGAAAGTAAAAGAGTGGAATGAAATCAGGAAAAGCCGTAAACCATTTTACGTAATATATCCCTGCATGTACAATAACCCTGCATGTAATGTGGGCACAATTGTTAGTTGTTTGTAAATATTAGACAAAAATTTAATTCATGTAGTCAATATTGCAACAGTACAGCTAATCAACAGAATATAATTTCAAGTAGTTCAGTAATTTTTAATTGGGCCACTGGTTACTTAAGTTTACCTAAGCTGATGTTTACAAACATCATCAAAATGTTTGAATAGCAAAACTGTTACTGCTGTATTGAATATGCAAATAAATTCTAAAAAAGTGTGTAAACATTAGAAAAATTTGCATCAATTCCTTTCTGTAATGTAATTTCTCTAGATATTAAAGGCAACATTTGTCTGAGAACTATAAAAATATAACTTGAAAAAGTTAGTTGTTATTTGTTAATAATTTAGATGTGTAATTGGTTTAAATCATTTAGAAAAATAACAGGTTTTATGCTATTTAATTAAAGTATTTTAGAGATCTTGTTCTACTTTTTATTATTTACTCCTTTCTTCATATTTAGTTTTGCTATTTGTGTTCATAATTCCCCTTTTTTGCCTTGTACTCAAACACTTCAGAAATTGATTAATGTGTCATTTTATGATGGACGTGGTGAAAAAGCCCTTGACAATGTTAACTATAAATTGATTACAATCACCTGACCTCACACAAAACAAAATTAAATGATTATCAATTTTTTCACAATGTCTACTTTTGTATTATGCAATATGAAGATTTTTTTTGTCAACAAAAGACTATTTCTTCATGTTTGTAATTTTGTAATTTTTTATTCTGACGTGGATAAATTTAAACTTTCTATAACTGATGTGAAAAAGGTTTTTTTTATTATAACGACTAATTATTTTTTTTAATGACCATGTTGTTAAATGGAGGAGTAATTATTATTGAAGTAGTAGCTAACAGCCATACAGGCTGAGAGCAAGAATAAAAATTTGTAAAATGTACTATATAGTAGTAATGAGTCCACACCCATTATCACCAATAATGACTGAATAGTTGATGTAACCTTAAATTTAAATAATAAATACGTAAAAATATTTTCTTATCATACCTGTCACTTCTCATACTCTTATCGTACACAAGGAGAAAGTTTTGCAATGGGTCAGAATTTTTAATACCCATATTTCAACTAATTTTCACATTTTGTTGCATTACCTCTAGAAGCCAGGAACATGATTTTTTTTAAAAAGATATCCATGTGTAAGTGTTTCTCATTTATTACAGAGCAAAAACCACTAAACCAATTGCTCACTCTGTTTGTCCAGGATATTTTCGGAACTTAAAATCGTAAACTAAAATGTCACACATTTTGATTGATATTTGTTTGAAAAAAATCTGAGTAAAAGTTGTGGAAACAGTATGTGATTTTTCCAAGAGTTTTTCAAAAACCAAACGGTCATGCACTCTACTGTATTTCTCCAGGTTATATCCAGAAATAAAAGTTGTTGACTAAAAAGTTAAAAAGCATGTGAAAGTAGACTCCCTCACCTATCAATTAATATTTGTGAACAAAATCAGAGCAAAAATCTGAAAACAGTATTCATTTTTTCAAGAATTTTTTGGATACCAAATAATCTGGTCCTATTTATCCTATTTAATGTTATTATTAATTAATTAACAAATAAAGTTTGTGCAGCATTTGATTTTTGTTAATAAACAATCCTTGTTGTATCTTTAATCAATCCCAAAAAGTTTTTTGTGAACCATTTTCTGATAGAACAATTTTTCACCTTTTTTCCTTCGTTTACTTGACCTTATATAATTGTATTTTTTGACAAAAATTTATTTCAGTAGGATTTTGTGATTTTCTGTAAAAAGTTAAATATTAAAATTGGTTAATTCTGTAATTATTAGTTCACACTGTTAGTACATAAAAGTATAAATGTAGTGGATACAGCTTCAAAATTTATTATTAAATAAGTAAAACTTAGTCTAGTTTGTTGACCGTTCATTTATATGTAGAGCTTGTCTGACAGCTTGAGTCAGATGCATTGTGAATGATATAATGTCCTCATTTTGTCCCTCATCAATTCTGTATAGTCTAGGAGTCTAGAATCATTTAATAGGATTTTATTATACTAGTTATTTAGTCTCTTTTGAAAAAATAATGTGTAGGTGAATAGACTATCCCTTATTGTTCATCCAGCCGACTCGAGCCGTTAGACAAGATGTTGAACAGCTTTTCTAATACAGTAACGATCCTTTAAGATACTTTTACCAGTTTATCTTTTTTAGTTGTATTACATTGTATTTATTTTTGATTTCAACATTTTAAAGCCCAGTTGATAAATGTTGCTGATTTTAAAAAAAAATATTTTACATCTACAGTATTGATTTATAAAATGTTATTGATTTGAGAATAAATTTGTGATAAGAAAATAAACTACTAATATTATGACAACTTAATTAAAATTTTATTGTATAATACTGTTTTCAGTTAGCTTAATTTATTATTCTAAATCTTTTTATTTGCATTTTTTATCTTTTCACTTTTGCATTATTCAACCTACTTACGAGTCTTACTAACAAATTTATTGACCCGGGCCACCTATTGGCACAGTTTTATCAATCATTTTGCATAGCATTCTTCCGCAATTTCCTTTTGTTGTAGTTATTCAAAATATTTGGTTACATTGATGTACAAATATTTTTATAATTGATACAAATATATTTATGTCTACTCTAGTTAAAGTGAATGCTAATCGTACTATAATTAATAATTTTTAGAACAATATTAATGGTGTTCGTATTTGAAAGTATTGCACTTGAAATTTATGTTATTGATATTGTTGTATAAATTTATTTTTATTGTTCACTTTTATTCTTTATTAGTATAACCTTCACCTGGAAATTATAACTTTAAACTAACTTTCACTTTCATTATATTATCGTTTATTAGTTCATTCTAATTTTTCATAAACTTTTTCTACACTGAACGGTCTTAAGTAATAATGTTATTATTTATTGTAAAGGTTACTCGATTCTATTGAATTTGAATGTAAGGATTAAATGTTAACACTGTATTATCCGTTTTATAATTTTAAAGTTCTAGTTGTTTATATAACCATTATATAATACAAACTTTCATATACTGGAATGTTGTGTATATCTTTTTCTTTAGTGTTTTTATTAACACAATTTTATTTTAAGGTAATTTGTATATTGTTTTAATTTACAAGTTTACATAAATAGAGTAGGTCATTTGGAACCTGAATTAAAAAAAAAACATTAGTTACCTTTAATAGGTTTAATGTAAAATAAACATAGGTATTACATGTTTTAATTAATATAAATCACATAACACTAGACAAGATAAATGTATTAATTAAAAGAATCTTAACACGTAAAAGTTTTTATTTGTTATCTTAATCACTGTCAGCTACTTATCTCATATTTGATTTAGCTTATAAGAATGGGAGCCTGTCTAAAAAAAATTTTGAATGAGTTTTCATCTCACAATACTTATCAGAATTAATACTTACTGTAAATTGAGTTAAACAGCTTCCTAGCTAAGATCTTCATCTGAACTTCCATCACATTCACATGTTGTCACTCATTTATTGATTTTCAAAAATTAATGCAGGAATTGAGTTAGTCCTGGTGTTTCAAATAATGATTGTTTGAAATACATTATATAGTGTTTATTGAAGTTATCCGTTTACTTTTAAAAATCATTAAACACTGGAAAAATCATGGTCTCTTCTTGAAATGCCCATCTATTACTGTTTGCTCCTGAGTCTCATGGTAATTTTTGTGTTGTCCCCAGCTGCACAAAAGAGAGCTGTGGTTATTATGTTGAACCATTCCCTCAAATTTTTCTACAGTTAGGACTCTTAGATTACACTACCGTGGAGTATGATTTGGAATGAACTGTATCTATCTCGACAACTCATTATATGCCCAAAGTATTCCATAATCTTCCTTCTTGTCACACAAATATTCCCAGTTTGTTTGTTCAATCGTTATAGCACAACCTCTTTGGTGACATGATCCTCGCAAGAATGCGAGGATCATTTGAGATATGATTACAGGGATATGCTTAGGATTTCTATCCTAAGCATATCCCTGTAATCATATCTCAAATGTCTGCTGCCTCTGTCAAGATCTCTAGGTTCTCCTGATACAAAATCAACACAAAATATGTCAAAAGTGTTCAGGCTTAATTTTCTTGTCAGTTGACCAAAATATTGGAAATGTGGTTATGGGAATCATGTTTCATAGCTGTTTATAGGTTTCAAATGAACAGTTGTTTAACTATATGTGTAGGTTTTTAATTTGCTAGATTAAGAAAGACTCTTAGATTAATTTTTATGACAGCTTGATCATTAGCAACTACTGTGGGTTATGGAATGGCGAATTTTAACATGTTATTATTTCAGACCCTAGCTAGGAATAACTCCGGACGTTCTGCTTTGTAGTCAAGCATAACTACTATACCATGGAAGTGGCTAGATTAATTTTTGTTAGCCTAGTACACATGTTTATGATTCATTTTTGAATTACATGTGTTTATTTATTATAATTGTTTGACAAAATTAATGTTTGGTGAATATTTTTTGATTGCAGTAGGATGTCGGCTAAAGCAATTCGTGAGGCAACTGGTAAAGATATAATCAATCGTAATCTTTCTGTAAGCACAGCAGCAGCGAAATGCAGATTTGCTACCATTACAGCTGACACTAATTGGAACGACATCGTTGTTGATCAACCATGGCTAACAACACAAGTAATTATTAAAATTTAAATTTTTTTTATTCATTGTGAAGTACGATAATACGCCTTCTGATATGAGTGTTGTGTGTTAACATTAAAGTAATTGGATTAGTGAAACAAGCGCTAGTATGAAATTAATTTTTCCCTACATTTTATACATGGATGGTACAATTTTTGTTGTTTTAAATTAAATAAAGTATAAAGTAATATTGACAATGGTTATTAAATGTGGCGTGAAATATACAACTCACTGCACAAAGACTTTTTGATTGCCTGTATGATGTGTATTAATATTGGTATATCTCTTATTAAGGAAAACCTTCAAAAAATATTTTTCTTAGAAAAACGTTTTTACTACTTTTGAAGAGCAAATTAATCTGAATGAAATGATGTAGGTTTTATTAAAAAAATTATTTAACATCAATAATAAATAAAAATGAAAACAATATCACAGCAAAACCAAAAATTTTGACTTTTAAATCTTAACATGTCGCTCAAGAATTCAAATTTTTTAATGCTGTATGTCTTATTTAGAAGCCCACTTAATTCTCCATACGTTTTTGTGAGTTGCGTAAAGATGGGCCAATGTAGTGGGTACAACACTTTATAAAGTAAAAAAAAAACGTAGTGTTAATTCTTTATTAAACTTTGAAGAAATGTTTGTTTAAAGATTTGATTATAAAAGGAATACTGCAACCTAACATGGTGCTGTAACATAGAATTTTTCCTTTAGGTTGACAACAATCTCATGTAGATTGGCCAAAGTGCACCCGAGTACAATTTCTGAAAATAGTAGCTTCTTTTCAACCCCTACCTTGACTTTAGGGGATGAGGGTAAAATTTTTAATCAGAATTTAGTTAAAAAATAGCTGTATTTCAAGAACAACAAAATCTTTTCAGTAATTTATTACGTAAACAATTTTTGATGGTAGACTTCTACCTTGAGTGGGCTGAAAAATTAACACCAGTCATGTTAGTTTTGATATACTAAGTGAGGATGAATTGAAAATTTATATTACGATAATTTTAGTTTAAGTGGTGTATGAGTAACCGCTGTTCTTAATGGTTTGAAGGTTAATATTGATGTCACAAATTCTTATGATTTTTTTTAATTCCCGATGCAAGTCATTGATTAACATTTAATACCACCCTTAAGTTGTTTATCTAAAGATTGCACTACATGTTTTATTCATGAACCTAAAAAAAGCTTTTCGAAATATTCTAGTATTTAAAGTATTCAAAAAATTTATTCTTTTGAAGATCGTTAAATATTTTGAAAGTCACATAAAATCAGCAAACAAAATTCTTGAGGACTCCACTTATAAAGTATTATATTCTCAGTACTAACTAGTACACCTTGTTATGAAATTCCTTAATCATTCTTTAAAAATACAGACTCAATGATGAGATATTTAATAATTTGAAATATCATGAATTTTTCTTATTAATGACTTCAGCAGTCATTAAAAATAAATGTAATTATAAAATGAAAAATAATATTCTTGTCGTTTATATTTTGATGACTACAGAAAAAAAATTTATAAATTGGTTTAATTCTATTTAATATTATCTTAGGCGAAAATAATTGAATTTATCATATTGTAATAAATTATTCAGTTTCAATTAAAAATTTTTAATAATGTAAAAGTAGTAGTGCTCCCTTACTACCAGCAGCAAGTTTGTAAACAGTAACTTATTCCTTTCGAGGATTTTTTTTTATTTACTTGCCATTAGGTTAATTAATATATCGTTAAGTGTTCAAATAATATTAGTCACCAAACCAAATGAAACTTTTCTCCATGGGACCATGCCACCCCAAACCTCACCTTGGATGATTATTTTAAGGGCTCTTTTTTGACAGCTCTGTTAACTCTTGTACATAGAATGGTCACCGATTACCTGGTGTATATGAGGGGTGAGGCTATGTGGATCTCCAGGTCCTGTGTTCCTTTCACCATGTGGTCTTCTTGTATCAAATTTGAGTAAGGGCAATTGTTTCTGCAAAGAGACTACTGTGTCTGGGGTACTCAAACTGGGAAGGATGACATTCTACAAAAGCTAAGCTAGCTCGTCTGCTCTAAAGTCTATAAATGGGAAATCTTTTAACGTAGTGTGTATTAGGGATTGTACGTACTCTTTATACAGAATGGGCTATAAGTATATCTAGATTAATCCGGGATCCAACGTACCCAAGTAGCTTTTCCCCCATTACTAAAGTGGCATGTAACTGCAGTTGTTGATTGAGAATAAATAGTATTAAACAAAATTGAAAATGAATGAAAATTATACTATAAAGAAAGAAGTTCAGTATTTGTTTATGTCTCTTGACTATTCCAGTTAGTTTTTGTACTATTTTTATCATTTATCACAACTGTTTAACTTACCGAATTGCCATAAAATTCTCAGCCTGTGTATTAAAATATTATAATTAATTGTTTTAAAGTATTTTCAATTAAATTGGGATTTGTCGGTGACGTACCATTATTATTATTGTTTTTTTTGTAATTGCAAACATGTATTACAAGTCATTATTGAAATTTTAAAAAAATTTTAGTTGAAAAGTAAGTGTTTTATGTAGTTGTAGTTAAGTGTGTTGTCTTTTTATGTATAAATGTAGATAAAATTATATAGATTGGATATTATAAATAAACAACTTGTACTTTTAATAATCTTCTACTGAAGTATTATATTTTTGAACCATTTATTTATATTATTTTTTGAAGATTGTTGTATGAGTTTGCTTCGATGGTATTGTTAACAAAAATAAAATAATAATAATAAGATAGGTACATGTAAGATTGAAAAAATGTGGCCTAAAAAGTGATTTCTGAGTTTCTTAAGTATAACCTAAACATTTTTTTGTGTTTTGAATTCTTCCTTTAAGAACAGCTTTTAACTGAATTGTAAATCTTTTTAATAAACTATCTGGTCCATGAGAATAAATTCACACTATGAATCCTGAGTGACAGTATTATTTGTATAATAAATTTTTGCTTTAATAAACATATAATGATAGGTTTGAAACAACTGACTTATCCAAAAAGACTGTTTACAAAATTTTGTACAGTCAATAAATTATAAACTTTCAATTTCCCTTGATCATAACAGAAATGAAATGCCTACCACATAGCAATCATTGGTTCTTAAGTGAAGTAAAAATACATGGTCCTCATGTAAACTAAAATCTGTTTTTCAAAAAAGTTGATTGTAAATATGGGTGATTTTGGTTAAGAGTAGTCTTTGAGAGATTTGACTGTAAGCTGCTTAGGAGGAGTTGAAAACTGGCTAATAGCAAATAAAACTGTGCAACGTCGCCACCAGAATAGCAGCACCATGAAATCTGTATAATTCAATTATGTAAAATTGTTTTTCAAAAATTAATTAATTTCCCAGATTTGTAATTCTTAAACACTTTTTGGTAGTCACTGCAGTGTAAGGGTAGTAGTACTGCAAGAATTTTAAAAGTTGACCGGTTAGAACTGCAGAAATAAGTTTACCTTGTAGTTTTTAATGACTTTAAATTTTTAATTGTTGTAGAATCCTGAAAGGATTCTCTTAACAAACGTGTAAAATTTATTTATATCCATTTGGTAGATTTGTATTATCATCATCATCACCCAAACACGGATAGGCCTAAAGCCTGTTCCGGCACCCATCTTCGTAGCGGTCTTCCTCTATCACGTCTACCCCGTGGGGCATAACTTAATATTTGGAATGGTAGTCTTTCCTCTCGCATTCTATTCACATGTTCGCACCACCTGGAATTGCAGCGCACAATGCTGTCTAATAGTGGTTGGACCTGTAATTCTGCTCGAATACTCATTACGTTTCATGTCCAGTCTCTTATAGCCTGCCGTCGCCCTTAAAAACCTCATTTCTGCACATTTGTATTATATTATATAATATAATATAATATTAATTATATTTGTATATATTATATAATATGTATTATAATTTATTTTAACATAATAAAATTTAAAAATTTGCACCAAATTTAAAAAAGTGTATTTTAATGTACATTGCAATTATTTTTAGTGGTATCTAATAATAATATTGGTTCAATTTTTTCAGCCACTGGTAGTGAAACCAGATCAGTTGATCAAGAGGAGAGGAAAACTTGGTCTGATCAAGGTCAACACAGACTTAAAGGGTGCCCAAGCCTGGGTAAATGAACGTATGAATAAAGATCAACAGGTAAATTTGTAATTAATGGTTTTTTGTGCATGTATTTTTTAAAATTCACCCTTTGTGTGGAGCTTACTCCACTTATTAAAATGCTTATGTATATGGTATGTTTGTAATACAAACATTTTTGATAATTTAATGGTTCCTCATCTTTGCATTAGATTTTTGAGCCAATTATATTATAGAAACTGTATTAGACTTTGTGATTAACAGGAATCAATTTGTACATCTATTTCTGGTTAGGAATGTTTAATTACTTTTTCTTAATATGCAGTATTGAGTTTTTTTTGTTAAAGATTCCGTATTTTCTTTAAAAAAAATATAATGTCAGTTAAGATTGTTAATTAGCTGACTTCATTTCCTGAAACTTACAGGTGATCTGAACAACTGTATGACACACGCATAGTTCCCACGGAGATGGCAGAAAACATTGTCTCTATAAAATGGATCTTTTAATACTCATTGGAGTTAGTAGTTTTTCTAGTAGATAAACTTATAATAGAAATACTGTAAGATTGCAGATGAGATCTAGCTAATAACAGCCAAGGTCGAGTGTGAGGTTTCCACTTTGCTGTCACACTCTGTTCCATTGACTATAGCTGACTTTGTAACTTTGGTTAAGTAACATGAACAGCGGGACCACTATGTGACAATGCAGGATACGGTTGCCGAAAGTCAATTGGCTATGTGCTGTGTTCTATGTACTAACTATGCTCTGCCTTTATCTGCAGTCTTTCATTCGTCTGAATAAAATTTCTTTTTCCAAAGATAGCAAAATCAATTTTTGACCTAAAAATGGAATTACGATGTTAACACTCTTTATAAATAATAAATGATCCTTTAAATGGCGGAAAAATTAAATATTTTATATCAAAAATATATTTTAATGTTAATTGAAATGTATTTGTTCAGTTGCTATAAATATTATTGTTGTGTAAACAGTTTGAAGTTTAGATAGCTTAGCTAAAAGTATTTAAATTTGGCAAATATAATAGAAAATGAAAGTTTAAATTATAAGACAAACAAATAACTTGATTACGTCACTCTCTTACGTATTCATGTAATCTTTGTTTATTAAACTGAGGTAATACCTTGGTACTTATGTGCTTTACACTGGTATTAAGTTAAATAAAATTGTCGATAAGATTATTAAGTATGTTATAGATATTTAACTTACTAGTATTAAAAAAATAATAAATTATTTAGCTTTTAATTTAAAAAAGGTTGTTAAAAGAATATTGAAATTAATAAGAATTATAGTTTATTTAAGATTATTAAATATTTCAAATGATTCTATTTGAAATACATGGATAGAAAATGCTTCTGTTTAGAGTTACACAGTGGTAGGATGCTAGGATGCATAGCAACTATCCCAGGTTCTGTTCCCAGCTGATGTCTGAAAAACATTTTAGACATGGAAAATTCAACACTGATTCACTTATTCATCACTAATTCTCTAATCTCCTGATCACCTAGGGAGCTGAAAACGGTCACATGTCCATTCCTTTTTAAAACGGTTAAATTTAATTTGTGTATCCTTTTAAATTTGTAATAGTATTTTTTATGGTAGTTAAATGAATTTTTTTGTGATATAAATTTTTTTTGTCTACTCCTATACACGGTCGGTCATTATTCTTTTGTAAGAAAAGTTTTTGCGTGTATGTATATTTAGTTTAAAAATATTGAATATAGCTTAACTTATTAGTAAATTATAATGTATATTTAACTGAATAAAATAAAATAAATGTCCCTGTTGGCTTGGATAAAAAAACTAAACAATCTGCATTTTGATCACTTGCTCTTAGGGGATCAAAATGGGATGACAACCCAAAGTAATACATATTTGTTCTGTGTCTTCCCAAAGAGCTACAGTTTTAAAAATCAGTATATGTGTTCTTAAAATGATACCTGAGTAGAATAAAATATTTTAATTATTACCACTTTTGCCGAAGGGTTGGAAAGGGGGTAACTGCCCTGCAGAAATAAATATTATTTTTATACCTTTCAAAAGAGAGATACAGTAAAATCTCTCTATTGCGGAAATCTCTCTTTAGTGGCATTATTTGCCGACCCCGACCATTTCGTATACTACGGTAATGTATTTAGCTCTCGTTATAGCGGCACAAAAATCTCTCTATAGCGGCTGTACAATATCTTCAGGATATGGATTTAGACGCCTATGTAGGGGCAGACAATGAATTAGTCACTTCATCACTTAGCTACTTCACTTTGCAGTAATCGAAAATGTCTTAGGCCAAAACAACAAGGAAGAAAGTGAAGATGACGATGAAATGGAAACAGAAATGGTGCCCCTTCAAGTAAAAAGGCACTACACGCTATTATTGTTGTTTCCACGTACTGTCATTGCCAATATGTAAATGAAAATTTACAAGTTTTAAACATTGAAAATGAGATTGAAGAGATGTTTTATGAATTGAAAACGAAACAAAATTTACAACTTATTTTACGAAATTAAATGTACTTCACAATCACTGTTTCCTTAATAACGAAAAAATATATACTGTACTGTGTATTTTTTTGTGTTTGCGTAGCCTATGTTTTAGGATATTTTAATTGTATGTATCCTATGTTTATTACTGTTCAGTGAAAAACGAGTTTCAGTGCTAATTAATTTTAGGCTATCTATTACGGTATGTACTGTATAAATGATTATTGAAAAAAGTTCAATACAAAAAGTGAAATTCTATTGTTCAATATTAGTAACACAACATCTAATAAAACCAGTTTGTATCCAAATTTCTTGTTAAGTTAATAACCTACACTTTATGTAATTAATTTAAATATCTCACTGTATTGAAGTAATCTACTGTATTAAACATTCGTCATAAAGTTATCTATTCAAAAGTTTTTCAAAAACTTATTCCATGCACCATTTACATACGCATATAAGTTATTTTGAACAGCAAAATTAGTACTCCAACTTTCCCCCCCCCTCCGTTAATTACTCGCTCTCTCTATAACGGAACTCTCTTTATAGCGGCGGTACCTCATGGTCCCTTCAATTCCGCTATAGAGAGATTTTACTGTATCATTCTAAAACAGCTTGTTTATTCACCTAGGGATGTTTGTGAACCGAACTTTAATGTAACCATCCTGAGGTTAACAATGAGCCACTGCCTATGGAGTGTGAGTGGAATTGCTATTCTACCATATTTGTGTGATATACAAATTATTCTCATTAATGATGAAGCGGGTGAACTGAAGTTATATTTTTAAAAAAATTTCATTATTTTGTTTGTGTAAATTATGAAAGGAATATAAATATACTATAAAATATAGTAGTAACATTATATTCACAAAAAAGTATTGGTTTTGTTACAGTGTGCAATAAAAACATGTAAATCATAACAAGTGATTCAAAACTTGTACACATGAATACATTAACTTGCAAATATTGATATTACAAATTTTTAGAGAATACCGGGTGGATGTAATAGCCAAATAATTAAATTTCAAACATATTTGAAATGATAAATGATTTCTCTTGATTATGTAACGGAAATTGCTGGTACATGCTGTTACACAAATACCTGGAAAAGCAGTGCTGTTTTATATGAACTGTTGCTATCTGTTTGGCAAAAAGTTAGCTAGCAAAGACCTTTGATTAAAATCTTACATGTATATTGTAGAGTAGAATTTTATAGCTTGCACAAAATTTTCATTTTTATATTTTTACAGGTTGGAAAGGCAGCTGGAAAACTTAGGAATTTTATCATTGAACCTTTCATTCCCCACAAAGCTGTAAGTATTTATCTTGATCAATGGTACTAATTTAATTATATATGTAATTTTTATGAAGACTGAAAATTTTTGACTGGATTATTTATTGACAGACTACCGGTGTTGGAGATGGTTCTTTTAAATTAAAAAAAGAAAAATGGAGGACTGTTCTTTAAAGGTGACAATAATGTATTTTGAAATCTCTCTTAAATCTGTTGTAAATCTGTTTTCGTCACTATTACCAACTGTATAATCAACACTATGCTATTGTTATTTAAACTTGTTTTTGTAACAGTTCCAAAGATAAGAATTCATATTTTGAGAGAACATTCTTTTTCCAGATAACATGGATTTTATTTATTACTCTCAGTTTATTTTTGACATAATTGCACTTATTATTTTAGATTGTTTTATTTGGTCTAACTGACCTAGTTTATCTACAAACTGAACTTTTAAAAATTAATTAAAGAAGTTATATATCTATAAATAGAAACATTCCAGTAAAAATTTTGTATATGTTTAAAAGTTGGAAAGGCAACTGTTACCGATAGAAGCCCAGTGTAATAGCTATGTTCTTTGTTGTTCTATGTGCAATATTATCCATTATGATATGTATATATAGATGTACATATTACACTGGGTAATATTACACTGGGTTTCTTATTACACTGGGTATTGAAAATGATAGCACTAATAATAATAATAATAATAGTTATAAAGTTAAGCTGTACCTCCTTGATATAATCAGGTTCAGTTGTAAAACGTGTTAAATTGCATAGAGAATAAATCGTCATGGTTATCAACTATAAAAACAGGTTCATCTAGAATTCAGAATGGAACTGGTTTACATAAGACTACTGCCTAATATTGTGTTTGGTAATTACTAATGTCAATTTTATACAACAATGGTTTATCATAATTTGTTTTGTAGTAAACTGTAGAATCTATTTTCAAATGCATTTCACTCGTTATATATTTATGGACTGTTTAAAATATTTTTACCTGTATTTAACCAGTTATAACAAACAATAATTTCCAGTCTTTTGTATAAAAAAAATTATGAATCAAAGAAATAAGTATTGATATTTAGCAAGTTTTTTTATAAATATCTTGGTAAAGAGTAATTTCCAAAATTAGATAGAATTACCGAAAATTGGTAATCATATGATGACCAAATGATTTGTTGTTTATGAATATTACAAATGTAAAATATTATGGTTATAAGCTGATTGAACCACCGGGGTGGTTCATGAGTCAGATGTTTAACAACTGATTTTCAGAGACGGAGGTTTCTGGTTGAAATACTAGTAAAGGTAGTTAGTTACTTTTGTACGGATTTGAATACTAGACACTGGTTACCGGTATACTTGGATGGTTGGGATTCAATTAATGATACTCTGTCAAGAATGGTCGGCCTTGGTCTGTACTAGACTACACCTTATTCACATGTCATACACATCATCCTCATCTCATTTGGTCACAGGGTTGCTGATTGTTCTGAATTGAACAGATTGCAACGTACACACATTAGAGATTAAAACAAAATACTTTCAAAATAAGCTGATATGTTAATTAAATTATGGTATGAGGCTAAGAAACAAACTTACCATTGTGAGCCGACTTTGTTGTTCTAATACTTCGTTGTCCTATGTTCTTTGTTGTTCTATGTGCAATATTATCCATTATGATATGTATATATAGATGTACATATTAAGTAAGAAATGTATTCCTTTCTTTTTATAATTTTATTAAAATTATTCAGTGTTGAAATAATGGTATAAATTTAAAAACCGCATTAACTTCTTTGTTAATTCTGAGGTAGTATGTTATTTTGTATGTTTATTTTAATGCTGTATGGATAACAGTTTATGTAGTGAATGATATAAAACAACTCAATATGAATAGACCAATTTTAATAATTTAATATAAAAAAATATCTATTGACTATAAACTAAACATTGGACTAAAGTATTATGTACAAATGCAGAAGCATTTTAATTTTATTTAATCTTCGTAATGTGCTTTTTGAGACTGGTTATTTCATAACAAATCGATTTTGATGCATGTTTTACATAAAATTACAAATGTCGGCTAAACCAAGCATTGTTTATTATAATTGTACTATAAAATTTGTAGCAATTTTTACATCTTAACTTTTATTATGTGTTCTTTTGCCCTAAAATCCACTATAAAGCTGTAATTTAGGAAAACCACTATAAAGCTGTAATTTAGGAAAATATATTTTTTAAGGAAACTGAGCTCCACTATGAATTTTCCCAATGATTTTTTTTTATGCTATCTTTATAAATCCAGCAAACGTAGTAAATCAGGAAAGTTTAATCAAAATCATTTGAGCTGTTTTTGAGATAATTGGATTTTTGTTCCTAAGTGGAGTACTTTTTTGAGGCTACCTCACCGATTCCAAATACTGCTCTGGCGATGGTTGAGAAAACCTTAGTTTTTGAATTTCAATCCAATTGGGTCTATAGTTTTTGCTCCAGAACAAATAAAACTCAGGTTGACTCATTCTTGTAAAAACCTCTTTTCGGCTTCAGGGGTTCATCAAACATGAAGATCAGTAAAAATTCAGGCATCAAAGATTTTATCCCAACAAAGTAAATGTTTTTCAACCAAAAAAATTAAAAGTACAGTACTTACTTTTTTCTTTATTTTTGTTGATTTCAGGATGAAGAAGCTTATGTTTGTATCTACTCTCATCGTTATGCAGATACTATCCTTTTCCATCATCAAGGAGGTGTTGACATTGGTGATGTTGATGCCAAGGCTCTTAAGCTCGAAGTACCAGTCGGAGAAACAGTCACCGCAGATCTTATCCAACAGAAGTTGTTGGTCAATGTTGTCCCAGCTAAGCAAAAGTTAGTTTTATCTCAATGTATTTCATTACATTTTAAAAACATTAACCTAGATCTTTTACATTTTTCTTGTTTGATTAAAATTATTTTCAGATAAAATGTCATTTTTGTGTTCTATTATTCACCACATTGACTAATAGCAAGTCCAGCAAAATAATTCATACATAGGCCTACTCTACCTCTACTTCAAGTTTTTTTTACACTTGTTAGCCAGTTGTGACTTAGATTGTTCAGCTAGCCCCTCTCATGGTTGTCCATCCTCTCAGTTACCATCTGGTATTTATGACATATTTCTCCTTTACAGTTGACTTTCTTGCTAGACACTACTAGCCTGACTCTCTGCCAGAATGTTTCAGATTGTCTTTTTGTGAATCACCGAGGGTCCTACATAAAATTTGAATGTCTGCTGCTTGCACTTAGCTGTGGATATTAAAACCCATGTTTTGTTGCCATCAAGACGTACGAATAAAAATATTCTTCAAAACGGAGTATAATATTGGAATTCAAAAGTAGTCTAATCATGCACGTACAACTTTTTTGCGTGGAGGTATTAAAAAAAAACAAACTACTCCTTGTTTCATTCTGTTTATATTATTTGTTGAAGTGAACAGAAATTTCACTGGATCAGTTGTCCAGGGAAATCTCTTTCAGCTAGTCAGCTTTAATCTAATAGTATTTTGGTAGTTATGGAAAATCACCATGTTTTATAACAAACTCTTTGTTTTTGTTTAGGATGATTGCTACTTTTGTTGCTGCTCTCTACAAAATGTACACCGACTTGTACTTTACTTATCTTGAAATCAACCCATTGGTCGTCACTGCTGACTCAATATTCATCCTTGACTTGGCAGCTAAACTTGATGCTACTGCTGACTTTGTCTGCAGACAGTCATGGGGAGAAATTGAATATCCACCTCCATTCGGACGTGACGCCTTCCCTGAAGAAGCATATATTGCTGATTTAGATGCCAAGAGTGGTGCTTCCTTGAAGGTAATATTATTTTTAATTTTACACAACTATCTTTTCGTTCTTCACTTTATTGCATAGCCTGTGTAGCCTGTTCTGATATCAACATGTTTTTTTCCAATAAAATGCCATTATTAAAATTATCTACTCCCAGCATTGTTGAGATCTTTACAAGTTTGTCTTCCTTTATGACAGTATTCCAACACCTGTTTTGGAATTCATTCTTCAAATGTGCTCTATTTAATTACTAAGAAAATTATGGATTCTTTCATGTATACTTATGGTTTTTAGATATCACCCTATAAAAAATTTTTGGATTTATCTTCCTTTGTACAACCCTTAATCCTCTGTAAAAAAAGAACATATCTCTGCTGCTTCCTACTTCTGTTTCCTTCTGCCTACAAGAGCCCAGTACTATGTAATTGTTTGAAGCTTTATTAGAACGTTTGTTTAAATATATTACTCAGTTTCCATGTTAAATTTATTACACTTGTAAAAATTTCTGTTAAGACAGAGATACTACGCAATAGTGGTAATTAAATTTTGTAATCATTCTATTCATGAACAGTAGTCAGGAAATAAACAATAGTTAATACTAATTAACAGTAATAGTACTTATATACTATTTATCTCATGGTTTTTTTTGAGTGATGATGCATACATAACCCTTGGCTTATGCGTATACCTAATGATAAGAGGTGACATACAGATGAAAAAATTCCAGACCTGACTGGGAGTCAAAACCAGGACCCTGGCATAGAAGCCAGTTCCACTGACCACTACACTACGTTATTGTATAATTGTATAAATACTTTCCAGTTAACATTGTGTACTTTATTAAATTAATTTCTCCTGTGCCTGTAATAAACGTACTCACTTGAATTTAAGTAAAAGTGATCTAGTTAAGTTCATGTTCATGAAACAATAAAGATGTGCAAATTTATTGTGTTATTATGATATTCAGATAAAAAGAAATGGGTGGCCTATTTTTTGTGTAGAATTTGTTAAAATTCTAAAAATATACTTATTGTCTATTATTGTATTGAATTATAAATGATTAATTGCTGCATCTGATACACTTTTTGTAAATAGATTACAAAAACTTTCAGAATGTAGCAATAAAGTATTATAATGTTTCAATTTATTTACTGTTTTGTAGTGATGTCTTAAATAAAAATTGCATGACTGTAAAGTTTTTTGGTTTAACGTCCGGCTGTTTTGCAATTACTGCTAATGCAAACGGTGAAGGGTGAAATGATTTTTTGTAACGTATGATAATTTGCCGTGCCTGAGTGGGATGCGAATCCAAGACCGCATGATGAGAGCCGAGCACATTACCAACTACACCAATGCGGCCGGCATGACTGTAAAGTTATGATTGTGAAATTTTTTGTAATGTGCTCCACTTAATTTGTGCTGTCTTGGAGGTTAGAACAACAATTGGTGCATCTGTACCAATTTTACAGGTATAGTCTTCTGAAGAGATTTATGATAGTAATGATTGTATCAAAGAAGATTATTTTTGTATGGTTTGTGAAGGATTTCATATTTTATTGTAAAACTAAATTTTTATGTTTGGTTTCCAGTTGACAATCTTAAACAAAAAGGGTCGTATTTGGACTATGGTAGCTGGTGGTGGTGCATCAGTCATCTACAGTGACACAATTTGTGATCTTGGTGGTGCCAGTGAATTAGCTAACTACGGTGAATACAGTGGTGCTCCTTCTGAACAACAGACTTATGAATATGCTAAGACCATCTTGTCTTTAATGACACAAGAGAAACATCCTCAGGGCAAGGTATGAACGTTAATATTGTACTGTTATAAGGGTTTTCCTTGTACTTTGATATTTAATGAAAAGAGTAACAGAATAAAAAAAAAGAAAAGAAGAGAAGAAGAAAAGAATTTTGTTTTATTTGAACTAATAAAATTATTAAAGAGAAGAGTATTTATATATTAGAAGAGTAAATACATATTGATTCGGGGAAAAATTGCTTTATTTCTGTTTTAACTAGTTTTAAATTATTACTATTCCTTCCAGTCAAAATAAAACAAAAATATGTATTTTTTAGTAGTTAAATAACAAATTTTTTAAGTTTGATTTGTAGTGATGTTGGGAAGAGTGACTTGATTGATATAATTAATTATAAATAACTGATTTCTAGTACTTTTGTGGATGGGTGGATATTTTTACCATGAAGAGGGTGATTTGAGAAACAAATTTTTATGTTTCCTGTTTCAGTAGTACACATAGTTACTCATGAGTAGACAGTTTCTTAATGGGCTTCCAGTTGAAGTATTGTTTTTCTTAATTAAATTTGTGGTTTTAGGTAAATTAAAGCTGTTCTTAGTGTTGATAACACAACAGAGTGATGGTAATTAAATGTTAATTACGATTACAAAATTGTTAGTTTTATTTGTAGATAAAATAAGCAATATTAAAAAATATTGTCTTTTTGCAGGTCCTCATCACTGGAGGTGGTATTGCCAATTTCACAAATGTTGCTGCTACTTTCAAGGGTATTGTAACAGCCTTGACTGAATTCCAAGGAAAATTATTAGAACACAATGTTTCAATCTATGTAAGAAGAGCCGGACCAAATTACCAGGAAGGACTTAGGTATGTTTTAGTTATTTGTTTTGAATTACTTTGTCTAGAAATTAAAAAGATTTTGTTTATTTTTTTAAAGATATGTGTCTTATTACAAAAAAAGTTAAAACAATTATGAAAATGAATATACATGGTTACAGGATTACAATAAAAACACTTAAGTATTTTAGTGTTTGTTTTATTTTGTGTTAATGAAAAATGAAATTTGATGTTATTAATTACATGTTGAGGTATTTGAAGTATGATGAATACTCTAAATTTTACATTCTCTAACTCTGGTGTCATATTGATCAAAAACAAAATCACTATTTTCTGTTATGGTACAAAAAACTTACTTTTTCAACCTTACTTTTTTCATTACACTCTGTTTGAAAAATCTAATCCTGAAATTGTTAAACCATATTTCAAAACCATGGGTGAATTTTGTTTGAATATTTAACATAATCCAGAAGACAATTTGGTCAACTTACATGCTGGCCAACCTCATCTCTTGCCTTGTTGAAATATTTTAATAAATTTATTAATTGGCACCTTGATTAGTTAATGTATTTTATTTGTCTTTTTTTAATTAAAGGATTATTCGTGATGTCGGAAAAACTTTACGCATCCCAATCTTTGTCTTTGGACCTGAAACCCATATGACTGCCATTGTCGGTATGGCCCTTGGAAAGAGACCAATTCCAAAAGAAACTGAACAAGAATTTTCAACAGCCAATTTTCTTCTCCCAGGAGGCCAAGATAAGGTATGCATCTCATTAAAATTTAGATTAAATTATAATATTATTTTTAAAGATGATTTTTTTAATAGTTTACAGTTATTGAGTTTTCCTAAATTGTTCAGTATTAACTATTCAGTGATATAGGCTTAATTAACTTAAGTAAACAGTAACAGTATTTTAGAGGAAAATAATTGAAATTATTGTTAAGTAAAGTTTATTTTTGTCTAGAGATTCATGTATATTTAATAATAGTTTTTTTTGTAAATATAGTTATTAATAACTAAAAGTGTAAAATTAAATTTTTATAATTGTCATAAATAATAATTTGGCGCGTCAAATTTTGGGGTAGAGAATGGGAAAGTTTTTTATACTGCTAAGAAGACTTAAACCATTTTCTTGGAGTAGCTCTTGAACAGGAGAGTCAAATTTTGGATATGATTGTACTGCTATCTGGACCCATTTTCATGAATTTATATGCATAAATTAAATATGATTGTATATAGAATAACTCTCAGTTTCATTAAAATGAATAAACAGACAAATATTTTTTTTATACACTATAAATAAGACCTAGAAAAAACACTTGCAAAGTAAATGGGACCAGTAAAAGAAATAATAAAGAATTATCGAAATGTTATTTTTATTGATAAGGATGCTATTAACAATATTGTCTTTCAAGTATTTGGAATAAAAAATAATTTATCAGTGTATTTTATTAAGAATGCAAGTAATGTAATATGCAACTTAGAAAGTATGTAAGTAACCAGGTAATCAGTTACAACTGATCTTGTAGCTTACTATATTTTTGCCATTTAATGAATGGTGAAAATAAATTGTAATATATATATATTTCTTTTGTAAGGGAGGAGAGTCAGCTCAAAAAAAGGATAACAAAAGTGTAAGCAGTCCAACTGCAGGAGTACAAAGTTCTCCAGTCTATCCAGCTGGCACACAAAAACCAATGTTCACCAACAAAAGTAAAGCTATCGTCTGGGGTATGCAGACTCGTGCTGTTCAGGTGAGTTGAATTAACATTATCATTATGTTATAATTTAAGCAAGACACACACGTGAAGTAGGTCGCTTGCATATTTGTCACCAACCTGTACTGTTTTTCGCAAGATTCTTAGTTAAAATAGTTTTAATTAAACCTTCTCTTACTGTATGTCGTATTAGCTTTTGATAATTTTTTTCTCAATTGTAATATGTATGCAGTCCTAACTGTGTTGGTCCATTTAATTGTCTCTAATTGTCTCTAAAACCATGTATTAAGAGATTTCAGGCTTTATCTTTCTTTCTCTTTTATTGTCCTTGTTTCACATCTCTAAAACTGTAGAAGTCTAAACATAAGATTTACTAACTTAACATTTCTTAAACTTATTTAAAAAAATCTCTATCTGCTCATAAAGTTTGTTTCATTCCTTGTAAGTTCTATTTTAAAACTTATTTGATAATAAATAACTAGTTGGTGAAATATGTTGACTGTATCATTATTTTTAGCTGATTGATTTTAATTTTTGTTTTTTAGAGTATGTTAGACTTTGACTTTGTCTGCTGCCGTACTGAACCATCCGTAGCTTGCCTTGTCTATCCATTCACTGGTGACCACAAGCTAAAATTCTACTGGGGACACAAGGAAGTTTTAATCCCAGGTAATTTTTTGTTTGTTTTACTGTCGTTATTAAAATCATTGTTATTTTAAATGTTTACTCTGAAGTACTGTTTAGTATCATAATTTTAAACAAATGTATTTAATTACAATCTTGTCGTTTAGACCTCATTGAAAAATTTTTTTACGGTTTGATACAGTAACATTCCAAATACTGGTAGTTAAAAATAATAATTTATCGTTTCTTTTTTTAATGTATTAAGTTTTCAAACAGTTGTTTGGCCACCATCATGACCAACTCTGTCACACATTTCTCCACCACTTACTCTCTACCACCTTGGTTTCTGTCACTATTTCCAAAACTGCTCTCTAAATCTTCTCCCATGGGTTCACCTCTGCCATTACCTCTTCCGTCATCTCAACCATCTAAAAATTTTCCTCCACCACCAAGATCTCCACTACTCCTGCTAACACCACCGCTTGAGTATGTACCGCTGGGTTTGGCTTCATTACTTTCTTGCACTATGGTTTATAAGCGAAATTTGTTTTACCAAAGCCTGGATTTATACATTTTGGGAATTTTTCTAGGTAACCATGATGTTCCATTATAACTTTTAGTTTAATTATAGAAAAAAAACATTTGAATAATTTCTACCAATTTTCCTGTTCTACTTCTGATTATTGAAAGAAGACTCCTTTTAATCTTATCAATTTCTGAGAAATTTTCTCAACATCTTTTTTTTCTTCTGCTACTTTTTCTTTAAATATTGTTCCAATTAGATTTATCTTTTCATCAATATTTTCCTGGCATCTCTATTACAAATTCTTGTTTCATATCTACCCTTAAGTTTTTACTTCTTTGGCCATTGTTTTCGAAGTAACATCCTAATTCTTGTTCAGCTGTATGGTTTTATTGTAATTTAATATATCTGTGTTTTCAAAGACTCTGTGTTAGTTGTAACATTGCGCTTAACTCATTTGATTCTGCTGGAATACAGAATTCTTCTAGTTCCAAGCCATTTGGTTTCCACTAGGCATTTACTGTATTTACTATTTTTTATTATTATTTTATAGTATCTTGTTTAAATACACTCGTAAAAAGTATTATACTTTTGTTTATTACTTAAAAGTTATGCCGTGTTGTGGATTGGTATCATTTAATAAATTGGTACAGGAATTTATTATTTAATTTTAAATTCAATAGTATACCCTTCAAGACCCAATTTTATTTTAGTGCTCCTTTTTTACAATTAAAAGCTTAGTTTTATTGTAACACATACTTATTTATTTATGCTATTTCAGAACAATAATATAATATAATTAATAAAACTTTTGATCTGAATATATTTTGACAGTTTCTCATATTGATAATATTTTTGTAATTGTTTTCAGTTTACAAAAAGATGGAAGATGCCATGACAAAGCACAAGGAAGCTGATGTATTAGTCAACTTTGCTTCCCTTCGATCTGCTTATGACAGTACCTTAGAGACTCTCAACTTCCCTCAAGTAAGTTGATTCAGTTCCATAAAGACTAACTTTGCAGAATATTTTTATTAATTTGTCCATAATAACAGCATTCTTATAATAATATCTCATATTAATTTGCTAATATTTAACTTTTCTTTCTGACAATTTAGCGTAAAAAGGATGGAAGCTTAAAAGAAACTGGATGAGAAAGATTTTTCAAATTGTAATTATTTAAATGATTAGTTAGCATCATAGCTGCAGAATCCATAAGAATATAATGAGTTTGAAAAAACTTGTAATATTCACCTTTTTTCACTGCTTTCCTTTCCTTTTCTTTTTTGACTTACAATCACCTTCGCGGTGCGCACCACTTCATCAGGTAATGTCATAAACCTTCTAAAAATATTGTGAAGATTGCATCTTCTTTTGTCAAAGTTTGAATTCTCAGACTTGAGTCTGAAATGAAACTGTGCGCACCGCGAAAATGCTCATAAGTTAAAGAAAAAAGGAAAGAAAGACATGAAAAAAGGCGAATATTAAAAGTTTTTTTGAACTCATTATATTAATATTTTTCAAATGTATGTAAAAATATTGTAATTTTATGAAAACTGTTTATTTTATATACCAAGTTCTAGTGGATTTAAACATTTTACCTTGAATTAGTGCATCGTTTTAGTTTTAAATATTTCAATGATTTCTACACAGTACAGAAAGTTTGTTTTTATGTTATTGAAGAGACCTTTATTATTAAGAAAATATTGTAAGCACCATAAGGAAACATAGTGTGGTACAGTAGGATGTTTGTGTATTTATACTAGTACACTGCATGCTCTTCACTCATAGTAAATCCACCATGAAGTAAGTCTCATATTTCTACCGCCACCATTCAAAGTGAAGTGACCTGCCTGTTGTATCACAGCTAATGGCATTTCAGAATACAGCTAGCTAAGATGAACTGAGAATGTGCTAAATTTACCAAAAATATTGATCATCTTTGTAGGGCATTCCATACTTTGTGTCATTGGTGCTTCTGTTATCTATACTATATCACTGTAGTAAATATTAGAAGGCCACAACTATTGTACCACGCATCTCATCCTGCCTTCATTTTAAGCACCATTTGCTGTACTGTTTTGAAACACCCGTAATATCACCTTCCATAGTTACATTCATGTAATGACTGGACGAATGAGTGATTTCCAGTAAATTTATAGCATTTCTTCTATTTACTCCGCATAGAATAATATTTAAGATTGTCAATTGGAAAAAAACGTAAGATTGGTGCAATTAGAAGTGTTTTATTAGTTTTTCATTCATGTCATCTTTTCCACGTCAGCCAAAGAAATATTTGTTTTTGGTTCCATCTGCTTAACGTTTCACAAATTTTGTTTATTAAAACCAGTATTGTTCTCGCGTAAATTAGTGTCCTATCGAGTACTGAAAATCATTAGTTGTTTTTTTTTCTTAATTTTGATACCGATTAATTTTGTATTATTTTAACACACAACGTTATTCAATTTTTCAATGTTAATTGATTTAAGTTATCTTGTTTTTTAATGTAAATTCATCTATTATTATTTTTTATAGATTAGAACCATCGCCATCATTGCTGAAGGTATCCCAGAAAACATGACCAGAAAATTAATCCTTACTGCCAAGCAGAAGGGTGTTTCAATCATTGGACCAGCCACCGTTGGAGGTATCAAACCAGGTTGTTTGAAAATAGGAAACACTGGTGGAATGATGGACAACATTTTACATTCTAAACTTTACAGACCAGGAAGGTACTAATTTATTTTTTACTTAAATTGATTTATTTCAGTTGAACTTCAATCTTTGGAAATATGTTTAGTATATTTATCATTAAGTTTGTGATAGTAAAACTAACATTCCAATTATGTAAATATCAGTGTTATGTATGTCATAGGTTGTTTATTTGAAAAAGAACATATATTGTTGTGATGAGCATTTTGTGGAATTGCATATTCAATGTAAGGATGAATAGAGATGAATATTTAATTTTCGAGTAGTCAGATTTTCTTTTTACTTGTTTGTATGTTAAGGCATCAACTACTTAGGTCATTAGCTCATAAAATTCTTTATTCGCTGAACAGAAAATAGCAAAAAAACCTCGTTTTAGGAGAGTATGTCATTGTATATGACAGTCATGTTGTGATAGTTATTTTGAAGCTTTTTGGAGATTTAAATTTTCAAGTATGGAAGTATGTGGTGTATTTGAACGTGTTTGGAGCTGCTTAAGTCTGTTGTTTTATAAATATAGTCATTATTATTATTTATTATTATTCTTTACTAATTTTTAAAATGAAGCATAATATTCAAGTATTTTATATTCTTTTATTTATTCAGGCTTATTTTTATTGTAAAACAAATTTATTTTTCAGTGTTGCCTATGTTTCACGATCTGGTGGTATGTCCAACGAGTTAAACAATATTGTTTCAAAGGCTACAAATGGTGTCTATGAAGGTGTTGCTATTGGTGGTGACAGATACCCAGGAACCACATTTATGGATCACATTATGAGATACCAAGCTGATCCAGAAGTAAAAATGATCGTACTTTTGGGAGAAGTTGGTGGTGTTGAAGAATATGAAGTTTGCGAAGCCCTTAAGAACAAGAAATTGACAAAGCCTCTTGTAGCATGGTGTATTGGAACCTGTGCTGGTACGTTTTCATATTCATTTTTAATGTAAATCCAAAATACTGAATGAATGACCAATTCTGGTTACTTATATTTCAATTACTTCAGTGACTTAAGTTTATTTATAAATTCATTCATAACTACTGGATTTTTGTTGTATCACTTAGTAATTCCAGTGCATCTGAACAAAAATGATATACTTGTTTCTGATATAGATGACTTTATCTGATATAGATTTACTTGTTTTTCTGATACACTGCGTTAGGATATTGTCAGTGATAATGTATCCTTGTACTGCGGGTTTGAAAAATTAAAATATACTAGGTTATTTTGTAAGGTGATTGTTGAAAGAAGATGATTTTTATAACTTTCTCTGAATTTCCTAAATGGCTTCTCATTTAGAGGTTTATCAGTTGAAGAGAAAATTTATATTTTGTCTTTGCAGTACTATTTGTATTTTGTAAATTATTTATTTATTGTGTTATAAATTTCAGGTATGTTCACATCTGAAGTTCAGTTTGGACACGCCGGCTCATGTGCCAATTCTGATAGGGAAACAGCCACTTCCAAGAATGCTGCTCTTAAAGCATCTGGAGCTCATGTACCAGAATCCTTTGACAACTTAGGAGATTTAATTCAAAAAGTTTTTGAAAGTCTAGTCAAGAGTGGAGTCATTATTCCTCAGCCAGAAAGTCCACCACCAACCGTACCAATGGACTACTCATGGGCCAGGGTATGTTTTTGTTTCCTCACATTCAGTTACATCGATTTATATGGATTGTGATTTTCAGGTTGTTAAAAATAAACTTGTATTAAAATTATTATGTATATTGAAGAATTAAATGATTGGTTTACCACAAGTTATATTGAACATTCCATCAAAGTACATAAAAGAAAGGCCTGGCTATTCAGTGTCCCCACTTACCTCTTTCTTGGATATCTTCTTTCTTAAGGGCAATGGTAACTGGTAGCAGATTTACCTGTACCATTTCATTGGTACATTGGTTGTTTTTTCACGCTAGAGTAATCCTTCAATTTGTAAAAATGATGTTTGTTGTTTTAACTTGTTCAGTTAAGTAAAATAGTGTACTGGTCATTATTACAGCTCAGTGTGAAGCTGTTCTACAAAAGAAATAGAGAACAACATAATCAGCTCAACTGTCTGACAACAACAGGACAGACTGTACAAAAAATATTTACAATTACAATAGAATCTCGATTAGCCGACACACGGGACTGGGAGTTGGTCGGATAAACAAAATGTCAGATAATCTGGCTCCATAAGATAATTTAAATAAATACGTAGTACACTTCTTGGATTTTAAAATAAATTTACTGGAACAAAATATGATAAGTTTTGCAAAAATTACGATATTAATTTTAAGTTGTAAATACTATAGGTGAAAAAATATAAATATAAATAATGAACTAAAGTAGGTACATACCTAAACACTATCAACAATTTTTTTTAAAAAATAGGGCCTAATAAGTAAAATATAAAGAATATTTAACACATTTATCAAAATAGCATTCATAAAATGTTCAGCAGTAGGGCTACTTATGAAAAGATTTACTACTTGCGGAAAAATTCTGTTATAGACGATTGCTTTACATTGATGTTTATTTAAAGACATATACCCTTTTTTTGGGAGCAGTATCAAGCTAGTGCCTCATCACCATTATGCCAGATGGGGTGTTTCTTGATTTTTTCAAGAGTTTTTCTTGATTTTTTTTTATTATGCCCTCGCTTATCAATTCACATTTGTCACCGTCAGTCACATCAGATAATCTGAATATCGGATGTGCAAAGGTTGGATAACCAGGATCTTACTGTATAATATGTTTTTTTAATTGTTAACAAATAGATACAGTAAAATAAATATTGTAAAATAGAAATAGTAAAATTATAAAATTATTAATCTGTGGATGTCTTTTTTATTTTTTAGGAACTTGGTCTTATTCGTAAACCAGCATCATTCATGACAAGTATTTGTGATGAAAGAGGACAAGAACTTTTGTACGCTGGCATGCCAATTAGCGATGTAAGTCAAAATTTTATGATGTTTTATTTTTAATTTATTTTTATGTTTGTAGTAGTGTTAGTTGGAATCCAATGTGTGTGTGTGTGTGCGCGCGCGTGTGTTGTTGTTATTATTATTATAGATTTTATTTGTTTCGCATCTTAAAATATGATAATTGAGATTTTACCATTTTTTTGTTAGCTGTTTTGTAATAATGCAACAATATTATTGTATTATCTAAGAAAAAAAATGAAAAGTATGTTACTAAAATGCATATTGACAAAGATGTGAGTAACTGTATTAAACATGAAAAGTAAAAACTTCTAATATCATGATTATTTAGCTAAATTTTTCATCAAAATGGTAGTTAAAACTATATGCAGTATTATCTATTTATACTTCATTAGTGTATTACAATGTTGGTAACAGATTTGTATTAAAAAAAAATAATTAATTGAAGATTCTGTATACTATTAATAAAAAATGTTCATGATGAATAGCTAGTTACCACTGTATTTTCCCGTTGCAGGTATTGAAGCAGAACATGGGTATTGGTGGTGTCATTTCACTGTTGTGGTTCCAACGGTCAATGCCATCATATGTGTGCAAATTCTTTGAAATGTGTTTGATGGTTACAGCTGACCATGGACCAGCTGTATCTGGTGCTCACAACACAATTGTCTGTGCCAGAGCAGGCAAAGATCTTGTTTCTTCCCTTGTATCTGGTCTTCTTACCATCGTAAGTTAAAATTTTTATCTACTATTAACAGTTCAGTTATGGCTGTACTCTTGGAATTATGATTTTTTTTTTAATGGGAGGCTCCCAAACTCCCCTACACCCTGGCGTCTCCACCCACTATGGTTGGTCTTAAGGATGGGAGGTAGTACAGTAGAACAGCAATAGAATATCGCCTCAGTATACTGTACCATTATAATCTTAACATAGTCATTTCTTCTTTCACCAGAAAACAGCCGCCGAGCCCAACACATATCATGTAGATATGAAGAACATAAAATACATAAAAATACATAAAATATCTGCACACTCTCCTGTCCCTTATTGTGTTATTCAATTTATCAAGTTAATTGAAGTTAAGGAGAAAGTACTGTTGAGATACTGAAAGTTACCTGAATGTGCAATCTTGTTTCAAAAGTAAACTTTCAAGAATCTTAATTTAGTACCACACGTATTGCATGATTCACATTATTTCATTTAAGTTTGTGGTAATGTAAAACAGTGGCGGCTCGGGCTTCAAAAATAGGCGAAGAGTTGCAGAAAACCGAGAAAACTATTATACTAATAAGTATCTGGGAAACTCTTGAGAGTAAAAAAATGTTATATACGTGTACACAAAACATCTACGTGACACCATAAATACAAAACAACTAACATTATAGTACACGTATATAGAATATAAGGTGCAGTAGGCTGGTCGACTGCCACAATCTCTTCACTACTCGAGGCCGGGTAGGGATGCATATTGCTGCTGGCATCTCCGTTGTCATGGCAACCCACTCCCTTAGAAAGAGAAGTGGCAGCCACCTGTCTAACTTTTTACTAGGGTGTATATTATGTATATTAAGGTTATTAAGGTCATTACAAGGGCTATTTGAAACATAAGAAAGTGGTTTAAGCTGATACAATAATTTTAGGTACTTTTTTACATGACACTCCTTCATTTATCGTAAGTAAAAAAAAATTAGAACAAATTATATTTATTTTGTGAGAGAAATAAATCTTGATACTATCCAGAAAAGTGATGAAGAGGCTGTTCACTTGAATAGCCGTCGCTGTTGTGTAATAGAGTTTCTTTGATGAATAATGGTCAGGAAGCTATTAGAGAAATTTCCTGAAATTCTTGTAAATTTTAGAAGAATTGTTTTATTGTTAGTCAGCTGTTTGTGGTGAATATTTGACAGCAAGTACTTATGTTCATATCTTTAATTATATCTACTTGTAAATTAATTAATTAAAACAGTGCATTTGATAGAAATTTTAAAATTGGATTAAGTGACACAGTTGATGAGAATAACTCTGCTTGTAATGTAGATGCTGTTTGCACTCAGTCTGATTAAGACAATAAAAAATATTTAGTTTTGTTTATGCTACATACAGCTTATTCTGTGAAAAATGTATAAATTGTGGAGTATTTCAAATCTAAGTTACTAAGTATTTCTAGGTTTTACCGAAGTACAAACGGTCTTCATTACCATTGTGATTATTATACTCATAGATTTTTCCAGTTAAATGAGTGAATGTGTTTTTAAATTACATCAGTGCAGGAACAAGTAAAACCAAGAAATTATTAGATATTCTTTTATGTTTTGTTATCTTCATGAGTTGCTTTGTGAGGGTGCTGTATTAACTTCATTTTTGATATTAGTCAGATTTTTAGTTATTTGTATTAATTGTATGTATAAACACAAAGCAGAAAAATTACTTAATTGTAAAGTTTTACAAATTTTTATAGTTTTTGTTGTTACTAGATATTCTTAGACAATAGTTTGTGTAATAATATAGTATGGGCTTTATAGCTAATGATTAAAATCTTATTACAGGGTGATAGGTTTGGAGGTGCTCTTGATGGTGCTGCAAAACAATTCAGCGAAGCCTATGATTCTGGTTTAATACCAATGGAATTTGTAAACCAAATGAGAAAGAAGGGACAATTGATCATGGGTATCGGCCACAGAGTTAAATCTGTAAGTATATTTATGGTTTCTTTCTGTACCAAATGAGAATTAATATTAAGCTTTAAGTTTTTTTTTTATAAATTAGAAAACCTGCTTAGTTATCGAGTTATGGTAATTTTTTCTGTAAGATAGCTATATTATTCTTTTGTTTTACCTTGAAAAAATTGATGAAGGAAATTGAAGAAAAGAGATCGTAAACGCCTTTCAGGAATGAGATTATGTACAGTATTTATTAAGAACTAATCTGGAACTTAACTATCCTTGCGTAAAGAACATAAATAATGTAAAATTATATCTTGTTTTGCAATACTGTTGTTAATATGTAACCGTCAGTACAAAAATTATTTCCATATCATTACTGGTAGCCGGAATAACATTTTTTTAAAACTGGCCGCCATTTTAAACCAGTTACCAAAAAACAAAACAAAAATATGGATTAGAAGTAGAAACCTTTCTTTTATAATACTTTCTAGCCCTATAAATTTAAAGTTCGCTTGAACAAAGTAATATTACGTTGAAGTTGGGTATACTGGAAAAGTGGTTAAAAATAGCGTACTTTTTATGTGTAATTTGTTATATTTAATACACTATTGATTTATGAAAATGTTAATCTCTATTCTGTAACCAACAATAAAACAAGTTTTAATTTGATGAAATTGTTTTATTTGATAGATGAAATTGATTAATTGTTTTTTCATAAAATGGTTCAAAAGATATTGCTGTTAAAGACTGGTGTTTTCTTTCATGAATCTGACTAT
Organism: Catonia carolina; assembly: GCA_035578175.1. Taxonomy (NCBI): domain Eukaryota; kingdom Metazoa; phylum Arthropoda; class Insecta; order Hemiptera; family Achilidae; genus Catonia; species Catonia carolina. The sequence goes on from JAQMRL010000001.1 coordinate 118,581,550, forward strand.
AGATCCAATAATAAAAATGTTTCATATAAAACTTGCTTCTCAAGACAGTTTAAAAATTATATTAGTGCAACTTATAAATTAAAATTAGTGAAGATAATTTTACATCACAATTCTGTTGTTTTTGTACATTCTGTCTGTATTAGTTTTGTAGTTAATTATTTTTTATTTAATTAAACCTGTGATGACTTTACTTTATTAGGAGATAATTATTTTAATTTCTCTACAGTAGTAGAAGTAGAATGAAATAACCACTGGAACATTAAATTGATCTACTCGTGAACTGGGAAACCATAGCTGGGTAGATTAATCTTCCTGCCATAAAGTTAATTAAAATTTTTAGTTGTAAAATAAAGGAAAGAAAATTAAGTATGTATTAATTCATTTTTTTATAGTAATAGGAAATTAGTAAATTCGTATTGTGTACAGTGTTGTTAAAATTAAATACAAAACTAAGAACAGTAAACTTAAAATTGTGTATGTGGTTAAACCAGTTTATTAAACTGTTAACATTTGTATTGTTTTTAGATTAACAATCCAGATATGCGAGTTAAAATCATCAAGGAATTTGTTCTTCAAACTTTCCCAGCTACTCCTTTGTTAAATTACGCTCTTGAAGTAGAGAAGATCACAACTTCAAAGAAACCAAATCTTATCCTTAATGTTGATGGTGTTATTGCTGTATCATTCTGTGACTTGTTAAGAAATAGCGGCAGCTTCACTAGGTAAGTTAAAATCTTATCAGTCGCTGAATGATATTTGTAATTTAGTTTAATTTTTTTGTAATTTTCAGTAGTTAGTGTTTGTTTGGAATTAGTTTTTCTGATTTTTGTATTATTTAATTTCCAATTGTGACCATGTTTGATCTTAGACTTTCATTTATTATGTTTTTCAAATTGTTAGAATTATTTGACTTGGTAGATAGATAGTAGTAGTTTAATCTTCACTTCATTACTTGGTAGTTAAAAAAATACTATCACCCTAAACAGATTTTTCATTTGTTTTTTGTTGAGATTAACTGGGTTACATTGCTTGTAAAAAATAAAACTCGTTATAGTTAGTAAAATAAAATTACTGATATTTATGAATTTAAAGCACATTTGTTTGGTACCATGGTCATGACCAATTGCATTCAGCAGATAGTGTTGTCTCCAAAAGTGAAACTCAAATCATTAAGAAATTTATTGTCTTAAAAGTGGATTGAAATTTTATGTAGCTTAAACCTAATTCTGTATCGTGAATCTGTGAATAACAGTAAATATTCAACAACAGTGACATATTTTCAGTGTGAGAAGATTTTAGATTTGAGTAGTTGGAAATGGATCCTATTGTTTATTATGTTTTTTTCTAAAATACGCCATGTACTCCATCAAAAACAGAAAATAATATCTTGTTTTTTTATATTTTTCAGGGAAGAAGCCCAAGAATACATTGATATGGGATCAATAAACAGCTTGTTTGTCTTAGGTAGAAGCATTGGTTTCATTGGTAAGTTTTTTGAAATTAAATTTAGTATTAAGTTCTTTGTATTAAAAATATTAAGTATTTGTCATTGGCAATCGTTTAGCTGACATAATTTTGTAGGGTTTTACCTCATTTGTTTAAAAATGATAAGGTGTTTTTTAATTTGGGTATTACAAAATAGAAGAAAGATTGCTCTGTGTTTTCTTGATTTTATGTTTTTATGATGTATCATATGTATTGTATTGAGGGTCGGTTTCAATTGATCAATCGGCATTGTTGTACAAGCAGAACTTCTGGATACAATCATGAGCATGAGGTTATTGGAAGAGGTTAACTTGGAGTCATTGAATTATTTGACTGTTTATTTTGTTAGGTTTAAAATTTGTTTTTAAATGTCAGAGTATCTATTTTTGAAGCAATCGTTGAAGGAATTATTCTGATATCATATACCTTGAGCAATCAAAAATTTTGTGCAAATAATAAAGCATTACGTAATACATTATTTGAAAGTGTAGCTTAACATTTTCAGTAATAAGTTGCAAATAAAAACCTTCCAGCATGTTTTAATGCAATTTTAATTTATATAATTTCTTTGCAAGTATACAAATCATCGCTATCAATTAATTTAGTACAAAAATAAAATATTTGTAAACTAAATGATGTACTATGTATACAAATTGACTTTGTTTTTGTATATGAGAAAGAGTAATAACGAGATGAATAAAACTGTTATTAAATTGTTTCAATAAAACTGTTATTATCCAATTGTGATGTTATTGGCTTTAAAATCAGCCAATAACATTACAATTGGATTATAGAATTACCTTGCTTTCAATAAACAAAGAAAAAGAAGTTTTTTTTATTCTTAATTTGTGTACGTTGTAATCTGTTCAATTCAGAACAATAAGCAACCCCATGACCCAATGAGATGAGGATGATATGTATGACGTGTAAATGAGGTGTAGTCTTGTACAGACCCAGGCCGACCATTCCTGAGAGAGTATGGTTAATTGAACCCTAACCATCAAAGTACTCCGGTAACCACAGTCTAGTATTCAAATCCGAATAAAAGTAACTATAAGAAAAGTAACTTTAAAAGAAGTTTTAATGTGACTTTCTGCTCATTAATAGTGGTAGAACTTACATTTTATTTAAACAGAATAAGATTTTTACAATAATAATAATAAAATTTTTACAATAAAGAATAATTAGAAGTTTGCAAGGTAGATGTAATTTCTTGCATGAGATTAGTCTGTTAACTGTACAACAGTGGAAAGTTTTCTTTGAATGTTCATCATTTATGAAACTTGCTAACTTTTGAAGTCATCATCATTTAATGAAAAAGTTGCGAGTGCATCCTTTTGCTAGTATGTTCGTTATTACTGCCCTAAAAAACTATTGTAATATATCTAATTAATTATTTTTTGTTTTTTCTTAGGTCATTACATGGATCAAAAGAGATTGAAACAAGGTTTGTACAGACATCCTTGGGATGATATCTCTTACGTTCTTCCCGAACAATACAATTAAGAAACTATTCTTCTCCATCCAGTCGCCTTCTTTTACTGTTAATATTCTGATAGGTATTTATAGTGTAAATAAGATCAAATGTGAATGAATGGGTAGGGCAGAATGGATATTTGTAAAACTTTTGTTAATGTAATTATCATTTTATTTCAATTGAAGTCTTATGACATGTTTGTTATTGTTTTTTAAGTACTGTATTATATTGCTCAGTCATTGTACAAAAACTTGCTATTTTAATTAATCATATACATGTAAGCAAGTGATTGTTTTTCAAAAATGAAACATTAATATCTATTGTATTGAGTCGCATTTGCATTATAAGAATATAATTGTTTTACTGTATGACCAATAGCTGTTGTTTTTATTATTTATTTTTATATTTTTTAACAATATTTAATTATTGCTTACATTCCATAAAATATGATTCCATATGAACAATCATTGTCTTAATTTTTGCAAACATTAAAAACTTTTTAAATTTATTACAGACAAGTTTCGTTTTAGAAGCATTTAATCTAAAAAAAGAATCCATATACTTTTTTATAAATTGATGAGCAATTGTAAGGTTTGGTTTGGTTTTTACTGTGAGTGTATTGTGCATAATATTTGTAATTATTTTCTAGATTTTAAGATTATAAGCACAAGTAAAAATGAAAATCTAAAAAATTCAAGCCATAATTTTATTGTATGTATATTATTTATGTTTATCAAATTTTCCAACAACTTGATTTTATATCGGTATACCATATTTTAAAGCGTTTCTTTATAAATAGGTTTCCTGTAATACATTTATTATCTCATAAGAGTTGAATACGCTTAAAAAATAATTTTATTATAATGAAAATTTGTTACCATATTGTGCATTATTTTTAGTGCATTTAATATAATTCAAAATAAATAAGTATTCATACATAATTATGTGCGGTACATCAATATTTCATTCAGGTCTAATTATAACATTAACAATATCAAAATTAATACGAAAACACATTGTGAATTTGATAAATTATTTAAAATACATTATGTTTTATATATAAAAATTATTTTTCTTTCTACCTTTTTGTAAACTTCCTTTAATTTTCCTTACATTTTATTCCTGTTTAATTAATTATGGTTGCTATGATTTTTAACCAAATAACAAGATACTACTGTATACTGTTCATCTGAATTATGTAATTTGGCCAGCCTGTTATTACAGAGGTCACTGCAACTGACTTCTATTCTTGGGGTCGTAAGTTCCATTCCCAGTCAGATTACTATTATTTAATGTCACCCTTCATTATCTGCATAGCATTAATGTGCAAAACAGAAAAAATTGATTTTATAATTTAACTCACATGGGAAGAGAATCTTCCAACCTCCTAAATATCTACAAATTACGCACAAATTATTACTTAACATTAAATTTTGTGATTTCATTGCTGTGCAGGGAAATTAACGTGTTGTAGCTTTGGTAGTATGATGCTCTAAGTTAAACTATTTTTTTTTTTTACTGGACATTCAGATATCCCACAGATATTGACATTGCTCCTGGCTATAAAATGCAATAGGTTTTTTATAACATAATCTATGAGATGAACTCAAATTTTTAAATACTCACTGTATTCACATACTCAAATTTCTGGAATACTTAGTGGACATGGAAATCTGTTCTTCCGGTAAAGACATTCATTCAAAATCTTTGCATAAACCCAATAATTTCTGCTACCTTTAATTTTTATTTAACTAATGTCAGATTGACTACTTGGTTATTAAAAAGCATTTGGTTATTAAACAGTAATAGTTGATAGTGAGTGGGTTTGAGTGAGGTGAAAGTTTTCCAGATCCTAACTGGGAATTGAAACTGCTTTGACTCTGCAGTCTTAATAATGTACCATTGCCTCACCAAGGTAATCTTCTCTACATTCTGTTCAGATGATGTGGATACTTTTGTGCACATGGACGCAAACTTATCGTACAAATTAGAATAATCTATTGTTCACTTCATAATTTGAAAAGATTAGGTATTGGACTAAACCACCCGAAAGAATAAATGAAAAATCATTGCAGTGAAACCACTACAATTAAATATATTTTGATTAAATTACCTAAATCTCTTCTCCATGGTATCTATAGACACAGACTGAAGAAAAGGGTAATGTATGTGGTACACAGGGTGAAGAAAACTGTGTACAATTGGTAAATATTTGAAGATGACACACTTATTGTACTAAGTAAGAAACCATGTAGTTTTGCCTAATATGTAATTAAAGTAATATGTAAGTTAAATTATAAGCTCTTAAGTTTTTGACATGACCTATCTTCCTTTGGGAGTCTCCTGGGCTCCAGTTAACAAAAGATAGTTTGATCCAAGTTAATAACAGTAAAGAGTAGTGTTTAAACTTCAATTTTTTTCAGAGCGTATTAGTTCTAATAAATCGGAGTATTTGAGCTAAGAATTAAATAGTTAGTGTATCTAATGGGAAGATTAATTAATAATAAGGTACTGAAGAGTAGTAACCCACTGGGTTGGTCTAGCAGTAAGGATGTTGCTGCAAGTCATCTGATTAACGACTCATTTTCGGAGACAAAGGTTCTGTGGTTCAAATCCTAGTTATAGTAGTTACTTTTATATATGGATTTGAATACTATAATGGTTACTGGTGTACTTTTATGGTTGGGATTCAATTAACAGTACGCCTACTCTCTCAGGAATGGTTTGCCTAAGTCTGTACAAGACTACACCTCATTTACACATCAAATGTATCATTGCATCTTTTTGGGTCATGGGGTTGCTTATTGCTCAGTTGAACAGATTGTAACAAACCACACGTTGTTGTTGTTTAGGTCATCAGCTGAAAAGCTGGTTTGAACCTGTAGAGGTTTTACTAAGTAAAATGAGGAGTGAGGTGGTTTACCATTGCCTTCCTCACTGAATAGAAAAGTAACGCTTATCAGCATGCCGAGCCCTCTGAAAAGCACAAATTTTCCACTCTGCAATGACACCTTCACTTCATTCACCACAGGGTCTGGCTGTATAATGAAATCCATTACTTCCAGAGGTGATAACTCTGATTAGTGTTGTTTACACCTCTACCTCTTCTGTTCTTAAATGATTCAGTCATATAATTGGCTGACCATGTGATAAGAAACAGAACTATTTATTTTAGCCCAGCAACGAACAGATTGAGAGTAAATAATTTGACTCTCCACCTGTCTGTTATGGGCAAAACCACACATTAGGGATTTAAATAAAAATATAAAAAGTTGTGTTCTTTCAATCAACATCTCCTGTAAAAATATTCTCTTTTTTTTGCCATGTCCTCTTAATAAAGTCAGTATAGCATGCTCCTTAACTATCAATACATAAAATCTCAGTTCTTCTTTTATTAACACAGGAGCAATTTACATAAACTTTGCAAAGGTGATTATTGCCTTTTCTAGGAATGGTTTAAATACAAACCTATTAGTGATAATTTTTTAAATTGTTATCTATCACTTTCCTTTGTCTGTCACACCCAGTTGTCAACAACTACATGAGATAGCAACAAACAATTTTTGGATTTGTTGTCTACACAAAACGTTAGTGGGCCTAGATTGGGGTTTAAGTTCCGGTTTCGACCGTAAGTGAGCCAAAAATAGTGTTATTCGATTCCTCTTAATGAGTAGGTACAGAAATCATTGGGTTTGAAGTTCTGGTTTCGACCTGAAGTGGCTCAAAACCAGAAGTCAAGAAATCAAAGTCAGAATTTGGAAACAAAAACAGTGTCATTCGATTCCTCTTAAAGAGTAGATAACAGAAATCACTAATGGTTTTTGCCATTAGTTATGGTTTTTCCAGTCAAAGGTAGGCTCTAAGCCTTTTAAAGAATTGCTACCAGCCATGGGATGTGTCATCTCATGAAAGGGATTTGTTCATTTATAATAGTTTTAGTATTTTCTTGAGGCAGCCCAGTCTGTCAGCTGTTGTTTGTGCAAGCAAGATTCAGTTCACAAGTACACACAGTTGAAATGAAGTCTCACTCTAAAAGATAAAATTGGTGTATATACTGAAACAGAAAAAAATGCATGAAGAGTGTAACAAACAAAATAGCTAAGTTTATTAAAAATGTTACAGCTTATTATTGATTGTGTAAAGGGATTTTAAAATGAATGAAACTGAATGAATTACTGTTGAAATAAATGAAATAATAAATAAATAAAGACACAATTGAATTTGATTATATTATATGATATTTAATGAACGATTGAAATTTGATAAAAAAAATTAAATTGACAAGAAATTGATTCACAAAAATTATTACTTACTGATCTTTGAATTTTATTTATTTATTGATGACACTTCAAATATAATATTAAGTTTTAATGAATTTAAATTGAAATAATAATGTATTTTAAATGAATTTATGATTAATAAAAATGAGCTCAAGTTTAATGAAAATTTTAAATACATATATTTACGTAGCTTGTGAAGTTCTTGGAGATGTGCCGTGTACCATTGACCTGGATTGAATGGGGGACTGGACCATTGTTACAATCGGTTTTATAGTTTTAATAGATTCTTTCAAAAATTTCATTTGTTGGTTTCAAATTCGTTGTTATATTGAATTCAGTTTCTTAATTCATTTATATCTTGATGTTATCTTAGTTTCTTTTATAAAATTCATTTAATTGAAATTATTTATTAAAATTTATATATTCATTTGTTTTTTGAGTAGCTTCACTTGTATTAAGTTGAACAATCTGGCTTCTGGAATTATTATTTACATGAAATATTTCTTATTAAATTTTAGTTTTATATACATAATTCTTGCTATAAAATATTAAGATAATAAATGAAAATTATTTATCTTGATGTTTAATGATTTACTATTATTTAAAATATTTCTTTGAAAATCCAACAATTAACTTTTACTCTTGTCACTTGATCAACAATATTATGTATAATAGATTTCTATTCTACAATCGGTATAACATAAAAGTTAGAAAACTGAAAACAAGGATAAGGAGAATAAGCTTATTGACTTGAAAATTAATGACTCATTTTCCAATGGTTTTGTAAATGTCATTAAAATCTCCTTATGCAATGGAAAAAAATAGTAGAGAGAAAATACATATGGCTCATAGTTCAACTAGCCTGTATAGTTGGTTACATGTATATTTTCAAAGCAAGGAGGAAGAGTAGACACACCAACAGCACATTTTGCTTCACCAGTTCTAATTTAACAAGTAGTTAGGTAGAAACAAGGGAAGCAATGTTAAAATAACCAGCTGTCCCACACAAGCACACACTTTTTATTGGGTGTTCAGGCTAAAAATTCAAGCTGACGGAAAGCAGTAAAAACAAATTAGCTCAAATATTCAGAAAACGAGATAACAAGTAATAGGCAACAGAAAACAAACTGACTGCTTCATTGGTGTAATGGTTTGTGTGCTACGCTGCAAAGCATTACAAGATTGATTTCTGGCCAGGGTCTAGAAAATTATTACCTACTAGTTATAGATACTTTAGTCACGAGATTCCCTTTAGCGTATAGCTTAACTACAAGTACTAGGATTATACTAAAACATAAATGTAACAAGAAGTGACTAAGTGAGTGTTTTTACACAGTAGGCATACCTACCATATTTATAATAATATTTACGTAATAGACCTACAAGTCAAAAATGTTGATCTTTTTAACACATCTCAAAAGGTTGTGTGAGGTAAAGTAGGAAGAAAATACTAACCTACTATCCTTTCCCTCATATTACAGACCAACCACATCAACTACATTGACTTTAGTATCCAAGTATCAAAAGTGGGAAATTACTTCACGTTTTTATCTGCTGTAAAAAACTTTTCTTATCACATTATTTTGCTTATTTCTGTGTTTTTGTTTTTAAGGCCACAGTTTAAAAAATTATCACAACATATTATAACATGAATTTTAGCAAACATGCCAATTACCCACTTCTTGTAGGACACAGAAAAATTAGTAAATAAGGCAATTTTAAACAAAATTGTAGGAGCCATTTTAGAGAAAATTGCATTATCAATCTACTACTTCTCGTTGACCCATTTTGATGAAAATGTTCATGTCCCCTTGAGATACCTAACTTAAGTTCCAAGTTGAAGTTTGCTAAGATATTTGGTTTTTGGGATATTTTGTTCACACACACACTCAGACCAATTGATAAAACCTTTTTTTTGGGTTCAGGGGACCTGAAGAGATAGGTAGCTGTACGAGGTGTGGCTATTAAATAACAAGACTGACATTGTAAAAAATTTAATTTTAACATAATCACTTATTGTCACCTTCAATATACACTCCTCTATCCCTACAACGCTCCATGTGAATTTTCCATTGTTGGAAACAGTGCTGGAAGTCATCTTCTGTCAGCTCCTTCAGGACACTCGTCGCTTTCTCTTTTACAGCTTCCACAGACTCAAATCTTGTCCCTTTATGCAGATTTCACCTTAGGGATCAGGTAGAAGTCACATGGTGCAAGATCTGGTGAATAAGGTGGATGTTCTAATACTGAGATGCTGTACTTGGCTAGGAACCTCTTGACAGATAACGCGGAATGAGCTGGCGCATTGTCTTGGTGGAGAACCCATGATTTGTCCTTCCACATTTCGGGGCATTTTTTCCTTACTCTTTGACGTAGTTTAGAAAGTACCTCAAGGTTGTCATATTGATTATTGTTTGACCTTCAGGAACCCAGTGAAGGTACACAATCCCATGGATATAAAAAAAAACAATCATCGTTGCTTTAAATTTTTACTTGCTCATTCGAGCTTTATTGGCTCTCGGTGAAGTTCGGCTCTTCCAATGCATGGATTGGTGCTTTGTTTCCGGATCATAAGTAAAAAACCACGTTTCGTCACATGTTATTATCTTCTAGCTGTTCCCTAAGGTGAAATCTGCATTAAAAGGAACAAGATTTGAATCTGTGGAAGCTGTAAAAGAGAAAGCAGCACGTGTCCTGAAGGAGTTGACAGAAGATGACTTCCAGCACTGTTACCAACAATGGAAAATTCGCATGAAGCGTTATAGGGATAGAGAAGTGACAATAACTGATTATGTATAAAATAAAAATAAAATTTTTACGTCAGTCTCGTTATTTAATAGCCACACTTTGTATTTCTATTGAAAAGTCAATTTCCTAAAATCTACATGAAAACAATACAAATTTCTTTCCCCATATTATTTTCATGTAGGGCAAGAGAATGTAAAAATAGAAACAGACTAGTCTGGACTAGTATGTTTTCACAGTATTGATACTTCATGGATGAAGATTTTTTGTTGAGCATAACAAGAAGCATCTGGAAATTCTTCTTATAGTTTTGAGCTATATCAAAATGTTCTAACTCAAAAACATATTTTTTTGTTTTTGGTTCAATCTGCTGTAAAGAACTGTTTTAAAATATTATTTTGCTTATTGCAATCAACAGCGTTTTTAAACTCAGAAAGGATTCAATATGCTATTACTTATGTTGAAGAGTGTAATAAAATAACTAAATTATGTACTAACTTATTTCTTTAGTTTATTTCAAGTTGTATGAGGTGCTCAGTCACTAATGACCGACTGCTGGTCATCTGTGATTACTGATGGGAGATTAAAGTAAGTCTTGACCCTGAATCTGAGCTGGAAATGGAATGAGACCATTTTGCTCTGCAGTCAAACATGCTACAGCTGCCCCGTGGAGGCGCCACACCAATTTTGTATGACTATTTTCATATATTTCACTATTATTGATGAATAATGTTTATTTACATTGGTACAAGGTACATATCAGTATTAAATTGATGCAAACAGTTAATCTTAACGCATAAACATTTTAAAATGTAGTCATATTGGTAAGTAAATACCGATCCACTACAAATAAACAATATTTAAAATTTCCCACCATCGCGCTGCAACAGTTTAACCTGTTAGTTATTTAATGTGGATTATAAAGTAATTAGTTAAGGTTAAAATTATTTTATTCACAATAAAAAATAATTCTAATTGTTTGTATGTACTAAATGAGGAATTCTACCAAATATAATCTGTCAATGTTGGCCTAAATTACGTTGTCAGTTCTGCGCGTATGGTTACATGGGCGAAATAAAATTTGGCAGGCAGTGACGTCTTGCAAAGTGTTGTATAGTGTATGTATTTTGTGTTTTAGTTTTGTTAACTATAATTGTGTTGTACATTTTTGGTGGTTTTTATTATAGTGCAGATTTAAATAAATTAAATACTTCTTCATTAACAATCAGTGTTTAGTGGGTAAGAATTAGTGGTGGCGTACAAAAAATGTTTGCTGTCTGTCCAGCCTAGAACATAACAGGTGAGTTTTATCGAGCTCGATAGAATTTCGAATTTTATACTAATTATTGTACTTGTAGCTGCCCGAAAAAATTATTTGACTATTGTAATTCCGTTTTCTGATTTCGAGTGTGCTTTTTATTGTACGTTTTCGGATTTCAGCTGATAACTCGGAACAGATTGATGGATTTGTCAATTTATCTGGGTATCTGACATAGGCCGGTGACTTTATACTGATAGTTATAAAAGAAAAAAATGTTAAGAGACTTATTACGTACTTTTTCTCAGCTTATCAGTAGATCAGGTTATACGCAAATATTTCTCGTAGCATTCTATCTCTTCTTAATTTTTTAGGGTTAAAAAAGGAGTGCCCTTTGTCCTGTTTACGAACTTATTATGTACTACGAAAATAGTTTATCATAATGTTTAAAACAAAATTATTAGGCTACAACATTAGGTATGGAACATTCAAACCTTTTTTTTTAAAATTTTTCCCCAAATTCGAAGTAGGCACAATATTTTATGGATATATTTTCGAACCCTAATTCTCTATAATTCTGATATTGCAGGTTGAATTGATTGGTGATGTATGAATACTCGGGGACCAAAACTTTTGTTTTGCTAGTAGATACCTGCTTCAATGCTGTATTAGTATATGATGAAAATGTCCCACAATGAATTTTCTAGATTAATTATTAAGGCCCTACGAATGAAGCCACAGTTGGGCCTATGACTTCTCTGACAGCCCTGTCAGCTGGTTAGTTGCTTGGTAAGGTTATACCAGATTTCCAGAATTAATATGGAGAGTTAAGCAAATGATATTACCTTTGGGGTCTTTCTGAGCGATGAAGTAATTTTACACTTTTGACTCTTTCATACTCCAAGTCAGTGCAGTTGATGTAGTCGGTCTGTAGTATAAAAGATAGTAGGTTAGTATTTTTTTCGCTACTTTTCCTCACACAACACAACCTTTTCAGATGTTTTTAAAGGATCAAAATTTTTAACTTGTAGGCCTATTACATAAATATAATTATAAATATAGTAGGTAGGTCTACTGCATAAAAAGATTCACTTAGTCACTTCGTTACATTTCTGTTTTAGTATAGGCCTACTTGTAGTTTAGCTAACGTATTTTTTAAATTTTACTTGAAAAATATAAAATAACAATACTGCACTATTATAATTTTGTAAATATATTAATTTAACCAGACTACAGATGCAAACAGTTCTTTTTAAATATAAATGTATACTTAATATTTTAATTCTGGAATGCAAAGCTAGTTTTGAAAATGGATATTTTAAAACTTTAAAGGGAAACATTAAGATGGAATTCTAGTAATAATTGAATCTTCTACTGCAACATAATTCGGTAATTCTCTCACCTTTTAGAGAGCCCCTGTACCACGGTAAATAGAAGAGTGCCCTATACCATTTTGTGTGCTCAATTTTACCAAAAAATTAGCCAAAATTTAGGCTATCTAAAAAATTCGTATTAGATACATTTTGTTATCATGTTAAAAATGTTACTATTAGGAAACAGAATGTCTATCTTGTTTCTTAGAGTATATTTTTAATCTTATATATTGTAGTGTGTTTAGCTGCCTTGTTAAGTTGTGTATTTTACTGTCTAAATTATGTTAGATTCATAGCCCTAATATTGCTTTTTTTTAACAACTTTGAAAGTTAAGGTTGATGTCTGTAAGGTGAATGATTGGATATTGGTTTGTTAGTGTGTGGTTTGGGTCAAGTATGCTAAATGTTTCATTATTGAAAGTACAGACCGTCAATGAATTTTCAAATTTCTGTTTTAAGCTTTATTAGTATGAGGTAACTTACTGGCTTGGTCTATTGGGAAACTTATCGCAGCAAGTCAGCGGTTTAACAATTACAAATATTTGTGAATATGGTAATTGGGTTGATTTAGTTGTCATTAACAATTACCTAATCATATTATTGTTTGATGCTTACGTAATTATTATAAAGCAATGTAAAATATTTTAAGAAAACTTACTATTATTATCAGAAACCAAATTTTTAAGGATCATTGTTTTATATCCTGGACGGCATATAGCTGTGCACATTGAGACATTGCTGTGTTCCCGCACTATTAACTAACTTGAAAATATTTACTATTGTTTTCTATCAATGTTTTTACGGTAAATAATTTCGCTTCATGCATCATTTTATAGATTTATTTTAATATACACAAAATTTTAATAATACAAAGTTGTGCTTCATTTTTACGGAAAAATATTAACGAATACATTTACTTAATATAATTATTTATTTTATTTTCTTGTACAATTAATTAATTTATAAATGGTTGCCACATTTTTGCTTACCTTAAATGTATTAGAAAGCCATTCAATTTCTACTATTAAAGTCAATTCTTTCTTTAATCACTGTTAGCAGTAACACAGCTGTCAGAAGCCGATGTTCTGTTAAATGAAAGTTGTATAGCAACCTACGGACGACAAATTTATTAAAATTATCCATTTTATAAATTAAATTTTACGCATGTAAAGCTTGAAACTTTCAATAAAAAAATTTAACAATAAACCGAGAAAATAACCTGAATATCACCGAAGTTTTGAATTAAATTTTACGCATGAAAGCTTGAAACTTTCAATAAACCGAGGAATAACCTAACTTTATACACGAAATGCTTTCGCCACACTGTAATTCATCAATCTAGGTGGTTCAGCATGATTATTAATTGGGCTATATTTAGACTGCGTAGGCTTACAATTTGTATACTATGTGGTACATAAATACAAACTGTGTACGCTGCGTTACTTGATGTTTTTCAAAAAGGGAATAATTATTGCTGTCCTATTGTTCTATCTCTCTCACATGCTATGTGCAAAGCTACCGGCCAGGCAGTATACCATTCTTGCATCTTTAATCACTGTAGGTTCTTTCTTTGCTTTAGTCATTTTTAACATTTATAATGAAACAAAGCTCATACACAAATATACATTTGTATGCAACATCGAAGTAAATCTTGTATGGTATCTATGTAAAGCTATAAATGGCACAAATAGGGTTCATTTGGTTTGGTTTGGATTCGGTTGAGTCTTACAATAAAGGCTCTGTGGTTTAGAAATCACACACATCATACAAGACTCCTTTCATGTCGGTTTTGTGTATTCTAATTAAACTGAACAGTATTTTAAATAGTAAGTGCTTTCTAATGTTACCTCTATAAAGTAACCTGGACAACTTTTGATCTTCAGTGTATTCATGTATTTGTCATATTTGTGTTTGTTTTGTTTGTAGCTTACTATAAATGTAGTACTTATAATCTTCTTGAACAATTAATCTATCGTAAGTTAAGTTTTTGCACAGTTTGATTTTAAATATTACTTCTTTTTATTTTTCTCATTGAAGAGTTAGTTTTGTAATTTTTGTCTACCATGAAAAATGTATAAAACCATTTTATATATCTAACAAAATTAATATTTTTTTCTCTTGTACATTTATTTTATATCTATGGATGTGACTGAGATAACATAAATGCATTTGAGGTAAGAAGTTATTTAGAGCTTTTTTATCCATTTTTCAATGCTTTTCACCAGTGGCTGACCTGTTAGTATAGTGGTAAACACAAGTGGCTTCGATGACAAAGGGCCTGGGTTTGATTCAGGTCTGGTATCTTTTAATCGTAATTAAACAATGTTAAATGAAAAACAACCCCATTTTAATCATGAAAGAATGATGCTAAATGAAAATCAACCTCTGTTGGTTGATATTTTGATGGCAAATATACGGAAAATCACATAGGATATGAACTTTAATACTAAGCTCTGTAGAAAAAAAACTTAAAATAAGAGTTTATAAGTCTTATAATAAGAGTTTGCTGGTTTTTTAATTTTCTATAATTTTATAAGACTATATATTTTTGTTGTAAAACGCGTACCAATGTCACAATTTTTTTCAAACCTATTTTTTATCAATTTCAATGAGCAAAACATAGAAAATCACTATTTGACTATACCTATGTGTTTTTTAAGCTCAGGGGACCTGAAAATGTGTATTCTGGAAAAAATTGACTTCAAAAAATCAACATGAAAACAGTACTGATCTTCCTTTTATTCTGTATGGGACAAGAGAAAGTGAAAACTGGCTTTTTATAAAACAAGTAAACGACTTGTTGTGGGGTTTAGAAAAGTCTTTTTGCTAGTCCCAAAAAGCGTTACTGTATGTGTTTCATTGTAAGAAAAAATGCTGAGATATTTTTTATCCTATTCTTTGTAATTTTTTGGTTTTCCACGATGTAAATTACCCAAATGTATATTTCCTGGTTGAAAAATCTAAAAATGTGGTACTCGAAAATGACAACACAACTGTTTCGAGCAGCAGTGGATAAGGTTCAGATTGTTAATATGGTGGCCAACATCTGGAGCCCATAGGAACCTAAAGAAGAATAAGGTATTTACACAATATATTTTGCAACGGTAATGGCCATTTTCTGCATCCCATCCTCCAAACTGGCTTATCTCGTCCCATCTGGTCCTCCGTCCCTCTTGACTCGCATCGCCTCCTCTATCTCCCTATTCCAAGCACTCCAAGGTCGTCCTTTAAGTCTTCGATTCGAGCGCTCACACTTCCAAATGTTCCTCGGCAACTTCTCCGCTATACGCCCACACCACAATAATTGCCTCTCTGATACCCAGGCTGTTATTGGAATCCCGACTCCTACCAACTCTGTAATAGTCTGATTTCTCACACGATCCAGTAAGGTAAGCTTACAGCACTGTCTCCAAAACATCATTCCCGTTACAAGCAGCCTCTTCTTCATCCTTTCATCCAACACCCACACCTCTGCTCCCTACTACTTTCTACCAACGACATATAAATGTATTGCTTTGTCGACTTTAACAAAATTTCATTTCTTAGCGATGGGTGGAACTTTCCCTCTTCTAACCTTCTTCAAAACATCCTCATCGTCTGTACCATCCACAGTTAAGGTTGCCCCCAAATACTCAAAATCCTTTACAGCCTCAATAGACCCCAAGGAAGTCCTTAAATCGACCCCTTTACCACCACCACCACCACCTCCATATTCTTTGTCTTTTATGTACAGGTTGATCTCCAGACCCCATTTATAAAACTCCTCTGTTAACTTCATCATAATACAGAATGTTCCTCCTGTCCTCTGACAATACCACCTGATCATCTGCAAATAGAAGACAATGTAAATGAGTTTATAAATTTGTTTTCCATTTTATGTTCATTACGTTTGTTACTGTGGCTCCATGTTTGTAGATGCAACCTTAGATGCATTAAAATTTTCTCTTGCCATGGTTTAAATCTTGTGACTGTGCGTACATGACTATCATTTGTAAAGTTCAAGAGCAAACCTTGATGGCAAGAAATTCCATATTCCCTTTGTTAGTTTTTAGGAGGCACCTTGTAAAACAAAATTGATTGTCAAAACTAGTATTAGTAACTACTGTATAACTCTTTTGCTAAAGGTATGCTCCCCGTGAACAGAGTGTCTAGCGTACTATTCGTTAAAAATTAATCCAATACATTTGTGTGTTCTCATTAATGAGATATGCTATGTAGTCTGGAATGATGTCAGGGGCTACAGTAGTACAGGCAGTACTTTTTACCCTGTCCACCTCGTCTCTTCTTAGCTACCTTTCAGTAGTCAAGGACAGGGGAAATTTTGAGCTCGTGAGTTATAATGGTATACATTGAATAATTCCAAATTATGTTCAAAGAATTGGAACATATAATTTGCTTTGTAGAATATTGTTAAAATTTATTAAGTTATTAGGCTTTTTGCTGAGTAGGTAATCACAGCTTATTAAATTGTAATTGGCAATTTTAAATTAATTGTTTGTATTGCATTTAATTTTGCTAATAAAGAATTTTTAGCGTATTTAGTTTATTCTATAATTTTTTTCATATAAACAACTGAGATCCATTGCAAAATATTACAGTAAATAATAACTGATGTAAACCCAAGATGTGGCATTGACATTACAAAGCCTTTTCTGTAATGGTTAACTGTCTAAAGACCATCAACAGAAATGTGAATATAATCTTGGTACTCACTTATAAATGCTGTTTAATTAACTACACTTGTTCTATTTTCTGTCCTACTGACATTTGTAAACACTCAATTTTTATTTTCTCCACACGTTTTATGATGAAAAAAATTTTAAGAATTAATTAAAGTGTTTTCACCTTCTGCTTTTACTCTATTTTTGACAGTTAATGTAACATTGTAGTTACAAAAAAAAACTTGTTCTGGGTTGGATTTCCAACAAAATGTTTAAAATAAAATTTATATTAATTGATTATTAAAAACTCTGTCTGAAGAAAACTATGTGTCAAATCAACACACCTGTTTGACCATACCATATCAGATTTGATTGAATTCAAAGTAGAGATAACCTCTATTTAGAGTAAAATTATTAAAATAAATGTACCAGTTTTGAAAATATTAAAGTTTCCAAAAAAAAGCTAAACAACTGACACATTTTGAAATTGTAGCATCTCTTCTAGTTACATTTAAAAGATGGAAAGAATGTAATTTTGAAGCATTTTGAATGTGCTTTCCTATGTTGTACAAAGTAATATAGGTTAAAAGGAAAAAGTTTTTCAAATTCCAGAAGTAAAGTTTTGATTTTGAATTGAAAAAATAAATAGTTCGTTCATATTAATGTTACAAAGTTTGAAAATTTTATAACAGTGAGTTTATAGCAAGAATAACTTTAAGTAACTTACCTACTTTGGTTTTCATAAGTATCGGGCTGTAACATAAGTGGTGTTAACACCATTAAAATAAAATATAAAAAATATGTAAATATAATAAAAATAATAATATAGGCCTAATATAATAAAATATTTTAAAATGAGTAAAACAGAACTCGTATTTAAAAAAACATATTTAAAATATTAAAAACATTCATTTATTTAACATTTATTTAAAACATATTTTCTATTTTTTTATGTATTAAATATAATAAAATATTTTAAAATGAGTAAAACAGAACTCTGAAATAGTTTTGTGAATTGTGTAATGTTTTTTTCTTTGCATGCTGGTATCAGCAAGACGAATGGTAGAAAGTGAGTGTGGCAAGAAATATCTTGGAGTAGCAAACTACGAGTTAGAGCCAGAGGTCGTGTAGATTGGGGTGGTGCTAGTGACGAAGTTCTTGACATGCGTCACGTGGAGGGTAGTTGATACCGGGGTAAAAAAAAACACGCAATCTAGGAAGCGAAAACGTGGTTTAAAAATTATTTTTTCAGTTTTTCAACATCTTATTTTAAAAATTAAAAAAATAATTCGTGAGAAGACGTGTAACTTTTAGGGATATTAACAATGGAATCTTTCTAAAAAAAAATGTAGTGGAGATTTTTATTTGACTTTATTCTGATTTTCTTGCTTGTGTTGTAAAAATTTGTCTTTTTCAAAATATTATATCGACTTCTGTAAGTTAATATTCTGATTCACGTCCGCTATTTAATTTATCCTGACACAAGTCCTTTATTTTCTGATGAAACACCTTAAAAGAACGTTCGAATGGAAGTTGTTGAGAAGTTGTGTTGGCATTATTTATTTTTGTTCGGTATTGGTATTTTTTCTTTAAGGAATAAATCTTAAAAGTCAACTTACTAACGAGATGACGTCAGATATTTTTTGAGCAGTTTTGCGACTCATTAAAATCGGTTCGGCCGTTACCGGGACAGACATACTTTCACTTTTATTCGCAGGTAGGCCTATTCACCATATGCATTGCAAATACTATACATAAATAAGTTTATGTGTTTATTTTTCGTGTCCATTTTTAATTACCGACTCTTAACGACTTGGTACTTTAATTAACCTGTAGTTTTAGTACTCCAGTCTTCTATTCAATGAATGTTACCTATTGTTAAGTACCATTTCGATTAACAGTTAAACACATATATATTACTCGGTGAACTACTAAGTGTTATCAAGTTGTATAATCACTGTACTTTACCAGTTTGTTGTTTAAAGGAGGGGTGGCGAAGAAACTTGTATTCTGTCTTTGAAGACTTAATTAGTTCGACCGTTTTGATTATAAAATATATAATTTTAATTTTTTAAGTCTTAACTTCGGGTAATTTGTTGTAAGTTATGATATTATATCCAATACTCATTCATTTTGTTTTTGTAATAACCGCATAGTGCAACTACAGGGCAGAAACAAAATCGGTAATTTTGATAACGCATTGGAATGATTAATAGTCCTAGTCTTTTAAATTTTGTACGTAATTTTTTTTATTATGGTTTTAGGAAAATTGTGCCAATATCTGTATACCGACGTACCCTTAAGTATGTTACTCTAGGATTAACTTTTAACGAAAAATCCACAGATTTATTTTATCTACTCCGTACGTATTTTCTGCTTTTATTTGTTATCAGGAACTGTATTTTTGACAACCATTCAGTTTGGTTGCTAGTTTTACTGTATTTTTTGCTTGGAGAATTTGAACAGGAATCTCTGTGGAGTTTTTGCATGGCTGTCAGTTGATCACCGTACAAGATTGCTCGCTCATCTGGTGTTGTCTAACAATTAATAGCACCTGTATACCAGCTGACTAGCTGGGCTGTTCCAAAGACTTGTTCGTTAATAAATGAAAAATGTACAGTAGAAACAGGAAGGATTCTTCTGAATCAGTCCGAATGAATGAAATCTTTTCTCTTTGCCCATGTTTTATTCGTTCTTTATGTCCTTAAGTCACATTTTTAAATTCACTGAAGAAACCAAATTTGTGTATCTGAAGTTCTTTTACTTCAGAACTCTTACGTATGACCTCTTTTGATCATACGGTGTGTTGGTCGAGTAGGCCTACATCACGTTCAGTGAAAAAGTAGAATTTTCACGGTTTTCTGGTCGATACATATCTCACCCAGTTTGACCCTCTGCACTTGTCATGTTTCTTTCTGATCCTTAGACTTTACAAAAATATATAATCTGGGCATAAAAACATCCAAAATTCGCTTGTGGAGAAAATCTAAAAGTATGAAAATAATCGACCATAAACGTATTATTTAATTTTAAAGGAATTTAGTGAATGGTACGGCGAAATACGCAAAATAATGTAAACACCAGCACTTAGATTTTTTTTGTTTTTTTTTTTACTCCTTTGGTTCATCTTGCGAGTAAACGTTTTTGGTGTAACTGAAGCATCAAAACCGGGGCTTCCTTGTCACACCTATGTAAATTAAGTTTATTTGTTTCATTACGAAAGTCTTTTTAGTGAACAAAAGAGAATATTGTGGTGGTTATAATTAATTTCCTCTCGATTTAATTTGTTCCTAAAGTCAGTATGTTTTGTGTAAGTTATTGTATTCTTTCAGAATAGACAAAAAAATCTTAATTAGTAAATTTACAACTTCGGTAATTAAGTAGTAATTTTTTTATATATAGATCTTGACTAATGGAATAAAGCTAGTGTTTTTGTTACACAAAGCAACCTTTGTAAGTTGCTTCATAAAAGAATATATTACTGACACTTTTTTTCTTAGTGTTCTATAAAAAATATTTTATAGGCTATGTTAACTTACCTGTTTATGTTAGGTTTTTTTACAGTCTACATAGTGTTTTACCTCTATTATAAATGTTACGTACTTAAGTATTCAGACACGTCCGTGTTTGACATCCGTGAATGTGATACACACGCGTAGTGGGTTAAGACTAAGCTCCTCACACATTTTGAATTCCATGAAGTTTTTACTAACAGTAAGCTATGCAATGGTCACAGGTTTCAAAAACTGTGTTTTCTCTTATTTGTTTCCCTCGAGTTAAAATTATACTATCCGGCTTAAATTAGTGGTAGTTTAAAATGTTGTTTCTTTGTAAAAATTATCTAAAGAATACTTTGCCTTGGTCTTATACGCAGAAGAGATATGACTTGTTTTTAAAACGGGTAAAGGTCAAAGAAAATTAATTAATATGAAATTCCACCAGAAATATGTCTGCTTAACGCCTTTGAAATTTTCTTTGAAATCAGTTTTTTATATTTTGTATTTTGTTTACGAAAGCTAAATTTATTTAAACATGCACATTTATTTCATAATTTAATAAACATGCCAAAAACAGACATCTTTCTTTATATTTTCTATCGATTGGGTTCTAATAACTCGTTTTTCTTGTGAATAATTTCAATTGCCTATAATCAAATTGGTCTGATTCTGTCTGTTTTAGGATTTTCAGTATCTTGTTTTGCAAAACGTGTAGGTTTAGTATGTAAAATATATGAACAAAAAAAGTTTTCATTGAGTGACTTAGTAACCCCTTAGTGATCACTAACTTCCCGATCACGTAAAGGCTGATATTGGAAAATTTGTTCCTTAGGGGCAGAACAGAATAGCTACATAGTCTACATAGTGACATCTTAATTAGTAAATTTACAACATCTTAATAAACATCTTAAACATCTTGCTCCATGGAGTAAAAAGGGGTGATAATCATGATGTAATAGAAATTATTTTTATACGTTCCCTAAGTGCTATAATTCTAAAAATCGTTTTGCGTATTCTAAAACTAATAGTAATTTTTATTCACCCAGCCAAATAAATCGGACGGCTTTAAAACTATCAGATTTATTTCTGATTACAACCACAAACTTGTATTTAAAATTACCGCTTGACTTGGCAATGAAATGCTTTTTTCAGAATATACTTTTATTATGCATTGACAGTCAACTTAGTTTTTGGAGTCTACAAATGTATAAAAATCCCTTCTCAGTATCTCTTACAATAATATTTGCTTAAATTTTTCAGTATGCTGCTGTTTTGGCGGCCTATTGCATTCTTAAAAAACATTTCCCTACTTTTGATTTCTTCCTCATAAGAATATTATTAGTAAGGTCTTGGATTCGAATCCCACTCAGGCACGGCATATTTACATACGTTACAAAAAATCATTTCATCCTTCACAGTTACAACCCAACGTCATCGCTAAGGACCACTGTAGTTGATGCGACGGTAAATAAACAAAGAAAAAAAAGAATCATTACTCTACGAAATTTGCCTATCATAAATTAAATGTTGTTTGAGAGAGTGTTATATCCAGTGGGACGCTATATATTTGTTGAAGAAGACATTTTGTCTTCGTTGACTTATCTTACGCATACAAAATTACTTCGTCAGCTGACTAGCAGAATTTATGTAATTTGTCTGTAATCTTTTTAAAATTTAATAGTCTTGTGAAAGTTTAAGAAATATATTATATAATATGCAATAACTCTTTTTTAATTTAATTGATTTTTAAACTTCAGTTTTTTAATTATATTTATATTGCTTTGTTAATTATTTTATATTAACGGAACGTTTTAGAATTTTGCTTTTGGTTACTTATAAGTCATTAAACTAGTAGTCATTACTGGTCGTATTAAATTATTTGTTCTTGAGCTTAAGAGTATAAAGCAGAGTAACGATGTATACAGTCTATGCGAGGGAAAAATATGGGATAAGAGTGAGGCGGTGGTAATGTTTTGCATTTTACTCATAGTATTTTGAAAGTGAAATTTTTGAATACAATTAACGTAGCGTGATATGAAGTAGTTATTCTGAGAAATTTTATGGGAGGGTAGAGAGAGCTACTGTGTTTCGTATATATGTGTTTATTGCCGGCATTCATTGAATGGCTGCTGCATAGTAAATTTCTTCGGTCGTTACGTTTTCTAAACCGACACCCAAACATCCTTCATCGATGTTTTAACGCAGTAGTATAGTTGTGATTCTATATTTTTGAAACTCAGTGCAGTAACTATTAAAGAATTGCTGTTTTTGGTAATTCGTTAAAACGCGTGGGATCCCTCCATATTGATCGGTAAGCCACGCCCTCCCTAGTCGTAACATTGCTTTGTATTACAGCATTTCTGTTACGGAATTTTACCATTCCACCTGAGTGCAAGTGCGTGATGCAGTACAGTTTCGTTTTGTTCGACTATTACTTGATGCACCTTGTAGAATTAAATACTTGCGCTTCCTTCATTTGAGTCTTCCTCTTAACAACACATACTGTATTAGATGCTGACTGAATTATCGAAATTTTTGGTTCGTCTTGTAATTAGAAAAATCTGGTGTGAAACACTCGCACAACTTTCTCTTGCCAATGCAAATAATGACCAATATAACCTAACATTAGTAATAAAAAATTAGAAATAAACCAAAAACTAACCTCAAAAAACATAACCTTATTTTAATCATGACTGAAAGACACAAAATGAAAATCAACCTCAGTTTGGCTTATACGAAAAATCACTCTTTTACGTTAAACTAGGCTCTGTAGAGAAAAATGATTTAAATAAAAGTTGTAGATCTTTTAATTTCCTGTAAATTTGATTATATAGACTATTGTCGTAAAATGCATAGTAAGGCTAAAACCTAGAAAAATAATCGATTTTTTTACACGTTTTCGTGAGACGAAAACGGAAAATCGTTAATTACCGCTAAACCAAGCGTTATACAAAAAATGTTAGAAATAAAAGTTGTAGGATTTTAAATTCTCTGCAACTTTTATTATAGCTATACATTTATGCGCTTAAATGCATATAAAAATAGCAATCTTAGAAAAACAATTTTTTACGAGAAAACAACCTCCTCAAGAATTTCAGCAGTCATGGCGCCTACCCTATCTTGTAGAGCATAAAAAATTAAGTAAATGAGGTGATTTTTAAATAAATCGTAGGAGCTGTTTTTGAGAAAATCGCAGTTAAAAATGACACGAATAAACTAATACTTCCGGTTGACCGATTTTGATGAAAATGTTATTGTCGGGTCCTCAAGTGGTATCTAACTTAAGTTTCAAGTTCGCACTATGTTTCGTTCTTGAGATATTCTGTTCACGCACATAGAGCAATCGCTAAAAACATTTTTTTTTTGGGTTCAGGGGGTCTGAAAACGTGTAGATCCGGTGAAAACTCGATTTCGAAAAATCGACATGAAAACAATACTTTCCTTCCTATATATTCATATAGGCAAGAGAAAATAAAAATTGGCATTTCTTTAGTTTTAAGTTGTTAATTCCATTAATTAGTAGAATGCACAGTCTGCAGTAGTGTATTTCGTTAAATTATACCTTGAAAATACTGTACTTAAATACATACTTTTACCTTCGTAGTTACCATTCGTTCATTTTAACATTTCTTATTTATGTAAAATATCTATTTTATTTGAATAACACCCGTAAATTTAGGTAATAATTGAGTTTAGGGATTCTGTAAGCAGCAGGTCGTCTAAAAAACCATTCAAGGTTTTAACTGTTTGAGTTTTTAATTGCAATCGAAATAAATGTTTATACGGTAAATGTTTATACGTAGAACATGTGATTATTACGGACGTATAAGATTGCATTTCTGCTAGGGAGAGATAGTGTTGGGTGAGGTACGCGGTGCAATAGTCATGCTTTTCTAATAACATAATATTAGTATAGTAATGCTGACAGCTGACGTATACACGTTATCACACTGTCAATAACAGTTACGACATATTATCTAAATTTATATCAGCTGTTTCCTTTAATTGATTTTTTTTAGGTACAGTAGTAGGCTACACACGTTCTGCGGGTTGCATATACAAGTGCAATCTTGTACGCCGGCATCAATATGAGATGTTTATTGGGGTTGATCTGAGAACTTTTGAAAATGTATCGGGAAATATGTGAATATATACCGAATGTCCCACATAGAGGTTGATATTTTTGAATTAATATGACGGACGTATCACACACTCTACAGACTGAAAACTTTACAGTTACAATAAATGGATATGTAAAAAATGTACCCTCGAGTTTCATTTGTTTATGATTAATCTAAACAAAATGGCGAAATAAAGAAATAATATCAAAAATGAACAATAATCTTGTGGATAAAACCACTTATATTTACAATAGGATTTAGATCGAAAAAACAACTGTTTTTGCCATTCCATTTTAACAAATCACACAGTTCCTCATCTTTCTCAGGTGGAGATGCAGGCCGTTTTTTTCCCAGCATTATGAAGCTCCTCCACATTATGCTAATGTGGTCAAAGCGGTTGTAAACCAAAATCTTCCTAACTGTAAGATAGGTCGTGGCAGCGCCTCATGGACTGGCCTCCAAGATCGCCAGACTTGTCCGTTTGCAATTTTTTCCTATGAGGCTTTTTGAAGGAAAAAGTTTATTTTCACACCATTGCAACAGACGATGAATTAATGAGGCTGATTGAAGAAGGACTGCTGTTGATACCTCGGCAATTTTTTAAAAACGCTTATGACTCATTTTTGTTTCGTTGCTATCAGTGCATAGCTATTGATGGACATCAGTTCGAATAAAGTTTAATGAAACAAATTGTGTTCATTAATAATTTGTCACTTTAATATTTTTTTATTTTATTACTTTAGTAACAGTGTAACAAATCACCAAGTTGAAATGGTTATGCTAATAAAATTACTTTCCGCCATTTTGTTTTGATTAATCATAAGCAAATGAAACTCGAGGGTATTTTTTTACATATCTATTTATTATAACTGTAAAGTTTCCAGTCTGTAGAGTGTGCGATACGTCCGGCATATTTATCAAAAAAAGAATCTCTTCGTGGAACACCCGGTATATCTCATGTTTGCAACAGTTATGTATTTGGTTTACCTAAGTATACAGACATGAGTTAATTTATATACTTAAGCTGTTACGTTAATTTATTCATTCGGTTGTGGAATATTATTTCATTGTGTACTGCTCGTGAAGGATATTTTAAAAATTAAGAAAAGAAAATGGTGAAACCGTCCTTTAATACTTGAGAAGTATTTCGAAGATTAACGGAATACGAATTGGTGAGTAATTGGAAATCCCATGGAGCAGAAGGCTTACCTAAGCTAATGAAAAAATCTACTTCGTGAATTAGTGCGTATGTTTAATGTACGTACTTTCAAACAACTTCGACCGAGTAGAATTTGTACTATTAAAATAAGATGAAAATTGGATTGAAAAGAGAAGAACTAATAAAAAAAACTCAACCAATTCTTAGAAAACTGTAGGTACAAAGTAGTGTACGTCTTTTCAAAAAATAGACCTTGTGATTTCTACTGTGTGGCATGAAAACTTTTGTTTTGCTAATTGTAATTGATTTTACTTTCTCTTGCCTATTATGAATAAATAGGAAGGAAAGTATGGTTTTCATGTCGATTTTTCAAAATCGAGTTTTCACCGGATCTACACGTTTTCAGACCCAAAAAACATGTTTCTAGCGATTGGTCTGTGTGAGTGCGTGTGCGCGATCGTGAACAAAATATCTCAAGAACGGAACATCGTACGAACTTGAAACTTAAGTTAGGTACTACCTCCGGACCCGACATGAATATTTTCATCAAAATCGGTCAAACGGAACTAGTTTAGGAACTAAGTTTATTCGTGTCATTTTTCACTTTTTTGCGATTTTCTCATAAACGGCTCCTACGATTTTTTTAAAACTCACCTCATATAATAAATTTTTTATACTGTACAAGACAGGGTAGGCGCCATGTGTGCTGAAATTCTTGGGAAGGTTGCTTTCTTGTAAAAAAATTGGTTTTTTTTAAGAATGAGGCTGTAATATGCATTTCAGCGCATAAATGTATTATAATAAAAGTTGTAAACAATTTAAAAACCTACATCTTTTGTTTCAAACATTTTTTTGTATAACGCTTAGTTTAGCGGTAATTAGCGATTTTCTGTTTTTTTCTCACGATAACATGTAAAAAAGTCGATTTTTTTTAAAGATTTCGGCCCTAGTATGTATTTTACGACAAAAGAGTATACTATATGTATATATAATCAAATTTATAGGAAATTAAAATATCTTATATTATAGGGAATTAAAAGAACTTTTATTGAAGCATTTTTCTCTACAGAGTCTAGTTCAGCGTGTAAGAGTGATTTTCCGTATTTTTAAGCCAAACTTAGATGGATTTTTATTTTGCGTCTTTCAGTCATGATTAAAATTAGTTTATATTTATTGAGGTTAGTTTTTTTATTTCTAATGTTTTATTACTAATATTAGGTAATATTGTTAATTATTTTTATTGGCCAGAGAAAGTTGTGTGAGTGTTTTACACCAGATTTTTCGTATTAGTAGAGTGTGGCTGCTATAAATCGTGAACGTTTCATAATCCACTCGTAATGAAATACGAGTATACCTACTCACTATTTTATAGTAGGCCGTACATAATGTAACCACATAAACTCGCACGTGTAACTCATACTAGTAATGGGATGTAAACACGGCCTAAGAGTGGTTCATTTTGTTGCGGATGCCAGATGATCGAACATCCAAATAGATGTTGACGTATACATGTAACTGTCTATATGGAACAGTTTATTCTGATGTGGAGTATAGTTCTAGTTTTTTTTTTATATTCTGTTGTGGTTGTAAGAAGATTGGTGAATCCTAGAATTTATCGGTAAAACATTTAAAACCATAACCTAACATAAAACCTAACTACACGGTGAGGTAAAAGTCCGAAATCTCTTATTATATGCATAGATTTCGGAACAGTTTATTAGAACAATTTATATGCAGAGATTTCCGGAACAGTTCATTCTGATGTAGAGTATAGTTCTAGTTTTTTTTTATTCTATTGCGATTCTAAGAAGATTGGTGAGTCCTAGAATTTATCGGTACAACATTTAAAACCATAAAATTGTGGTTGTAAGAAGATTGGTGAATCCTAGAATTTATCGGTAAAACATTTAAAACCATAACCTAACATAAAACCTAACTACTCGGTGAGGTAAAAGTCCGAAATCTCTTATTATATGCATAGATTTTGAACTTTTACCAATATTTCCATTCTTTACAAACATACTTTCCACTTTTAGACATACATTTTTAATTCATTTTTTCATTGTTGGTTTAGGATCTATTTAAAATGGCTAAAATAGCAAATCATCATTTAAAAAAGTATATTTTATTAAAATTTCAATGTGATTATTAATGAAAAATATTCCGTATTAAAATTGGTGAAGCCAGCCGCATTGGCGTAGTTGGTAACTTGCTCGCCTCTCATCGTACGATCTTGGGTTCAAATCCCATTCAGGCACGGCATATTTTCATAAGATACAAAAAAATCATTTCATCCTTCACAGTTACAACCCAACGTCGTTGCTAATGACCAGTTGATATGATAGTTGATGTGACGTTAAACAAAGAAAAAAAATTAGTGAAAAAAACAAAAGTACTTAACTTTATCTGCGACTTACTAGCCACTTAACATTAAATTTACTTAATTGAACATGTACTTGCATAATTTTGGATCATTAATCATTAATACTTGAATCTCTTACAAGTAGCCTACTTGCTTGCAATGTAAAAATTATGAAGTTATGACGGTAGAAGTAATAAATGTGATTTACTTTCGGTTTTTATCTATTTACTGAAGTACTGTAATATGAGACACTTATACATACAAACAACAGACCGTACGTAAATTCATACAAAAATTAACCCCACTCACACATAAACATAAACATACAAATTTACACAATCAACATAAATACCAGATGATTTACCACCTACAGATGATGAGTAATGAGAATAATAAAAAAAAACAATAAAAAGAAAATTTTCTTAAAATAATAAAATGGATTGTTAGTTCATTCCATTTTAAATCTTTTAAGAAACAAGACATACTCTACAATTTTTAAGATAAAAAGGATTTTGAATATTTATTAATTTTATTTTATTAAGAATCAATTCAATAATTTTAGAAGATTTAATTTTAGAAGATTTAACTATAAAGAATTTCAACAATTTTAACAAATTTTAAAGGATTTTAAGATTTTAATCATTTTAAATATTTTAAAATATTTATTAAGAATTTTCAAATAAAGAAACGTTGAATTTCGAGATCTTAAAACTTTTTTGGATTTTTATTTACGAACCTCTGGGACAAAAATGGTGCCGTGACCAGGATAATTTCAATAGAAAAATTTCAATAGAAGATTTCAATAAATAAATTCAACAATAAAATTGGGAAGGATATCAAAACAATAAAAAGGACTAACCAGCGAAAATTCATCAAACAAAAATCATCAAACAACATCCAATAAAATACGTCAAGAGAGAGAAATCCAAAATAAAATATAAATCTTCTAAAATTTACAAAAAACAAATTATAAAGAACTCACATCTGACAGGTATACCGACGTCGACTGGTAAGTCATCTATTACATACACATAAATAATCATCATCAACAAACAAAACAAATAGAAACATGAACAGACAGGTAGCACCGATTCTTGATTCCACCAAACTAGACGAAACAAACCTTAACTTCCAACTTAGAATACGGAAAAGCACAACAACAGGAAACGTAAGACAAAAAAGGCAACGATTACAAAAACTCTTAGATAACGGGCGACAAATCGATTTAACTACATTACATAGATTTGACATGGATAAACAACTGACAGACTGTCAAAACTATTTAGTAAGGTTAAGAAACATAGAAAATTTAAATGAATTAGAAAAGTATAATGCCGAAATTTTTGATGATCGGCTTAACAAAATATTAACATTTATATTACCCAACAAACCAGATAAAGTCGTAGGCTTTCAAAATTTACGAGAGGGATTTGATATTTGGAAGGCTAATGGGTTGCATAATTTCGAAGTTGGACCTAATTTCGAGCAAAACTTAAATCCTGAAGAGGCACATTTAGGGAATAATTTCTTACCTGACCAACAACAAGGAATTCTTAATTATGATCAAATTAATCTTATGCATCACCCAGAAATGCAAAATCCTGTTCTTAGAAACGAAACCCCCGACATATTAATACCAAATGCCGTAGGTAACAATAATCCCGTGTGTTTCCGACGCGAATTGAACTTTAATTGGACAAAAATTGCAAATCCAATAGAAAACGAATTAAAACAATTAACTATTACTGATGGACGTGACATTGACACGTTAGTACGAAATATCAAAATTATTAAACAGATACAGAAACGTTATGCAGTTGATTTACCCTTGGTGTTGTTAACTCCGTTTATGACCGGTTTCACAGAACAAATTTTTGAAAATTCGATTAGAAATAATCATAATTTCGATCAATTTCATAGAGATTTAGTAAATAAATTAATCACACCAAAAATGAAAGAAATATTAAAATTAAAATTATTATACCGAAACCAGTCACAAACGGAGACCCTTGCGGAATACATGAGAGAAATTTTAGAAAATCATGATGTATTAAGACTAGATTTAACAGAAGGTGAGTTAATTAATATAATTTTAACGGGTTTAAATGAAATAAATGCCACACACATAGGTATAATCGGCAAACCCAATAACTTACAAGATTTTAATAAATTAGATGCCTATGTCTATGAAAGAGTTTATGCTAGAACTCTTAATGACATCGGTTTATCAAAAATGAATAATACAGGCGTCATAAACGCTGAAAATAACACAGTACCTACTCAAGGTAAACAAAACACATTAACAGATACAGCATGAAATAAAATCAGATCACAAATGTCAGCAACAACTCTGAAGTGTTTTTATTGTCATAAATTAGGTCATATCAAAAGAAATTGTAAACTTTTGCAGCAAAAAGGAAATAACCATGTTCCAAAAAAACTGAATGTTTACAAATGCGCACAACATAGTCATATGATGCGTATTTGTAAACATAACATTTGTAAACATAACACATGTAAACATTTAAAGATAAGAGAACAAGGGTTAAACAGTAATTATACTTTGAAAGCTTTATCAATAAAAATCAAAAATGATATATTTGATGCCCTTATTGATTCTGGTTCCACACACAACATTATTAATCAACAAATGTATAAACTTTTAAAAGCCGAGAAGGCGATTATAAAAGAGGAAAATATTAAAGCCATTTGTCTTACAGCTGATAGGTTTCCTCTAGAAATTAATAAGCAGGTCTGGATTAAAATTACTCTACAAAATATATCATGGAAAATAAATTTTAAAGTATTAACAAAAATACAGCACAAAATAATACTTGGAATGCACTTTCTACAAAAAACACGTGCAATATTTAACGCCACAAGGTCTGTGATAACTTTCGACTGGTTGAAAAATCAAAAATTTCATTTAATAGATTTGTACCCAGATCAGATTAATAATGTGGAACAAAGTGAGTATATTAAAAATAAAATTAATAATTTATGTAAGGAATTTCCTGACGTACTCACTACTAAATTAGGCTGTACCCACGTATTAAAATATGATATTAAACTTAAAAATAATGAAATTATAAAATCTAGACCCTATCCATTAAATCCAATAAAAACACTTCAAATGAAACAACAAATTGATAAATTATTAAAAGATAAAGTAATTAGAGAAAGTGTTTCGCCTTATTCATCTCCAGCGTTTTTGATTCCAAAACCGAATGGCACGAGTCGTTTAGTCGTAGACTATCGCTCAGTCAACTTAATAATTGACTCAGAGGCCCAACCTTTACCGAATATAAATCATGCTTTTCAATGGTTTTCCAACGCACGATGGTTCAGTACATTAGATTTAGCACAAGCGTACCATCAAATACCATTGACAGAAAAATCTCGTCAAATCACCGCGTTCTGTACCCCGGATGGCTTATATGAATATGAGAGATTACCTTTTGGTTTGTCGACTGGCGCACAAGTTTTAACACGTCTTATGAATACAATATTCAAAAACATTAAATATAAATTTGTATTTAATTACATGGATGATATATTAATATATTCCAAAAGTTTTCCAGAACATTTGAAGCACATTAAAATAGTATTGTCAATTCTGCGGAAAGCTGGCATTACAGTTAATCCTGATAAGGTAACATTTGCCGTAAATGAAATACCGTTTCTTGGACACACATTATCGTACAAAGGGGTCTCTATAGACTCAACTAGGACACACAAAATATTGGAGTACCCGCAACCTACGTCAGTGAAACAAGTACATCGATACTGTGGTATGATTAATTATTTTTCTAAATTTATCAAAAATTATGCTGATAGAATCGAACCCCTGAATAAATTGCGTCGTAAAAATACTCAATTTTTCTGGGGAGAATCACAGAAAATAGCGTTTGAAGATCTTAAACAGGCAATTGCCAATCCTCCAGTACTGGCAATACCAGACTTCTCTAAAACTTTTATCTTACAAACAGATGCGTCGGATACAGGTCTAGGAGCTGTACTACTTCAGGAACAAGAAGGGTCTAGACGACCCATAGCGTACGCTTCTAAGACGTTAACGACGGCCGAAAGGAAGTTTTCTGCGTATGAAAGGGAGTGTCTTGCGGTCGTTTTTGCAACAGATCATTTCAGGACCTATTTAGCACATCGTGAATTTCTTTTAGAAACCGATAATCAAGCCTTAGCCTGGCTTCTTTCCAGACCAAAACAGTTGGGTAGATTGGCTAGATGGTTACTTCGGTTATCTGTTTTTAAATTTAAAATTAATCACATCCGTGGTTCGGATAATAATGTGGCGGACGCATTATCGAGGATGTACGATTTAAATAATGAAGATATCTCAAAAGATATTTCTTATATTAATACTTTATTATCACAGTTCCCCCTATCTTTTACAGATATAAGACAGCATCAGGAACAGGATACCTTTATTCTTCAACAAAAACAACAAATGGATAATAAATTCTGTTTATCCAAACGAGTCCTATGTCTAAAAGATAAAAACAATAATCCGACCAAAATAGTTCTCCCCAATTCCTTAAAAGATTTAGTATTTAAATATTTTCATCATTTGGAAATCGGTGGGCATTTAGGTGTCGCTAAAACTATACACAAAATTACACGGTATTTTTATTGGCCGGCTGTATATCAAGAAATTCCTTTAAAAGTAAATGCTTGTACAACCTGCCAACGCAGCAAACCTGGAATGAATTATAAATGGGGAAATCTCAGTTCCAGAGTTCCAACAACACCGTTTGATACACTGTTTATTGATACAGTGGGCAGTCTTCCAAAAACCAACCAAGGGTACAAATATATTCTAGTGGTGGTAGACAGTTTTTCAAAATTTACATGGTTAGCTCCATTAAAAAACACTAATACATCCTCCATTATAGAGGAATTAAAACGTATTTTTCAAAATTACCCCATCCCGAGGTTAATCGTCACAGATAATGCCAAAAATTTTAATTCAATAATTTTTAAAAACTTTTGTTTCAATCTAGGCATAAAACGAACCACTCTCTCCCCCTACCATCCACAACCATCTCACGCCGAACGATTAAACCGAAATCTTCGGTCTATTCTTATTGCATACCACGCAACTACTCAAACAACCTGGGATAAATCTCTATTTTGGTTTCAATTAGCCTTCAATATGGCTCAACATAACGCGCATGGGGAATGTCCATTTGATATATTGCATACTTTTCCAGCTCAAACACCGTTGGATAGAGCATGGAATATCCAAGATATTCTTCATAGAAATCCGGTACGTTCAAGTAACATGATGTGTGACATTAGAAGAAAACTAATTAAATCTCATCATGATATGGCACGCCGATATAATGCTAGGCGCCACCCCAATCCGTTTTCGGTGGGAGATAAAGTTTTGCTTAAAACTCACCCCGTAAGTTCGAAACGGAAAAATATTTGTGCAAAAATGGCATACCGATGGTCTGAACCATTTTATATCATCGGCTTCTCCACTCCAGTTACAGCCTTACTCCGTAAGACCGTTGGGGGAGAAATAACCAAAGAACACATTTCTAACCTTAAAAAGGTTACATAATTTGCTCAAAAACAAAAAAAATACCTTTTAGGTGATGTCTGTCGCGATACTCGAGCTTGAGATGATTGTAACAAAACAAAAAAAAATGCTGTTTGCACGCTGTCTGAATGTATTATTGAAAGGGGCCCCGAATGAACGAATTTTACCGTCTCAAGCCGACAACTGCTACGTACTCACCTGCTTTTTTTAACATTTAAGCACCCACCCCTTATCCTTTTTTGCTTATGCATACTCCCCGGGGGGGGGGGAAGATTGTAATATGAGACACTTATACATACAAACAACAGACCGTACGTAAATTCATACAAAAATTAACCCCACTCACACATAAACATAAACATACAAATTTACACAATCAACATAAATACCAGATGATTTACCACCTACAGATGATGAGTAATGAGAATAATAAAAAAAAAAAAACAATAAAAAGAAAATTTTCTTAAAATAATAAAATGGATTGTTAGTTCATTCCATTTTAAATCTTTTAAGAAACAAGACATACTCTACAATTTTTAAGATAAAAAGGATTTTGAATATTTATTAATTTTATTTTATTAAGAATCAATTCAATAATTTTAGAAGATTTAATTTTAGAAGATTTAACTATAAAGAATTTCAACAATTTTAACAAATTTTAAAGGATTTTAAGATTTTAATCATTTTAAATATTTTAAAATATTTATTAAGAATTTTCAAATAAAGAAACGTTGAATTTCGAGATCTTAAAACTTTTTTGGATTTTTATTTACGAACCTCTGGGACAGTACTTATATTTGTTTATTAACTAATAAATTTAGATAAGTTGATTTACTATGCTACTTCGTTTATCTTGAAGATTTTTAATAATTTCGTTCCTTAGTTGTCGAGACCGATATTTTTTTAAACTACGTAATATTGGTGACTGTTTTTGCCAGTTTATGATGTGGAGACTTAAAATTGAATAGCGATACTCTTGATGAGCATCACAAACGAATCTCACGGTTCACGGTCCGTTCACCTTTCCAATTTATTAGTATTTGTAACTTAACTTGTTGTAACGACTTTTTACCGACTGGCTGATTGGGTTAAGCTTAAACATGGTTTTATACTAATTAATTTCCGTAAAAGTAAAAACCTTATTTTTACGGCGTTTTCATTTATATTACTATTAAATCTTCGCTTTTTTATTAGTTTCTCTTGAACGATATGCGTTTAGTTCCACCGTAAATAAATTGAAAAATAACTTAACTGAATCAATGTTTTTGTTCTTTGCCATGTAGTTAGAATGTACTACCTGAACTTTTTTTATTTATTTTGTAACAACATGGAACAGTTTCTTTGTTATATATTAGTGATGAAATTTTGAAATTACTGTGCTCAGGTGGCCACATAAGCTACTTGTGATCTGTGGAAAAACATGTTTCCAAGATGCTTACCATGCATTGTTACTCAGTCCATCACTACTGTATTAAAGCTATATATACATAATTCCGACGGTTATACTGAACGACGTATTGTTTTCTTACTTTCTCTTGCCTTTATGAATATAGGATGGAGCTTATTGTTTTCATATCGATTCTTTGACATTGAGTTTCACTGATATACACGTTTTTAGACCACCTGAACCCAAAAAAACATGTTTTTAGTAATTGGTGTGTGTGCGCGCGCGTGAACAAAATATCTCAGGAACGGAACATCTTACGAAGTTGAAACTTGAAACTTAAGTTAGGTACGAGGGTAGGCTGATAAGTAATGCACACATGCTTGTAGAAGACGAACAAAAAGAAATAGCAAGATGGGGTAAATAACAAATTAAAGTACAAATCTTAACCTACCAAATTATCTATTTATTTTTCAATATAGTCACCGTTAAGCATTACACATTTCTCCCAACGTTTAACAAGTTTTTTCATTCCGTCACTGAAAAATTCTTCCGACTTTCCTCGAACCCAGGACGCAATAGCTGCCTTCACCTCATTGTCCGAGCTGTAATGATTACCCTTAAGGTCTCTCTTCAGTAGAGGAAAAAAATAAAAATCGCAAGGCGCAAGGTCGGGAGAATACGGAGGGTGTAAAATTGGTTGAAACTTCAGGTTTCTCAGAGCCTCTCCAGTTGCACGCGAAGTGTGTGGACGAGCATTGTCGTGTTGCAAAATTATTGGCGCCAGGTTGCCTCTAACACGACAAACTCGACGTCGGAGGTGTTTCAGAGTCTGTATATACTGAGCAGAATTTACCGTTGCCCCTCGTTCCAGATAATCAGTCACATAAACTCGGCGAGCATCCCAAAACACAGTCAAAAGAATTTTTTTTGCGGACGGTTGTGTTTTGAACTTTTTCACAACAGGAGAATGTGGATGACGATATTCAGCGCTCTGCCTTTTTTCTTCGGGATCGTAATGATGAACCCATGACTCGTCCCCCGTCACAATATTCAAAAGAAAGTCGTCTTCTTCGTCACGGTAGCGCTTCAAAAGTTGTTCACAGCATTCCAATCGACGCTGTTTATTCTCGTCTTTCAGACGGCGTGGTACCCATCGTGCACAGATTTTACGGTATCCCAATTGTTCAATAATGAAGCCAACACGTTCCTTAGATATTCCAATTTGGTTTGCGATACGCTGTTGAGTGATTCGCCGGTCATTTTGAATCAAATCATCGATGAGTTTGCGACGATTATCGTCTGAGGCAGTGATTGGTCGTCCACTGCGTGTTTTGTCAACAATTAAGGCTTTTCCAGGTTGGCAATCACGAAATTTTATTACCCAACGATTCACAGTAGACCTATCAACAGTATCGTCACAATAAACAGCCTTTAAACGACGATAAATCTCACTAGGATTCACTTTCTCAGCAGTTAAAAATTCGATAACAGCGCGTTGTTTAATTCTCGTTGACATAGCACCAGAACACGACGCCATACTTCCACTACTCAAAACAAACTGAATGAAAGCAACGCCTTCAAACTGCGCAGGCTTGTAGAGGAGAAATAGTACTTCCACATGCCACCAGGCGCGCTACTGAAGTTTATTTAGTTGTCTTCTACAAGCATGTGTGCATTACTTATCAGCCTACCCTCGTACTAGTAGAGGACCCGACACGACCATATACATAAAAATCGGTCAACCGTAAGTAGTATTGTTTGTTCGTGTGATTTTTCACTTTTTGCGATTTTTTTAAAAAATTGCCTCATTTAGGCTACTACATTTTTTATGCTCTACATGATAGAGTAGGCGCCATGTCTGCTAAAATTCTTGGGGAGGTTTTGCTCTCGTAGAAGAAAATGTTATTTTTTAAGATTGCGGCCGACACGTTGAGTGGTAATTTGTGATTTTCTGTTTTTTTTTCATAAAAATCTGTAAAACAATTTCGGCTTTAGTATGCACTTAACGACAAAAGTGTATATAATCAAATTTATAGGAAATTAAAAGATCTACATCTTTTAATTTAAGCATTTTTCTCTACAGAGCCTAGTTTAGCGTGAATACTGATTTTCCGTATTATAAAGCTAAACTGAGGTTGGTTTTCATTTTGCATCATTCACTCATGATTAAAATTAGATTATATTGTTTCGGTTTTCATTGGCAAGAGAAAGTCGTGTGATTGTTTCAAACCATAAATTTTTGTTTTAAATTTAATCTACCAGTGTCATGTGTGCACATCACTAAATTATAATTCGTTGCTTTACTTTGCGGTCATACAAAGATGTTAAACTTGATCTTGTGTGGCAGGCCCGTTAGTGTAGTGTTCAGGGTACCAGGTTTGATTCTCGTCCAGGTCTGGTATTTTGCAGTTACTTTTTTCATCCATCGTCCTACATCATTTGCAGTAGCATTAATGTGCGTAACAGTCGGACGGAAAAAAACGCTAATTGATCATGTTATCCGATCATCCCTATTAATATAGTAACACGGTTATTAGTTGCAAATGACAGTCTAATTTTAAATGTGTCCCCATATATATATCCGTTCATTCTCGGTTATTTACGTCATTTAGAAAGGAGTAATGATGTTCACGGTGTTACGGTTCTTTTCAGCGCCGATGTCTGTCCAGTGTTGTTATTTTCCTGGCCGATCATGACTCGTTAGGTCATTGTGATCTCATATTGCGATGATTTTTTAACCGTTTTGCTTTGTAGCATGATAGCGGCAGCAGAAGCGGGTATTGTGTGCGGATCTTTGAAGCATAACGTGCGTGCGATACACAGCTCAGCTGGGTTTGAAGTATACAGTAGAAGCAGAAGCGTCACTCAGTAGTATGCTAACAGAAAAATGAACCGACGCGATACGGGGATGTGTAGCGATGTGCATTAAGGCTCCGCAGGCTGTTCGGCCGTGGTGTGCTGGTGGTGATAATGGAGGGGATGCCGAGATTGCAAGAGTACAAGCGAGGAGTGTGAGTGGTATGACGTAAGCAGAGACGATCGATGAATCCTCCCTCGCCTGTGAAACAAAGCCACCCTCCTCCGCTACACCCTTCCCCCTTCCTGTAGCAAGGCCAAACTACTCTAATCATAATAAAGACGGCCTTTCATCTCCTTTCTTGGCTATTTATGCTACATTTTCATAACATGTTAAATATTTATAACCATATCTTATCATGTCGCTGACAACACGTCTATCACTCTGTCGGTTATTTGATGTTGTATACAAGTTTATTCATTATTCTAGTTGTAATGCACAATTGTACAATTGAACGTTTATTGATGAATAAAAAATTGTTTATGTTATAGATAATAGTATTAAACCGACACATCCAGATTCACATTACTGTTCAATTTAACTGTGATACATTTTGTTTTATCTCCATCCGGTGATAAATATTTTAAATATACGAAATTGTTGGGGAATTCTCTATTTACTACACGTTTAGTTTTCACACTTGATGATTTTTACAAAAACAGAGTGAAAGTTGTTTATTAGATTCCAGACCTGGAAGTTTTTATGTATTAAAAAATCCGTAGTATTAATTAATTAGTGTACTTGGTCAAGATAATTCTTGATAACTCATTTTTCAAAATTATTAATTAGCTTATTTATTAATAAATTATTTAGCTTTATCTTAGAATAAATCTTATCGTTCGTGTAAATCCCCGTTGTGAAACCCACCCGGTGGCGGACTATTTATATAAAGTATTTATTCTACGATTTTTAAGTAGATTAAAAGTAAGAATGTGGTTTCTGTATTAGTAGAAATAACCATAGACCGCTGTGATTATCGAACTTATTTTTGGGAATATTCTTTAGTAAACAGGTTGTGAGAAATTATTGTAGTGGTCGTCATAAATAGTTTCTAGCCCTGGGTTCGATTACCGATCGTGTCTATTATCCTTTCACTCATTTGCTTCTGCACCCTTCACCGTCGTTGTTAGCATGAGCGTGAAAAATCGTCGTTAAAAAGTTAGTAAGACATTACAGTTTCCTGGTAATATATTTTGTGTTTAAAATTTAAGAAAACCGACAGTCTGTAGTCTAATTATCTTAAGTAAAATGTTAAATGTCAATTATATTTCTATGTTAAGTCATATGACGTTTGAGTGATCTGGTTATTGCCGTGATGCAAGAACCTGCAATTTTTAAAACTGAAATTTATTTGTAATGGTAATCGGTCGAAAATTAATATTACAGTAAAATCTCTCTTTAGCGGAATTGAAGGGACCATGAGGTTCCGC
Organism: Catonia carolina; assembly: GCA_035578175.1. Lineage (NCBI taxonomy): Eukaryota > Metazoa > Arthropoda > Insecta > Hemiptera > Achilidae > Catonia > Catonia carolina. The sequence continues at coordinate 118,621,208 of JAQMRL010000001.1, forward strand.
CGCTATAAAGAGAGTTCTGTTATAGAGAGAGCGAGTAATTAATGATGGGAGGAAGTTGGAGTACTAATTTTTCTGTTCTAAAAATTCTTATACATATGTGAATGGTGCATGAAATAAGTTTACTTTGAAAAACTTACTGAATAGATTACTTTATAACGAATGTTCAGTACAGTAGATTACTTCACTACAGTGAGATATTTAAATTACTTACCTATTCTGTAGGTTATTAAGTTAAGAATAAATTTTGGATACAAACAACTGGTTTTATTAGATATTGTGTCACTAATTTTGAACAATAGAATTTCACTTTTCATATTGAACTTTTTTCAATAAAATCGTTCATACCGTAATAGATAGCCTAAAATTAATTAGCACTGAAACTCGTTTTTCACTGAACAACAGTAATAGACATATATACAGTTAAAATTTCATAAAACATAGGCTACACAAACACAAGAAAAAACAGAACAGTATATATTATATTTTTTCGTTATTGAGGAAATAATGACTGTAAAGTACATTTTAATTTCGTAAAATAAGTTGTAATTTTTGTTTGTTTGGTTTTCAATTCGTAAAAAGTCTTCAACCTTTGTTTTAATGTTTAAAACTTGTAAATTTTCATCTACATTGTGGCAATGACAGTACGTGGGAACAATACAAATGGTATCTAGTGCTGTTTACTTGAAGGGGCACTATTTCTGTTTCCATTTCATAGTCATCTTCACTTTCTTCCTCGTTGTTTTGGGCTGAGACATTTTCGATTATTGCATCATCGCCAACATCTGCTGAAGTGGCTAAGTCATTGTCTGCCCCTCCATATGCCTCTAAATCCATATCCTGAAGATATTGTTTAGCCGCTATAGAGAAATTTTTGTGCCACTATAACGAGAGTTAAATACCTTATCGTAATATACGAAAGGGTCGGGGTCGGCAAATAATGCCGCTAAAGAGAGATTTCCGCAATAGAGAGATTTTATTGTACTTGTTGCAGTGTCTGCAGACTTCTTATTGTTTTACAGTTAAATCTCGAAGTACTTGTATTTTTACAAATGTACTTAAGTGGAAGCTGAGCATAGGACTTTCTGCAGTAGAGAAGGAATTATGAAATTAGTATTCTAGTAATAATAAAATGGTAAGGGAACATGGATTATTTATTACGGGTAGTTCTTACACTGTCCTGAGTGTAGCCTACTGTTGTGTTCATGTTATGATACTAATTACAGTACTGTTGTACACATCCCAGGCGCGTTTAAATACTGCCCCTGGGACTACCGTGATGTGTAAGATGCATACCTGAGTCTGTACAGGCGCTGTCGTTATTTGATGCGTTGTCGTTTCATTTACTGAAGGGAGACAAAAATCTTTGTTCTTTCTCTTCTATTTTGCTACTTTTGTACTCTTCCAAATTTAATCGGTTAATATGATATTACTGATACAATTTTTTTTAAAATATAAGTGAATAAAAATGTATAACGCCTGTAAAATATGTGTAGGTACGTAACTATAATTCTTTGACCAGTTGATATTTTACTTATAGTTATAAAATTTGTTCTTCTATTTTTAAAACAGGTGCATTAACAAAATAGTGAATAACTATGCAATAGTGGTAACTATCCTAAAACAATAAATGTTATTTTTGAAACTTCCTAAAGAGCTGTAGTTCTGAAAATTTGCTTACGTATTCTTAAAATATTACATAGGCAAAGTAAATTTTCGATTGAAACGGGTGGAATAATACACTTATTTAATACACACTTTTGAAGCTAGCGATAAGTGCGCTTGCAGGGCAGGCTCAATTGTTACCTATAGGGAAAGTGAAATAATTATAGAATTGATACCAAAGTTTGTTGTAAATTAGTGTTAGATGCAATTTGAAATTTAATTTACAAACTAGCCGATCACATTTTTTTGGTTTTGTTTATTATATCCCGTGGTGAACTTAGTTTTGTAAAGTAAGATAAGAATAAGAAATCTGGTATGAAACACTCACACAACTTTCTCTTGCCAATGTAGATAATGAAAAATGTAACCTACTATGTTTAAACATGAGCGAACAATGTAAAATGAAAAATTAACCAATTTTAATCATCTGTGAATGACGCAAAATGAAGATCAACGGACTTAAAAATACGGGAAATCGCTAATAGACGCTGAACTAGGCTGTGTAGAAGAAAATGCTTGAAATAAAAGTTGTAATTTTTTTAATTTTCTTCAACTTAAGTTAAACTTTTTTGTCGCAAAAAACTCAAAATTTAAAAAATCAAAAAAATCCTATTTTATTACCTATTTTTTGAAAAAAGAAAAAAATCCGTAATTGTTGCTAAATTAAGCGTTAAATGAAAAACCAATACAAGTAAAAATTGTAGGTTTTTACATGTTCTACAACTTTGATCATTTACACTTTTGCCCTAAAATGCTTATTTAGACCGCGTTCCTGAAAATAACTTTTTTTCTACGAGAACACAGCCTCCCAAATAATTTCAGCAGACATGGCGCTCACCCTATCTTGTAGTGCATAAAAAGTGTGGTAAATGAGGTAATTTAAAAAAATCGAACCGTTTTTAGAAAATCACACGAATAAACTACTCCTTCCGGTTGACCGATTTTGATAATGTTCGTGTCGGGTGCTCTAGTCTTAACTTAGGTTTCAAGTTCGTGCAATATTCCGTTTTTGAGATTGTTCACTCACACACTCGCACACAAACCAATCGTTAAAACATGGTTTTTAGGTTCAAGGGGTCTGAAAACGGTAAATCCGGTGAAAATTCGATTGTGAAAATCGACGTGAATACAATACTTTCCTTCCCTATATATTCATATAGGGCAAGAGAAAGTAAAAAATTAAATGCGTATTTCCTTAGTATAATAAATTTTCATCCGTTTCAATGAAACGGATGTTTTACTGAACCAGGAAAACCGTAAATCAGCGTGAAAGGAAGAAAGAAAATTTTTATTTATTAAATTAATTACTTTCCTAAGGGATGCTACATCCAATAAATGTATTTAAACAGGAAATTAAGGAAGCCTGAGGATTTTTAGATGTACGATTCATCCGTTCATTGTGATCTTGTTTGTAAGCATACTAGCGCCTGCACTGCACACGGGATTATTGCTAGCTTAGAGGGGTGCTAAAAAAACTTTTATTCCGGATATTTGATCAGGGCTAGCATGTCGCGAAGTATTAGTTATTTCTCTGTAAAATGTACTGGGTTATTGATATTATGATATAATAACAACATCGTCATGAACTTTCCCTTTTTCACGATGTTTAATAGTATTTATTAATTTATAGAGCTATTTTTAAGTATGAAATTCGTTTGTGAAAACATGTAAATCGTTTCAACGAATGGAGTGTTCTAAGTTCTTGCTTGTACCGTACACTTCTTTTTTTTTATTTAAAAAAATGTACATCAATTCATGTTAGATTAGCTCTCACATGCCAGTGTTAGAATGAAGGTATGGGTTTATTCTCGTGTCAGATCCCTAGATGCTACCTGGCCGGCAGAATTTATTAGCTTTTCACCTTACATCCATCACCTCATTACCCCGGTGTAAACTTTTAATTGGGTTTATGGGCCTACCTGTTGTACGGCGTTAAAAATTTCTGTTAAAAGTTATTACTTTTTTGTCAATGTTTTTAATAAATGATACCAAATTACTGCAAATATTTTCTCACGTCACTCATGGTGGTTTTTTTATTTATTTTGTTCACAATATTTATTACTAGCTCAGATGGAATGTTGTCATAAATATGAAAAAATTGATAATTTTCTCTTTATGTGATTTAAATTTAAAATATAAAATTACATTGTAACTTTACTTGTTATTTCACTATCATGCCAAATAATGTAGCATATATTTAACCATAAGGCCACCACTAGCTGCTATGCCATGTTGATACATTGACTACACCTCTGCTATCATCGAACAATGAAATATGAAACTCTGGAGCCTCTCCCTTAAATCCTTAAGAAGATAAACATTGAGAAACTTAGTTGTTTTTTTTTGTGTTTTTATTATACTCATAAATGCAGTGGTTCTTTATTTAAAATAATATTTGCAAATAATTTTTAGAGGTGTTTGGTGCAAATTTTCATAAGTTTTGTACATGTGATACATGTTAATGAAATGTTGAACTGTTTTCAGAACGTTTATATTTTTATTTTCCTTCCAGTTTGCCTTAAAACACAATTTTTACCTTATTGAGAAACGTTAAGAGGTTATATAATAATTATCATTTACTAATTCAAGAGCTCTGATGATTTTTTTTAGTGTAAAACGTTTTATTAATTAACAACTATGTTATCGTAAATTATATTTTTCACTTGTTTAAATTAAATTAAATTCGAAGTTCGAACACAAAGCTGTGGGTCAGGGCTAGTATGATTTGTAATCAATACCTATTATTTTCTAAGATCTTGTTATTGTATCGTGTACATTTTCTTAATTTTTTTAGCAGCCGTAATTAGTAGTAGTTGAAGAAGATAAACCAGTGAAAATGTTTTATTTTTCTGTTGATTCCATTGGAAATACGATTATTAGGCCTACTGTTAAAGGAACTACAATAATATTCCGATCACATCGCCGTACTGGGTACTGCAGATATACTGTTGATGAGGTATTTCTAACCCCTCCCTTCTTGCGTCTTTGCTCCTTCAATGAATAATCCTTTAAGCCCGAAGCAAACTTTAACTTAGCTGATAAAATGATGGTTATTACCACAATAACACAAAGACAAGTCTGTATTCTATAATACTGAATCCGTATTGATAAAGTGAATTTTAACTTTATACAATGCACAAAGCTTCGGCACAGTTGAAACTTTGTTGGTTGTGAAGCAAAGGAAATGTCGTAAAACTTATATAAATAAGACTGAGGAAACCTTAACTGAAGCCTTAATAAAATACTTTGTTTCGTATAATCATTTAACTTTAAGATATCGTAAGTTATGCCTTAAGACTCTTATCAGTAGAACGTTTGAAATTTACTGTTTAAAAACGCTTGCCATAATTATTTACATTATTATTTATTATTAATTATTCAATTTTAATTCAATAAAGCTTTTATTTTTACTACTAACATTTGTAGAAAAACAATAACTATAATTATTTTATTGTAGTCTTATAATTATTTTAGGCTACCAAAGCCTAAAATCCAACTGGGATCTGGACATTAATACAAGACCTACTGTTCCTTGACTCAAAGTAACCGCTAATGACTAAGATGATAATACGACTTTATAAATCGAATTCGTTTATTTAATTTAAATTAATTTATAAATTTTATATTTACTTAAGAATTAAAGTTTGAAAGAGCTCAATGAAGTTGATGGTCTCTAAAATAATTTGTAATTCCTTTTGTTTCATTGTAAAATGTAATATTTATGTTTTTATTGTGTAATGATAAATAAAGGCTTATTAATTTTTGTCTGTGAATTTCTCATCGTTTTCAGCTTCTATAAAAGGTGTTATCTTTTGTATAAATACATAAAAAAAATTTAAGCCTGACATTTAGGACGCAACTATTCAACGACAAATTGTCAGTTGTGTATTTTCTTTCAGATGTTCTACTGTACCTTATTTGCTGTATTAAATTAGATGTTATTAAATAAATTTCCATGTTAGTATTGTAAAAGTTTGAAGTATGTTAAAAATTATTGTGGAAGAGTATATTGAAAATTTAAAAAACCTTGTTATTGATATAAAAGGTGGTTTATTAACGTAAAAGTTTGAAGTGCATTAAAAAAAATACTGTTGAATAAATATAAACTTGTTTAACCAAATTGACAAATATTTTTTAGTTTTTTTTTATTTATTTTGTTGAGTCAGTTACAAAATTAACATTTCTCAAATTTTGAACTGAATACGGAATCCAGTAAGATATTCACCGCCTGTTTCAAAATTTTATTCGATTTTTACAATAATTCTATTTCCACGGTTCTATGATAATCTTACCAAAAAAATTGTTAGCATTCTTGCTTGGCGTATTGAAATCTTAGTTTTTAAACACATCCTATTGTCAAGCTGAAAGTCTTGGATCGGTTACGTAAAGTTTTCTCGAAATTTATAAATTTCATTCAGTTTTTACTTTCTCTTGCCTATATGAATATATAGAAAGGAAGGCATTGTTTTAATGTCGATTTTTCGAAATCGAGTTTTCACCCGATCTACACGTTTTCAGACCCCCTGAACCCAAAAAACATGTTTTTAGCGATTGGTCTGTGTGTGTTTGTTGTGTGTGTGTGTGTGCGCGCGTGTGTTTGAACAGAATATCTCAAGAACGGAACATTGTATGAACTTGAAACTTTAGTTAGTTACCACTAGAGGACCCGACACGAACATTTTCATCGAAATCAGTCAACCGAAAGTAGTAGTAGGCCTATATTCATGTATTTTTTCACTTTTTTGCGATTTTCTCAAACACGGGTCCTACGATTTTTTTTAAAAATTGCCTCGTTTACTACATTTTTTATGCTCTACAAGATAGGGTAGGCGCCATGTTTGCTGAAATTCTTGGGGAGGCTGTTTTCACGTAAAAAAATTATTTTTTTAAGATTGCGGCTTTAAAATGCATTTTAGCGTAAAAATGTATATAATAAAAGTTGTAAAGAATTTAAAATCCTACAACTTTTATTTCAAACTTTTTTGTATAACGATTTTCTGTTTTTTCTCATGAAGTCGTGTAAAAAATCGATTTTTAAATATATCAGCCTTATTATGCATTTTACGACAAAAACGTATAATCAAATTTATCGGAAAATTAAAAGATCTACAACTTGAACATAGAGAATTTTTCTCTACAGAGCCTAGTTTAGCGTCAAAGAGTGATTTTCCGTATTTTTAAGCTAAACTGAGGTTGATTTTCACTTTACGTCTTTCACTCATGATTAAAATAAGATTTTTTTTGAGGTTAGTTTTTTTTTATTTCTAATGTTTTATGACTAATGTTAGGTTGTATTGTTAATTATTTGCGTTGGCAAGAGAAAGTTGTGTGAGTGTTTCACACCAGATTTTTTAGACTGATGGTGGATTTATCTAGTCCACCGAAGTCGTTTATGATCCAAATATCGACTGAAAGAATGATGAGTAATTGTCAGTCTTCATTTACATTTGTGCTTATTTTTTCTTTATTAGACTGTATATATAGATGTTTCTTTTCATTAAATAGCCCTCACTCTCTGACCGACCGAATCGTGGAAATTTTTTTAATTGTCATCTATCGTTTTGTTTTGTCCGTCCTACCGTCATTTTCGTACGACTGTAGTTATAGTATCTGCCACGCTGGACGTATTGACGGTTTTGAGCGGAAAGAAACATAATAATAATTTTATTTTTTATTTTTTAAATAATTTGAGACTTATTAATATTTTTTATTTATTTTTATTTAAATCCTTTATTGACAGCAGTGCTTGCCAAAAATGTTACCTGTTTTAGGAGTTTCTTAAACGGCTATTTTGTAAAATTTTATTTTGAAGTTTAATAAAGTTGTGTAAGTTTTGTTTCTAAATCGATGTAATGCGATTTATGAGTAGGTACTTTCTAGCGTTTTAAACTTTATTAGAAATCAATCGCGCAGGAATCGGTTATAAAATTCTAATAAAAATGATCAGCTAAAAGGAGGAAGTAAAATATATTTACTTTATTGAATCTTTTTTATTTAATTTATCTATGCTTTTCCACATAAAGTTTTTGTGATGAGAAAGAAGAGGATCGGACTGATGAAATTTAATAATAATAATATTTTATCTTCATGTACAATGTTATAGTCTACAGAAATTCTAAAAATAGTGAACAGAAATACAATTTTAACTATATGTAATAATGGTCGACTACCGTAAAGCAGTAGGCCTACTATTATTTTTCTATATTCCCAAAACTACATTTCCAAACACAAGAGCCAGTTTAAAATTGTAGAATCGCATATTCTACTGCATACGAGTTGTGGCTATTAAATAACGAGACTAACGTTGTAAAAAAATTTATTTTTATTTTATACATAATCACTTATTGTCACCTTCAATATACACTCCTTCTCTATCCCTACAACGCTCCATGCGAATTTTACATTGTTGGAAACAGTGCTGGAAGTAATCTTCTGTCAGTTCCTTCAGGACACGTGCCGCTTTCTTTTTTACAGCTTCCACAGACTCAAATCTTGTCTCTTTTAATGCAGATTTCACCTTAAAGAACAGGTAGAAGTCACATGGTGAAAGATCTGGTGACTAAGGTGGATGTTCTAACACGGAGATGCTATACTTGGCTAGGAACCTCTTTGACAGATAACGCGGAATGAGCTGGCGCATTGGTGGAGAACCCATGATTTGTCCTTTCACATTTCGGGGCGTTTTTTCCTTACCTCAAGGTAGTAATATTAACTGTTTGACCTTCAGGAATCAAGTGAAGGTACTTTCTAAACTACGTCAAAGAGTAAGGAAAGAACGTCTCGAAATGTGGAAGGACAAATCATGGGTTCTCCACCAAGACAAGGCGCCAGCTCATTCCGCGTTATCTGTCAAGTGGTTCCTAGTCAAGTACAGCATCTCAGTGTTAGAACATCCACCTTATTCACCAGATCTTTCACCATGTGATTTCTACCTGTTCCCTAAGATGAAATCTGCATTAAAAGGGACAAGATTTGAGTCTACAAAGGCTGTAAAAGAGAAAGCGGCACTTGTACTGAAGGAGCTGACAGAAGATGACTTTCAGCACTGTTTCCAACAATGGAAAATTCGCATGGAGCGTTGTAGGGATAGAGAAGGAGTGTATATTGAAGGTGACAATAAGTGATTGTGTATAAAATAAAAATTAAGTGTTTTTACAACGTCAGTCTCGTTATTTAATAGCCACACCTGGTATTCAAACTGTAGAATAGAATAGAATCTGCGTTGAACAATACTGTTGAATAATTGTGTATAATAAACCAATTACTGGAATTTATGGTATTCGTTATTGTGACTATTACAAAGTAAAACGTAAGTTATGCATCTCTTTAAGAAATCCTGTTTTGGAGATTACCATCATAAATGTATAATTTTCTACTTAACGTACTATATATAGTTTTTGGGCCTTTGAACAGGTACTGTACCGTTCTTAGTATCCCAAATGCCAAGCCTCTCTACTCGTGGCAGGCCTCTACTGGTCATCGCATCCATTGCTTTCAAGAGCATCCTCTATTTCTCCTTTCTCTTGAGGTCCAGTATGATTTTCGGCTGGGCCATCTGCTTTCATTCATTCGACGCAAGTGTCTATGCCACAAGTGTCTTTTTCTATTTCATCTTTACGCACTGTTTGGCCTTAGTACTTTTTCGCCGATTGTATCAGTCTTTATGCGGTCCGACTTCGAAATCCGACAATTTTTCTAGAAGTTCATCTGCACGGCTGCAATCATATTTTTCTTCTTTCTTACAATTCTTTCGTTTCTGCATCATACCATTTTAATTCTTTCCTTCGTTCTGATCCTAATACCCTTTGACCACAAAATAGAATTTAACACCTGTGCACTGTCCTACTCAGTGCCCCTCTGCTGGCATACTGTATTTTTTAGATAAAAACATTGACGGTCACTAGAGAAAATAATTTAGGGAATATTACAAAACTTACAACTCAGTGGATTTTTTAAACGACTGTCTCCCCCCTTTTTTCTGTCTTATGGGAATCAATCGCAAATTTTTTAAAAATCCCTTCTGCGTTCGTTTCAATCTGTTCAACGAAGAACAGTAAGCAACCCCATGGCTTAGTCACAAGAAGATAATATGGATGATGTGTAAATGACGTGTAATCTTTTACAGACCCAGGTCGACCATTCCGGAGAAAGTACCAATTGTTAATTGAACCTGTAAATCCTAGTTAAAAAATTGCAAATAAATAAATTTCAGTGATAAAATTGAACAGAATTTACTTGAAAAATCATTTCGGGTAAGTTAAACATTTTTCGTTTAGTAAACAACGTTATAGAAAATTCTTTTCTGGTTTGTATATACATGCAGTATTTAATTTAGTTTTGGTAGGTAGGTCAGATGTTTGGCAATAAATATGACTCAAGCAGGGATTTATTTGAAATTATGAATTTTAGCTGTTCGGATGCGGTTAGCCGTCGTCGGGTGGATTGTTGTACAGTTTTAGAGTGGTGTGCTTCTGCCGGCTGCTTTAATGAGAGTTTTGCCAGCTAGGGTTAATTGTGTACTTGAGCACCTTCCGCCCTACCTTACCACACGTTTCTATGCGATGCCATGGCTTTTCTCTTAACTCTCTCTCTCTCTCTCACCCTCTTTCTCTTTCTTTCCTTGTTCTTGTTCTATGTGGATAATGGATTGTGGTAGTTCCATTTGCTTCAGCCTTTATGTAATTTCTCTGTTGTTAAAACGTGACATTCAACCTGCCTTTCCTTTATTATTTTAGTTTTATTAACTCTCTGTTACAACCCAAAGAAACTTCAAATCTGTAAATACTTCCGTTAGGTACGGTCATATACACTTAGTTAAATATACTCGAATTCAGTAGGTGGTTTAGTGGTTATACACTTGGTTGATCAATTCAAGTGACATTCGAACCTTAAATACTGAATTAAATTCATTTATTAATATACTGTATATATATATTATTCCTCTAAAAGAGCGTAACCCGTGCTTGGAGGAGGAGTACATAAAATTACAAAACAACACGATACAATTGATTAAATTCTCAATGTAAAACAAAAGTTAAAAAACTAGTAGTGCAGTATACCTAAAATGTACCCTACTAAAATGTACAACTAATAAACGATACAGTAATAATAATAATTTATTTAAAATACTAATGAATCAGTTATTTCAGAAACCCCATAAGTCAAAATTTTGCCTGTTTTGCTTTAGTACATTTCCGGATTGATTAAATGCAATCACACCATCCCCTACAGAAATCACAGACGTCTTGATTTCCTTCACTAATATAATGCTCCGAACTTATTCTTATGTTATAAGCCTTATCCTAAAGCCTTTTCCGGTTGAAAATAAAATGGGTGATATTTTGAAGCTAAAGTCCTACACTTAAGAAAATAAAAAGTTCCTGCACAAAAATCTGTATATAGGGAAACACCATTATAAATTGATTATTACGATGACAAAAAATAACTTGAATATTTCAGGCAACCAATTTCTTTCTTGAAAGTCAAGAATTTCAATTGTTATTGTAGTGAAAATATTCCTCAAGTCACTAGTGTAATAAAAAATAAATATTATAGCCTAACACAATATTCTTGGAGTTCTTTAACAAAGCATTTCGTACAGAAAAAAATCAGCATTTTACGTATTTTTACTTCAGGAACAAAATAAGTTACGTAGCATTTAACTGGCATCTCGTCGGGGTCCCTGGTTCGATTCCCGGTCAGGTCTGGCATTTTTTTATTACTCATTTTCATTATCATCATTATCCACCGTCTGCATTAGCAGAAATTGCAAAACAGTCAGACGTAAAACAAAAAAGGAAAAAAATAAGTTAGCATTTAAACTTAGGTGCTTTCTGAAATGCCCAATTCTAATATTAGTGAGCAGCATATTCCTGGGTTTAATACCCAACGTATTAAACCTATTTGTTGAAAGGAACAATAACTCTTGTTAAGATTCCGCTTTAGATGAACTAAAAAAGAAATTAATTTATAAAATTCATATCTCAATTTTTACCCCTAACATTCCTTGGAAGTTCCTAAGTTCAACAATTTAGGCGCAAGGAATTCAAAATGTCTGCCATGTTGTATTTTTTACTTTCTCTTGCCTGTATGAATGTATAGAAAGGAGATTATTGTTTTTATGTTGAGTTTTCACTGGATCTACATGCTTTCATACCCCTGAACCCCAAAAATGGTTTTAGCGATTGGTTTGTGTGTGTGTGTGCGCGTGTGCGTGTGCGTGTGTGTGTGTGTGTGTGCGTGTGCGTGTGTGTGTGTGTGTGTGTGTGGACAAAATATCTCAAGATTTTCATCAAAATCGATCAACCGGAAGTAGTAGTTTATTCATGTTATTTTTCACTTTTTTGCGATTTTCTCGTAAACAGCACCTACGTATTTTTTTTTAAAAATCGCCTCATTTACGAAATGTTTTATGCTCTACAAGATAGGGTAGGCGCCATGTCTGCTGAAATTCTTGGGGAAACTGTTTTCTCGTAAAAAATTGTTTTTTGAAGATTGCGGCTTTAAAATGCATTTTAGCGCAAACATGTATAAGTTTTATAACAAAAGTTGTAGAGAATTTTAAATCCTACAACTTTTATTTCAAATAACTTTTTTGTATAACGCTTAGTTTTGCGGTAATTAGTAATTTTCTGCTCTTTTCACGAAAATGTGTAAAAAAGTATATTTTTTTAAAAATTTCAGCCTTACAACTTTTATTTAGAGTATTTTACTCTGCAGAGCCTTGGTTTACATGAATGAGTGATTTTCCGTATGTTTAAGCCAAACTGAGGTTGATTTTTATTTTGCGTCTTTTTCACTCATGATTAAAATTAGGTTATGTTTATTGAGGTTAGTTTTTTTGTTTATTTCTGATGTTTTATTACTAATGTTAGGTTATATTGTTAATTATTTGCATTGGCAAGAAAAAGTTGTGTGAGTGTTTCACACCAGGTTTTTAACTTGCTCTAATTGACGAGCGACTTCCTTCTTGGCTTATTTTTGTCTCGATACGGTGTCTAATCGTCCGATTTACTTATTTGAAGGAAAGTTTTTTTTGCTACTTATTTTAGACAATTGTAAAAGTAAATCACTCGGTACGCACCACGTAACAAGTTCTTTTCCTGTTGTAGTAATTTATTTAAAATAGTTAAAATTCAGTCGTAAAAACATTACGCACTTTTTAATCTACTCATTTATAATTTGAATATTATATTACATTCACTTTATTGATTTATTTACACTGTTAAAAATGACGAGTAAATTTTTTATGAAGGTTATAAATATGTGAATTGTAGCTTAAATATTAATCACCACTTAACAGTGGAGCTGTCATAGGAAATTTAATCATTTAATGACTTATATAGTATGTTGGAGTTTATTTACAGGTTACATTGTTTTTAAATCCGGGATTGAGTGGCGAATCTTGTTTCTTGTTACTTCTAATTTAGTTTTTCAGAATTGTAAAATCCTTTGTAGGTAGGAATGCATATTGTAGGATTACTTTTAACGAACATTGGTTTTCGAACGTTTAAATCAAAGTTGTCCGATTGATTTATTTGTTTATTACGTTTTGTATTTCAGCATTATATTTTACTCGTATTTATACAGTATTGAAGAAAAAGTATTATACAGTATTAAAATATTAAAGTATTGAAGAAATTACATAAATTTTTAGAATATTTTGCAATTTTTGAAAATTGTGTACTTTTGTACTCCTATCCGTAGTATGCGAAGTGTGGCTATTTAAAAACGAGACTGGCGTTGTAAAAAAATTTATTTTAATTTTATACATAATCACTTATTGCCACCTTAAGTATACACTCCTCTATCCCTACTTAATTTAATTTCCAGCGTTGGAAACAATTGCTCGAATGAGCAAGTCAAAATTTAAAGAAATGATGATAATTTTTTTGCTATCCATGGGATTGTGTACCTTCTCTGGGTTCCTGAAGGTCAAACAATTAATCAATATTACTACCTTGAAGTACGTTCTACGTCAAAGAGTAAGGAAAAACGCCTCGAAATGTGGAAGGACAAATCATGGGTTCTCCACCAAGACAATGCGCCAGCTCATTCCGCGTGATCTGTCAAGTGGTTCCTAGTCAAGTACAGCATCTCAGTGTTACAACATCCACTTTATTCGCCAGATCTTGCACCATGTGACTTCTACTTGTTCCCTAAGGTGAAATCTGCATTAAAAGGGACAAGATTTGAGTCTGTGGAAGCTGTAAAAGAGAAAGCGGCACGTGTCCTGAAGGAGCTGACTGAAGATGACTTCCAGCACTGTTTCCAACAATTAAAAATTCGCATGGAGCGTTGTAGGGATAGAGAAGGAGCTATATTGAAGGTGACAATAATGATAATGTATAAAATAAAAATAAAGTTGCTTACAATGTCAGTCTCGTTATTTAATATCCACACCTCGCAGACCGAGATAGTACTGGATTATACAAAATGTTCGATGTCTGAAATTTCAAGTGATCTTCGTTTCATTACCTCTTGACGCCAAAAATAGTACTTTTTAGAAGGATGCCTGTATCTTCTGCATTCTAGGGAAAAACCACTGGTCAAATCATGTGTATTTGTTTTAAATAAAAAACAGTAAATCACCGATAAAAAATAACACTAAGCAGATGTGGAAATCATAAATAAAATATTGACGTAAAAAACGACTTAAAAAAGTAAATTGTTAATAGTATTAACGTGGTATTTATATGTAAAATTACGACTGCAGGATAATTTTTACAAGTTATCTTCATTTTGATTGAATATTAAGATAACACGATTGGTATCCAAAGTAGAATCAGTGGTTTACAAAATGAATTATTTTTATTGTTAAAATCTTATTATTCATTTTCGAAATCTGCGTTACATTATATTTCAAGGCGAAAGTGAAAAAGATAATTAAAAATCTCAAAACGGTTTTAGTCATATTTTTATGTGGGATTTAATTTACGGGTAATTTATGAAACAACCACAATTGTATTAGTCCGTTCTTTGCTTTATCATTGTGGTAGTCCAGCCCATTGGTATAGTAATCAGTACAATTGGGTTTTGTGCGTGAGGTCCCGGATCGATTCCCGGCCAGCTCTGACATTTTCCCGTCACTTTTTTCATCTATTTCCCTTCATTGTCTGCAAGTCTCAATGTGCATAACAGTTGAACATAAAAAAAAAGTTGAATCTACACATTGTTAACCATTTACTATTTATAACCTGTTGAGAAGACACTGTCAAAGTCGCTCATAGAATAGGTTGAACTTAATACTGATTGAAGAGTTCCGAGAAAGTTGGTTCTGTTTGTTGTACTATTTGTAGCTATCCATTTTTACTTTCTCTTGCCTGTATGAATATATAGAAAGGAAAGTATTGTTTTCATGTCGATTTTTCTAAATTGAGTTTTTACCGGATCTACACGTTTTCAGACCCAAAAAACATGTTTCTAGCGATTGGTCTGTCTGTGTGTGTGAACAAAATATCTCAAGAACGGAACATCGTTCGAACTTGAAACTTGAAACTTAAGTTAGGTACTACTACCGGACCTGACAAGAACATTTTCATCAAAATCGGTCAACCATGAGTAGTAGTTATTCGTGCCATTTTTCACTTTTTTGCGACTTTCTCAAAAACGGCTCATACGATTTTTTTAAAAATCGCCTCAATTACTACATTTTTTATGCTGTATAAGTTAGCGCGATGTTTGCTGAAATGCTTGGGGAGGCTGTGCTTCCGTAAAAAAAAGTGTTTTGTTTTTAATATTGCGGCTTTAATATGCAGTTTAGCGCAAAAATTTATATTATAAAAGTAGTAGAGAATTTCTCAAAACCTACATTTTTTATTTTAAACATTATTTTGTATAACGCTTAGTTTAGCGGTGATTAGCGATTTTCTGTTCTTTCTCACGAAAATGAGTAAACGTTTTTAATATTTCAGCCTATATATGCATTTTACGACAAAAGTATATATAATAAAATTTATAGGAAAATCTACAACTTTTATCAAGCGCAGTTTTCTCTACAGAGCGTTGTTTAGCGTGAAATAGTGATTTACCGTATTTTTAAGCCAAACTGAGGTTGATTTTCATTTTGCATCATTCACCCATGATTAAAATAAGGTTATATATTTTGAGGTTAGTTTTTTTGTTTATTTCTAATGTTTTATTACTAATATTAGGTTATATTGTTCATTATTTGAGATATAATAAGAGAAAGTTGTGAGTGTTTCGCACCAGATTTTTGTTCCATAAGATGTTCTGCGAAACATTACGACATTTTGGTTTTAAATTTGACTATTCGTTGTACACAGCGAATTGTAAACGAAAAGAAAAAATAATACAGTGTTCTGACAAGCTGTTTGCGTTTTCATAATTTTAAAGTTAGGCTTATTGTTTTTGAGTTCACTTTGTAAGAAAGTTACAAAATCCGTCACACACTCCTGTGTAGTACTTCCTTGTACGTGTGTTCTTGTCATTATCAGTTCTGAAGACCATTTTTTTACATTGTTGCTGCTCCTGGTGCCGCTCTTTCAGACTGTTATTAGAGCAGATAGTTAATTAAGTTTGTTTTGTCGTGTGAGTTAAGTCAGCCATGTTTTTCACGCAATGAACTGAAATGTTTTGTCATTTAACTAAGTTGCTTATTCACATTGCACTGACGCTTTTCTCGTTTTTATTTACTTATTTTTTTTGTTTCCCTCCACTTTATTCCATGACAGTACGTAATATTTATTCTTCTTTTTCTGATTTATTTCGCTTTTCTGACAATGTTTTTTAACACCTGTTATTACTACTACTTTCTTGTAATTAAGTCATCTAAATCTATTTGACTTATATTTTATATAAAATTCGAAAGTCCTCACTATCTCGTTCATAACTAATTGTAGCCAAGAAATTCTAAAAAAGCGAAGTGCCATTTTTTGAGAAAATTGTTTTTTATTTAAAAATTACGTATGTGCCATAGCAAATGCACAGCAAAATGAGCCAAAACAGTTTTCAAATAGTTTTTACATGTACCAACAGATTGCGTTGGTGGTAAACTCAAGTAAGGAAATAAGAATTTTATTTTGTAATAATACCCGTAAAAACTGAGTTTGGCACTTAGGTCTTCTCGATTTTCCCGGTTACAATTATTTGTCTTCTGGATCTTGTAGGTAGCTGAAATTTGGCACATTTGTCCGTTAGGGGTTGAACGGAAGAACTAAAGCATTTCCATTTCGATCACTTGCGCCTAAGAAGCAAAAGTGAAATACCAATCGCTCATTATAAGTGCTTTGTTGTTTAGGTCATCAGCCGAAAGGCTGGTTTGAACCTTTAGAGGTTTTACTAAGTAAAACGAGGAGTGAGGTGGTTTACCATTGCCTTCCTCACTGAATGGAAAAGTATGCTTATCAGCATGCCAGGCCCTCTGGAAAGCACATATTTTCCACTCTGCAAATGACACCTTCACTTCATTCACCACAGGGTCTGGCTGTATAATGAAATTCATTACTTTCAGAGGAGATAACTCTGATTAGTGTCTTTTACACCTCTACCTCTTCTGTTCTTAAATGATTCAGTCATTTAATTGGCTGACCATGTGACAAGAAACAGAACTATTTATTTTAGCCCTGCAACGCACAGATTGAGTAAAACATTTGACACTCCACCTGTCTGTTATGGGCAGATAAGTGCTTTACATAATATTTATTTAATAATTTTTAAAATAAAAGCATTGACCGGAAGAGGTTATTCTTCAAAAAAATCCTACACATTCACATTGAAACAATAACCAATAACATAGCCGGCCGCATTGGCGGAGTTGGTAACGTGCTCGCCTCTCATCATGCGGTCCTGGGTTCGAATCCCATTTAGGCACGGTATATTTTCATACGTTACAAAAAATCATTTCATCCTCATTGCACACAATTACACCCCAACGTCGTCGCTAATGACCTTGCAGTTGATGCGACTTTAAATGAATAAAAAAATAACCAATAACAATAATTTTTGGTTGTGATTGTGTACACTTTTAGCTATTTTCACAAAAATTTAAATACAACAAACAAATTGATCTAAGTGATACCAGTGAAAAGTGAAGTATTTTAATTGCGACCACTTAAGCCTAAGGGGGTAAAACGGGGATACTACACTACAGAAATAAATTTATTTCTGTACTTTCCGGAAGATGCACACTTTTGAATTTCGGCATGTACGAGTATATTATAATACTAACAGCAATTTATATTCGTCCAGGAATGTTTACCAATACATTTTCATCGCAATTCTTCTTCCGAGGTAGTTTTATGCATATATTACTTTCTTGCATTCTGTATTGTAATTAGCTACACAGTCCTAAAGTAACGGGTACGTTCAGTAACCCATGCATTCATAAAAGTTACAGTTTTCTCAAAGACGGCTGTAAAGATTTTCTTTAAAAATGCCATCATTTAATACATTTTCTGGGGTTGTCTAGTTGGTTTAAGGACAGTCTGACTTGTGAAAATGTATAATATCGATTTTTGAATTTTAGCGTTCTTGTAGCCTTCAGTTTGAAATGCTCGCTTTTCAGTGTTACTAAAATAACTTTTCTACGACAACTGGAATATCTTTCGTATCTTCAAGACATATTAAAAAATATGTCTTGTTGTAATTTTTCTGGTTTTGTCTAAAATACCATTTATAATTTCTTTTTTAAATTATCGGTTTTAAATTTTTATGTCAGATACCCCAGCATTGGTAAGTGGCAATGTCGCCAAATTCTCAAGGGTTGATCCCCGTGTTAAATATTCACCGCATTAAATTTTCTTACTTACGGAAGGAAATTACAATATATGCATTACATACAGAATTTTTCATAATTTATTCGTGAGGATTTTAGACAATTGGAAATTTTATAAAAATTGGTTTCAATCCAACAAATAAATGCCCATTTAAGGAACAAAAAGAAAATTGATGTAGACCTACCCGAATTAACATTGAGTTTTATAGAAAGTTGGACTTCCCTTGTAGTGAGCACATCCATGGTAAAATTTGTTATAGGCTCTGCTCACAGTCGAAAAGTCGGTGCTTGCGAAGTTCCGATCTACCATGCATTCTAGCGGAAAAGTATATCACATATCAGAAGATAAGAACTAATTTACAACTATTATGTAAAGTTTTTGTTGCCCACGTCTAGTTAAGCCGTTTTTTATAATTTTATGTAACAACCGTTTTGAAATCGTCTCAAAATTTCAGCATTATGATGTTACTTATGGCAGAAATGTACGTTTAAAAATTTAAATCGAATAAGAAATGCTACAATTCGTGAATGTAATATTTTTGCCTGACATTTTTCTGTGAAAAGCCGCATTAAAATTGGTACATTCGGTGGTACAGAATTAAAGTAACTACAAAACAAGTAAACTGCTGTAAAACATTGTAGGCTAAGTAGTGTTTGATAATCAACTAGAAAGTTGCCGCTCATTTAGCTACTTTTGCTTTATTGCTTAAATACGAATTGCGTGTTTTGAAAATTTAACTGTCTAAATATTTTTACTCTTTGTTATTCTGTGACTGTGGGTCTCTATTTATAACAGTTCTCTTGGGTGTCATTTCCAATTAGAAAAGCGCACAAGAACCCTTAGCCTATTACGTGAAGTGCTAAGTAAAGTTTCTTATACAGTGACAAAGAAAAATGTCTGGGAGGGTTATGAAAGAATTTTTTTCTTTTTAGTTTTATAAATAGTATCACGATTAAGACTGAGCTATTTGAAACTACACCGAAAAATTAACCTTATACCTGTGTTCTGGTAATAAAATTGATGTAATGAAGTGTTTTTTTTTTAAATTCTAATATTATAAATCCCTACTTCTTGTGCTGGTTTTAAATTAATTTACTACTTAATATAACGTAAGCTAATGAATGGAGTTCCTGAAATCTAATTTTTTATTTACAATCCAAATGAAATTAAGGGTTTCGAATACATTTTACTACATTTGTTTATGTTCATTGTGTATCCATTGTAGTACTACACAGTTTTACAGGTCATAACGTATTTCGTGGTCGACAATTTGGAACGACTCAACATGAAGTGTTTAATGCGATTTTCTTTTACGGAAAGTAGCAAATTTCCGTTAAACTTAACGTTTTACAAAATATACCACAAAAAAATTGTATTTTTAATTCCAATAACTTTTATTTTATACATTTTTCCTGTACTTGCACGGTGAGGCTGTATAAAACAAAAGATTGTGGTGTGGTTTCTTACATGAAATTATAAATAACGGCTATCCTAAGCGTCCAGAAATAATTTCAAATACAAAATTGTTGCATTTTTAATTATCTTAAACTTTTATGATGTGCATGTTTGACCGTAAGTGTATCAAAAGTCCGTAATTGTAGAAAGAAATTACGAATGAGAGCAGAGCTCCTTCACAAATTTTTCCTGACGTACCAGTTATGTTGTCTTTATTAGTTCAGCTAACGCGGTAAATGAGGGAAGTTAATTGTTTTAGGCGTTTTTGGAAAAATTGAATTTTTGTGTTTGTGGTCTGGAATGAAGAATGCTTAATTTTGCGACTACATCCAAGTAGCCTAGTTAATGTGAAAAACTCATCTGGGGGTTTGTTTAGAAAACTTATTTTTAAATTTCAGCCCAATCGGTGCCGTAGGTTTTGCTACAAAACAAATAACACACGCGCACACAGTCTCTAAGCTGTAAATATAGCGATTAGGGATGTAAAGTTTCTAATTTTGATCATACCCTTCGTTCAGTAACTACAATAAATTTGATCGCCGTGAAAAAATAGATTTTGCTCTTTGTTGTAAAATTTAATGAAGTGTCGTAAAATTTATTGTTTACTGTTATTGATAAGACGGATATATTATGCGTATGATTAGTCTCTTGGAGATTAATTATAAATTCTGATGTTGTATTGTACTACTAGCTCGTAGAGATAAAGTGAAATGTACCCCAGCCATTATGCAAGCGCTGCTACATTGTCCGTCCACGGATCCCCTGCCCTTCAGTCAAGACAAGACATGTGGTGAGACGTCGTTAAGCATGATTAATGGTACTGATGTCGTCGTATGATGATGATATATACGTAATTGCATTAACATGGTTACTCTCCATGGTAATTTCAAAATGACGATAAACATGCTTTTTCACTTGTTTAATTTTCATTAGTTCATAGAAGATTAATTTTACCATTATTTTAATTAGCCAGTAACCTGCTTAGACTTTAATTAAACATATAAAAAATAAGTCATCTTCTTCTCCCTTTCAAGGATTAGGCTTCTCTGCCTGTTCCGAACCTCTCAAATATGTCCATCTCTTTCTCGGGCGTCCTCGTTCTCTCTTGCCCTCCGGCTTATAGCCCAGTATTTGCTTAGGGACCCTAACCTCCCTCATTCTTTGAACCATTTGTACCACTCGTAAAATCATGTTTTACTCACAGTAGATTCACCAAAAGCCACTGTCAACATTTCGAATGTGGTACTACACTTTTTATCATTTGTCACACAAAATTTAATGCAAATTCTTTGCTCCATTTTATCGGAAGTAACAAATCGCCGAGCGAATGCAAACACATGTACTTTTTTCAACTACTAAACAATTAACTGTACATATAAAATGGCTGCAAACGCAAGCATATGTTAGAAACAGGTGTACGAACAAGGTAAAAAATACTTTCAACTCGGATTAACAAAGCCCGCGAAATTTCAAATTTCCCGTAATTTTTTGATCAAACCTCGTACAGGGAATTATAAAACAAGTAAACAATTTAATATTTAAGAATGCGAAACGAAGAGAGCAGAGCGGTGGTTGCTTTTCTTAATATAAATTTCATATTATTTATAAATGACATCGTTGGTTAATTAATGAATGAAAAGGATTCCCTTTTGTTGTATCTGCAAGTTAAAACAATCCGTTATTCCTGGAAGAGAATCGAGTTTGCTACACATAAATAGCTCAGGTAAAATTTATTAAGTTAATTTTGTGATAGCTAAGTGATCAGTGGAGTTAAATTGGTACGCAACACTTTTGAAATTGGAAAAGTTAAAATTAACCGACATAAAACACAGTTTCATTATTATTATTATTATTATTATTATTAGTATTATTACGATGCTACGGTTCAATAAATTAACCCACAAGTAAATTAGCAAGTTATCACTCGCCAATATTCTACCGCTTCATCTTCCTTTGTAATAACTGTTGCATAAGTTATTTTTGTGGTGTTAGAGACACTATTATTTTAACAAAATCATTTTTATCAATACGGATCTATAAGTCTCTAATTGTTCGCTATTTTTTTGACTGTATAGCATTTTGAAATGTGCTGCGTGCTTAATTTTAGTATGCTCATTATTTACGATGTGATGTCATTTACGATCTGTGTTTTTGATTAATACGTACGTAATCGATTTAGCAGTCTAGTTTGTCGTGAATTATGGTTTATCATTGTAGGTGCCATTTTTCTTATTAGATAGTAAGTTTTTTTGTTTTGAATTGATTCATTTTCTGTTCTATTGTTTTTCTTTTTGATTACTGTTTTTAGTGGTAGTAAAAAGATTAGGAGATATTACTGCATAATGTAGGCTACTAGCATAATTTCGAGCGCACGGGATTATCGCTATCCTCGTAGAGCTATATTAAATTAACTGGTTTATTATTCCTTTTCCCGGTTTCACCCCACATTATTTTTTCTAGGTAACTTTTCCCACACTACGTTATCTATTGTTGAATACATTTTTGCCAATCTTTAGAATTATTGTAACTATTTAGGAAGGCTTAAAAATAATATCAACTGTTTTATAGTAGCTTCTTTCCTTTCTTCCCAACCCGCAGAAGCGAGTGATCGAAATTCTTATACTTTTATATTACTAGTTATCATTCTGAGAATTTACGTACCGCTTTTCAGAACTGTAGCCTACTGTTTTGGAAGGTATAGAATTAATGAGAAGTTGTGCTTTATTTTTAGTCTTTAGGCGCTAGTGGTCGAATTTCAATAACTTTAGTGTTCCTATTGATATGTTAAGGAACAAATTTGCCAAATTTCAACTAGCTGAGTTATCGGGAAGTCAGAGAATTAGTGATGAGTCAGTTGATCAGTGTGGGTTCTCTTATTTCTATACACTGACACTGATTGGCTGATGGTGTCGTACAAGCAATATAATGATTCCAGACAGTAGGTCTAATTATATTTTGTTCTTTTTACGTTATCAGTTTAGACATCATTGTATTTAGAGTATTTATATCTTTGGCAAAATAAAATATAAAATAAATAATCTGAGAGATGAATCTGGTTTATAGTTTTTGCCGAATTTACTCCACACTTTACTTTTTCTGGAATAGCCTATGCATGGGGATTATTTTGAAACTAGCCTTCGGAAAGATATAAAATTGTACTAACTTAAGGTAGTCACCTAGTTTTACCTCTTCTGGTGAATCTAATTGAAATGCCAATTGCTTTAGTTTTTCTGTTCAATTTCTTAAGTACAAATGTACCGAATTTCAGCTCCTTTAGTGATCGGGAAGTTAGATAATTAATGTTGAGTTGTAAGAACTATCAAATTTGTGTGTAGATTTCATACTATACAGTCACTTAATATTGACATTGGGCAATATTCGATAGTTACAATACAGCAAAATAAAACTGCGTTGTGATGTACGTATACTGTTAGAAAAACTGAAATTTATTTGAAAACATTTGCGGGTTGTTTGTGTGTAATAACGGTCTGATGTTTCGATTTTAAACATCCGCAATATCAGTAATTTCCTTTTAGCGATAAAACTGTTCGGAAATAAAATGTTTTATAAAGTTAGTCTCCCTCAGTTTCCTAACTGTCACTTCAGACTGTTTGTGACACATTTTATCGGTAACTTACTAAATAATTCAACAATTACGTTATTGGACATATACTGCTTATCGTACCTCATTTCGGGTGAGCCCCTTTAATATTTAAATTACTCGTGATTAACTCTGTTCGGTTAATATTCTATTCTGATTTACATACAATATACAAACTGATCATTTATTATGTGCTCCAGTTTATGCTATATTTGCGTACCACATTCGACAAGTTTTGCGCTAATAGTATATTTAAAATAGTATATTTTGTTAGTCACCACCATTTATGAGAGCACCATTCTACCTATACTTGCAAAAAGTTGTAGTGAAAATACACTTAGGATGCAAAATAACTTAGTAGGTCCACTGAGAAAAAAGCCTTGTTAAGATCGTACACTGTATTCATGTAATTTTTGTTATTATAAATCAGGTGACCATTGTTTCCCAACGAAACTGTCTATAAAGAAATCAGTTTGATTATCAGTGAAATAAAGAAAAGACGAATATCCTATTTTTCACATCCTCAGAATGCTAGAAAACAGGATATTAAAGAAATTAGTGCTTTGAGGTCTCGACTAGAAAGTGCGAAAAATGGATTAAATAAGTTGATCAAGAAGTTGACCTCCAGACTTCTAAAAGGTTGTATATGATTAAAGTTGTAGAACCTTTAAAAACCTACAACATTTATTTATAACATTTTTTTTGTACGATGCTTAGTTTAGTGGCAATAAGTAATTTTTTTTTAAATTTTTAATGTTTTTATAGCTAACAACCCTCTCGATCAAGTGACCTTTCAAACATAAAAAAACATAAATCAAAATCGGTTCATCCGTTTTGGAGCTACGATGGTACAGACAGATACACAGGTCCACAGATAGAGTGGACGCCAAATAAGCTTGCTGGTGTGGCTGCGTGAACAGTTCGGATTCAGTCGGTAAGAGATTTCGTGTCGTGGTACTGGACTGCCTATTAAATCATATTATGTTCTAAACGATGTAAATTATTTTCTATTAGCGACGTTAAACACATTCAATTTTAAACACTGTGTCCAACAATGAACGCTTATCACTTTCAACAGAAATTACTCCACATTACAGACTAATTTTATTTTCAGGTTAGCTGATATATAACGTGCGAAAGCGCCGTGACTGATCACAGCTGATTCAGCTCTGACCCCCACCACTCGCCGAGGCAGCCGAGCGCGCCATTAACAAAATAGACCTTCTGCGCACTTCAGAAAACCGGCAAGCTTATTTGGCGTTTGCTCTACGCAGGTTTAACCCCCTCTTTTTCGGTTGGGCGTGTAAAAAATATCCTAAGTAATTTATTTAAGAACAGTTTCTGAATAAATTATATAATATCAGTTTTTTTCAACTTTTGTACAATTGTAGATACTTTTAAATATTTTAATTATTGTGCATTTCTGGCGTAGGTACATTTTAGCCGGTACTTTCAGGACAAACTAATTTTAACCCAGGTTTTCACATAAAATTATAAAAAACAGCTGAATTAAAAATTAACAAAAACTGTCAAGTAAAAAAATTGTTGCTATTTTATCCAACTTTTTATATACTACAATTTGCTTAAAAATGCATTGTAATGAGTAAAACAAAGTAAAGGAAATTAGGATCTTTGAATTTTTGAACCTGAGTAAAATACCCGTAACATTGGGGCTGCATAACGTATTCAAAAATCTCTTCTAAGGTCGTTTAAAAAAATACTATTTTAAAAATTCCAGTAGAATTGATTCTGTAGTTTTTGAACCAGAGCGAATAACGTACATTTCAAGCCGGTAGTTTCAGGACAAACTAATTTTAACCCGGTTTTTCACATAATATTATAAAAAGGGCTGAATTAAAAATTAGCAAGAACTGTCAATTAAGAACATTGTTGCCTTTTTATTTAACTTTTTTTTATATACTACAATTAGCTTAAAAATGAATTGTAAGAATTAAACAACTCATTTTTGTAAGGATAGCAGAGCTTTTCCACGAATTTTTCGAAGTAACCAAGTAATGTAATCGTAATGGCCTCCAGCAATTGTAGTAACTGTTTGAATTCGATTTTAAGAAATTAGGATCTTTGAATTTTTTAACCTGAGTGAAATACCCGTAACATTGGGGCTGCTTAACGTATTAAAAAATCTCTTCTAAGGTCGTTTAAAAAAAATATTATTTTAAAAATTTCAGTAGCATTGATTCTGTAGTTTTTGATCCAGAGCGAATAACACATCCATACATACCCGCGTGGACTCTAGACATACATCTTTCTAAAAACCATTATTTTAGCTTTAAACGTTTAGATTAGTTGAAATGTTTTAATCAAACATTTTGCCCCACTGCAATATTTTCTCTCGCTAGATCGTAGTTCTCTGTATCTACGTTACGTGAGAAAAGTAGTAACTGAAATGGGCTATAGCCGGCATTGTAAGTGGAAGTGAGGGCTCATTGACGATTGCTGTTCTTTTTCTGTTGTTAGCGGAAGGGTAGTAGAAGTACGGAAGAAGTAAAGTCCATAGTTTTATTAAGACAGAATTCTCGTAAAATAAAGAATAAGTAAGTATTAGCTTATGATATTTTGTCAAGTGTTTCATTGTATTATATAAAATCACTTATAAAAAAAAGATTAATTATTGCAAAACTGTTGAAGTAACATTTTATTTTATTATTTTTTTATATTATTTATTTTATTTTATTTGTAAGAAGGGTAAGATATTCCTTATTATTATTTTTATGTTAAATTAAAAATTAAATTAGAATAAAAAAGTTATTATTGTTTCTGTCGACAGTCTGACGTAATAATCATGCACTTGTTATGAAATGAAATAAAAAAAATAAACTGATATTTTTCTAATACAGTTACTTTTGTAATTCTTTGTCATCGTTTGATTTATGAGACCATTGTACTGAAACACCTTGTTGCGCGAATATAATATGCATTAAAATGCATTAAAACTTTTGAATTATGTTACAATTTAAAGAAAATTAAATGTTTAAAATAAAAAATTAACCAATAAATAAAATTCACAGCTAAAATAATTAAAATTCTGGCTACCTTCGTGGAAAATGATTAATACGCTAGACTGCTAAGTAGAACGTCTTATGGTTGTTTCCAGTAACGCTTTGAAAGTATTTTTTTGGGGTAAAACCCACTATTTTATGACACAGTAGTCGCTAATAACCAAAACGGTAATCCGATTTAAAAAATGAGAATCTGAATTTTTGAAGTATCTAAATCCAAAACTATTGCGTCACAACTTTGATTTTATAAAAGTAGCGGCGACTTGAGAAAGTTAAGGATTCTCTGACAGTTGGTCTCAATAGCTGACAACGGTTTCTATGAGTGTGAAGAGATTGTGCTATCGTGTACTGATAAAAAATAACTTAAAAGTCACTCGGTTGTAACTGATGCGTGCGTGTGTGTATAGTGAAAAGATCATAAATTTTATTCTTAATCTCCTGTGAGAGATAAGAGTTGGGTTTTTTGTGATGTGATTAGCGGTGGGGTGGGGGTATGGTGAGGATAGAATTGCATCTATCACCCTAATGAAGGAAACCGACTCTTTTATTCATTCAATGTAAAATAACTGACATTATTAGTTATTGTTCTTTTTTTTATTACTTTCTTTCCTTCATAACTTAACTTTGAGCGTATCTAAATTTCTCCAATTCTAAGAAGTTTTGCTAATTAGCATGTTATTTTTCATAATCGGCTGTATTAGATTTATTGTCCATTTCTTTTACCAAAGTTACAGTTCTTGTAGCAGTTGGTAGTCTTTTCTGGTTAAATTCTCTTTGGTATACAGTAGGTTCAATTTATTAAGACAGTATTGAGTAAAATACTGAAGATTACTGAAGATATTAGGGAAAATCTGAAGTGGTTAAAGAGGGAAGTTTTTGTTATTATTATACTGCATTCGTTGTCGCTAGAGGGATTTTTCATAATTTTGTAAATTACCATATCAGCTGTTTAAAGTAGTTATCGATTTATTTATACAGCGTTACAAGATTTCGTGATTATCATTATAAAATACAGTTTAAATCGTACTGAAAATTTATTCTTAAATAAATATTAATAATGTACGTTGCAGGGCTAAAATCAATAGTTCTGTTTCTTATCACATGGTCAGCCAATTAAATTGCTGAATTTTTTAAGAACAGAAGAGTTAGAGGTGTAAAATACACTAATCAGAGTTATCTCCTCTGAAAGTAAAGAATTTCATTATACAGCCAGACCCTTTGGTGAATGAAGTGAAGGTATCATTTGCAGAGTGAAAAATATGTGCTTTTCAGAGGGCCCGACATACTGATAAGCGTACTTTTCCATTCAGTGAGGAAGGCAATGGTAAAACACCTCACTTCTCAATGTACTTAATGCGAGATAAATAAACTTTTTATTAACATAATTTTATGTAACATTATACTAAGAATGACAACAATAAAAATAAGCTCGCCACTTCAGCGGCGCTTCAGGAGAGAGAGGGGTAGGTGGATGAGAACCATGGAAGTGCGTGCGCTGCGGACGCATTAAATAATCATAGAGGGACATTTTTAATTTCAAATAGGGAATTTTTTTATCCCTAATAGGTGTACGTTGCAATCTGTTCAGTTCAGAATAATAAGCAACCCTATGGACTCAATGAGATGAGGATGATGTGTATGACGTGTAAATGAGGCGTAGTCTTGTACAGACCCAGTTCGACTATTCCTGAGAGAAGAAAATTGTTTGAAAAAAATTTGAAATGTCCCTCAGGAGAAAAGTTACCGTCTTCATAATTTGAAACAACTATAAGACGCAATGAAATACCTAGGTTATAGTATTTGTAGCAATTTATGAATGATGGAGAATATGACAGAGATCGGCTTCTAAAAAGCGAAGCTAATGAAAAAGTGATCTGAGAGCTGCTTGCTGACCACTCCCAGAATTTTAAAACTGAAGAAAATGATTTTGTAGTTTGTTGTTCAACGTGTTTTTTTTATCTGAGGCGGCCAGAAAAACTTATGTTCACTCCACTCCCTCACGATGGGGGAAGTAGTGTTTGACTCAATTGAGGCGTCCTCGTCCAGCCCAAGGAAGCCGCAACCGCCTACCAACCAAAAACCCGCCGCCTGGCCACTTGATCCGACATCAGCAAAATGTTTAACGTGTTGGATGTCGGATAAGTTTGTATACCGATAAGATTGTTTTTCTCGAAGTAGGTTGTTTATTCGCGAATGAACTTGGCCACAGTTGTGATGATTATTATTATAGTTGACATTTCAAATTACATATTTTGTAAAACGATTATTACCGTTGTTTAATTAGGTGGATACGAATTGTCTAATTTTAATGATCTGAAAATATCATCCTTTACAAAGTTTATACATTACCTTAAAAGATCATGAATGGATTTTGATAGATATTCTTATATTGTATTTGTGTTGGCATTTTCAAATAATGAATACTGTTTATTTTTCGTCATTGTCGGACGTATTTGTAGGTTTTGTGACGTCGTTCTTTTGAGACAATAAGGATTCTTTTGAGTACACGGCTTCATTTAACTCCTCTATTTTATATAGTCGCATTTTCCTGCTTTACCTTTTTGTTATTTAAAGAAAATTTTACTGAATAGTATATAATAGAAAAGTACAGAATACACTGCTTTCAGCGTACCTTTTAGTCTATTCATAGACTATTATGAATATGTTTTTAAATTTAAATTCTTTGTACGTTTGTTATTTATTTTATGTATGTAATTTTCAAGTAATAGGATTACACTTATATATTTTTTTCATCTTTTGTAAAT
The DNA here is from genome assembly GCA_035578175.1 of Catonia carolina. Lineage (NCBI taxonomy): Eukaryota > Metazoa > Arthropoda > Insecta > Hemiptera > Achilidae > Catonia > Catonia carolina. The sequence goes on from JAQMRL010000001.1 coordinate 118,650,447, forward strand.
ATCGGATACGTAGTGTTATATTTTCTTTCAGAATTCCTAATAATGTATTTTTTTTAAAAAGGGAACTTCAATAAAATTTAATAGGTTTGAGTTGTAGGTCGTTTTGTTAATTAATGGAAATGTAGGTTTCTCCTACTTGATTTAATCCGCAGTTTCTTGATTATTCGTGTTAAATATCATCAATTTATTTAATTTTTCCTACTTGTGTGCACATTCGTAATAATCGTTCTTACAAAATTTCATCTTTGCCCAGTTTATTTCAAGTTGTACCAACAGTTTGACTGTTAACAATTTTATTGTAGTGGGCAATGGAGCAGAGGAACAGTGAATTTAAACGTACTAAATTCCCAAGTCTTTTATTGCATTCCGGAATCGTTTGCTTTATAGTATAGCACGTTTATTTTAATAAGCGGACTATTTTTCAAATAAATACTAATGCAGACGATGAAGGGTGATGGATAAGGATGAGTGATAAAAAAATGCCAGACCTGAACGGGAATCGAACCCTGTACCGCTGGCGTAGAAGTCATTTGCGTTGAATAACTACATCAAGGGCAGGCACGCTACCACTGTGCCACCGAAGCAGCTAATTATTTGATTTTGTTCTTGATTTTTAATTTAAATACAATGAAGCAAAAAGTAGTTAAGCTGGAGTTTTTATTAGCTTTACTTTTGATGAGATTTTACGTCTCCTAGAAACAAATATTTAAGTCTTCAGCTACGTTTTACTAGCAGTAAAACGTAGAATTAAAGTTTTTAAGTACTGTATTATAAACTAGAAATTTCGCTTTGTGGGCTTATTACTAGCCTCAGAGGAATGCTTTAAATATACTAGTTTATTACTCTTTCCGGTTACACTCCACTCTTTACTTTTCTTGGTTTCACGTTAAGAACACTAATGCAAATTTTCAGAATTACAGTTATTTTAGTAGGTACATAACCTTTGAATACAGGAAAGTACAGTCTGTTAAGGTATTTAACCTGTTTCTACCCCTTATAACAGGTGGTCAAAATTCGAATACTTTAGTTTGTAGATTTATAATGCGTGCACAAACAAAAGAACCTCCTAAAAATGAACTCTACTGCGCAGAGAGAGCAAAAACGATGGATCCGTCACATTATTTTTCTCTCGTACAGCCTGCCAGTAGAGGGGATCAGTTGAAAACGGTTCGTCTGTTGTGTACTCACAGTTCATTACACTTGCGCGAAGGTTCTTTTGATAGTTATCTACCTATAGCATGCTGATCTTTCAAACTGTAGCTCTACAGGAATTATGAGTATTGTCAGATTAATCACCCGGGTTTTTATCTCTTAGGTGCAAGTGATTTAATTACTTTAGTTTTTCAATTTAACCCATAAGGAACAAATGTAATTGCATTTCAGCCCACTAAGTGATTGAAAAGTTACAGATTTAGCGGGAGTGACTTTTCAATCACTCCGCTAAAAGCAGAGGAGTGAGTGAGAACTCATTCCTCTGCTTTGAGGAAGGGAGTGAGTGAGTGAGTGAGAACTGTCACATTTACAGATAGAGATTTATGTAAGAATTAATTTAAATATAGTAGAGATAGCTATCAAAATTCCATCGACTCAGATTATGAGATCTTATGCCTGTCACTTTTATTTTTAAAGTTTTCTGTTAAGCAATGAAATATATTTTGTTTTTCGGGACATACTCGTATATTTAATTTACTTACGTTTACGCTGTAATAATTATTGGAGCTCTCATTTTTATATTCGTGACTTTTTAGGATTTTTATTAGCGATTTTTTGGTTCTCCATTCAATGCCATTCATTCCAGTTTGTACGTTAAAACTGTTTTAACGAAGTATTTTAATAAAACAGTTGAATTTTTTTTTAACTTCAAAAATGTTCAATAACTTTAATTTAATTCTATTTTTAGAGTTTTCATATTCCGGAGTTAATGTTTTAAAAATCGGGTACATTATTTGCGTCTCCAGTTTTACTTTGGTAATGTTGTACAACATATAGAATTGTTTTGTTTGATTTTCGGATATGGTGTAGCCTACGCAACCAGAATAATGTGGGAAGAGTGTGACTAATAGCCGCTTCTCTTTAGTCTGCCTTTTATTTTACTTGTTTGCTCTGGCGCCGAACTAGAAACGATGAAAATATAATAGATTTTCATGCACTGATTTATGACCGCGTTTATATATTATCATTGTCCTTGTATCAATTTACTCATGTTAAAACATCTAAATCTATTATTATATTATGCTTAAACGATTTTTCTGAAATTTGTTAACTTTTAATTGCTAATTTTTTATCTTGCATTTTATTTCATAATTTTAACGGTGGATAATCTTGCTTGTTGGTTGCAAATTGTATTTGGGTCGTTAGAAGCTTTTAATTGAGCTTGAAATTAAAGGGGTTTTAATTGCCCGGTTAATTTTAAGCAATCTGTTCGAAACTAGCAAAGTAATTTTGATCGTACAACCATCTCAAACATTTCTAAACATATCTAATTGTCGCTAATTTTAATTACATTTTGTAAAACATTTTACTTTGCTCATCTAGTGTCTTCATGAAAAATAATTTCATATTCACTTCCGTGATCTCTCTCTTCTTGGCTCATAGACAAATATTTGTGAAATTATTTTTCATATATATAATCAAACCGCATATATGTATAAGAATTTTCAATGCGTCTGAACTGCACAGGTTTCTTAGTAGCGTCAAAAGGACACACATTAAATAAACTGGTTCAGTGTTTTTCCCGATTTCATCCCACATTCTTAATTTTTTAAGATAATCTTAGCAAGCTAAGATTAGTATTGCTGACTTTCATATGTACAGCTCTTTATGAATATTCATTGCTTTAGAGTGGTTACCTCGTTTTTACCTGTTTAAAAAAAAGTGGTCGATTACTTTTTTCCTAGGTATCACTTGTAGAATATGCGCACTGATTTTTAGGACTAGCTCATCAGTAAGCTAGGGAATTCGTGATAAGTAAGTAAAGAATAGTCGATCAATTAAGTATGGCATGTAGTATAAAGAGCTTACAATCTTAATACATTCTGTTAATAAATTTATAAACTGATAATAAGTATTTGTATGTCATAACAAAGAAGTGTACTTTAATCCAGATTTACATAAATTGTGTTGGTGACTTTTTGAGTTTTCTGTCGTGTATATTAGCTAGTTTATGTAATACTAAATTGCGTCTTATGTTGATAATTTTAAATTGTAATCATTTTACGGTACTTACAATATCTTCCCAGGAATAGAATATGGAGAATTTAGTTTAGTAGTAGACTTAGCCACGGAGGTGTTCCGAATTAGCTTTTCTTTATTAATATTGATAATCAATCTTCGTAGGATAATTTAGCGTGCCTTTAAGCCAACCCAGTGAGTCAGCTAAGAGAAATTTGCTATTAATTGTTAACTGACATCATTTAGGTGAGCTGGGTTACTGGTGGTCAGCTGACAACCACGCATAAACAAACTCCGCGGTCCCTGTTCAAATTATTGTCTTCGCGAAAGTAAAAATACACCAGTGAGCAGTGGTCGAATTGGGTGGTTGTCAATAGTTCCTGATGCAATAAACAAGTAAAAATCTGGTGTGAAACACTCACCCAACTTTCTCTTGTCAATGCAAATAATTAACAATATAACCTAACATTAGTAATAGAACATTAGAAATAAACGAAACAATACTTTCCTTCCTATATATTCATATAGGCAAGAGAAAGTAAAAACTAACTTCAAAAACATAACCTTATTTTAATCATGAGTGAAAGACGCAAAATGAAAATCTACCTTAGTTTGACGTAAAAATACGGAAAATCACGCTTTCACGCTAAACTAGGCACTGTAGAGAAAAATACTAAATAAAAATTGTAGATCTTTTAATTTTTTATAAATTTGATTACATACACTTTTGTCGTAAAATGCATACGAAGGCTGAAATCTTAAAAAATTGATTTTTTACGCAATTTCGTGAAGAAAACAGAAAATTGCTAATTTCCGCTAAACTAAGCGTTATACAAAAAAATGTTTGAAATAAAAGTTGTAGGATTTTACATTCTCTACAAATTTTATTATAGCCCATATATATTTTTGCGCTAAAATACATATTAAAGCCGCAATATTAAAAAACAATTTTTATACGAGAAAACAGCCTTCCCAAGAATTTCAGCCGACATGGCGCCTACTCTGTCTTGTAGAGGATAAAAAATGTAGTAAATGAGGCGATTTTTATAAAAAAATCGTAGGAGCCGTTTTTGAGAAAATCGAAAAATGACACGAATAAACTACTACTTCCGGTTGACCGATTGTGATAAAAATGGGCGTGTCGGGTCCGGTAGTAGTATCAAACTAAGTTTCAAGTTCATACGATGTTCCGTTCTTGAGATATTCTGTTTAAACACATATGCACACGCGCGCGCGCACACGCACACGCACACACACACACACACACGCACATAGACCAATCGCCAAAAACATGTTTTTTGGGTTCAGTGGGTCTGAAAAAGTGTAGATTCGGTGAAAACTCGATTTCTAAAAATCGACACGAGAACAATAGTTTCCTTCCTACATATTCATATAGACAAGAGAAAGTAAAAATATAAAACAAATTATAATTTACTGAAGAGTCATGTTATTAATTGATTAGTGTGTTCTCATTTTACCCAGTCACGCCTGTCGCTTGTAATTTTGTGCCTTGTACCAACTTGAGATATAACAATTCATGAATTTATTTATCGATACAGTTTTATCAGCCAATACATTAAAAGAATAATATAAGCAAGCTTGTTTTTTAAATCTTTTTAGATCTAAAATTGTTTTTTTTTTGTGATTAAGAGTGGAAATTTTATACGTATTACTACATTGGAACTGATCATATACTTTACGATGTGAGTGATGGGTTAAATAAAAAACCACTCTGCCGTCACTTGAAGGTGTAGATCTTGCAATTAACGATCAAATTATGTTGATTCAATAGTGGAACTTAGTTTTGGTCTATTTGTTGTGAACTCTTGTGGATTGTGAAAGAGATTGTAGATTGGTAGAACGACCTTCAAAAGCAGAGTAAGTAAAGTAGCCTATAGAAGTCCGAGTAAAATTGTGAAAATCAAAATCGTAAGTTCCTCTAATAAAATTGCTATTTTTCGTTGGAACAGTATCAGTAATTTTCTAGTAATTAATATAGCCTACTATTTAATCGTATTAATGAAATACGATTTTTTCATGGTACAATATGAGTAGCGCGCCCCGCTCGCTTCGCTTCGCATTTGAATATTTTATTTTATAGTAAATGTTAAAAAAGAACATTGTATCTTTTTGTGTTTTTCGTTTTATTTTAATTAATCCGTTTACGCTTAAATAGACTTCATGATGGTTCTTTTGGGAAATTAATATTTATCGTGGATTTTTTTGCCGAATACTGTAAGCCTGAATTGCCACGAAACTTAACGTCGGGTAAGAGAACTTTATTTACAAAAAATATATTTTATATTATATATTCACTGTTCTTACGTCCTTTTTTGGCTAAAATACAAGTTAACGATATAATTTTGGTCTTGTATTAGAATCGGTTTTGGACAAGTTCTAAATGTTCATTTGATTTGAACCCAAATTTTAAGTCTTTTCTGAACGCTCTCATATTTCTAGCTCTCATATCTGTGTCTGTGATATATATATTTGATGAAATATATGACTAATAATAAAATTTTGATCATAATTTGGAAAAAATAGCACATGTATACTGTTTTTCATGTGTGTATTTTGTCTTAAAATAAAATAAGACACTTTGGACACCACGAAATTAAATGTATCATCCATTCTTAAAAATTTCACATAATGTTTAGGATCTTCACACTGGACCTCTTTCAACCCATGCCCTAATCCACAAACGTTTTTTCTTCCTTTCCACATGTCTATTCTTTAGCTATAAACAAATTGTTGCAATTGAAGTTAAAGTAGCACCATCATAAAATTTGTGTTCATCCATTTTCTATGACTAAATATGATAAAATATATCTTGTAGTGTAATAAGTGTACTTTCTCAATGGCGCAGTGTTTCCCGGGTAGTGTCTGGAAATTATTACACGTTCAAACCTATTGTTTCATTGCCCATAATAGTCGCAATGGCCTAGCTGTTGATTCGATTTCAATTAACTAAAACAATTAACGACAAATTAAAAATGCTGCTACTTCTGTGTTCAACTTTTTTTTCAGATTCATAGTTCAGTCGCTATTTGCAATTTTGCATGTTTGTGTATTTAATTTGTAGGATAATAATAATGTCATTAGTACGTGGACAATTGCTGGGTAGCCTTCTAATTTATCTTGTCCTGTGTATTGTTCGTGTTTATTTAAATCACAGCACGGTGATCCCGTTTCAATATTGTTCAGTCTATTAATGCACCTGTCTAAATCGATAACCCATACCATACTTTTATATTGGTCAACAATTTTTTTTAAATATTACATCTAATTTTTATGTTAGGAAATTGATTTTTCAGGTTTACTTTCTTGATTATATTCTTTGTATTATTGACACTGTTAATATTTATAGTACTCTGTAATATAATCAATTTTTTAATCTTCGGAATACTAGTAAATTAATTTGTTCTTTCTCTCTCTGTATCTTTAGCATGGTATGATAAAGTATTGGCGCGGTGCAAAATTTTTGTTTTGAAATTTGAGCCAAAAAGTAGTTTTTAAATTTATGTCCGTCTTTGTGTTGTTTGGTCGGAGCAAAAACTACGTGACCGATGAGGTAAAATTTGTAAACTACGGTTTCCTAATGATGGTTTTCCAGGTGGGTTTTTTGAATTTTCTATGTAGTTCCAAAATTAAAGGAGGTTTTTTCTTGGGTTTAAATAAATTTTCAATCATCTTAAAACGGTTGTGACCATCTTGATTAAAATCCCCTGATTTGCTACATTTGCTGAGGTCTCATAAATGTTTATTTTCAAGTTCGGCTGTTACGAACACTTTAGGTTACTGTAGACAGTGAAAAGCTGTAGATAAAAATGCGTGATAAAGTAATGCCAAACCTGACCGGGAATTAAACTCAGGACCCCTGGCGTAGAAACCGGTTGGTATCCTGAAAGCATAAATGGTATCACTGGAATATTTCGTCACGGTCGACGGATCTATGCTGTTGTTACAGTAGAACTCCACGCCGCCCGCCAAATTTGACGTTTACTTATTACATTTTTATAATTACTCAAGAAATTCATGTCATATGAATTGTTGGTGGTTACAAAACTTTTTCTCTTGCTTCGTCATCACAAGTGGTCGTTAATATTCAATAGGAAGAACAGCGATTTAATTTCTGGTTTCAACATTACTGAATTTCTTGTAACTTTTTAAATTTTCTAGGTTTTCTTTCCTCTTGTTATGACCTTTTAGAACCTATAGTCACAAACCTTATTCACAAAACCTATGTACATTTTCCGAGTCCATATTTACACTAGCTACAATATCACCATCCATGTCTGTAGGTTAACTTTCGAAACTAAAATGTTTTAAATTAATTAAAAAAAAAGAAACCAACCAAATAAAACAACTTACATATGCGTTTATTAAATTTTTGTAAATTTTCCCGGAGAAAAGTAGTAGGGTAGCCTACTGTTAATTTTTGGGTTTTAGGCCTATAGCGAATTTCAAAACTGCTATGGCTAGTTGGGAAAACTTTAGTTTTCAAATTTCAGCCCAGCCCGAAACAATTAAAGCACGCAAGCATAAATTGTCAAAACTACTTTTCTGTCTTGAGGAGTCGTAAAACATGAAAATTAGTTGAAATCTGGGAGTTAAAAATTGTAACCATCGCAATACTTTCACACTCGATACTACTATCGGGTTCATAACCATGGACACCCGAGTTTGAACACTTGCATCTCCAAAACTATGAGTCGGATTTCAATAAACTTTACATCAAAATTTAGCTTATGTTGTTTATTTAGCTGTGTTGACCCTTAAAGTCCTATATTTTTAATGCTGTTTAAAAATTGCCATATCGAGGTTGAAAGAAAAAAAGACCCGGTTTTCTTGATACCGCAACAAATTTCATGTATTTAGAGGCGTGTAACTCGATAAGTATTTGACCGAAATATTTGAAATTTTAACACAACATAAACAATTATATTTTTACAGCGTGTACGAAATTTCAAAATCGTAAGTTATTTAAATTTTGATTTATTGACAATATTCTGAACCCTTGCTATCTCGGTAACCGCTCGATCGTTCGGCACGGGCAAACTATCGTTTTATTCAGCGTAAAAAACTTAGTACAGATATGTTAATAATATGAAAATATGGATTGGCCAATGATGTGGTAGAATTTTTAGAATTTTGAAAAATAGATCGGTAATGCGGGGAGTGGGTGTTACTCCATGTTGCTGTTGTATACGTGACATCCTGTTGGACTGTCTACCTGAATTGACAGACTGCATTGTCAATTCAGGTAGACAGTCAGATTCAAGCGAAATGGATAGTAGCGCCCAACTCCGCATTACCCATCTATTTTTCAAAATTCTAAAAATTCTACCACATCATTGGCCAATCCATATTTTCATATTATTAACATATCTGTACTAAGTTTTTTACGCTGAATAAAACGATAGTTTGCCCGTGCCGAACGATCGAGCGGTTACCGAGATAGCAAGGGTTCAGATTATTGTTAATTAATCAAAATTTAAATAACTTACGATTATGAAATTTCGTACACGCTGTAAGAATATAATTGTCTATGTTGTGTTAAAATTTCAAACTTCTCGGTCAAATACTTATCGAGTTACACGCCTCTAAACGCATGAAATTTGTTGCAGTATTAAAAAACCGGGTCTTTTTGTCTTCCAACCTCCCTATGGGAATTTTTAAACAACATTAAAAATATAGGACTGTTATAGGTAAACGCAGAATAAAATGAGCTAAATTTTGATGTAAAGTATGTTAAAATCTGACTCATAGTTTTGGAGATGCAAGGGTTCAAACTCGGGTGTGTATGATTATGAAACCGATAGGAGAAAGTAAAACGGAATGAAAACTTATTTATTATTTTTTGTGGTTAATCTGTTCAGTGCATTTTCTTAGATAATTAATCAATAAAATTACGTTCTAAATTACATTGAACATTGAAAATAGTTTACATTTTGCATATTAAGTTCAATATACTAAAGGATTCTTCGAATTATAACAACTGTGTTCGAAAATACAGTCCAGTTCCAACAAATTGTATAATTTCCGTAATAATGCAACATGTTTTATTAGATCACGTTTAACTGAACAATGTAATTCTACTGAACATCGCATTGCGGTAAACTGTGAAATAATTCAGTACCCACGTTAGCCCGACTAGGACCGACTAGTATAGCCATATACAAGGCCACAAACTGGGCTATCCTATCCGTCGGGTCGATAAAAAGTCAACGACTTTCTCTCTCTGTTATAATTATTATCATTGAATATAAAAACAATAAAATAAATACAATCTCTTTCCCAATAAAATTAAAATCAAGTACTTTATTTTTATACTGTTGTGTATTTAAAAGAGGGTGGCTCCAAAAAAGAAACACCTTAAACAGATTACCTTTGTAGATTTTTTTATTTATTTTATTTATTTATTTAACGTCGCATCAACTGTATCGATCATTAGCGACGACATTGGGTGGTAACTGTGTACAATGGAGGATGAAATGATTTTTTTGTAACTTATGAAAATATGCCGTGCCTGAGTGGGATTCGAACCCACGACCGCATGATGAGAGGCGAGTACGTTACCAACTACGCTTATACGGCCGGCTCTTTGTAGATTTTTTTTATTTTTTTATTTTTTATTCCTAATTTGTGTACGTTACAATCTGTTCAATTTAGAACAATAAGCAACCCCATGACCCAATGAGATGAGGATGATGTGTATGACGTAAATAAGGTGTAGTCTTGTACAGACCCAGGCCGACAATTCCTGAGAGAGTATGGTTAATTAAACCCCAACCATCAAAGTACACCGGTAACCACTGTCTAGTATTAGATTATTTAACAGTGAATGTTATTACTACTCTTAAAGGTGTTAGATTACAAAGGAGTTATTAAAAGAAATCAGTTGATATGTTTTTAAATTTTAATTTCAAGTCGCATCAACAGTTAGTTATTAGCGTCTACAAAAATAAATAAAACTTTTATACAATAAATAATCGGTAAAATTAAAGTTTGTTACAAATTAACATTCTGTAGAAGGAAACTAATAAATTATATTTTATATTTTTTTAAAGTCAGTACGGATTAGATTGTTTTGATTTGAAATAGACTACTGGTAGGCCTATTTTTTTAGTTTATTTAAAGTTGCTTTGGCAGCCTGGTTATTAGCGATTACGGTAAGTACTTACCGACTGTTACGGTGGATTTAGACTTGTTATAATTTCCAGACCTTAGCTGGGAATCGAACCCGGGACCTCCACGTTGTAGGAGCGCGCTACCACTACGCTACGGAGGTGGTCAGGCTTACTTTGTTTTGGTTTTAGTGTACTACTATATTGATGTTACATTGACATTACTATTTGTGTTGTGGAGTTTTTCTTGTATGTATTTTATATTTCGCGTGCATGCGTGTGTCTTGTTTGTTCTTCACTTGAAATCTGTAACTAAGGTCTTCTTAGTCTACCTTTAATTAATTTTTTACGTTAGTTATTTTATTCCAAAATTTACAGTTTATAGGCTACTTTATTCCGATGTAAAAGTAAAAAGTCGATTTTTGTAATGGTTTAACGTCATCTACTACATTGGCTTGGCTCATTAATAGTGCAGAAGGAGCCGATTTCTGAAAAACTTGTGCGGATTCTGCCTCTTTTCAAATTACAGACAAAATATGCTTTCTAAGCCGAAATTTCTCAAAACAAATAAACTAAAGATACAAAATTTTAAAACTATGTATTTGATCTTTTTCACCAGTTGCGTAACTACGATTCTTAATCTTATACAAGAACGCATTAAAAATTTATCACCGGATGGCGACATTAAGTGTCCAGTTAAAACCTTTAATTTTTGGTGGTCCTGAAAAGGGCCGTTTAAGCGGTGGTCGTCTTAGAGAAGCGTCGGTCGTAGTTGTCGTAGGGGTTGGAGGCTGGGCGACACGGCGTGTCGTCGTCCAGCGGAGACGTCATCTTCTTCCCTCGCAGTAGTGCTTCGATGGCTGCTTCGTCGGATCCGGTGGGCGTAAGGCTCGGTCGAGGGAAGCTCGCTGTGGGCGATGACGTTCCGGTCGACGGCTTACGCTGTTGGGTCGGCGAGCGGAAGCTTCATCTTCTCTCGTGCGGGGTCTTCGATGAGTCTTCATTGGAGTCCAGTAGCCGTGTGTTGATGGTAGACGTCTTGTCGATGCTGTCTGGATCGGAATTGAATCTCTTGGCTCAGTGCAGCGCTCTTTTTATAGTCGCTGAGAGCGCTGTGGTATTGGTGTTGACCTTGGCGACAAAGGCCTCTATCGGTACGCCGCCACAGGCCTTCCGCCCTTTTTGGAACTATTGGCGGTTCCCTCTGTCTTAACGTTGGAAGCTGTGTAGCCGGGAGCACAGTACTTAATCAAAGGGATGACGGTGACAAATTGTTTTTCCAAAATTCTAGTCTTGAATTACATTTACCTGCCGGAAAGAGTGTACTACACCTTCACGCCTGTCGTCCTTCAAGTAGGAGATTCGTAACCTAAGCAGATCCTTTACGTAATTTTTTTCAAACAGTTTGGTCATTAGCGATTGTTGTAGGTTACGAAACAGAATCATAGAATTTTAATGCGAAAATCGTTTCATTACCCTGCGAGTTGTGAGTCTAAAACCTTCCAATTTAAATAGCAAAAGGAAGTTTTTATTATTTTGCGGTTTGTTATCTGTAAAAACGTTCTCATCCCGTGTATCAATTTTGCTTTGTAAGGAATCCTTCCTTTAATTTTCTTAGGTAAACCTAAATACTGAGTTTTTTTAATTCGGCTGGAAGTTACGGACGCTAGAGAATCAACAGACACGTATTTGTAAATATGTGAAAATTAGCGGACCTCACTTCCGCCATCTCTGAAGTAGGATCAATGAATATTTTAATGAACTTTTGGAAAATCGAATTATGGCGGTGACCTCAATAATCATTCGCTATAGGAAATCTGCTGAAAGTGAATTAATCTTAAGGGGAGTCGGAAAGGTAAAATTTGAAAAAATCTATTTTAACTTAAATTGATATAAAAAGTTAAAGAATCTGATGAACCGACATTCTTTTATAATTTTTCTTCTATAAGGATGCACAACCGAAAGAGACAAACTTTGACTTCCAACTTTAAAATTTATAAACTTTTTGAAGTTCTGAAAATAATTATTGTTGTAAGGAAATTTCTGTTATAGTAGGGGGTTTCCTTTATATTATAGTTGGTATAAAATCACATGGTGTTTGTTAATTATAACCTAGTTAGTTGGTTTGTTACTGTGATTTTCCGTAAAATCACGGTTTCAAGATTCAAGTTCCTTTCTCTCAGAAACCGTTTAAGATACAAATTTTTGCCACATGTTCTTTGTGGTTTGATAAAAGAATGAATAAATACAGTTTGCTGTACTGTACCCTATTTCTCAGGTATAAACTTTTTTCATGTGAAAAATGAAGTAATTTTGAATTATTTTTTTGGGGGGAGGGGTTTACAAGCAATGGATACATTGCTTATTTATGTATGTGCACAAAATAAGCTAAAAAATATGTAATAAAAATTTAAAAACTGTATTTTTAATGGTTTTTGAGAAAAAGGAACATAAAGATGGCAACTTTAACATTGAAAGGATAGAACTTTCCGTCTCCCCTGAGAAAATCCTGTTCAGTTACTTTTTAGAGATATCTTATTATTGAGAATTTTCCTTTATGTTGGGAAATTTACTTATGTACATTATTGCACTAATAAAGGCACAGTGTACTGTTATTGATTGTTTTATAAATAATTTTATTATTAGTATATTATTTAATGTTTATTTTTTATTTTCAGGTAACCTATCCATCAGTTTCTACCAAGTCATAACATTTCAATAGGGTGAGTTGGAATTAAATAATTGAAAAATTATTTTATTGTAAATCAACTGATAAAATCTCCTAAAGGAAAGAAAATAAATAGGATGTAGTTGACGTTTAAAAGTATTTCCCGTTTTTGTTGAATAAAAGAAACCGATTGATAATGAACTAGAAGGAAGTTTTACGATGATTATTAAAATAAATCAGGTTTGTTAGTACTGTTCGTATGAGCAATATTATTAATTTCGTGTAAAAATATGAATTGAATAGAATATTATACACTTTACAAAGTTGTAATGCTGGTTTTCACAGAATGCGTTTCTATTAACTAAAGGTTTGTTAACATTTAACTACCAGTAAGCACCGGCGGAAGTAAGTGTTCATCATATTCTTTTTAAGGAGTATTATTCCTGTTTTATTCATAGACGGAGTTCCTCTTACTTCTCATCTACGAGGTGAACTTACTTATCATGTGAACTTACCGTTAAGTCTGTTTTATAAATGATAAAGTAACACATTTACGATAAGGTGTTATAGTTTGTGTAATTAATAGTGTATAAATTCGTTTTCTATATAAATAACTTGCTCATAACAGGCAGGTGGAGTGTTAAATTACTTGCACTCGATCGGCTAGTTCCAGGATTACAATAAATAGTTCTGTTTCTTATAACTTGGTCAACCAATTGTATGGCTGAACCATTTATGAACAGAAGATGTAGATATGTAAATTACACTAGAGAGTTATCTCATGTAAGGGTAATGAATTTCATTATACAGCCAGACCCTGTGTTGAATGAAGTGAAGTTGTCATTTGCTGGTGGAAAGTAGATGCTTTTCAGAGGGCCTGGCTGGCATGCTGATAAGCATACTTTTCCACTCAGTGAGGAAATTGTAAACCAGCTCACTCCTCGTTTTACTTAATAAAGCCTCTAGAGGTTCAAACTCGGTTAATGACCTAAACAATAACATATAAATAACTAATCTTAACCTACTTCATTATATCAATGCGGAATAGGCCCTTGGTCCGTTTCAATTACAAACTACTAATGCTATTAAAGAAGTTGGGATACCCATCTCTTCCATTGTCGTCCAATAACTCGCTGTACGGTTTGGTTTTTAAGTAAAAATCTGTTCGGATCTATGATTGTAATTAAAATTCTCGTACGCCCTCTCTCTTCAGCAGCCTCTTCTCATCAACTCCTGGACAAAAGCCTCTCTATGTTCTTTCCACTTTGGTCTGCTGCCAATCGCTGCATCTTTTCTCCCAATGTCACTCTGATGTCATCAGCTCACGTTTCAGGCGGACCAACACCTCTTTTACATTCTCTATACTGACTCTCCATTGTCTTTTTTGTCGTCTTGTCTAGCAATATGACCAGCTCAACTACATTTCAACCCGGCATCCCTTGTTGATTACGGCTTCCACTTGATTGTTGTGGATGTCACTTCGTCACTTCACACATAATAATTGAGACTTATTCCCAGTATCGTTCTTCTTTAGTTCTTAAGTATCGTTCTTTTTGTGTTTAGTGACTTAACTGTTAATGACATCATTTTCGTGACGTAATAGTACAGGTAGAATGCATGTGTAAAACACTTAAATTTATTGGAATTTTAGGGTTCTAAAATCTACTCTCAATCGTCAATGTACCAGCCTAAGTCAAAGAAACTCTTTTATTCAATTCAGCAGTTTCATGCCTCTTTCACCTAGTGTAATTAAAAGACCAAAATAAATACATTCTTGTATATATTTTTTACCATTTCGTAACCGATATAAATTGATAGTCAGTTTTCTGGTGGCATAAATTTTAGTTTTTGATGGTTTTCTTTAAGGCCTACTTTTCCTGTTATTTATTTTAGCTCCTGGAGCATGCCCTGCAGGTCGCTCAGGTTGCTACTTATCAAGACGATGGCATCCGAAGAAAACGAAGATGTGGGAGACAGCGTCCGTTCATATTTTAGACCTTTATGTTTCCAATAGGTGTTTTGAAAAGTCCTCCAGTGTTAGCGTGAAAAATGTTTAGGAGATATAGATTTACCTAGTCTTACTCCTCGGTCTAAAGATAAAGGGGGTTTTTACTTAAAAGTATTTTTTGGTCATTTTGGATAACCTGGAGTTCACTTTACTGTTGTCTTTGTAAATAACGTGTACTCTTCGTCCGTATTTTTGTTCCAAATAAATGTGTTTCGTGCCAGAGTCGCTGGGATTTTTTAATCACAACTTTTCTTTAAAATTTGTGAGCCAAAGTAGCTGGTATTTTTTTAACCACAACTCTTTTTTTTAAATTTGTGAGCCAGAACAGCTGGTATTTTTTAATCACAACTTTTCTTTAAAATTTGTGAGTGATCACATTTGCCGTAACATTTTTGATTTTTAAACGTTTCGTGAACTGAATATCCGGTAGAATTTCTACCTGTTAAATCAATCAGTGAATTTTGTGGTTAGAATTACAGTATCTACCTAAAACCAACATATGTATGAGCTACGGCCACATAGTGGTCTCACATCGTGGTACACACAGTAATTATACGTGATAGACGTGCACAGAAATATGTCAACATTGAAACTGAGCACTATTATATTCTCTACAATAATTGATTAATTTAAATTGCTTCAAACATGATATTTTTACCGAAAAATTGTAAATCACATAGTTCTTATGATTTAGAGGTAGATTTTTTGAAATAATTACGGAATATTTAGGAGTCAGAATTGTTCAAAGTTCTTTTTAACAAATATTTTCTTCTAAACATTACATGGTAGTGCCGAATAAAACTTAGTATTTTATGTATATAGTAGTTTATTTTAATCGTACTGCTAGTTCGCTTATCGATTCGTTCAACGAAAAAACGAGAAAATGTTTAGCAATCGATCAGACCGATATCTTGTTATCAAAGACGCTTCTTTTATTTTGTTAAACCACGCGTCTACAGTTAGTGATTGATTCTGTTATGTGTGCTCTGAATTCCAGTATAAATTCGTCATTAATAATTGATGATATTCGATCTGTCTGGGTGTTGACTGATGGTAGCGAATGTTACAATTAACACGGTTTATATTTGACGTGCTTATCTTACTATATTCGCATTTAAATATTTACTTTGAATACTTCCATGAAATTATATTAAAATTAATTTCTGTTACACTCAATCAAGTTGTTAACGTTTACACATACGCACTATATTATTTAAAAAAATAATAAATCGAGAACTATGTAGAATTTCTCGCTTATCTTCAAACTACGGTCGATTTTATTATAGCCAACAATTTTATACGACTGAATATGGAATAAATCAATTAATGCGGCTTTTTATTTAGAAACTCACTTATTGTTGCGTAACTAAAAACAACTTTAATCGCGTTGTAGGATTAAAATTTTCGTCCTAACTCGTACCATGTACACTTTTACTGTATGTTACGTTTTAAGCCAGTTGGTTAAGAATAAACCGCTTTTGATACGTTTTTTTTCATAAAGTGACAAATAGTTATTAAACTACGAGCTTGAGAAAAAAATATTGAATTACAAAAGCTTTAGATTTATTAGTTCTTAATTTGTGCTTCGATTTACACTAAGTTTTTTGTTTATAAAACCACTAAATTTACCTATCAATTATGGCGTTTGTAATTTCAATATGGCGTTATTTCACTTGGATAGCGATCGGGGAGAAATTGCTATAGCCTACTTGGTCCAACAGTTGAAAGATACCATTGCTTATATGGCCGGATCGCTGTTACGTACTGTGTTAAAAACATTGACTCGAGCTATGAAATTAAAGTTTATCTTATTGTAGGCTGTATTGTGTATGGTATTGAAAAAAATTACGTTTATGATTAAAAATGTGTACGTTATTATCTGAAATATATAATACGCGACAGAATTGTTATTTCATTTGTAATTGAATATAACTAGGTATTTAGACAGTAATGTACAGCATTTTGTTTGTAAAACCATAACATGTTAAGAAAAGATAAAATTAAATTAACCATTTTTTTATTCTTTCAAATTGTATATTTATCTATTTCATCGCACACATACATTATACATTCCATAAAAATATTCTATAAATGTAACTTTTTACATTTATTTTAAAGTTTTTCATATCTTTTTAATTTTAAATATTGCATCTTTTAGTCGAATTTGGGGCCGAAAATTATTGTTTAAATAATCACTTATAATTTTAACTTTAGTTTAAATTACAATTACAACTAAAACTTATAAGTTATTTATTAAATACGACTACAGTTCAGCCGTCCTTAGTTTGCTCCTATTGTCAACAAACCAAAGCCATCTACTACGGGGTGTACCCTAGGGTCCACGACTTTATGGATGTCGTATTCCTATTAAGTTAACTTAGTTTTGAATTATAAGTACTTAAATTACTTAAAACATCAGTCATGACATGATGTAGTCCTAACAATTTCATTTATAAAAATATTTTTAAAAGTATTTTGTATTTAAATACGTTTGAAAGTATTTTGTTGTTACTTTTTAATCAGCGTGTACACATTTTTATGTAGTGCGCATACTCAATGACATCATTGTTTGTTTACAGTAGAGGCTAACTTAGAAAGGCTGGACTTTACGTATGTTTGTTGGACAGATAGTAGCTGAGAGCGTATTCCTCTATGCAACCAATGTTAAATTGGAATCGCCTATCTTTCCTCAGTCTCAAGTGATTGTTGGATATAGTATAGTTGTAACTTGATATCGACGCGTTTTCAACTTATGTTTATATGAAGTTTTTTTATTATTTTTAGCGCTAAAATCAGATCCCGATATCATTTGAAATAGTGTTAATGTAAGTTTGTACAGAGGACGATTAATTTTATTTAAAGTTGAATTGTAAATTTCTTTTAACTATATCTGAATGAAAGATAAGGGATATGCTATTAATTCTAATAAAAACAGTCATTAATAAAATTACTTTGGTTGTCGGCTTTCACCAAACTTAAATGGTGTAGAACTGTATCTCTAGAATTGATAAAGAATATTTTAAACTGTTGTTATTGAATAGCGATTTTCGTTTAAAATGTTTGTTAGTTTTATTTAAAAATAAAGTTCATTTTAATATAACTATTACGGGACTTTTAGTTTTAAGGCTATGTAGCTAATTCTAAAACCCTTATAGGGTTGGTTTAGGGAATCTTAGTTCACAAATTTCGGCCAAGTCGCTCAGTTTTTACTTGATAACGATTCGCGCGCGCTTATATACTTCTAAAAACGTTCTTTTTGGCTACTCACGATTTTATTAAACGGCTCATTTAAAATATGCGTTCCGACCAGTTTTGGTCGTGATACGTTTTTACTCTGCTGTATTGAGTGAGAGAAAGTAAATTGTTAAAAATTGATAAAAGTTGTGTTATATATTCAGTAAATCTTTTGTTATCCTCTGCACCTTTTGATCCTCATACATTTTATATAATCCCTACCTACACTCCTATGAATGTTACCACCTGTTTACACCATTGAACGGTTTTACTTTGTGTTTTAATCTAGCACTTTGTAATCGGTTGTATGGTGAATCAAGTTCAACAACATACGTCAATGTATTGTAACAGCTAATTCTTGATTCCAAAATCAATCGGAATTAGTGTAAGTGAATGTTGCTCGTAACGAAGCTGTAACACCCTCTTAACTTTTTAACCTCTTACATATGTAATTGTAGTTCAAAATTTAAATAGTGATTTTTATTTATAGTTCTAACACGTAATGAAACTACCTTGAGATAGCTTTACCAAAAAAAAAACATGTGTATTGTAGGTTTTTTGTGTTGGTTATTGTATTATACTCGTAAAATTATAAAATTGAATTTTTTTATGATATTAAAAAACATACTTTTTTATTGTAAAACAGTTGAAAATATTGTACACATTTTGTAAGTTTTTAGTGGTTAGGGAGTAGTTTAAAATGGTAATAAGCAGTAAAAGTACTTGCGGATTATCTACTGTGCCACTGGAAGAAACCATTATGTTTTGATAGAAGTGGTCCCTTGTGTGCGTTGCATACGCTTTGTATGAATACAAAAATATGCAAAAATACAAATATTTACATTACTGGTAAGGATTCAGTTGTATTAAATTTCAATAAATTTTTGTATGTGGTTTCTACCTATAATTAACGTAGACTACAAAATGGTATTGGTTTTTTGTCAAATGGATTTTTAATACAATTATCTAAATGTGTTACTTGCTTTCTTTGACCAGCCCTTTCAATTACTACATATCGCTATTTGTTGTTATTATTACTGAAGTTTCATTTTATTATTCATTGTATTCAGTTCGTCAATTTTTGCAGTGACCTATTTTGGAGGTTTGGTATATTTTTATTTTTCTGGTACGTCATGACTCAAATTACACGAATAAACTACTACTTCCGGTTGACCGATTTGATGAAAATGTTCGTGTCGGGTCATCCAGTAGAATCTAACTTTAGTTTCAAGTTCGTACGATGTTCCGTTCTGGAGATATTCTGTTCACATACACACACACACACGCGCACGCGCGCACAAACACACACAGACCAATCGCAAAAAACATGTTTTTTTGGGTGCACGGGGTCTGAAAACGTGTAGATCCGGTGAAAACTCGATTTCGAAAAATCGACATGAAAACAAATACTTTCCTTCCTATATATTCACATAGGCAAGAGACAGTAAAAAATTAGTCTACTAATAAACACATTGAAATTTTTTGAGCAGTGTACTACAAAGAGCAACTTTTCGCTTTGTTTTAACATGTAAAAGTTAGTATACATCTGACGAGAAGCGTGAAAAGCGTGGAAATCGATCGTACTTATTCATCGGACAAACGCATTTTTTATACCTTTTTTGAAGAAAGTTTTCTTCATGTATGAATCAAAATCTATTGTAAAACACTCACACGACTTTCTCTTGCCAATGCAAATAATGACCAATATAACCTAATACTATTAGTAATAAAACATTAGAAATTAACAAAAAAACATAACCTAATTTTTACGTATCATGAGTGAAAGACGCAAAATGAAAATCAACCTCAGTTTGGCTTAATAACGGAAAATCACTCTCTAAACTAAGCTCTCTAAAGAAAAATGCTGTGAATAAAAGGTGTGGATCTTTTAATTTTCTGTAAATTTGATTGTACACTTCTGTCGTAAAATGCATACTACAGCGGAAATCTTTAAAAAAATCTATTTTTTTTTACAGATTTTCATGAAAAAACAACAGAAAATCACATTACTGCTAAACTAAGCGTTACACAAAAAAATGTTTGAAATAAATGTTGTCGATTTTTAAATTGTCAGCAACTTTTATTATATACACATTTTCCCTAAAATATCTTTTAAGGCCGCAATCTTAAATAACACATTTTTTCTACGTGAGAACAGTCTCTCCAAGAATTTCAGCAGACATCGCACCTACCCTATCTTGTAGAGCATAAAAATGTAGTAAAAATGAGGCCATTTTTAAAAAAATCGTAGGAGCCGTTTTTGAGAAAATCGCAAAATAGTGGAAAATGACAAGAATTAGCTACTACTTCCGGTTGACCGATTTTGATGAAAATGTTCGTGTCGGGTCCGGTAGTAGTATCTAACTTTAGTTTCAAGTTTCAACTTCGTAGATGTTCCGTTCTTGAGATATTTTCTTAACACATACACACGCGCGCGCGCGCGCGCGTACACACACACACACACACAGACCAATCGCTAAAAACATGTTTTTTGGGTTCAGGTGGTCTGAAAACGTGTAGATCCGGTGAAAACTTGATTTCCTAAATTCGACATGAAAACGATACTTTCCTCCCTATATATTTATATAGGCAAGAGAAAGAAAAAAATAGTACAATTCTTATAGAAATCCGATCAGAAAAAACATCGTATTTTCGGATGATTCATTATTATTATTATTCGGTCTATTTCTAAATCCATTTTTATTAGTTTAAATCTTAGAAAAACAGAACTGTCATTAGAAATTTTTGAATTAAAAAAAACAAAAAACAATTAATTTTTAATGAAATAAGAAGTGGAGCATTGCGTTGAGAAATCAAGTGCAAAAAGTAAAGGTTATTTCATACGAAGAAAGCAAATGCTTTTACCTTCTGCTGCTTAGGAGCTTTAACATTTGCTTTATGCTGAGGATCACGAATATTTTCACCATTGTATTCGTACGGCCAAACAAACACAACCGCTGTATTGCTTTTATGTGCTTAGAAAGTGATAGTTTATTTTCCATATTTGAATTCCTTTATTCACTTTCCATCGTTTAAAGTTGTCCTCGGTTAGACTGATTTTTAAACTGTATTTTGGCATAAGAACTTCAAATTCTTAAGAACGTCAAAGAATTTAGTTACATTAAAAAATATTGTCAACTTATTCGTTAAATTCTTTCGGATTTTGTCTAGAAATTTAAAAAATCAGGTCTGAAACACTCACACAACTTTCTCTTGCCAATGAAAATAATGAACAATTAACCTAACATTAGTATTAAAACATTAGAAATTACAGAAACATTAGAAAACTAACCTTAATAAACATAACCTAATTTTAATCATGAGTGAAAGACGCAAAATGAAAATCAACCTGTTTGGTTTAAAATGCGGTAAATCACCCTCACGGTAAACTAAGCTCTGTAGAGAAAAATGCTTTAAATAAAAGTTGTAGATCTTTTAATTTCCTATAAATTTGGTTATATAGGCTACACTTTTGTCGTAAAATGCATACTAAGGTTGAAATCGTAAAAGATTCAAAATTTTTACACGTTTTCGTGAGAAAAAAACAGAAAATCGCTAATTACCGCTAAACTAAGCGTTATACAAAAAAAATATGACAATAAAAGTTGTAGAATTTAAAATTCTCTACAACTTTTATTATATACATTTTTGCGCTTAAATGCATATTAAAGCTGCAATCTAAAAAGAACAATTTTTTTACGTGAAAACAACCTCTCCAAGAATTTCAGCAGACATGGCGCCTACCCTATCTTGTAGAGCATAAAAAATGTAGTAAATGAGGCGATTTTTAAAAAAATCGTAGGAGCCGTTTTGAAAAAAATCGCAAAAATGTGAAACATGACACGAATAAACTAATCTACTTTCGGTTGACCGTTTTTGATGAAAATGTTGGTGTCAGGTCCTCTAGTGGTATCTAACTTAAGTTTCGAGTTTCAAGTTTGCACGATATTCCGTTCTTGAGATATTCTGTTTACACACACCCACACATTCACCAATGGCTAAAAATATATTTTTTGGGTTCAGGGGGTCTGGAAACGTGTATATCCGGTGAAAATTCGATTTCTTTAATCGACACGAAAACAATACTTTCCTTCCTATTTATTTATATAGGCAAGAGAAAGTAAAAAACTTTTCGTATTATGAAACTGCTCAGTTTGTAATAAATTGCTTACGTTTCATTTATGTTGTTTGCTTGAAATAAGGTATGTGTCAAGCGTTTTCTGAATAAATTGTTAGGTACTTCTTAGTTTTTGGAACAATTTTAGTTTGAGAAAGTTTACCGTGTTGCCGTGTAGATGCGTTGTTTTATCTTATGCCTGTACACATTGTTTCAGTTAAATACGACTGCACGACGACCTATTATCTTGTTCAGTAATTACAGTTGTTACACAGGATTATATGGTTTTCCATCAACGCTATCTGCTTAGTCGGCATTCATGAATTCCTTACAGTTTTGAATTAAATGGCGCCTAGACGTGGGTGCAATAAGTACGCACAGTATAACTTAGTATTATTCTACAGTATTCTCAGTCACAGATGAATTTTAACTATCTATAAGAACATTAATTCCACCTATTTAGTTTTATTAAATTGCTTTTTATAATTGTTCTTGAACTATAAATAAATCAGGAAT
Organism: Catonia carolina; assembly: GCA_035578175.1. Lineage (NCBI taxonomy): Eukaryota > Metazoa > Arthropoda > Insecta > Hemiptera > Achilidae > Catonia > Catonia carolina. The sequence goes on from JAQMRL010000001.1 coordinate 118,673,288, forward strand.
TCAACGTATGTTTAAATAAATCAGGAATTTATTCACCTACGTACAGAATTAAATTCTGTTCCATGAAAAGACTTTTTCTGTGTGTGAGTGCACCTGTGGTTAAATATTTATGAAAAGTAAGTCATTGGCTTACCGATCCTTATTCTTTCATTGTTCATTGTTTGTTCTGTTTTTACAGGTAGCATTATAGAGAAAGTAAGTTTGTTTATAATTTCAGTATCGATAACAGTAACTTACACATTATCTTCAAATAATACGGGATGTATTTTAGCCACTTAGACAAAAATGGAAACCCGTCGTTGACAAAAATTGTTTTTTACGATTGCGGCCTTAATATGCATTTTAGCGCAAAAGTGTAAATAATAAAAGTTGGTAGAGAATTTTAAATCCTACATTTATTTCAAACATTTTTGTATAACGCTCAGTTTAGCGGTAATTAGCAATTTTCTATCTTTTTCTTACGAAAACGTATAAAAAGTCGATTTTTTCAAGATTTTAGCGTTAGTATGCATTTTACCACAAAAGTGTAGTATAATCAGATTTTTAGGAAATTGAAAGATCTACAACTTTTTTTTGAGCATTTTTCTCTACAGAGCCTAGTTTAGCGTGAAAAAGTAATTTTCCGTATTTTTAAGCCTACCTGAGGTTGATTTTCATTTGCGTCTTTCACCCATGATTAAAATAAGGTTATGTGTTTTGAGGTTAGTTTTTTGCTTATTTCTAATGTTTTATTACTATGTTTTATTGGTCATTATTTGCATTGGCAAGAGAAAGTCGTATGAATGTTTCACACCAGATTTTTAAATTTACTAAAAATGCTTATAGTCCGCTTGAAATAATTTACTATGAACGGTTTGTCCTGCTCAATCCATGAATTTTAATTTTACTATTTGCAACTAAACAACTTGCATAGTTGGTATTATTTGGTCTATCGTATCGAAGTAGCTGTTGACTAAAGGCTGTAGTAGTGTATTGTGACGATTGTTTAATCTATTAAAAGCATCTTTTTTTAATTTCGAGCGAGGAAAATATATTGCATATCTGGTTTAAATTGAAAAAGATCTCTGCGATGAGTCCTCGGTGCCGGTGGTCGGATTGTTGGGGGAAGAACGGGTGCAGTCAGTGTGTCAGCAGCTGTTCCCAGCCGTAATTGCTGTCTATATTAAATTTAAGGAAGTATGTCGGGTCGTTCTAGTGTAGGTAGGTGTTTATTCGGGTCTGAGCGAGTGAGTAGAGTCGACTGCGGGTATCGATCCTGCCTCTCCGGGACACTCGCGCCACAAAGTTTCACCCTATTCTGTACAGCCAACCAGTCCTTTCCAATAGAAGCTAACTTTATATTTTATATAGAAAAAAGTAACCAATAATTTTTTGTCGGTCGTAATTTAGTCAATTTGAAATTTTATTGTCATTATTTTGTGTTATATTCTTTAGCCGTAAAATGCTGGAGTTATTAATTTTTATACACCTTTTAAACTGCTAGTTTCGTTAGTAAAACAGCATTACCTGTCTTCACTTATTATTTTTAATTGGTTGTTGACCCTGTTTTTGGAATTCATGCAAGACTGTATATTTTGCAAGTACTGTTGTTCCAAAGTTTACTCACAATTAATTCAAAGTGTGTCTAACCAAATGTATAAATATTTATTACACTGATACTTTTTAGTAATAATTGTTCTTACGAATAGGAGAAAAATTTTACTAATGTAAAGAAAAATTGTTCAATATACAATCAAGTATTATTATTCAAAGTAAATAATAATGATTATGAATAATAAAATAAAGTAGACTTTAATTTAACTTTACTTAGGAAAGATTTCTGTTATAATCCATCTTATCCATCCCATAACAGACAGGTGGAGTGTCAAATTATTTACACTAAATCTATTCGTTGCAGGGCTAAAATAAATAGCTCTGTTTCTTATCGCATGGTCAGCCAATTAAATGACTGAATATCTAAGAACAGAAGAGGCAGAGGTGTAAAAGACACTAATCAGAGTTATCCCCTCTGAAAGTAATGAATTTCATTATACAGTCAGACCCTGTGGTGAATGAAGTGAAGGTGTCATTTGCAGGGTGGAAAATGTGTGCTTTTCAGAGGGCCTGGCATGCTGATAAGCGTAATTTTTCACTCGGTGAGGAAGGCATGGTAAACCACCTCACTCCTTGTTTTACTTAGTAAAACCTCCTCAGGTTCAAACCAGCCTTTCGGCTGATGACCTAAACAACAATCCATCTTATAAGTACAATCTCAACTGAGTTTTTCGGACATTGTGAAAATTCTAGGATTTTTATGAGTATTTTATTGGTTGTACCTGCTTTATTTAACTAACGTAGACTTAATTTTCTTACTAGTGGACACGGCAGCTGTTACCAGAGTAGAAATAATCGTAGTTTATGTACCGTTTTTCGAAAAATGGCAAATATCACCGCTGTCTAAGAATTCTTTACTTTATTGGGAGCGTCATCATCATTATATTGTAGCTTCTACAATCCTTGGTAGGATTTAGATTCCTCCACAACCCTCTCTGCTTCGCCCTCCGTCCGCTCATAACCATCAAAATTAAATCATTTGGACATCATCCATCCACCTCTTCCTAGGACGGTCTTTTTTTCTGCTTTTGTGCAGTTACTGAAGAGCCACTTTATCAATTTTGCAACTTCGTACGAGATTTTATTATTATATCTCCGTTTTTCCAGGTTGCAGCATGGTCCTCACATTACGTATTGCAGCTGCCGTATCCAAATCTTTAGTCCTTGGACACTTCGTTTCTTTAATCCATGATTTCTGTTCGTCATCCGAGGCTGTTGTTTTGATTTTGTACTGGCAAAATTTTACAGTAAAGTATTGAACTCCAATCCAACCCCCCAACTTGGAGAACCAGTAAACTTTCTGTTAAGAGTTATCATACCTTACCCTAGTAATCTCCTGCTATGGCGCGGAGGAACTTGCCTTTTACGCACTTCTATCCTGTTAACGAAACAACCCACATGTTATTACCATGCATTTCTCATTGGATCGAGACAAGGATTCTGGCCACCTGCACTTGAAGTTGCACCAGTAAGCATTAACTGGGATTTAATCATAGAATGTATTCAGTACTGAAGAGCCCAACAGTTCTCTATCGGTAGCGTTAGTGAAATTATAATTTCCCAATGCAAAGAAATATTAATACTTGAGCTAAATGGTCTATAACCGGACCAACTTCTGGCTAATCGTCTAAATTTTACTCACTTCGTTTGTTATTTCGAACCAATATATGACGGAGCGACTCAACATATTATAACGTACCAAGTATGTGTATTTTTTTTTACAGAAAATCGCTTATTGACGCTAAACTAAACGTTGGACAAAAATATTACGCTCTACGATTAAAAGTAGAGTTTGTGCACATTTCTACTACGTAAAACTAATTTTGAAATAACCGATTTTTTGAACGCGAACACATCAGTTTATTTATTTATTCGGCCAACAATTAAAGTACCCAAAATTTTTAAATCGTAAAATATTAGATTGGTGTTGATTTAAAATAGTATATTTCCGATTTTAATATATCATGAGTTCCTTGATAACTTCAGTGTCAAAAATAAACGAAAACTGCAATATAATAACATATTTATTACATTAGAAACCTTTTATAAATATTTTTGTGACCATTTAATTCTATTTTTTTAAGATAAAATCAGATAATTTATTTTGATTAACTCTATTGATATAAATTACCACTAATATCGTTTACGGAATACACTTCATTTATTGCTTAATATTTTTTCGGTTTTCGTACTGTTTTATTACTTTTAATTTATAATGATTTTTTAAACTTTTTATTATTAGCTACCAATTTTCATCTTCAATTTTGCAATAAACTTCGGACGATATTTGTACTATGAATTGCATTATCCATATCGTTTACGGAGTTCACTTCATTTATTACTTTCCATTCATTCTTACATTTTAATTAACTATTTTTAAACTTTTTACTATTGATACTCTACCAACTTTCATCTTCAATTTCACTATAAACTTCAAACGGGTTTCTTACTGTTTTATTACTTCAATTTATAATGATTTTTACAATTTTTGTTGAGTTTGTTTCTTTACCAGATGCGACTTATTAACCATTTTAGTTTTTTGTAACTGTATTAAAACAACCAGCAAAATTGTTCACCAAGTTAAGTTAATACTGGTTGTGTGTGCGCGCGCCTGTGCGTGTCAGTGTAAAAAGAAGTCAAAACTTTTCTAAAATTGGTATGGATTACTCACTGTTAGAATTGGAGAGTTAAAATGTTCGACCGTACAGGTGCTTAGACTACTTAAATTTGGATCATAATAGTTTCCTGCTTTTGTTTTCATCCCAAAATGACAAATTTAATAATTTCTAAAAATTGCGTTTAAAAAATTTATTATCAACAGTTTACTAGAAATTGCAGTGCCTGATTTTTTTTTTGTTTCTAGCAAATGTTTTGCTACTGTTTTGTTAGGTGACATCATTTGATCCGCATTGATTTGTTTGTTAATTTTTCTTATTGAAAAATGTTATCGTATTTTACTTGGTATTCGTATTTTGTGGTTCACTGGTATCTTGTGAAGTTGATTATGACTTTGTCGTTATTTTTTGGAATTTCCCTAAGAAATTTAATATTTTCTTACTTCGATAACTTAGTTTATGTTATTTATTTTTAAAATTTTATCGGATAACTGTCCTCATATCAAGTAACTGAATTTATTTTTGAAGTGATTCGTTTCTGGGACGTTTTGTGCTGCTACAGTTAGAGACCTCCCGATTCGATTAAGATGTTGAACAAGGTATTATATAGCCCAGTTGTCAAAAATAAACGAAAACTGCAATATAATAACATATTTATTACATTAGAAACCTTTTATAAAAGTACGAAATATTACTGGCTGCATTTTATAAACTTCATAAAAACAGTTTTTCCTATTCAAGGGGTCTAAAATTGGAAAATAAATTATATTAAATAGACCATTACTTTAAACGTTGATTTTAACTACCTATATTTTTAGTTTTCTTACGTTCATTGAAGGGAAGGGTGAATAGTTTTGGCGGTGTTGTTTACAGATACAATAATATTCATTCGTTATTATAATGATGTCGCCAACTTCTCGATTTATTAAAATTTCTTTGTTGTTGTTTGGAAATTAATTAATAACGAAAATCGTCAATACTGTGCATATCGTGTATCGTATTACATGGTAAAAACATTTATTGAAGCTATTAAAATCAACTGTGCGGTAAAACGGCGTTGAGAAAGTTAAAAGCAGGACGTTACAAACTTTTTCAACCCCTCGACATTCTATTATAAATACACCACTGATTTCTAACTTGGAACTGTAATTCAGAAACTGTTTAAAGTAAGGTGACAATTTGCAGCTGATGGTACTACTAAACTTTTTCGATTGAATGAACCTTTCTTTTGAAAACCTGAAGTGTAACACATTCGTAAATGTATGTATTAAGTAAAGAGAATAATTTTTTACTTTCTCTTGCCTATATGAATATATAGGAACGAAAGTGTTGTTTTCATGTCGATTTTTCGAAATCGAGTTTTCACCGGATCTACACGTTTTCTAAACCCTTAACCCAAAAAACATGTTTTTAGCGATTGGTGTGTGTGTGTGTGTGTGTGCGCGCGCGCGCGCGTACGTGTTTGTGAACAGAACGGAATTATCTCAAGAACGGAACATCGTACGAACTTGAAACTTGAAACTTGAAACTTAAGTTAGACACCACTACCAGACCCGACACGAACATTTTCATCAAAATCGGTCAACCGGAAGTAGTAGTTTATTCGTGTAATTTATTATTCACTATTTGCATTGCCAAGAGAAAGTTATGCGAGTATTTCGCACCAGATTTTTACTGTAAGCAATTGTACTGGGGCTACAGTATTTTAGATAGTCGTTAAATTGTAAATATTTTTTATTTATAACTCCTTTCTATAATATTTAAGCCCGTCTTAATCACTTTTAAACCTAGGAAAGTATAATCATGTTTTTTTTCTAATTTGTCTCACAAGGAATGGGACCTCCAAAAGTGAAAGAGTTGTTAAACACAGTGGTTTTTGTAATCTCGTAACAGTATTGTATCAGTGTTTGAATGGATTATGATTTTTTTAACTTCTTTCCTATATAAGTTGTGTACCACTTAACATTTTCTTTGCATACATTATGTTCTTTGGTTGATCTTTAATGTTTATGGAGAACATATAAAAATTAAGCCAAATCCTCAAAATGCCTTTGATATTATGCCATCCTAGCCTTATGTAATTGCATTGAAATGTTTATTTCTAGTATTGTGTGGGTGGGTCTTATAATGAAGTAAATTCTTTTCATTGTACTGATAAGTGTGTACTGGCTGAAAATTGGTGAATTTCCATAAATTTAAAAAAACTGGATACTACTATTCGGAAGGATATCGGTGGTGTTATCTTTTTCTGCAGCTCAAAATTAATTTCTCCACTTCACAATTCACCATTTTTTGTTGCTCCATTTCCTCATTTTCACCCTTTGTTGTTGTTTTTCATTTTTAGTATTTCCGGTGGATGTCTAGATATTTATTGAATAATATTAATTAGTCGTAGCTACTTTTAAGAATTATTCGTAAGTTGTTAAATTCAAGACTTTTTCATTCGTTTGTTTGGATGGGATAAAGTAATCTTTGTCATTAAGTGCCATTGATGAACGTGAACTATTTCTGTCAGGATGTTTGTTCAATGTTATTCGAGTAAGCTGTGCTACATCGATGCTTGTAGAAGCAGGTGTATGGAGATTAGAATCGAGAGAGCAGTGAAGCTTTTGTATAGAAATTCTAAAAGTAAAAAGTTAAGATTCCAATTATTTTGTTTTTATCTCGTTAGAAAACATTTAAAATACTGTCACCGAAGTTAATAATTAGCGCAAGCTGCTTATTTTGTTGTAATGAGCAGTTGTAATAAGTGAATATCCATCCATTAGTTTATTTAAAAATGGAACAGCTCGGGATTAACAAAATACAAATAAATGATGTGAATCCCCCAGCGGTATTCACATAACCTAGTTCACTTGGTTTTCCAATTTCCTGATTTGTGATATCGGATTTGTTTATTTAATAAATTGTGTCCACTAGAGTTAATGTAAATTAGCCCTCGTTTTATTCATTATTATTTCATAAGCAAAGTAATGTTAATTCCCGAACGATTTCCTTGCCCCACTTTTTTAAACTTTCAGGTAATTTTTTTTTATTCATGTTTATTACTAATTCCAATTCAATCAAAGTAAACTCTGATGTACTATTGCATAATTTTGAACTAGCGTAATTTATAATTGAATATTAACGAATATTGATTACATTATCCGATAATGCATGCGACATTATGTATTGTAAACATGTGACTACTGTTGGTAGATTAAAATACCTCTAGAGAGGTTGTTCCACAGTGGAAATTTATACGGTTGTTATTGTATTAGTAATATTACAATTGATAATAATTTTGATTCACGCCGTGTCATTACACTGCTGCTTAACCTGTTTCGTGAGAAATATTTTCCGTGCCAAATCTTTTTTCATTTATTTAGGGCACAAGGTCTTTTTCACGTTAAGATTTTTGGCAACAGAAATTCCTGAAGCATTAAATTAATTTATTATTGTATAATATCTTTTATTTCATCTGTGCTTTTGTAAACATTGCAGCGTTAACTTCTGTAAAATATTTTTTGTGTTCCATATTTATATCATTGTCACTAAATAATAATTTCTGTTTATTGGAGGTCGTGAAAATTATTTGTGATCGTCTTAGTAGTGTGGCATTTGAATGTTGAACTGTAAACCCGATGGTTGCAGGTTAGATTCCCGACGATATTTTGAAATAACCAAACGTATCATGTTAAACCTTTCAATATTCACATTAGTTGTTAATCTTTGCCTTAACTGTTAGTGTTGCTGTAAACGCTCCTAGGGATTAATAACATTTTCGTATTGTCTACTATTAACACCTTATAATAATTAAGTTTGAACTATTGTATACTTGTGACTTTTGATCTTGCCTCCTGCTGTACGTGTTCAAATCCATCTACCTAAAGTATTCTCTAATAACCAAATGCGTTGATGCGACCTTCATTAAACTAAAAATTCTTTCCAACTTTTCACTAATCTTCAAGTAGTAGGCCTACATTTTACTTTTAAGGCTGATTTTTATGCTGTATCGAAAGCAATTATAATTTTATAGTGTCGGTAGGTCTGTGGATGCAGTGGTCAGCGTAATTGACTTCTATGCAGAGGATCCCGGGTTTGAATCCTAGTCAGGTCTGGTATTTTTTCATCACTTATTTGTATCTATCATCCTTCACCTTCTACTAGCTGAACAATGGAACCTAAAAAAGCGGTGTCAACAATGTTGATAGATTTGACATGATACAGGAATATGAATCAACCTATTTTTTTTTATTTATTTTTTTTATTTAGTAAAACATAGCTACATTAAAATTACAAGTCATGACTATACTAAGCTATGTACAATATTTTAAACTAAATATACTTAGGCCTATACGCAAAAACTCTTCTTCACAAAGAGTTCTGTCCGCGCATAGGAGTATACAGTACAAAAATATTAATTCACTTAAATACTTATAACTACTATAAAATTACTAAGTTAAATTACTGTTTGTCTGTGACTTGATGGCCCCTCGCAGAGGGGAGCAATATGCGGATTGTAAAACCATTTCAGAAAACATCTATTTTTTTTTAGGTCACTGAAACTTTTCGGAAATGACGTATTTTTATAAAACAAACTATTTCGCATGTTTTTTGTTCTATAAAATTATTTCGAAAAACACACGCCTAATGAGATAATGTATAATTTAGTAAAAGTTTTGTTTTTGAAGAAAAACCCGTTTTTTTTAAATACATCGTCATTGTTCAACAACTATTCCACGGATTAACGTAAAATTTGGCAGGCTTGTTCTGTAATAATTATGAAAAACGATAATGTAATAAAATTTAACAGAAAATCAATACTTTTTAAGTTACAAGGTATTTTCATAAATACATTTTGTAAAATCGCGAAACACGACATATAAAAAAGTCAGCATGCGAGAAACCTTTTTGCCTTTAAAGATAACTGTACACTGTAAGCGAATGAAATAAAGAGAAAATTTTGAATTAATTTTTAGTGAAAGAATTATTTAAATTTGACGAACCGTATAGGAGTTACAAGGATTTAAAAAACGCTGTACTTTGATTGTACTGACGTAAAGTATAAGAAAAAAACGATAATATTTTCGAGCGCGGTTTTGAAAAGTTAATATCGGGAAAATTTTTCTGTCATTCAAAAAAGTGCACGCATGAAGTTTATTAACAGAACTTAAATATATTTTCTCTAAAAAAATCATTGAAATCGGATCATCCGTTTTAAAATTAACACAGTTCGAATTTCGCAACTGCGCGGCGCGCATTGCATGATAATAAACTGCGCTGGTGTTCTACTACTACCATTACTTATCACCAATATTTATTTGTACGAATAACTGTATTGGAATCTTAATTTAGGGAAATTGTTAATTACAGCTCCTTGCGTAACTTTCTGTAAAGGAAGACTAAGTAAATTAGTAACCCGTTCTTCATCTCAACGGTTAGTGACATTGTTTATTACATTTCTTCCATCACTGTGAACGGTTTGCCCATGTTTCCGTTTTGCATCCATATTTGTTTACGGTTTTAATATATGTTATAAACCATAAAGGCATAACTGAAACTAACATCTTCCTAATTACCTAAAGTATTGGTGAATATACGAAACTATTATCAAACACACATGACCCGAGCAAGACACAACAATTGAAGCACCATTCACAAGTAAATGAAATGTTAATGTAGTAATGTAGTGTTCATGTAGTAAACGTAATGTGTATGTAATTTATAATATTTGTGTAGCAAAAGTAAACGATAACCTAATATAAATGATAAAATAGTTACGACTACAATATGTAACTTAAATGTATGCCCGGAAAGTAAAAGTTACGTCCGACGCATTGCAACGATACTACAGAACTGGTTGAAAAAAAAGACAACATGCTTACTGAAATATTCGGAAATGGTTTCTCGAAAATAAAAAAAAACAATGTTTTACTTTTTACAAAAGCGTTGTCAAAACATAAATTTTACGTGACAGAACAGATAAACAATAAGGGTGTAATTTTATACATGTACTAAAATAGCCTATAAAACTATTACGTAGGCCTACGCCTTTCATGCGCTTTGTATGCGTGTGCTTGTAATTGATGGTATACTTAAATCCTTGTAACTCCTATACGGTTCGTCAAATTTAAATAATTCTTTCACTAAAAATTAATTCAAAATTTTCTCTTTATTTCATTCGCTTACAGTGTACAGTTATCTTTAAAGGCAAAAAAGTTTCTCGCATGCTGACTTTTTTATGTCGTGTTTCGCGATTTTACAAAATATTTTTATGAAAATACCTTGTAACTTAAAAAGTATTGATTTTCTGTTAAATTTTATTACATCATCGTTTTTCATAATTATTACAGAACAAGCCTGCCAAATTTTACGTTAATCCGTGGAATAGTTGTTGAACAATGACGATGTATTTAAAAAAAACGGGTTTTTCTTTAAAAATAAAACTTTTACCAAATTATCCATTATCTCATTAGGCGTGTGTTTTTCGAAATAATTTTATAGAATAAAAAACATGCGAAATACTTTGTTTTATAAAAATACGTCATTTCCGAAAAGTTTCAGTGACCTAAAAAAAATTAGATGTTTTCTGAAATGGTTTTACAATCCGCATATTGCTCCCCTCTGCGAGGGGCCATCAAGTCACAGACGGACAGTACTACTGGTAGCTATATTATAATAGCGATATTATAATTTTTATTTTATAACTATAACTACTTTACAATAATATATTTTAACTAACAAAACGTAAATATTTTAACTTTATACGAAATTAATTCAATAAATGAGCATAAAGAGACAGTTAAACTGTGAAAATTAAAAAATTATAAAACAGTTATTTTAAGACCTGGAAAAGTTTCTCAAGTTCTTGCTCACAGATCGATATTATATGATATTTTAGTTAATGTTTTAATAGATGTGGTGACATAATACTGTGTATATGGGGTGGAAGTACGTTAACGAATCGCCTCTCAAGATAGAGAAATGACTTCTGAAAAAATGTACTATTTTCATACGTTATTTCATTGAAAATCTAAAGTAGGCGTCTGGTTAAATGCTACAATATTTGTAGTATTTGTAATTCTCTTAAATTTTTGTACTGTAAAACTTATATTTACAAAACCGATTGTGATAAGGTTTTGATGTAGACGAAAATAAAGCATCAAATAAAAACTTTGTTGTATTTTATTATTTTTAAATTGTGTTGTGTGTACTTACCTATTCCCTAAAATCCACTGGTGGGTTGTACTTTTGTAAGGAGAACGATTTTTTTAAAAGTAGCAGAGTTTCTCACAATTTTTCGGAGAGTATTTTTACCATCTTAATGAGTTAGTGTAGTGAATGAAAGAAGTTTGTAAAACGCAGTAGAACCGTTTTTGATAAAATAAAATAAAATGTTTTTTATTAATGCACCGAAGTAAAGTACTGAATAGCAGCTTATTCAAAAAGCTTGTCTGAGGTTGGCTTAGGAATCCTTAGTATTCTTAAATTTGAACCCAATCGGTACAGTAGTTATTGTTCCAGAACGAATAATACACATGCATAATTATATAACCTATAGCTGGTTAACCTTCCAAAAACCACTATTTTTTGTCTTCAGGTCATGAAATTTAAAGATGAAATGTGTACTTGAAAATGGTCACTATCGTATTAATTTTTTATCACTCTATGCTATATAGATAGAGCGCGGGAAATTTTGAACAGATTTGTTTTCCTTCATAAAATCTTGGTAGATCCGCTTTTTACCTTTTCTCGCCCTGTATGAATATACAGGAAAAGAAAGTATTATTTTTTTGTCGATTTTTCACCGGAAATACACATTTTCATGGCCCCTGAACCCAAAAGACATGTTTTTAGCGATTGATCTATTTGGGAACAAAGTATCTCAAGAACGGAATATCGTACGGACTTGAAACTTGGAACTTAAGTTAGGTACCCCTAGAATACCCGATCCGAACGTTTTCTCATTAAAAACTGTCAACCAGAAGTGGTAGTTTATTTGTGCGATTTTTCACATCAGTGTGATTTTCTCAAAAACGATTCCTACAATTTAAAAAAAAAAATCACCATTTACTATATTTCTTGTACTTTAGAAGTTTGGTTAAGCTTTATGTCTGCTGATATTCTTGGGTAGGCTGTGCTCTCGTGGTAAAAAAAATGTTTTTTAAAGATTGTGGCTTTAATATGAATTTTAAAAAGTGTAACCTAATGAATGTTTGTAATTAAAGTTGTAGACAATGAAATCTACAACTTCTATTTCATTCGTTTTTTCTTACAACGCTTAGTTTAGTTAGTTGCGTCAATTAGTGATTATCTATATTTTGCTCATTGAAATCTGTAAAAATTGGATTTTTTTAAGATTGCGGCCTTAGTATGCATTTTACGACAAAACTGTATACATTAAAGTTATGGGAAACTAAACATTTTACAACTTTTATTTCAAGTATTTTTATTACAGAGATTATTTTAGCGTATATTAATAGTTTTCAGTTTTTTTTAAGTCGAACAGAGGTTGATTTTCATTTTGCATCATTCACTCATGATTAGGTTGTTTTTCAAATGGTACACATAGGCAAGAGAAAGTCGTATGAGTGTTTCACATCAAATTTGTAATATTTTTTCGTCCTGTTCGTGGTTGTGCTACTAATTCCATGTTTCAATGTTTTGTGTCTCTCGTGTAGTAAAAAGTAAACACCGTTTTATAATTTTTAGTGTTTGAAAAGTTCAGTTATTGGAAACATAGAAAATTTATGTTTAGTAGAAAAATACGTGCATGTATATGCGTTCCCCTGGTAGAACACTTCAGGTTCCCGAATGAATGAATGTATGGTAATATGGTAAATAAAGGTGGGTGAACGCTGCGATACGTCTAAAAACATGCATTTACTTTATCGATCATATCCTACGGTTCTTTGTTGAATGGAAAACAACGTTTTTCCCCATGTAAATAGAATTTCATGTTTCCGAATGTATATGCATTAATGTACTTGTATTAGAGTACAAAATTTAATTTTAGAACTGTATGGAAAATCACGATGTGGGATGCTAAGATTTAGTCGGGTAGATTTATGGTGAGCTGGCGGATTGTTCTGGAATCTGTACATGCAATTTAACAACGACTGCGCTTTACTACTTATCCCGAATATAAGTATATGTACGAGTATATTGTCCTATTTTATTGCATGCTTTGTAGTTTTCCATTTAATTTCAAAAGAGTACCAGCCAATGCGCCCGCGCTACGAGCAATCTAATAGCTAGCGTCAGAGGGATTACAATAAATTTGGGATTGCAAATATTGAAGAGTTTGATTAAATCATTGTGGTTAATAAAGCAAAATAAATAAATATGGCACAACAAATCTAACTAGAGAAACTAATCAAACTATCAAATGTAATCGAAAGGCCGCGTGTCAGTTACCCAAATGGCGGGTAGCACTTATCAAGGGACAAATTAATTATTATAGAAAATACCAATAACGGTTCTGACAAAACAATCGATAGAAAAAAATTTATACAAAAAATTTACTAATAAAGAAATAAAAAATGGACAAACTGAATGTGTGAAAACGAAAATGTGAAAAACAGTTACTCTTCATTTTTGAAGGTTGTGAAAATAGGGTCGCCGAACTGATACATTGTACCCTAAATAACAGCGATTTGAAATTTGGATGCAATTTTTACGGAAAGTACGTAAAACACGGGCTTGGCAGGAAGATGTTGTACGCCGAAAAATGCATAGAAACCTTAAATCCCGTAAGGGGTTAGCGAAGTGTTGACGATTTCCAGATTTTAAAAAACTGTATGATTTCATGGGATACATGTCAGTGGGGTGACAGTGCCGTGACCTGCACGTGATTACAACGTTCTGTCTAAAAATATTCTTTTAGGAATTAAAAGGGAGTTGTTCCCACTTGGACGGCACCGGTCCGTGACAGTGTAGACAGTGTGTTGACTGTGACCGTACTATTAAAACCAGGCTAGTTGCTGACGATGTTTTTCTTTTCACTGACAGTGTTTTTCATCATGAATGACGAGCAGCTTATAGAACTTGTCCGAAATATCCTGTTCTCTTTGATCTAGCGCACAAGAAATACATGGGCGCAGATTTTAAAAATGATATGGCAGAGTGGCATACTTCCCATCAGTCCGTCTCTTCTTCCATGCCTAATTGACTCACTTCCGTTTTTTCTTGTGTTTTTCCAATTGTCTATCGTCACCTAAAACTAGAGCTATCACTAACTGATCGTACTTCGTTTTTCTCACATTCGGTCACTATACTACTGCAATACAGCACAGCCACTAAATACGGTAGGTGTTTCGGCCACTTACCGGCGTGAACACGGTTGAAACACTGATTAGTGTAAATAGTGGCCAGTAAAATAACGTTCCGGTCACGCCACTGACATGCATGGATAGGCCTTTTTAGTCTTTGTGGAAGCTACAATTTGATTAGTTACGGCATAGATGCGGTAGATCTTCAAAGAACTGGGTGTTATAAATCATTAATTGTCTATTTTCTGCATTAATCGGGAATTTGAATAAATTAACGATAGGTGATGATAATGACAAATCTGCTCGTGGAGAACTACATTTTATGAATGATTGACGGGAGTCAGTCCAGTGGGAGATTAGACCAAACTGTACACAAAGCCCTACCCTTTTAGGTATGTAGATGTCATTCCAAAGTAAATGTATTCTGTTATAATAAGAAATTCATGTGCACGTAATCCAGATTTGTAAAAAGGTTTTTACGGATAATTTTCAAACAAAATAAATAATCTATTGAAATAATAATTATATGGTCAGTATTGTTCGCGTAAGTAATGAAATACATTATAACATTGATTCAATTATTTCTTCGATGTCGGCCTGCGTTCGTCGTAATTTTATAACCTCCTTTCACCGTTAATAGATGTTTCTAATTCGTCACCAGTTGATGTGTTGATCGATTACTACTGAGGGAGAACACCGACTGCGAGAGCCATGTGACTGTGGTGTAGTTGAACCAAGCGGCGAAAAGATTGTATTGCGCTCGCGCGCGTTAAAATCGCGGGGGCGGTGGGGGCGAGACCGCCGTCAACCCGCAGCCCTCTTATTTTTGCCAGTGTCGGAATGATGTTCGTTGTGCGAGTTCATGTGTCACTCTCTGTTTTATAAACTGCAGTGCATGTGTCTTGAGTGTCCGTGTGCATGTGGTTTTTTATTTGTTAGTTTTGTTTTATCAAGTAATTTAAAATAATTTTTGAAATAATGAACATTTACACAACTCGGGTAAGCATTTTTTTAAAGTATTTGTCATAAACATGTACTTTTTGTTTCATCCTATTTTAAACGTTTATGTTATAACTATTTTCATCATTAACAAAGTTCAATTGTGTATTTTCTTAATTTTTTAAGATAATAGTCAATCATACCGATTTCCTACATTAAGAGTACTAAGACGTTTACAGATTTCTATCACTGTTATTTATTGAATTATTTCTTTCCCGTAAAGACTCTGTAATAGTACCCAGATGTTTATTGAAACACATTGCACCTCTGAATTAAAACGAAGTTAAACTAAATTTTTAATTTTACGACTTTTCCTTATATCGATTTTAAAATCTTTGTAGTTCATTAATTCGTGTGGTAATATGGAATTTTATGTTATTTTATTAATGATTATAAGTAATTTCTTCATGGAGTTTAACGCTACTAGATTCAGGTAGTATATTTAATTGTAGTCAAAAGAATTTGCGTTAAATGTCTTTTGGTGGTCACCGTGCTGAAGTACACATTTTATTTATTTAAATTGTTTTAAAATATGTGCATGTAGGCCTATCTACATATTGTTAATAATCGAATTACGATTTTTTATATTAAAATCTTATTTTATGATTTTTATGTAAAATTAGGCCTAATAAAATCTCTGGTGTGATCATTAAAGGTCTATGTATTGTGGGGTGAACTCAATCGGTTCTCTAAATTTGTAAAGTATTGTGCAAATATTCGGCGTTTTGATCTGTCTAACGATTAGTTTTAATTTCTAGTGTACGAGTGATTTTTCAAGTATGGTTTTGATTTGAAGTTCAAGGAAAATATTATTGGTCGATATTTTACCTTTATTTTTCTTAAATTACTGTAGGAAATCTTAATTTCACATTGAAAATTTGAAGTGCGCGATTTTCGTTTAATAACTTTGTTTTTGTAAATCGAATATAACGTAAAAGGAATAGGGTTGAAATGTAAGTAAGCGTTAACCCTTTTACCTTGGTTCGTCCCGGGTTGGTTCCCTTTGAGAGTTCCATTGGTTGGAAACCAAAAGCGTATCACTCTTCAAGAGTCGATATATTGAAGTTTGTATGTGTGTCATTCTGTCAACAGGCCTAGAACTTGCCTACTTCGATTTTTCTTTTGGAATTTTTATTCCTTTTTTGTAATAATACTATGGAAATTACTCTTTGCCGAATAAGTCTCTGATTATTATAGATTTGATTTTCTTTTGCTTAAAAGCAGTTTCTTGAGTATTTATTTTTATTTTTATTAAGTGCACTAGTTTGTAATTTAAACTTATGAAGCTCAGTCAATCAGTCTAAATGGTTCGGCTTTGAAGTTCAAAATTGAATCAGTTGGTTATATTGATATATGTAAACTGATTTATTTTAATGTAAGCTTGGTTTGATTTTACACTTTACTTTTGCTAGGTATCTCTTTAAGAATGTCCCGATTTATAGAATTACAACTCTTTGGGAAATAATATTTTCAATACTTTACTTTTATATATAATGTATAATATAATAATATTATACTTTTATGTATAATAATAATACTTTACTTTTGGGAATAATACTTTTTCATGTTTTTTACGGAATAATACTTTTCATTTTGGTAGTTACATGATTTCGTCACCTTAGAAGCAAGTGCTGGAAAATCGAATGCATGATTTTCCCTCTTCACCACTTTCAGAATGGTGCGTCCTGATTTCTAGAAGCGTAGCTTTTCGGAAAGTGTTGAAATAATATGTACCTATTACTTTAAGGTAGTTTTCCCTTGTTGCCGCTTACATACAAGTGGTTGAAGAAAAAACTTGTAAGTATTTGTTAAACCGCAAAAGAACAAATGTGCCGAATTTTAGTTCTCCAGGTGATCGGCAAGTCTAAGAACTTACCTACTACTTGGGAGATTTAATAAACTTTCTTGTATGTACAAACGTTCATATACACATACACGCATGAACAGGGATTTCTTTTGTAGATTTCAAAAATAGAAGAAAACCGAACAGTAAACAAACTAATATGCATACATTTGGAGCTGTCAGTATTTTTTTTTAATTACTTTGCTAATAAGTAAACTTAAAATAAAAGTAAAAAATCTTTTATTCCTAAAGTTTAAGAAATATAAATTGCCTAAAATTTATTATTACTGGACACAGCGTATATAAATATTGATGAAATTAAAAATTCTATATCTAACCTAAAAATGTTCTAGTTACAGGTACCCACTTAACTTACGCTGCATTCGTTTTATTGAGCTAATTTTAAACTAATAGAATGTGAACGAGAATAATTTTTCTTCCGCCGTACCACTTAAATCCTCTAGTTTTATTTTAATCTAGTTTGTTTTTACTGTTAATTACACATTACAAATTTTTACAAGTTTTAAATAATACTGATTGAAAAATTATTAATGATAATTTATTTAATTATTATTTGTGTACCGCATGTTCACTTAATGTGCTTCACAGCGAACAATTATTATCATGTAATAATCTGTGTCGTATTTTTATAATTGTTATAAAATAACCTCTTCACCAAAGATCTTCCATTTTTATTTATTTATTAACTTTCTTAAATTTCGTTCCTTTTACTAAGCATTGTCTAACGCATTTACAGTAGCTACTAACTAAAGTTCGCGTTGGATATAATGAACGTACTGAAGGTTAACCGGTATCAGCTGTTATTTATTGAATGCGATTAAACACTTGGAATGATTTAACATGGGATATGGACCAATATTATGCGTTTTTATGTAGAAAATTGAAATTCATCACCATAAAACAAGCATTAGATAAAACAAATTACTTATAGAAGTTCGAAAATTTTTCTGTTCTGTTCACAAAAAAAAGAAGATTTTGCGGTTTTTTTACATAACATTACAAAAAGCGGAAAAATTAAGCGTTAGGCACAGAAATGCAAGTTATGTGTTTAGCGTATTCAGGGTCTTAAATGTCTTAAGGTTTGTTTACACTTTTCCCGTAAAGTACTCCGTAAAGGCTGTATAATTTTGACACCAGAAAATCTAGTGGTGGAAAGTCTTAATTAAAATTGTTACTACTGTTGTCGGGGATATAGGATTTTCATATTTTTTTTCACCGAAACACTTAAAATTTGTAGCTACATGAGTAATTCCAAGTTTTAGTCGGTTATTGAAATCTTAAATTTCAAATTTCATTCCTATCAGTTTAGTTAAGTTAACGATCTACGAGGTGTGGCTATTAAATAACGAGACTGACGTTGTATAAAATTTTATTTTAATTTTATACATAATCACTTATTGTCACCTTCAATATACACTCCTTCTCTATCCCTACAACGCTTCATGCGAATTTTCCATTGTTGAAAACAGTGCTGGAAGTCATCTTCTGTCAGCTCCTTCAGGACACGTGCCGCTTTCTCTTTTACAGCTTCCATAGACTCAAATTTTCTCCCTTTCAATGCAGATTTCACCTTAGGGAACAGGTAGAAATCATGTGGTGAAAGATCTGGTGAATAAGGTGGATGTTCTTACACTGAGATGCTGTACTTGGCTAGGAACCTCATGACAGATAACGCGGAATGAGCTGGCGCATTTTCTTGGTAAAGAACCTATGATTTGTCCTTCCACATTTCGGGGCGTTTTTCCTTACTCTTTGACGTAGTTTAGAAAGTACCTCAAGGTAGTAATATTGATTAATTGTTTGACCTTCAGGAACCCAGTGAATGTACACAATCCCATGGATATATATAAAAAAACCGATCATCATTGCTTAAAATTTGGACTTGCTTATTCGAACTTCTTTGGCTCTCTGTGAAGTTCGGCTCTTCCAGTGCATGGATTGCCGCTTCGTTTCTGGATTATAAGTAAAAACTACGTTTCATCACATGTTATCTTCTACCTGTTCCCTAAGGTGAAATTTGCATTAAAAGGGACAAGATTTAGTCTGTGGAAGCTGTAAAAGAGAAAGCGGCACGTGTCCTGAAGGAGCTGACAGAAGATGACTTCCAGTAGGCCTACTGTTTCCAACAATGGAAAATTCGCATGGAGCGTTGTAGGGATAGAGAAGGAGGGTAGGCTATATTAAAAGTGACAATAAGTAATTATGTATAAATAAAAAATAAAATTTTTAACAACTTCAGTTTCGTTATTTAATAGCCACACCTCGTATATCTACGAGCAATAACGCATACTTAGATTGATATCTTTCTGAAACTATTTTTTACTTTCTCTTGCCTATATGAATATATCGGAAGGAAAGTAACTTATTGTTTTCATGGCGGTTTTTCGAATAAGAGTTTTCGCCGGATACACTCGTCTATAGACCCCTGAACCCAAAAAACATGTTTTTAGCGGTTGGCCTGTGTGTGTTTGTGTGAAGAAAATATCTCAAGAACGGAACATCGTACGAACTTGAAACTTAAGTTAGGTACCACTAGAGGACCCGACACGAACATTTTCATTAAAATCGGTCTATCGGAAACAGTAGTTTATTCGTGTCATTTTTCACTTGTTTACGATTTTCTCAAAAAGGCTCCTTCGATTTTTTAAAAATCGCCTCATTTACTACATTTTTTATGCTCTACAAGATAGGGTAGGCGCCATGTCTGCTGAAATTTTTGGGGAGGCTGTTTTCTCATAAAATTTTTTTTTTAAAGATTGCTGCTTTAATATGCATTTCAGCGCTTCCAGTTAACCGCTTATGATGACAATGTTCGTGTCGGGTCCTCTAGTAGTATCTAACTTAAGTTTCACGTTCGTACGATGTTCCGTTCTTTAGATATTCTGTTCACACACGCACTCACACACGGATCAATCGCTAAAAACATTTTTTTTGGGTTCAGGGGGTCTGAAAACATGTAGATCCGGTGAAAACTTAATTCCGAAAAATCGACATGAAAATAATACTTTCCTTTTTATATATAATTTAGGCAAAATTTATTTAAAATTTTTACGGCTGTGTGTACTTTTGGTATTAGGATTATGTAGGGTCTATGTATTTTCTTAATAAACTCCGTATTGCAATGGTTTTAATTGTTAAAACTATTACATAACATGTTGGCTTGGTACCAACCGCAGTCGTTCGCACTGAAGAAAACAACAGAAAAATTGTGTCATTTAACGTTCGTTGTTAAAGTAGGTGTTATTTTGTAGTATTCTATTTTAATCTTTTTTTCAAAAAAAATTGTTACAAGTGTTTCTGTATAAGAAATATGATTAGGTATAACGTTATCTGTTACGAAATAATATTGTTTTAAAATTCACCTAAACATAAAACGGTGAAAAAATTGAATTATGGTTTAATTGCGTACCAGTTTTTCTTCATGTATTAAAAAAATAAAGAGTAAAATTTCTTGTATTTGAAGTTTCCACGAAATTTTCGTTGGAGTTTTTTCAGAAATTTGATATTTACTCCTCCGGAAAGTTTCTTATTGCCAGACATTTTGTTTTTCGCCGTCTTGTTTTACATTTTTGGAATTTATTTTATGCAAATTGTACGTGCGATATAAGCCGAATCGAATTTAAAATTAATTTACATCCTCGTGTATACCTTTTTTTTAGCCTGTAAAGAATTTACATTAGCTTAAGTAACATGTATACATTCTGTTTTTTCTTCTTTAATTACTGTTATTTATTATCTAGTTTGTCTCGGCGTTTGCTCTTTGAAACTCAATCCGTAATTGCACGTGTTGTTATGATACGTTGTGTAATGGTATTTGCGGTTATGTAGTGGTATTGCCGTCGAATTTCCGTTGCCAAGTGTTGCACGCAGTCGCGCGGCCATGTCGTGGAATCTGTTGGCAAGCGCTTAGTCGGTAGGCCGCCGCCTTGCATTCCATCCTTTCACTGCCGCTAGTCGCCAAACATTCAAACATTACCGCGACTAACTACCTTCATATTTTTGGATGCTGTCACAGCAGCTTCCAAATGTCAGCCAGTTTCATCGGAATATCTTTCATTATAAACTATACCAGGTTTATTGTGTGTATTTCTTTGCCAGTCATTTGATGTGCATTGCACATTCGAATGTGCATCCGTTATCGTCATTGAACGTTTTAAACAAATGAATTGTCATATAAAACGCAAAGTAAAATACTGTAAGCCAGTTGGCCTTTTATCTGTTATTCCTTGATCTACCATAATGGGCTTGTGTACTTTAGACCGACGGTAATCCAAAATTATACTATATTGATATCAAATTGCTATTAAATCAGGGACGATACATGACTTTTTCTGTAAAAATATCATAGCGAAAAATAACAAAAAAGTAATTTGACTGACTATGTAGCGCAGCAGTATCTTAGAACGCTAGATTACGGTGAACAGCAAAGTGGAAAGTCTCGGGTTCGCTTCCTGGCTAAGGCCTGGGAAATTTTTATACGTTAAAACTCACTACACTTTTCCATAATCCGTTGTTATCTGAAATTAATAAAATTTTATTATAACGTTAATATTGATAATAGTATTTGTGACAGAACATTTTTGAACAGGCAATTTGATAGTTTAAGGCAATTGGATGCTTGTACTGTGTCATAAAATGACTTTAAGGAACTTTGGAAAACTGTGCACAAATTTATTTTTCAGATTAAATTGATGTTTTTTTATTTCGATATTACCAAGCTTTTGGTCCACCTTTACTTAAAAAAAATGATCTTTTTCTTTAACTCTGATTATTGTAACCAAAACGACAATATTTGTACATGCGATTCTTTCATTGGTAACAAGTTTAGTTTGAACGTATTGTGACACTTATTTTAAAGGTCCGTTTTGGGATCTGGGTAAATTAAATAATTAACAAACTTAAGTTTAAAATTACAAGTATTTATTACAACTAAAAATAACAATTAAATTTTTTTAATAAATAACTAATTATACTTAACTAATACAATAAATAACTTGACTAATTTACTTAATACTACTTACAAAAATGATAGAGTAAATAAACGTTACACAATAGAGTAATTCACAGTAACGCTGGCCTACTCCAAAACGTAACCTTTAAGCACTGCGCGATTCGCTCACTCAAACACAGATAAATCGAGACGGACTTGACCGTAAAAAACTGGCTGATTATATAGGTGGGCTAATGGAGAGTTCGAGAAAAGATAAAAATTTTCGATGTAATAATAAAGTACAAAATCCTTCCGACGGCTTCTGCATAAATCTTAACAACTGTGAACAAATCAGGATTGAATAGAAGGGGTTAAAAAAGGCCAATTATTTAAATAGGTACCCGGATCTCACAATACCTGTACAACAATAGCTACCTTTACTATAACACATATAACTATCACATATAACTATTTCTCGGAAAAGACTATTTATTACTCTTATTATTTACGTTAATATTTTTAATCTCTCTGTCTTCCTCGAGAATTCTCAAACCCATATTCCCTTTAGATATTATCACAGTATTATACAATATAGGGTATCAAATATGCCAGTATGCCTTCGAATCATGTAATCATATTTTATGCTCATCGGATTCAATTGTATTGGGTTGTACTTTACTTATCTATTATCTGAAAAATTTAGCAGTTGGGGTTTTTCTTTCAACTTTTATAAAACGGGTAAAATTGCTGCACTATGTCTAAATTTGTATCTGTGGTTCAGTTTTTTTAGATAGTTGAAGTATTTCTTAAATTTTTGTTTGTTGTACTGACAGAAAACTTTTACTACAGCTCACAATTTTTTCGTACTCGTGTCAGTACTGCATTACTTTGCCAAAATTTCATATCGTATTTGAATTAAATTGGGTTGTTCAAAGTAGTTTTAAGTGAGTTAAAATGCCTAGATATATCTCAGTTTTTATGTAGCGTATTAACGCAATTAAAAAAGGTCAGCGCTTGAGATTTATAAGTACTGGAAATATATTTCACGCTTTTAAGGGCTATTATGTTTATGATTGCACCGTTACTTGAAAATAAAATCATTTATGAAATTTTTACGCAATTTCGTTGTGGCTTAACGTTGTTAATAATTGCGGCAACATTTATTTAAAATCAAAAATATTTTGTAGTTAGTTTTATTGACATATTCTGGCACCTGATCAAAATTTCTGACCTGGTTCAATTAAATATCTTTCAGTTCATTTATGTAGGGTACATGTTCATTCTAATGGATTTTTATAGGGGTAATTTCACATTTATTTAGTTTTACAGCGTAATTTATTGAAATTTAACTCACAATTTTATGCGGGCTGAATAGGTCAGTAATTAAGAACGTTGGATGGAAAAAAGGCCCTGCATTGTTGTAATTGTGTAGGTAGGTGTGCGTGAGCGCATATGTGGTGTAGTATATTTACTTTCGTTTCTTGTTCTTTTTTAGTTTATGAGTTTTTTGTTTGGTAAAAATACTCGTATATTGAACTCTAATTCAGATACAAAAAGCGAGCACTTCTTTCTGCCTCGTTGATTTTTCCAGTGATTAGTTCATTTGAACTTAAGTTTTCACATATGGCAAGCAAATAAGTATTTCCACGAATATTAAGAAAGAAGTCTCAGCAATAACTACTCCGAAATCATTTGATGGCCATTTTCCATTGTTACTGTTCAATTTACAAGTGCTAGTATTGAAGTAAAATATTGTAAGACATGTTCAAGAATTACAATTCACTTCTTGTTTAGTATAATGTGCATCATACGAACAAACTTACAGCTAATAAACTAGTTGTTCGTTTAACGTATGATCTCATACCTTTGAACTCCTTTTCCCCAAAGAAAATGCTTTTGCTTTACCAAAAGCGAGTAGGCGAGCTGTCATAAAATTGTATCAGAAATTACAGTTTTGTATAAGGATAATTTACCCTGAAGCCCAGTGGTAATTTTTTGTGGTAAAAAGTCACTTAGAATTAACTTATAATACCGTTGGGCGAACCAAATGGTCAGACTAGCCATGCATGGAGAAACACCACTTGGTGTCCAGATTCGAATTTTTTCAGTCCACCCCAAAAATGCTGCACTATCCAAAGATCAGATTGGGTAGTTATTTAAAATGAGATTTCCTGATACAAAAATACAAAAGAGTAATTAATGGCACAAAAAAAATCATCTACTTTATAATAGACATTACACGCGAAGCCGTTCTATTTAATAAAAATTAACCAAAACGTAACTTTATTTTGTTTTACCGACGATTGAAGGTGTTACTCTCACCTCATTCATTAAAAATCTTTCGTTACCTGTTCGTCACAAATTAATAGTTTACAAAAGTCTATGTCCTCTATCAACCTACGGAATGCAATGTTTGACAGCGCAGAAGAGTTTAAAGAATATGTAGATATTTCAGTCCAAAATTATATATTACAAGAGCTTCATAGCGTCAGCAACTTGATGACTCACTTCTGAAGATTGAGGCACTACTAGAATCGGCAAAAACTTTCTATCCTCTATTTTTTTTTTAATAAGTTATAAATGTACCTTCAAATGCAAGAAAATATGCCTCTCATGGAGTCGAGATCTATTGGAATAAAATGACGACTTGATTAACTATACTTTCTGCCAGCTATGTCTAAGTTACTCATTTATTTAAAATAAGTAATAAGTTATATTTGTTTGACTTGTATATTTTGTGGAAATACTGAACAATAAAATTGAAAGAAAATTTTTATTTCAAGTAGCGGATGAAGTCAATGAACCCTTCTTAACATTGATTGTTAAAAATCCCAATTCGTATTTTTACGTAAAGTACAGAAATTGAAAAGGCTTATCAAATACGGAAAAAACCGCACCAGAAAGTTAAAATCAAATTGTCAGACTTTTTTACTATTTAGTATGTTTATTAAAATTGTTTTTAGATTTAGTTAAGTCCATCCATCGACGATGGTTTGTATTAAAATTCTAGTGTTACTCTGAATTTAATTTGCAACAGATAACACTTTCGCAGTGTCCAGTTTGAGCGTAATTAAATATACGTTCGTGATTGCGGTTAAATTATTATTTTGGTGAAAAAGACATCGATTAATCAGTGCCGTTTGTATTCATTGATGTCAAGGCATTATGAAGAAGCGGGCCGAGTTGGTCTTTCTAATTTTACACCTGTCCACATTAATCCAGGTGGTTAATATTGTTACAGCCCATAATACGCGGTTGATAGTTGTGGCTCTTTGATGATATAGTTCGGTTTAGTGACTTTAATTAAACGGACTGATGGAGCCGCCGTCAAGGAGTTACCGTCCACCTTATAAAATCTGGGTCAGTTAAATATGGATCCGACAACCTCCCCTTCTCTTACACCTACCTCTTGCGTGCCGTATTTTACCTGGTGTTTAGTTGGAATTTTTTAACATATTTTACCTGCATGTATGTATTGATTTATTAAAACTTTATTATTAATTTCCATGTTTTAAACATTATTTTGTGAAGTCATAATTAATACTTTCGTGCAAATTTGAACTTGGTCTGATACATATTTATTTTCACTAAATTTTGTTCATTTCTGTGTGCTTATTGATTTTATAAATGCTCGATCAGCGTACCCCTATAAAAATTGGTAAAGGGAATCGACCTCTGTGTTTGCCTTCAATTTTTTTGCACTTGTTTTTAGTTCGTTTTTCCATAATAACATCTCAATCTGCCCATAACAGACAGGTGGAGTGTCAAATTATTTACACTCAATCTGTTTGTTGCAGGGCTAAAATAAATAGTTGTGTTTCTTATCACATGGTCAGTCAATTAAATGACTGAATCATTTAAGAACAGAAGAGGTAGAGGTGTAAAATACACTAATCAGAGTTATCTTCTCTGAAAGTAATGAATTTCATTGTACAGCTAGACCCAGTGGTGAATGAAGTGAAGTTGTCATTTACAGAGTGGAAAATATGTGCTTTTTAGAGGGCCCGGCATGCTGATAAGCGTACTTTTCCACTCAGTGAGGAAGGCAATGGTAAACCACCTCACTCCTCGTTTACTTAGTGAAACCTCTAGAGCTTCAAACCAGCCTTTCGGCTGTTGACCTAAACAACAACAACATCTCAATATTTCATTATGGTTTGCTTTGTTATATTTGGTAGTTTAATTATTGTTTTCTTTGAATTATATTTGTCGTATTAGAAATAAGCAGGCTAATAATGCAATTTTTTATTTACTTATGAAACCTTTTAATCTCTCTTCAGTTATCTGAGGAATAATAAATAGTACTTTTATCGTATAATAAATACATAGTGCTGTATATAACGTATTTATTTTATTTCTTTCACTACCTGTAGAAGGAAATTAAATGAAATTAATTTCTTCGTATCTTGCACTTCTCTAAAGGAAACCTTTTAAGATTTCAGCGTCATGGAAGGGCGTCTTTTTAAAAAGTATTCTTCCCATGGTATAATCGTTACACCCTCCTGTATTGATATCTATACCTTTTTTTGGTGTATAAATGCGATATTTAATTCTTGCGTCCTAAATAGTCGTCCTTTGGTCAACATTGCCTTCAGGAATACTACACCAAATTATTAGTGGCCTTGTGCTAAGTCATTGCTGGTTTTATTTTAATTTTTTAATATTTGGATAAACAATACTAGTTCCTACTGTACTCATCTTCATTTTTAACAAAGATAGTTCATGTCGTCAAATTTCAGTTTCGTGAATAATGTATGTATACGTACATATATTGTTGTTTAGGTCATCAGCCAAAAGACTGGTTTGAACCTTTAGAGGCAACGTTTGAACCTCTAAGTACATCGAGGAGTGAGGTGGTTTACCACTGCTTTTCTCACGAAGTGGCCTGTGCTTATCAGCATCCCAGGCCTTCTAAAAGCATCTACTTTCCACCCTGCAAATGACACCTTCACTTCATTCACCACAGGGTAAAATATATGTACACGTAGAGGGGAAATTCCCTCAAAAGTCATTACTCCATCAGGAAATCACTAAAATTGCATGGCCTGGAAATTTACCCAATAACTTGTGGATTCCATCTGGGTAATAAATGCTGGCTAGGAATTCAGTTGAAAAAATAAATTCTACTGCTGAAGGAAGACAGTGAAAAATTGTGTTTATAAATTACAGATTTGAGCTGTATTTGAAACCAAAAATTGAAATTAAAAATGTGGTAACGTCTATATAATTTTTTTAATAGAAGATTTTTAATAATTTGACAATTTACTTTTTTAGGAAGAAACTCGCCTTAAGATAGTTTATTTTTAGAGGAGTTGAGTTGCATTTTATGTAAAAATCCATAAAACCTAAAGTATGGTAAATCTACTACGATTTCTGTTCACCCTAAAGTTTTTCGATTCGTCGCTTAGTTTAGAAAAAAATTATAATTTTCTTTTAAAATGCAACAAAATCTGCCCATTTATTGGGCCGATATGATATTGCGGATATTGGTTACTCAGGAGTATTTGAAGAGAAAATTTTTCGTTGCCTTTTGAACATTGTAAAAATGTATATTACTAAAAAAGCAAGTTTTTCATATTTCAAATCGCAGTGTTGTAGTATCCTTAAAATATTTATGAATGAAAAGCGAGCGGGAAGCAAAAAATATAATTAGTTAACCATTGATCCATTCTTTGATTTCAATTATTAAATAAACTTATTCCAATGTAACTAGTAAATCTAATGTTATGTAAAAAAAATATATAATGAAGATTTGATATTCATTAACTGATGTGAAGCAAGGCACGACAAATTAAGTAAAAAGTGCGTAATAATGTTATGTACGTATCTGTTTATATAAATACGAAAGCCTTTACTGATTGACTTATTATTTATCAAATGTTATGTAACATCCCGATCAGCTAGAGGGCTTAATAAGTTCGGTTCGCGTGTTCTTAAATGATTGAACAAAAAACTAAAGAGTTTATATTTCGAGCATTTGCGCTTAAAGACTATCAAAAGTATGATTACCCTATATAAAAAAAAATATACTTTCCCGAACAGCGAATTTTGACAACATGCTCGTAAGGGGTAGAAATAGGTTAACCCTAAATCAATAAATATTATTTATGAACCTTTTCAACGAGCTGCAATCATGAAAATAAGGATTAGTAATCTGAAATAATAACTAGATAAATAAATAAAATTATGAAGTGAAACCGGGAAAAGCAAGTACCAAGATTATTTATATCATCCCTCTAAGGCCAGCAGTTATTTTGCGCCCAGCGTGGCAGTGTTTGTTAGTCTTATAGATAGTATACTATCTATACTATTATAATAAGAAACGTCTTTTTGTTCGTTTGTATGAAGTAATCTTTGTAACTTCTGAACTGATTTAAAAAAAATCTTTCATTGTTGCATAGCTTAGAGCTTCCTGATCAATATAGGCTATTTTGCAACTTTAAGTAACTTTAATTAGGTGAGTTAAGCTACTTAAACTGTAATGATGTCGCATGTTTTAGTCCATCGGGTGCATAGCACTTTTATTTTTTCTAAGTCCTCTGGATGGTATATTTTTTGGGCTAGAAGCACGATTCAACTTTTAATATTTCATAGAAAAACGTGAAGAATATCATTCGATTTCAAAAACTTTAAAAATTCGGAATTATTCAAAATTTTTATTTTTGTACTGTATTTTATGTATTTGTTTTCATTCGACAGTAAGTAAATGAGTCATATATTATTTCCAGTTACTCTGCGTACTGCACCCACGTATTACCGTCTTTTATCTCATCCACATATCAACTGTCTTTCTTTTCCATCGGTATTCTTCTATACATTCTATTCAATTCTGTTAAATCGCAGGGACAAACATTTGAAACTAGGCATCGATTTGAGAAAAGAGTGTTTCACTCATGGACAACTTTATGTCGGACTTTCTTGTGCTGGAAGTGCAGAAAAACAATTTATTTTGCTGCCACAGGGAAACAAAACCACAAATATTGTATATAGAGAGGTTTTAAAATAATTTAATGAGGCCTACGTTAGCTGCTGTGAAGCGAAGCGAGCGGGGGTTGTTACTAATATGAGTCTCGACTTGAATGATAAAATTAAACAGAATAAATTAATATAGAAACGGTCTGTTTTATTTTTAAAATTTCCGTAATATGAGAACCATCGCTAATATTTTAGTTTGTACAAAACTTTTTAGTTTTAGATAAGAAATACATTACAACATGGGCTGTTTTTCAGAGTACTTGATTTGTTAGTATCAAATAATAATAACCATTAAATCCTAATTTTATGCAATCTTCTGTTTATGGGTTGTTAACACTTGGTCGTTAAGAATCTCTAACCATGATGTACTTTCATTTACATATTAACTACGTTATAAATGTTGATGACTTCATAAAGTAGAAAATGCTGCGATTTTTTGTTGTTATTATAACACACGCAATCTCTTTCTTTTAAATTGTTTCGACAATGTTTTGGGCACGTTTTCATTTTGGTTGGATAAAATAAAAAATAACTATGGGATTCGAATTCCATTTGAACCGCGATTGCGACTTCCAATTAGGCAGTAAAGCCTCGTGTAATGGATGTGCCTAGTGGACATCGTTTCCTGTTTTATTCTTGTTTACCGGCTACTGTACCTTAAATGCTACAAAAATAAATTGTATGCCAAACGTCCCTAACTTTCTCGTTAACCTTCAAACTGTACTACATTTTACTTATTTTATTTTCATGCTGCATTCTGAAATGTTTTAGGTTTATATTGTCGTGGAAGGAAACAATCATAATGTGTTACTCGTATTTTACAGTAAATTCGAGCTAATCTAAGCATTGGAAAAATAATTCATTCAGAAATTGTAAGAGTCTCCAAAATCTTAAATTATTAGAATATTTTCCGTATATCGTATTATGAACTCCGAAACCTATTTCTATACGGGTTTCATACAAAATTACAAATATCGGCTAAATTAAGCTTTGGACAAAAATTATTATGTATAAAAGTTGTAGCATTTTAAATTATTGTTGTTTAGGTCATCAGCCGAAAGGCGTATTTGAACCTCTATAGGTTTTAAATAAATAAAACGAGGAATAAGGTGGTTTACAATTGCTTTCCTCGCTGGGTTGAAAAGTATGCTTATCAGTATGCCAGCCCCTTTGAAAAAAAAAATAGAAAATGCAGCATTTAATTAATTACTTGAGGTGTATTATTGTGGTAATATTCGTTCAAGTAGGTGAGCAAATTTTACAGAAGATGAGCAAATGATGAGCACATTTTTCACCTTTGCAAATGACACCTTCACTTCATTCACCACAGGGTATGACTGTGCAATGAACTTCATTACTCCCAGAGGAGATATCTGTTAACTAGTGTCTTTTACACTTCTACTTCTTCTGTTCTTAAATGCTTCAGTCTTATAATTGGCTGAATATGTGATAAGAAACAGAACTGTTTTTGTAGCCCTGGAACTAGCAGATCGAGTGCAAATAATTTTAACACCACCTTCCTGTTATGGGTAAATTTTTAATTATTTTTAACACATGTTGTATGTACTTTTCCCTTAATGCACCATAAGACAGTAGTTTTGAAAACCCGATTTTCCCAGCAAGAATAGAACCCTCGAAGATATTACAGGATGTCGTTTGTGCTTTTTAGTGAACTTCAATGAATGGAGTAAATGAGGAAGTTTTAAGTGTTTTTGAGGAAGTTGCTTTTTACTCCGAGGTAAGGTAGGCCTACACTTACTTTGAGGGTATGTAGTTTATTCCAAAAAAATTGTCGGGTTGGTTTGTAAGATTTTTTCAGATTAATTCGCTGGTAGTTTATGCTCTATTACAAATAACACAGATACGCACGCTTAGGTTCCTACACTATTTGTGTAAAATGATGAGCAAATAACGCTGATTATAATTTTAATGTTTTTTTATAGGTTTTTAAATTATTTAGAACGCTTAGATAAAACAAACTAAGGAGAAATACTGTACAAAGATTCCGTGTTAATAGAGTCCATTTACCCAAATCTGGTTGATTCTATGTGCCAGAGTTCTTATCAACTTCAGATATAATAAATTTCAGTGTATTCATAAAATTTTACAAAAGGTTACTTTAAGTTTAATTGAGATAAAATAGTGTTACTGTACTTTAATTGTAATTTGTGTAGTAATTGTGTACAAAATTATTTCGGTAGTAGATTAGTTCCAACTGTTGTTCATGTACGTTTAAAAGTGAAGAACAATACCAGTTGTTGAATGTATAGAGGATTGATTACAAAGCTCTTCAAATGATCATGTTCACATTAATTTGTTTCAATACATAGTTTTATTTACCGTTACGGTGTAAAGATTAAATAATAAATAATCCTTTGTATTAAAGTGGCGTAATAGTTGGATAAAATACATTTATGAAAATTGGTAACGTGGAGCAGCCCGTACGTAAGTTGAACAGGTATGGCAAAACATGATAATATTCCGTTGTGTATAATATTGTAGTCGGTATAGGGATCTAATTAATTGCAGTAACAATTGTTCGTTGTACGTAATTCTAACTTAACGTGCATGTTTCTCTAAAACGGTCGGTCCGGCCGCGACCGATAATATTACTGCCATTATTGCATGCCGTTAGGTACATACCAACAGTGGCCGGCGGTTCGTTGGAGCAATTTATCTTAAATTAACTTCGTATATCCCAAAATAACTACCTGGTCGTTAAGTTTCTGCCATTTTAATTGTAATAAATTTCAATGTGAATCTAGTCCATACCGCGGGTTCAAAATACAAGAATTTACATTTGTCTGCAATTTATTATTACTCTTGCGTAGTTATTTTCATTATTTTGTATTTTTACTCTCTTTCTCTCTCCCTCTTTTTTCTCTCTCTCTGTCTTGTTTGAAAATATCTTCCTGTTTTTTACAAAACTACAAATTTTCGTTTATGTGACGAAATATTTAAGAGAAAATTTAAATTCAAACTAAAACAAGTTCACGAGTACGTTACAAAATTTGTTGCTGGAGGTCGAGTAGATTGAAGATTTATACTATTTCACGCGGTTCAATTAATTAACTGGTCATTTGTTTTATAAATTCATTATTTTATTATACTTATTGTGGTAATATTATAACACCCGCAATTCCAAGTCGTTTTTTTTTTGACATTCCTGTTATTTTTATTCGTTTGTTTTCTGTCCTGAATCTGAGGCTGTTTGTGAGTTTGTCAGGAAGTTGTTCAATCCCCTGGCCGCGTTACGAACGCTACCCAGTTGAACTTGATAGAAGGGCTGCTACTTTACTGCCTTCAAGTATGCAGGACCTTTCATTCAAGTTGTATCTAGGTTTTAGGTATCTCTAGGTTCTTCCCACTCAGGTAACGTTTTACAAGGTTATGGCTGCCCCAGTCCTACTCTATGGACGTGAGTCGTGGATTAGTACAAGTCCACTGGAAAGTAGAATACAGGCGGCCGAGATGCGATTCCTGTGAAGAACAAATGGTTGCAGTCGTAGAGACTAACTAACAAATGAGGATATAAGAACGGGATTGGATGTTTACAGCCTGGATGGGATGATTGCAGAATATTGAAATCGATGGAGGGAGCACGTAGAGAGAATGCCTGAGGGAGGGATCCCCTCAGTGTTTTATAATACTGACCGGGTGGGAGGAGAAATGTTGGGAGGCTACGCAAAAATTGCAATAATTCAATAGTTTGTCGCTGTTGTGAGTCTGAACAGGCGAAAGCCTGTTTATCCTTGATTGTGAGAATATATTGTAACATGGATTCATAGTTATCTCTGTGTGAAAATTTAATGGAAAAGATTTAATTCTGATTCAGTACTAATTTATTTATTTCATTGGTCTCATTGTTACTATTAATTTACAGTCTTGTCACAGGCTCTATTGGTAACTGTTGTCATAACTATGTAAATAGGTGATGTATTTTTTTTATAAAAATACCTAAGCTATATTTTTCTTTGTTTTTTACGTGTTATAATAATAACTATCCAAAATTTATTCATCTAATTTGTTATGAAATATATTTCTATTGAAGCAATAACTATAAGTATATTGCAGTTAAATAAGTCTGCAGTATTTTGAATTTAAGTTTCTTTTAATACACACTCAATAATTAGTGGTGTTGGTTGTTTACTAGCTACTACGCCAGGGGTCCCGGATCCGATTCCTGGCTTATTTTCATCTGTCACGCTTTTCCGTCTGCATTAGTGTCAACGTCATTAGTAACCGGCCTTTAAAAAAAATTGTATAAATTTTTAAAATTATTGTGAATTTAGTTTTATCTACGTTTGAAATCTAAAGTCGACGATAAACCGGTTTGTCCACAGTTCAATTACTAGACAGATGAACTGTACGGATAAAAAATGGTGATAGCTAATTGTATTATTTAAATTTTGAATGAATTTTTTGAGTTGCTGTTTATCCGCAAAATATCATGGTTAAGAAATTCTTCTTCAGGTGCCTTCTCCATTACGAAGATTGGCTATCATCATGCTCAGTCGTACCTTGTCCACTGCTGCTCTGAAAAGGTCATGCGACGAGCAGTTAAACGCTTCTCTCAGGTTTCTTAACCAGGATATTCGTCTGCGTCCCACTGAGCGTTTACCAAAGAGTTTCCCTTGAATTATGTGATGCAGAATCTCGTATTTAGGCCCCATCATGAAAGAAATTTGTTAAGAAATTAAAAAAGTACAAATACCAAAATCTGATGCTTTTTACTGTTTCCATTAGCCTATCGGAAGATTACTGTTATCTTTTTCATAATTATCAAAGGAAGTTGCACAAGGTGTATCCCAAATTATGAGCATGATCTTTCAGGAAAATGGGAGCGTAGAAAATGTGAGTTTTCAGGTTTTTTATGTATGATTTTTCTTTACTCGAATCCTATTCAGTACTATACAAGTTGTGTTTATCAGCCTTTAGGTAGCCATTTTACTTAAAACCCTTTTTAAGCCAACATTTTAAGTTTCTTTCGTGTAAAACGAGTTACAGAATTTTTGCGTTCATTATGTAACCATCAGCGACTATCTGTCTAGACTACTGAACTTTGACGTGTGTAAATATACCTGACCTAGCCAGGAAATCGACCAGGTAACTACAGGAAAATACGGCTTAACTCTTACTTACTAACAGCGCTTTCCTTGTCATCGGAAAATGTTTGAAGTAAAATTTCTTAGGCAATTACCATTATGTTATTTTTCCACAGAGTTTTGACATTTAATATAAAAATTATATTTTTTCTACAATACTGGTTTATTAAAGTACTGATCTACTATACGGTTTCTTTTTACTGTTATACAACCAATTGTTTAGAGAATTGCTGTATTTAGGAAAATATATTGCCCACAAATCCAGGAAAATTCCTTGAGCTTGTTTTATGAAAAATTATTCTGAAGTAAAAATAATAATACGGCCCGATCGCTTGTTGACAGATTTACATTACTCTTGCAAATTTAGGACAGAATATATTGTATCTTATTTTCAGATGAGTGAGCTTACATCGTATTTTCGTCGTATTCACATTTCAAACGTCTATTTTTCAATTTGGAGTACGAAACAGAAGGAAAACGAACATATCGATTGGTGAGATGGAATAGAGTAGGAGGGAAAATCTTGGAAAAAGATGAGAGAAATTGAAGGTTATCTCTAGTTTTATTACCTGCTGTAAATCAAAGATACTGTGGAATGAAGAATGCTGCCTACCGGCACACATGTTACTCGTAATGTATCTTCGAGGTACTGTGTATATATACACTGTATACTTACACACATCGTGTGTATATTTTATGCGATTTTTTCGCAAAATGTATGTCGGTTGCATCCGTTTGCCGCTTTCCTGTTTCGGATTTCAGGAACATTTGCCGTCTGTAATTTTCAGAGATGTAGCCATACCGAACTGACTGTCCTATCTAGTTTTAAAATAAACCACTATCTTATGATATTGTAGTTTACTTCCGGACCAGCTCATTCAGGCAGTTCGTAGAAAGTTTTTGTAATAAATTAAGTTACATTGGTTGGACGAGCGATTTGGTTAGGTGACCAGTCAAAAACTAGTGAAAAATCTGGTGTGAAACACTCACACGACTTACGACATATTCGTGAGATAAAATTGCTAATTACCGCTAACTAAACGTTATACAAAAAAATATTTGAAATAAATGTTGTAGGATTTTAAAAATTCTCTACAACCTTTATTATATAGGGTACATTTTTGCGCTGAAATTCATATTAAAGTCGCAATCTTAAAAAAAAACAATTCTTTTACGAGAAAACACCCTTCCCAAGAATTTCAGCAAACATTGCGCCTACCCTATCTTGTAGAACATAAAAAATTAAGCAAATAAGGTGATTTTCAAAAAATCGTAGGAGCTGTTTTTGAGAAAATTGTAAAAAGTGAAAAATGACACGAATAAACTGCTACTTCCGGTTGACCGATTTTGATGAAAATGTTCGTGTCGAGCCCTCTAGTAATATCTAACTTAAGTTTCAAGTTCGTACGATGTTCCGTTCATGAGATATTCTGTTCACATACTCACATACACACAGGCCAACCGCTAAAAACATGTTTTTTGGGTTCAGGGGGTGTGAAAACGTGTAGATCCGGTAAAAACTCGATTTTGAAAAATCGACATGAAAACAATACTTTCCTTCCTATATATTCATACAGGCAAGAGAAAGTAAAAATAGCAGATTGGGTTGTCAACAATGGGCATTGCCGAAGACAAAGGTAAAAAGATGTTGATAATTCCGTATTCTTTGTTATTTCTCTATCATTATCGAGTCTCCAAGCTAAATCAAATGTGATTTAACTGTGGAATAAGCTTAATATATTCGGTTGAAAGTAATTTGTTAAGATCAAGGTTATTGATTGCAACGTTAAATCCTTTTTAAGACATCCTATGAAAATTAATTTTCTATTTTGGGTCTCAAATTTTATTGTTATTATTTATTCAGATTTATGTAAGGGGACATTTAATAATGTCTTTTGCTACCTTAATGAAAGTTCAACTAACTACTTAGGGCTATCGAAATTCTTTGTAGTTATGTTTTTTGTTCTATTTATATTTTTGTTAACAGATCTGAAAAAAGTAAGATAATAAACGAGGTACGCACTGATGCACAAGTTGTACGCAATTTTAAAATGTGTTGTGTGGTTTTTTTTATCATTGACGTCAATTTCATCGTAATACATAGTTGTTCGTAAAATTGATATCATGGTGTTATATTTCTTGTATTATTTACTTATTTTGTAGGCAGTTAAAAAGTCTTATTTTTTTTAATCTCTAATTTGTGTACGTTGTAATCTTTTCAAATGAGAATAATAACCAACCCCATGACCCAGTGAAACGAAAACCTCATATTAATATGTAGAATCTTTACGTTTTGTACTCGTATTATCTTGTCATTAACTTCCGAATTAAATAGTCTTGGTTTAAATAGTCGTGGTTACCTTTTTTGTCACTTGAATAGTCACAATGGACCACTTTAGTCAGCTTGGAAGCCTTCAGTTTTCGATGGTATTCTTTGAGGTTCTCCGAGCGCTTTTTGCGAATTTCTTCTAAACAAACCCTGACTGCTTTGTTTGGTACATGCGTCGTAAGTCGGTTGTTGTGGACATAGATTGTTTGTTTATATTTCGGTGATTTTTCGATTAAGTCTTGTTCTGCTAAGTTCCATTCTTTCATGTCATTCAGTACTTCTTTATGCCATGCTTGTTGAGTCTAGGATTTGGATTTCAACATGTGTTTAACTAATTTATAGAGAAGTCTGTCAGGTGCCATTCTGAGGATGTGACCAAAGTAGGACACCTGTTTTTTTCTCATTGCGACTGTGATGGGTTTTATATCTTTTTTAAACTTGGTCGTTCGGTAGTAGTCTGAATTAGTTGTTGGCTTTGTGGTTTTTACCAATGCATGTTCTAAGAATTCTACGTTCTATTTTCCTGCAGGATTTTTTGATTCCTTGACCATCCATCCAGGCAATGGTTTCACTTCCGTACAGAAGTTGTGCTCTTAAAGTGGTCTTGTAGTGTTTGATTTTTGTGTTGACCGATAGTGATTTTTTGTTGTAGGTATTTCGGGCGAGTTTCTGTCCAAACGTTGTTCAGTCTGTCGTTCCAGCAAATTTTTCTAGAAGTCTGTGATGGATGTGTTCTCCCAAATATTTAAAGCTATTCACTACCTCTTTTGACTGGTGTCCTATGTCTAGTTTGTCTTCGTGTTGTGTACTCAGTATCATGGACGTGGTTTTTTCATACGATATGTTTAAACCTATCTTGACGGAAAAGTTTTCTGAAGAAGTCAGGTGTGCTCTGGCCTCATTTGCCGAAGTTGCAAGTAAGACAAGATCATCGGCGAAACCTAGACAGTGGATACTTTTATAATAATAATAAAACTTTATTTTTATATTTCTCTTAATAGTAAATCGAACACATTCTTTCCAAAAGCTTTAAATTCATTTACAACAATTTATAATGTACGAGGTGGAGGAAATTGGTCTAGCCAACTATGGGTAAAAGCCTTGTCCTAGGGTAGGTATTCTCTTCTTTTATATGGTAATATAGTGCAAAAGAGATTTAAAAAACTACGCTAGTGTTGAAAACAATGTCATTTTAAAATAAAAAAACAAATTAAAAAAAAATACATTCTTAAGTCTAATAAATCTAATTAGTAAACTAAATGTTCTGTTATTTTTATAAACTTATATGTTCTGTTATTTTTATACACATGTATTAATTTTCTGTAATGTTTTTATGTATTTAAATAAATAAATATAATTATAAAGTAATTTTTAAGTATAACTTTAAGGTTAATACAATTATTAAAAACCGACAATCTAAAATTAGTATAATAAATATAAAAACACCAAACAATAGGCCTATAACCTATTAAACCGGAAAAATTTGTAAATAAATCCTGTATTGGTACATTTTAAAATGTATCCTGGTAAAATAAGTTTAACTTATTGATGTTATTTTTATTAATGAAAGTTATTTTGTTAATAGGAATTACACTGAATTTTTAATTGCGTTATCTCTGGACAGAATTTTCTGTTAAATTTGATACCCTGAATGAAGTTGATAACCATTGAAACACGGTTGGATAATGCTGTGTTCGTTAATGACGCAGAGCCCTAACGTGAATTAAGTTCTGACGGTAGGTGTGTAATCTCCTTTCAGTTTAATAGCTGCTACAATATTTCGCTCCTTTTGTGTGAGTTCTCCGTTCCGTATAAAGAGATAGATATTGGGCAGATTAAAACGCAAAATCTTACTTAAAAGCATCTCTTAAACCTTTTAGGTTCCATCTGTTTTTGAATAGAATCCCCTTTTATGTGTTACTTTACATACATACTAGTTAGTTTTCGTATAATTTATTCGGTTTTAGTATTTTTGTACGTAATGATTTTTATGCGTGTATGTTTATTTTACTGAAAGTAACTGTTATTTTCTATCATTTAAATTTTTTATATAGGCCTAATAATCACACAAAAGTTACTGATCAGTAAAACAACGGAAGACCGCCACCAAGTGATTCATATATGCCAAAGAGGATCTAAAAAGCAAAGATCAGTAGGCTACTCACTTAATAACGGACGGGCACTTATTCAAAAAATTTAAAAAAACTTGTAAAGGACTCTACAAGAAAAGTACAAAAAATAATAGACCCGGGAAAAGAGGGAAATCGTACAAACTTTTCTCTAATTTTATGGCAGTGTTACGTTTTACTCACTATGTTCGATGCTGTATTCAAAACAGTTCG
The DNA here is from genome assembly GCA_035578175.1 of Catonia carolina. Lineage (NCBI taxonomy): Eukaryota > Metazoa > Arthropoda > Insecta > Hemiptera > Achilidae > Catonia > Catonia carolina. The sequence continues at coordinate 118,712,293 of JAQMRL010000001.1, forward strand.
AAATTTGCGGGGTAACAACGTGAAACGACTGAAATAAAGTGGACCAATTTTAATGAATTTTCTTTTTTTCCAGAAAATTGTGAATTGTCACTAAGCTAAGTATTGGGCAAATAATATTGACATACAAAAGTTATAGGACTTTTATTTCGTGTACTGCACCGTAATTCTGTAATTTTGAAGAAACCGGATTTATTTGTTATTTTATATAGTCAAATATAGGTCCTACATTACAGTTAAACTAAACTTAGTTATACACAATATTTTTTAACTAATTATACTTATACGATAAAACTCTTCTTCGTGAAGAGTTACGACCGCGCATAGGAGTATGTAAACAAAAATAAATATTTAAAAACCTATATAATTTACTTTTAACTAAAATAATACTACAATAATATTAAAACTTTATTTATTTGCGATTCGCACATACCCAACAAATTGTAGTAAAAAATTAAGCGGCAACTAAATTTTTGACCAAAATTTGTAGCAATTATATATTTTTTTTAGTTATGTTTACTTTCGCCCTAACCGTACGGCTGTAATCTTAAAAATAGTACGATTTTTAAATGAAGCCCCGCAAATTGTTCTAAAGACTCTTATTATTTATTCAGTCTATCTTTATGAGCTTATCAAATGTGGAAGTTTAACCAAAGTCGTTATAGCCGTTTTCCAGAAAATTGGATTTAATTGGAGTAGAGTACTTACCTTTTACTTTTGGGGCTTACCCAATGCGGAAAGTTCTTGTTGGCTTGGTTGATCGAATATTAATTTTAAAATGACAGCTTAATTGATGAAGTAATTGTTGCTCTACTTATAAATATACACGGGCGCGTACAGATAGATTTAGGGGTTGTATAGTCACTTGAGTCATGAGTTTGCCCTTGTTTGTAACGAGGGGTAAAGGGGGAAAAGCGTCAGTGCTCATGCGTGACTGCTTTAATTTCAGTACAACAAGCACAACAACTTATTCTATACCCAAAGTATAGACTATGTTATATATCACGGAACCTTTTGTAGATTAACTGTACGAATATAACCGTTGTTACCATAAACATAAATGTTAGTTTCTCGAAAACGAGTGCATAAACAAAAATGCCTTGCCCTGCCTCTTAACAAAAGTCATAAGCGAGTGGCTTACTACTGTGATGTTTCTTTTTCTACAATTTGAAAAATAAAAAAAGGAAATTAAAGATGCGAAGAAGCTATTCTTTTCTTCAACAGTTTTGTTGACACCTGGTAAAAAGAGGAAACGGTTAGGTAGATACTGATAGTGAAGTCGCCGGTGACAGCGATAGTAAAGAAGGCAATTCATTCGTAGAAAATTTTGTTTCAATGGAATAAGTTAGCTGGTAATTACAGTAAATCAAATATTTCTAGTCATGTAATTAAGCTATAGGCAATATTACTGGTCACATTTATTTCTTATAAGGTTTATGAAGAAAACATTTTCTCGGAATAAACTGCAGCTTTCAAAATCAATGTAGAAACTGCACGGTAGTGAAAGGTACGAGTAGTGTTTCACTGTTGAGGTTGGCAGCACTGCAAATTTTCAATTCCCTTTACAGCCCATTCATACGCAAAAGACAATCTCGTGACTTAAAGTATCTATATATCCTTGTAAAAACCAATGTGAACTCCAGAATTCGGATTCAGGGAGACATGGAGCGTGAAGATCAGTTAAATTCGCGTGTATAGAAGATTTTATCCCATCATATCTAGTGTCATCTAGTATTTTCTCCCTCGGTACTACTATGGATGAGCAAGAGAAAGTGAAAATTTCTGGGAACGGAAGAGGAGAGTTTAAAAAAAGTTACGTCATTTAGCGTAGTAGGCCTACTACTGATGAAACCGATGTCAAAAATCTGGTGTGAAACATTCTCGTGTCTTTCTCTTGCCAATCCAAATAATGATCAATATAACCTAACGTTAGTAATAAAAAATTAGAAATAAACAAATAACTAACTTGAAAAAACATAACCTAATTTTAATCATGAGTGTTTAATCATGAATGATGCAAAATAAAAACCAACCTTAGATTGGCTTAATGATACTTTGACGCTAAACTAGGCTCTGTAGAGAAAAATGCTCAAAATAAAAATTGTAGATCTCTTAATTTCTTATAAATTTGATTATATGAATTTTGTCGTAAAACAGATACTATGGCCGTAATCTTAAAAAATAGATTCTTTTTTACAAATTTTCATGGAAAAAAACAGAAAATCACTAATTACCCCTAAACTAAGCGTTATAGCTACAAAAAAGTGTTTGGAATAAATGTTAAACATTTTTAAATTGTCTACAACTTTATTATATAGGCCTAGACTTTTGCGCTAAAATTGATATTAAGGCTGAATCTTAAAAACCATTTTTTTTCTACGAGAGAACAGCTTCCCTAAGAATTTCAGCAGATATGCTGCATACCCTCTCTTGTAGAGGATAAAAAAATGTAGTAAAGGCGATTTTTAAAAAAATCGTAGGAGCAGTTTTCGAGAAAATGCAGAAAAGTGATAATTAACGCAAATAAACTACTACTTCCTTTTGACCGATTTTGATGAAAATGTTCGTGTCAGGTCCTCTAGTAGGTCCTAACTTAAGTTTCACGTTTCAACTCCGTACAATGTTCCGTTCTTGAGCTATTCTGTTCACACTCACAGACCAATCACTAAAAACATGTGTTTAGGGGTTCAGGGGGTCTGAAAACGTGAATATCTGGTGAAAAACTCGATTTCGAAAAATCGACATGAAAGCAATACTTTCCTTCCTATATATAATTCATATAGGAAAGAGAAAGTAAAAAATCTAGTTACTACCTATTAGGTTTACGTATTATTCTAGTCAAGTTTTAGTAGTGGATGATTGGTTAAGTTATTCGATTTTCTTCTCTAATGCCTTTACTTTACCGGAAGTGGGATGGAAAGCAAGGTAATTTTATTTATTTAAACTTTGGCTTTAAACTTTAAAGCTGTGTGGATTGTACTAAAGATGCTGCTGAAAGCCTTTAATACAGTGGTTTTTCAGTTGACTTTACATCCTAATTCTTGTATAAACGCACCGGTACTACTTTTTGATGTTATACTCCTCTGAGATAATGTATCAGGTCGTTCATTTCCCAATTTTTTGGTAATATTTTCGTAACTTAGGTATCAGTTAGCCAGTAATTTATTCGGGGAAAACACGTTTGAGTAGTTGTTTTTTTATTTATGAATATTGCACCAATTTCCACTTTATTAAATTAACACTTGTATGATCACTCTGGTTTTTGTTACTTATGGTTGAATTTTTGCTGCGGTTAGTAGCAGTGTGTGTAAGAAAAGCATTTCATTTGGATCTACAACGGCATATGAGTATAGGCTCTATAATTTTTTTTAAATATATTTAAGTGGTGCTTTTATAGATAGTATTTACTTACATGGAACACCGGTGCGAAATAAAGAATTTCTTTAAATATGGTGTATATTATAAAAGGAAACGTAATTTATTGAAGAAGTATGCAGCTACTATTGTTACCTATATACATAAAATTTATTATATTTATTTCTAAATCAAATAATTTTGATTATATTTTAGGACTCTTGTAGTCGCAATAATTTTTTTGGTCGTTAACAGCTACTTTAGATGCTGTAATTTGGGCTCACTTCTTTGCTCTAGTCTGGAATTGAACCCATAATATTCAGATTTACGGTCTAGCTTTCTACCGATCTACCACTGAGGTGGTAATTTTTGTTTTAATACATCAATTCACGTAATATATTTTTGTTAAATTTATTTTATAATTTAAGTGTTAAGGTTTTTGCATCTATCATATGTACGTGTGCATAACATATATTTTCAATTATTTCATATTATTGTTTCGATTTATAAAATTAAAATTAAAGATTTGAATTCATTTGTTAATCTTCTTTAATGTAGGCTAATACATAGATTTTTCATTAGTTGGTATTGGCCACTAATGCTGAATTGATGTCTTTTTAATTAAAAATCTAAAATTTCTGTTTGTGCGCCTTGCATGTAATAAAATATCCGTGGGCTTTTAAAACGGGAAAGTTAATTAAATCCGTTCTTTGAGCTAAATATAATATTTTTTTTACTTTTTTCTGTTTGTACATTTATGTTTGTCTATTTTTACAAAATTGAAATGTTAGTTTTTGTCTTTGAGATTTATTGAAAAACAGAGAAGTTAAGTTCTTTTAGAACTTATTTAGTATCAGCATAATTATTATAATTAATTGTTTCATATCTCGCGATTCTATCTGTAGAATAAAAGGGAGGAAGTATGTAGTGCTGCAAAAATTCGAACTAGTCTTCTTGTTTTATGACACCTTCATATCTATTAAATCCAGCATTCAGATTAAGACACATTGCTTCCGTGTGGAAAGTGGTAGAGGTCAGTGTTGCAAAAACTATGTAAACCGATAAATTATACCAAATCTACAGGCCGATTTCTTTTTGTTGCCAATGATTTTAAAGCTTTTTGATAAAATTTTTCCAGAAAGATTAATCCGTACAATACAACAACACAATCATTAGATCTGGAATTATCTAGATCATCATTTTGGCTTCGGAAGAAAACATTCAACAATAGACCAGGTTCATCGTATATTATTGTAAAATTCCTAGAAAAGTGACTGATTTGTTCTGCAATTTTTCTAGATGTAGTACAGGCGTTCGACAAAGTCTGGTATGAGTGTTTATTATATAATAAAGTTTGATTTATATTATAAATCAAAATCACTTCTACTAAAGCGATACGTAGAGTTGCTATCTTCCTACTAGGCGAATAGATTGTTCCGAGTTTAACAAAAAAACAATGATTCGGAGTTGAAAGAAATTCGAGCAGTTGTACCATTAGTCCACTAGTGCACTGCACTAGTTATAACAGTCCAGTGTGATGTGTTAAAGCAGAGAAGTGTGAAATATTGTGAAAAGATTTATATTTTAGTGATAAGTTATAGAACATTGATGGTCGGACTATTTCATTTTATGCATTAAAGATTTTTATAATTTTGATTAAACCCTCATTTATTATGTTTGTTTGGTCCATTTAGTGGGTCGTCGAAATTGTATTCTGAGAAAATTCTAGGAATGACTGCTGTCTTTTGAAAACAATTTTTTTTTTAAATTACATCCTTCCGGTAAATTTTAAGGTAAAAACACACTTAAAAATGTTAAAAACTAAAATGAAGGATATGAAATTCGTATCTCCTTGGCAAAATACGTAAATCATTATAAAAATGTTGTTAATAAATACTGATAAAAATATTCGACCTGGTACTGTGAAACATTTCTAAGAACTAGCTCATAAATAGTTGATCAACACCAAAGGAGTTTATTCGTAAAAAGTCTACATAATTATTCCCGTCTAATAAAACGATACTCTACATATAGTAAGTACTAAGTAGCGAAGTCTTTTGCAGTCAGAAAGACTTATTTGATGTATTAAATTTCTAGCTAAAAATATTACATGTAGTTACAGAGCACTAGTCAATTCACAATAAATACCTGCTAAAAAACTAATAAACTACTTGTATCAATAACACATCTTTTAAGAATGTTCACAAAATTAAGTGTAACTTAATTCAATATAATTAAAAAAATACCACAGAAATAATAAAACAAAAATTCACATCAAAATTGGTCCAGTAGTGTTGGAGAATAATGGTAACAGATGTACGTACAAACTTAGTTATTCTGTCTTGAAAACCTTTAGTGTGGCGCCCCTGGCGGCCTGATACCGTCAAACACATTTCTAATCACCACCGAATAAACAATACTCAACGCAAAACTGTATCAAGATCGGTCGTATAGTTTTGTAGAAAACGGGAACTAATAGGTACAAATACATTGTGTGTTAGGGTTAAGTGTCACTTACCTTTAAACGCAAAGGCTAAATACTATTTCCGTTCTGTTGTGACTAAAATAATTTAAAAAAATTACGGGTTTCTTTCGTCCGAGCGATATTCAGTTCAACGGCAAATTAAGGTTTTCTGCAAAAATCCGCAGAAGAGAGTTAGAATTGGGTTTTCAAAATTGTTTTGCCTTTAGATACTATTTTTGGTTATTTGTAGTTTTTTTTTTTACTTTTCCCTGCTCTATATGAATATATAGGCTAGGAAAGTATTGTTCTCTTGTCGAGTTTTCACTGGATACGTTTTCAGGCTAGAGTTGATTTGATCAGAGGTTGATTTTCATTTTATATCATTCAATCATGATTAAAATTAGGTAGTTTTTCATTTTACGTTGTTTACTCATGATTAAATATATCGGTTATCTTGTTCACTATTTACATTAGCGAAAGAAAGCCGTGCTAGTGTTCACACCAGATTTTTTGTGTTTGAATTCTTATTTTTATTTTTTTGGAATTTTGGCGATAGATACAATTTCGTATGCGTTCGTGCTACTGATGAAGTGACATCATACTAAAATGTTATTGATGGTCTGCTTGTTTCATTGTACGCAAATTGAATATTTTGTCTAATTTATTTTGTTTTTTCTTTATAGACTGTGGGAACTGGACGCTCTCCTTCCTTCACCTGCATGGGGTGAGTAAATGTCTATTTTGAAATATTTGCACGTTTATCTTGAGGTTTTCTGTTTAAAAAAATCGCCATCTACAAAGTTCGGTAAGACCAAGTTAAGAATTTAATATTTTTGAAAAATAAATTTTGGAATGAGCTCGGTGGTAATATCACACTGAGATACCGTATGTACCTTCATGTAGTTAGCTAAATAGAAAAAAAACACATTTAAAAAAACTTACCTGGTACTGCAACCTAACAGTACCTTATTACTGAAGGGCACCCTCGAGAAAGTCGGCCCCTACAAGCCAAAACGGCTTTATTAGTAGTTTAAGCTTGGTATTGCGATCGCCTCCACCACTGAGTTTTTAGGATAAAACTAGCAACCTTCTGGAAAACTATGGCTAACTACGAAAAACACATTTATAAAGGGGGTTTTTTACTTTCAAACGAGAAAACCTTTTTTTTCGTGACGAGCTCAGATGCTATGTATCCATAAACATTCTCACTTGTGGAATTGCGAGTGAATGCACAGAGGTATTCAGCTCGCGGAATCTAATATCCAGTGGAACAATCCGTTCATGGAACGCAAACAAATAAAGTATGTTTAATTCAAACCTTCTATTTTAAACCAATTTTATGCTACCACATCATAATAATTAGTTAATTCCACTGGAAACCAACTATTATATGGGTGCACTGTGGGTGTACTAATTTGTGTAATTTAGTAAATAAAATAAAATACAACACATAGAAATCAGATGCATGATTGTTTCAAACTCTTTGCAGAAACACAGGTGGGATACGGTTCGTAGCATTACCATAAATTTTATGTTTGCTGATTTGAATTCTCAACAATGTTAAAACTAATGACAACTAACTTAGCTAAACATTAGCTATATTTCAATAACTCATGAGGCATTTTAGTTGAGGTTAATTAATTTTTTAATTCTTTAAAAATATTGTCAAATGAATTTAAGTTACAAAAGATATTTATTAAGTTTACAAAGTTTAAGTTAAATTTTTTTTATAATATTTTATACTTTTTTTTTGTAAAAGTATAAAATTTATTTATTTTGATTTTAAGAAAACTTTCGCTGCTTCATTATAATTATTAATAAAAAAAAAACTTTGATCTGATACCTTAAAAGTTAACTAACCCCCCAAAAAATATGATACAATTTATTAAGCCTAACTAAATATTTACCCCTAATTAAAACTAATCTATGGTTAACTAAACCTAAAATTGAATTCGCTACATAATTTAGCCTACGTTTAAATATCTACATTAATTTTACCCTTTTTTATGTACAGCCTAATGTAAATTCATTTATTATCTATAAGGTCTAACATTTAAATAGTTTTTTTTAATTTTATATATTTATTAATATTTAAATGGTTTAATTTTCTTTTTACGCCTCATGATTAAATCTAATTTAAATTATAAAATATATAATTTATTTACCTTTTTTCAATTCAGGTTACCAATTAGCACAAAACCACGCAACGACAGAAAACTAACTGTGAAAATTTCTGACAAACACAAACCTGACCGGGGAGGAAATCGTACCGAAACTGTGGTGGGGTTGACCAATCAGGAACGGAAAGAACCGAGAGGATATGTAACGAAAGTTATGATTGTTGTAGGAAATGCTGTATTTGCTGAAAAACACTTACAGCCTGCAGGAGGGGAAAGATTTTTGGAAAAATATTTTATTTTTATAATTTTCCCAGGGTAAAAAGTGCAAACTAAGGGTTTCACGTTGGAGAAGGACCAGAGTTAAGTTAATATATAGGCCACAAAGTTCCCAGGGGATTAGATTGGACAGTTCATGTAAAATATTGTGAGAAAAATAAAGCCTAAAAACTAGTAGTATTGAAAAACGAGTTTATGAGAACTGCTGAGTTAACAATAAAAAGAACTAAGATTCCATTGTAATAAAAATTACAGAAAGAAATCATATTACAGATAAAAAAAACTTTTTCTTGAAAAAAAAATAACGTTTACTTCACCAATGAAATGAAACATAATTTCCTCCTTCTAAAAGACCAAAAATTTTCAAATAAACCAAGGGGTACTTATACATAAAATTAAAAAAAAAAAATCGAAAACAGGTATAGTAAGGTAAAACGTTACAGTACTGTACTGTGCAAGCCCTCTGGATAGCAAATCTTTGAAATATTGGTTTGTTTTTTTTACTCAATATGCTCTGTACTTGGCTCTATCGGCCATGTTGTTCCCATGATTTTCTCTCGGGCTAAAATTTCGTTCTTCCAAGCTAATGACAGTACAGTTCTTTTTGTATTATTTTGTATTAATGGCGTGTAAGTAGGCCTAACTTTTTTTTATTTCAATCATTAACTTTTCACATATAAAGTGTATATCATTGGAAGCCATAAATTTATCTAAAAAATTGTATTAGTTTTAGATTAATTTTACTGTAGTTGGTAATACGGTTTTTGGCGATTTTCACAACCACCGCTTCTTAGATTATATAGCGTTTGATTTATAAATAACTGTATTGAGTGTTATCGATTTGCCAAACAGACTAAGTGTATGGGAATGGTTTTACGTTCCGTGTAAAGAAAAGCTATTTTAAATTATTGACTTTCTGTCGTAGTAAAGTCTTGGTGACGTAACTTATTCCTTATTTTTAATATACTATTTTTTTCTCTTTTGTTAACTTGTTACTTAAATTACATTAATACTCTATGTGTGGTTTAGAAATACTTATTAATATTAAATAGATGTTTTTTTATTGTAATTTTTTATGTGAATTCAGTAATAACTACATAATACATAATTGAATTATTTTCATTGGAAAAGTCAAGAACTTTCGATAATAACATTTCATAGGGGTTTTATCAGATATTTGGTTGTTAAGAAACATATTTCGTAATGATTAACTGAACTGGGGAGTGAATATTTTGTTCTCGTAATGCAATCTGCGGACTATTCTTCCATAGTAGGCTTCCTAGTGCGATAATTAAGGGTGATATTTTTATAACTCAAAATTTGTTTTGCCAAATCACAGCGTTGTTAGTCCCAACTGTGATTTATTGGGTCAATTTGGTGTAAAATTCAATGAATTAAGGAAGTATTATTTAATGTAAATTGATTTCTGCAAGTTACTGTGTATTGTCCAGTAAATTGTAGCTGTATATATGATTCTGTAATAAATTCTTACCAACTGAAATCATTTTCCAATTTAATATCTTCCATTTATTTCAGTACGAAGCCAACGTGTTCGTTTGTCAATCGTCTAGCTTTTTTCTTGCCTTATTATCTAATATTTTATAACGTTACTTCTTTTATCCTATTTGAATTTTACTGATAATTTTCTTATATTCCTGGTGGAGTAATTACTCCATTATTATTTTTCGGATGTTTTTTCTGTTGTTACTGGAACTTGATACTTTTTTTATCTGACAAGAAATTGAATGTCGATATTCTCTCAATTTTGCTTCAATTTCGTTCTTATGTCAGTAATGCATTATTTGTTTTTGGCGTCTGTCTTGGTAATTTACCCGGCAGGTATCCAATAACCTTTAAACTTATTAGAAAGTATCTCTAATAATTCTTCAAACCATGATGACCAAGGAAATGTGTTTTTTTTTAAATTAAAAATCATGTCAAAAACTTTGTGATTAGTGTTTACGGTAGGGTGACCTTTCTGAAGTGATCCGGATCACTGCAAATCTTAAAGGGTTACCGGAGTCTATAGAGTGGGTGAGGAATGCCCTACACGGCAGCGGGGGAGGTCTGGGTTTTGAAATCTGTTTTTAAAAGTGGAGTTTGAAGCTTTCGAATAGGAATCCAAAGGGTTTTTATTTGATTATATTGTAAAGGTAAGCATTTAATATGCGATATGCTCAGAGATCTGACGTAAAACTCCTTTATTATTTACACAATAAACCGTTATTCATTACAGAGAGTATAAAACAATAACAGGGAAACTGCTTGTATAAATACAATGTATTTATCATTTTTCTAACTATTGTGTAGCTCCTAAACTAGTGGTATTGCCAGTCTGCTGGGTGTAATCGAGCGAACTTTTTTTACAATATGGAAATGTGTTAAATGCATTTTAAAACTAAATTCCAAAAAGAGTTGTTCAGGTCGCCGTAAATAATAATGAAAACCCGGGACAATCCCTGATTTTCGAGACGTTTGTTTAGTCTAGTCTATGGCAGTTTATGTATTGTACTGTATCGGTGGTTATGATGTTATATTATTTTAATATAATTATTTGTTATACACAAACTGGGGTCTATCAATAAGCAGAATGAAAACAGAGTATATGGTTGTTGGAGGAAATACTAAGGATTTGAGTCTTGGAGGTGAAATCATAAAGGCAACAAGAAGATTCAAATACCTCGGAGTTGTGCTATCGTCAAATGAGGGAAGCAATGAGGAAATAAATGCAAGAATTGGTCAAGCGCGGTCAGCAATAAGGCAGTTGAACAGTGTCCTATGGAATGGAAAAATAACAAAGAAAAATAAGATTCGCATTTACAGCACAGTCATTGAAACCATTGGAACATACGGTGCAGAAACTTGGGAGGTGAATAAAAGGTATGAAGCTAAGCTCAAGGCTTTGGAAATGGATTATTGGAGGCGATGTTGTGGATATACAAGAATGGACAGAGTGAGAAATGATGATATTCGAAGGAAGATGGGTCTGACTGAGAATATTGCCGATTGGATAGAGGCAAAGAGTTTGAAGTGGTATGGGCATGTGAAGAGAATGCCTCCTGAGAGATGGCCAAAGATATTATTGGACTGGGTCCCTGAGTCAAGCCGGAAAAGAGGAAGGCCGAAGCACTCCTGGCAGCATGGCATGGAGGTGGCGATGCAGGCGAGAGGACTGACAGACAATGACTGCTTGGACAGACAAATGTGGAGGGTATTAGGATTCGAGAGACGGCGACAGCTGTAAAACAAACTCGCTAATGTGTATATATATATATATATATATATATATATATATATATTCGTTATATTATTTTAATAATTAATTGGAATTCAAAACCGGAATGTACCACTTTATAGTTCAAGGTAATATAGCGCTGGTTACACCTACTTTAAAAAGGCGGCTGTGTATTTTTTATGTATATATAACTGTTAATAATAAGGCTTTTTTGAGTTAAATTATTTAAAATATGTATCAATTGAATGTATGTTTTATATATATGTATATATATTACACATTATTAATATTATTACTTACAATATCTGAGCTAGAATTTCAACCCTTTCAATTTCAAACGAAGGGGAATTGTGTAGGCCTCTACACCTATTCAAAAGTGAAGGAAGAGTGTTTACAAAGCTAGAAATGCGTGATAAATCAATCGCACAAGCGCCGTTCTGTTTCTGTTATAATTAAAAGGAAATACACAACGGTTCTTTGCCTCTTCGTACTGAACTTGTTCAGTGGAATAATTTATATACCGCAGTATATAATATAATATCCAGTCTAAAGGTAAATGTAAATATTTCCAGGGATATCTAAATGCTAATTACTGTAATAATGAGATACAATTTTATTTATAAATTTAGATATCTAGCATGTTCTACATAATATGACACGATACAATGTGTGGACATGGAGTCAAATATTAATTAGTTTTTTATCCAGCGGTCGATTGTTATTACGCGTACCGTTTACGTATAAAATTTTACCGAAGTACGATTAAGTGAATAATATTGTTACCATTACCGTTAGTACGATGAATTTGAAGAAGTAGTATTGTTTCTAACAAAAACTAATACATAAAAACAGTCTGAGTATGTTTGGTGTCATTGTATGTTATTATTTGGTGTTAGTTTAATTAGAATGAACAAATATAATTTTCTTGTGTTTATTATGAATATTTATGATGAATTTAGGTGACAAACCATTGGACTGTCGTGGCGTAGCTGAACCATCAATCCGATTTTCCATCGATCTTATTCTCGTTTCACACAAAACATCTGTATCTTCCGAGATAACTACTCTTTCCGACAAATATTTAATGTCCGTTTGAAAAACACCTAACCTATTTTCAACTACATCGACACGCTTTTCAAATGCAACTATCTTTGTAATTAAAGAATCCATCTTGTTGTCGATGTGATCTTTCTAATCTGCTTTGTGTAAAGTTTGCTGCCGTGCAATGGTTGCTTGTTTTTTCTGCAAACGCCGCAAACCATACAGGAATTTCTGTTAAAATTGTTTCACCTACCTCCCTCCCCGATCTTAAAGGTTTCGGCATTTGATTTTTATAAAATAGGTAATTCGTTTGAGGCGCCAAATATGTGATGTTCCGCTTTTGGTGGTTATTAGAATCACATAAATACACGTCTGAAACTTATAAAAGATAAAGTGATTAATAAATAAATTAGATTTGATGTTACTTAACTTCTTTAATTCCAGACGGATGAATAAAAATAATTGATAGTTGTGTATTATAAATTATTCTAGATTAGGCCTTAAGCCGTTCTTGTTAATCAAACGCAACTTCACAGTTCGAGTTCTAGGACAAAGAGTCAGATATAAAAAGTTATTCTTCTTATAAAAAAAAAATTAGGTTATAACAATGAAAACTTTTAAGTAATTAAATCGAAAGTAAACTAAACAATTAGTAATTAAATAATATAAAAATATGAACGAACTATTAATTAATAAAATGTATAGTAGTTAAATTATAAATTTAAATTAAAAAGTAAATATTTATGGATCACATAATGTACTACTACAACCTGTATTATTTAAATCAAAATATTTGGTATACGGTTTTACGCTCTGGAGTACGAACCTGTAAAATTATAGATACTGAAGTCACGAGATTGCTTTTGCGTATGAATTAGCTGTGAGGGAGGGAAGTGAAATATTTTCAGTGCTGCCAATCTCAACAGTGAGACACTACTCGTACATTTCACTACCGTGCAGTTTCTACATACATTTTGTAAGCTTTGGTTTATTCCGAGAAAATATTTTTTTCATAAACCTTATAAGAAATAAATGTGACCTGTAATATTACCTGTAGTTTAATTACATGACTAGAAATGTTTGATTTACTGTAATTACCAGCTAACTTATTCCATTGGAACAAAATTTTCTACGAATGAAGCGCCTTCTTTACTATCGTTGTCACAGACGTCTTCACTATCAGTTTCACCAGTATCTACCCAACCGTTTCTTTTTTTCACCAGGTATCAACAAAACAGTTAAAGAATAGCTTCTTCACGTCTTTAATTTCCTTCTTTATTTTTCAAATTGTGGAAAAAGAAACATCACATTAGTTAGCCACTCGCTCGTGACTTTTGTTAAGAGGCAGAGGAAGGCCTTTTTTGTTTAGCTTCAACTTCACAGCATTTTATTACACTGTATATTAGATTTCGTTCAGCACTGTGAATAGTCTGCGACGTTTTCGAGAAACTAACATTTCTGTGTACAGTAGCAAACAGTTATATTCGTACAGTTAACCTACAAAAGGTTCCGCGATATACTGTACAATGCTATGGGTATTTTATACTATATGTTATTGTTTGTTGTACTGCGATTAAAGCACTTGCGCATGCGCACTGATTACCCACCTTACCCATCGTTGCAAACAAAGGCAAACTCGTGACTCAAGTAATTATAATAAAATACTGTTCTTGTTAAAAAATTTTTTGTCTTCCGAGCCGTATCTATTAGCCTGGTGGCAGAAAGTCGCTTTTGGTCGAGACTTGGTAAGGTGGTATGTGAGTAACTTGCAAAATCTTACCAAGTCATAAACAGTTATGTTAATAGCAGAGGTAATTAACTACGTACAGTTGCCGATATCTAATAAAATATTTAAAAAAATCATGAAAATTGTTTTATAAAATAATAGTTTTTATATAACCTATTTATAACTGAAGAAAAGTTTTTCAGTGTTGGTTAAGTATTTTCGATATTAATAATAATCTCACCACTCTTCAGTATTTGATTGAATAGTAATCTTTGAGGTCATGTTTCCATTTTATTGCATTCTAAGTTTCCTTGTAAAATTCATTTGAGGCAAATAAACAGATACTAAAACAACGTCCCCGCTCCAATACCCAATGTTTGATGTGTAAATTTAGAAAATTAATAAATCGAATTGTGTTCAGTAGTCTAAAGATTTCTATTCAATGTGTATTGTGAGTTCCTCTACTGAGCGGTTTTTAAACTTAGTTATGCAATAGTGTTTTTTTTAATATTTTATAAATTGTGTAGTTTTCATATCAGTTATGTATTTCTGTTAATTATTTTCTTTCCTTAGATTTCGGTGGATTGTGGCAATTTTTTCCAATTTTCTGGGTGCCCTCTATTACCTTTGAGATATACAGGTTCCATCAGCCGAAAGGCTGGCTTGACCCTCTAGAGGCTTTACTAAGTAAAACGAGGAGTGATGTGGTTTACCGAGTGGAAAAGTATGCTTATCAGCATGCCAGGCCCTCTGATAAGCATCTATTTTCCACCCTGTAAACGACCCCTTTACGTTATTCACCACTGGGTCTGGCTGTATAGTGAAATTCATTACTCTTCAAAGGACATAACTCTGACTAGTGTTTTTTTCCACCTCTACCTCTTCTATTCTTAAATGCTTCAGTCATATAACTGGCTGACCATGTGATAAAAAACAAAACTATTACAGGTTATATCATGTTTATTTTAGCAGTTAGATCATAAGTGAGGCATCTTTATATACGGTAATGATCTTTCTGGTGTGGAAGTTCACTTTTGAACAGTGAATCTGAACGAGTGTGTTCTTCAAATTCACCTGTTAATTATTGGTGTATTTGTGCGATTTAATACTTTGCTCTTATTTCCTGCTTCTACAAAATGGACCCCAATCCGTGTTTAGGTTACGTGAACGGGTTGAAAGTACCAATTCTCTTGCAGTAACATATACAGTTGTGAAATTAGTTTCAGAAAATTGTTTCATACATTAATGCAGATCATCAGTTCCCGTCGTACGTTTCTTGAATACTGGACGTGTGTTCACAATGGTCACGTCTTTCTGGGCGATTCATCTGCAATTGTAAAGTTATATTTAATTTTGTGTATGTTTAAATGGAACATACAGAAATCGTTTACACTGTCATGCTACAGCTACAGACGTACTTGCATATTTAAATAGGATATTTTAATCGCGGTGTTATTTCAAAGTAGCTTGATCCAGATAGCTACAAATTTGTTTAGAACGTATTTCTGAAATGGAAGATATTGTATTACGATAGATCCGAATTGTTTACAATCAAATATAAAATTGAGTTTCTTACAGTGATTTATTAGTTTAATTAATTAGTAAACAAATTTCGGTTTCCATAATAATTCATCTATGTTAAACAACGCCAGTTTTTTTTTGTTTTCATTTATTCATTCAGAGATTATTAAACTAATTCTCGTATTGTCTCATGCTGAAATGAATGTTTGAGAGATTTAGGACCAGGATAAGTAATTACCTTTCATTACAAAGTAACATATATTTGGGTTAATATAAATAAGGTTAATGGAGTGTGCTATACGGCAAGATCGTGTTTTGTGAAGAGAATACGAGGTGTGGCTATTAAATAACGAAACTGACGTAAAAAATTTAATTTTAATTTTATACATAATCACTTATTGTCACCATCAATATACATTCCTTCTCTATCCCTACAACGCTCTATGCGAATTTTCCATTGTTGGAAACAGTACTAGAAGTCATCTTCTGTCAGCTCCTTCAGGACACGTGCCGCTTTCTCTTTTACAGCTTCACAGACTCAAATCTTGTCCCATTTAATGCAGATTTCACCTTAGGGAACAGGTAGACGTCACATGGTGCAAGATCTGGCGAATAAGGTGGATGTTCTAACACTGAGATGCACTACTTGGCTAAGAACCTCTTGACAGATAACGCGGAATGAGCTGGCGCATTGTCTTGGTGGGGAACCCATGATTTGTCCTTCCACATTTCGGGGAGTTTTTTCTTTACTCTCTGACGTAGTTTAGAACGTCCTTCAAGGTAGTAATATTGATTAATTTTTTGACCTTCAGGAACCCAGTGAAGGTACACAATCCCATGGATATCAAAAAACCGATCATCATTGCTTAAAATTTGGACTTGCTCATTCGAGCTTTTTTGGCTCTCGGTGAAGTTCGGCTCTTCCAGTGCATGGATTGGCGGCTCGTTTCCGGATCATAAGTAAAAATCCACGTTTCATCACATGTTATTATCGTTTCCACAAAATTTGGGTCATTTTCTATCACGTACAAGTGTCAGTAAAAACATTTTTGCGAGCTTCTTGTAGTTCAAACGTTAGAATTCTAGGCACCATTTTAGCACACACTCTTCGCATGTTAAAATTGTCATGTAAATTTTGCCGTACACATTATTTATCAATACCTACAGTTTCATCAATTGCGCTAATACCTAATCGACGGTCAGACCGAATCAAATTACCGACTTTTTCGACATTTTCATCAGTTTTTGACGTTGAAGGGCGACTTGGCCACCTGTTATCTTCAATGTCTTCTCTGCTGTGTTTAAAACGCTTAAACCATTCTAAAACACGTGCCTGCGATAAACATTCACTGCCATACACTTCTTTCAGTAAATTATAAGTTTCAGTAGCAGTTTTTCAAAGTTTAAAGTGAAATTTCACAATAATTCGTGGCTCTACTATTACACTAACCATTTTATCCGGCAAAACAAAAAAACAACAATAACGCGAACGTAGTTTCTGACTAAATGGTGTTGTTTACAGAATCGAGGCTAGCTGCATACTAAAGAGAAACATTCACACTAAACAGCTGTTGATTAATGGCGGTTGACGCATGCCTCCTTGATCCGCAGCAGCGTCAGTCTCGTTAGTTAATAGCCACACCTCGTAAAGTCGAGCCTTTCTTAGTTTGCTCCTAATGTAAACAAATAATGACGTCACTGATCATGCGCATTATATAAAAACGAGTACAAGCTTATTAAAAAGTAACAACAAAATACTATCAAAAGTATTTAAATACAAAAAACTTTTAAAATTATTTTTACAAATGAAATTGTTAGGCCTGCATCATAAAATCATGACTGATGTTTTAAGTACTTTAAGTACTTATAATTTAAAACATAGTTAACTTAATAGGAATACGACATCGATAAAGTGGTGGACCCTAGGGTGCACCCTGTAGTAGCTGGCTTTGGTTTGTGGACAGTAGGAGCAAACTAAGGGCGGCTGAACTGTATATCAATCGTATGGTGTCAATGGCTTTAATAAAATGATTTTTTTTAAATCTTTATTAACGATAACCCTCTAGCGGTGCAACTAGCCTTTGGAGTGATAATAGAAGCAAGAAAACACCTATTTTATCTCTTACTATTCACGTGGTATTACGAGTTGTTTAATTATTTGCTGTGAAGGGGAAATTAGAAACTTTGCCAGTAATTGTAAATCTAAAGGAAAGTATAATGTAGAGAGGTGTTGTGGTAGACCATCGATTGGTTAAGAAAGAAATTTTCACGGCTTATCTTTAACGTTCCCCCATTCAACCAAGTATGGCTGGACTGTGCACAGGCTTATTAGCCTCAAAGGGGTTGCGTTAAATTTGGAAAATACATAATAAATAAATAAATAAATAAATAAAGTTTTACCTGTAGTGTACAATTAACTGTAAATAAATATAACAAGTTTCATTTTTGTTTTGTTTAATCTGATGATGGTGGATCCACCGAAATATATACACTAAATGTAAGAAAGTAAAATAATCGATGAAAAAGGAATTAAAGCAGCAATATGAGGTCTCTGAAAACTAATATCACTTTTTGTTTTGGTTAATTAATAGTAAATTGGTTTATCATCTTATACTTACTACGCGCAAGTGGTCTTAATGTAAATGCTTTAGTTTTTCTGTTAAACCCTTGAAAACAAATGTATCGAATTTTTGAATTGTAGATAAAAGATATGTTAAGAGTGTTTTAGTGAGCGAGCAAGGAAGCGAGCGAGTCCTTGAGGTCTTTTGCATTTCCTAGTAGAAGTAAGATGGATGTCTTTGAATTTTCTACGGAACTCTGGTTTTTCCGCGTGTCTTGCTATTTAGTAGATATTAGATAATCACATATTAAAAAAGTGTCAGAAATGAAGTTTCTGATGTGTCAGGAACGTTAAAACGTTTCTTGAATTACAATAGCATTTTATGTGTTTCTTCTATACGCAATGGATCCATTGTCTATGTGATTGTGAATAATTTGAAAGCTTTATTGAATTCCTGTTTTTTCATAAATCGGTTTTTGATAGCGTTTAGAGTATAGTTTGGTTTGGTGTATGAACATTTGATATTTTTGGTGTTTGAAGTGGGCACTTTAAAGTCTACATCATTACGAAATTTATAACTTGAAATTTAATTTTTAATAGTCTTAACTTTATTTACTAGCTTCATGTCAAATTTTAGCGTAATTTTTTTCGGATTTGTCAGTTTTTTTCGTTCAGTGTGATAAATGTAATCGTTTTAATCTAGAACTACAGTTTTTCTTTACTTGAGCTTCTTTCAGGAATACCTTAAGGGTACATTCAAGAAAAGTGATTTTTCATTGTTGACTAAAGGATTCCATCAGTGCTACGATTAGGCAAATACCATGGGGAATGCATTGTAAATAAAGGATTCCCTTTGCTGACGTAGTAGTGCTTACTGATGTATATTGAATGGACTTGAGTGACATTTTGAAAAGTTAGTCATCAGGAATTGTATAAGTTATTCCTATAGATATTCTAAACGTCTGAAGAGTGTAGCCTATTTAATGCAAAATTAATAACTACTAGTTAAAGAATATTTAAGAACTTTAAATAAAAGCTTTTTGATTTGAAATTTTGTGTTAACGGAGTTATATCTGCCCGGTTTTGTTAAAAACAACTCTTATCTGCAATTGTGTGAACTTTAAAATTCTGAGTAAAACCTTACTGCTTTTGTGTGAAGAAGAAAATATTATTCCTGACAAACACAGCTTATTGAAAAAAAATTATTTTATTTTTTGTAAAGATTGTTTTGAATCTATTACAGTTTACTGATTACTGGCTTAGGACTAATTACGGCTTCCGCAAAGAGGAAAATACTGCAG
Organism: Catonia carolina; assembly: GCA_035578175.1. Classification (NCBI taxonomy): domain Eukaryota; kingdom Metazoa; phylum Arthropoda; class Insecta; order Hemiptera; family Achilidae; genus Catonia; species Catonia carolina. The sequence continues at coordinate 118,731,888 of JAQMRL010000001.1, forward strand.
TCAGTGGACGGAAAAGGAATAAAAGACTACAGTGAAAAGACGCGAGGATTTAGGATGCAAATAGTTCTTGAAAGTATTTTGTTACTTAATTTGATGTAAAATGGCCCTGAAATTTAAAAACATTTTTTTACATTTTGATTACAGGTGCACATTTTGTTTTGTCAATCCGGTTAGTTCCTATTGAATAATTTTTCAATTAGATGTTTTTTTATGTTATATCTGTGATAGTTGTAAATTCCGAGTCAATATTTTACAGGTTAAATATCGATTGTTCGGGTTAAATAAAATTTTTTGGCTTGTTATTGGTTTTAATATTGTAAAATAAATTGTCAGTTTCGTAAAGGAGGTGAGACAGGTAATGGAACAATGCACACGTGCATCATGTTAAACGGATCACATTGTTAAATTATTTTTTTCACTGAACTTTTTTATAATTGCAATTTCCAAGAAATTTGCTTTTTTATGTTGGCTCGCTCTGAGAGTGAATAAAATTTTCGTGGGATGATCGGTTATCTGTACAGCCTACCAGGATCCTAGAAGGTTAGCAGGTAATTTTCTTTAGTACATCAGTTTGCTGGAGCCATAATTACGAATTTACAAGTTATTATTAATTACGATTTTACTCGTATTTACCGGTTAAGAACGTATTCTTTTTAACCACATATTTATTAGTACTTCTATCTTCCGTTGAACTTTTTGTGATAAAATGTTAACGGTTTTTTCCCAGTTAATAATGCAAACCTGTCGGTAAATCTTAAATTGTGATTTTTGTCATAACGCAGATAAATTAACTGTTTAACCGGGGGAGGGGGGCGGGTTTTGGGAGATTACATACGATAAAAATTCCGTCATATTTTTTTTTAATTAATCTTTTTATGAACTGCTATACGAGTGTATGGTTTAGTGATAGGATGTGATTAGTTACGTGTTTTATTCATTTTTAGTTTCAATTGTTTAAGTAAACCTGAACGTTGTTAGCAAAGATGAGGTCCCGAATTCCCTTTCCGGGAAGGTTTAGGAAATTATATCGTAATACCAAACACTTTCTTTCCTTTTAGTTAATAGGACATATCAGGGTAGGAAAACGTTGTTTATTGAAAAAAAAATTATAGAAATTCCCAATGCAGGAATATTTTTTACAACTATTGATCAGATTCTCTTCTTATGACTTACTACGTATATTAATAATATAAATATTTAATAGTTTGTATTGTCCTTGATAATAATTTTCTTTTATTGAATCGCTATGTAAACTATTTAATTTTTATGTTTCAGTTCAAATGAAGTTGTGTACCATAATTCATAATAATTTTATGTTCTATTTTTTGTATTTGGCTGAATGAGAGTAATTTTTATTTTGTTTTTTTTATTACATTTTTCTTCAGAATATAATAAAAGTTGTAGAAAACTAAAAATCCTACAACTTTTTATTGCAAACATTTTTTTGTATAACGCTTAGTTTAGCGGTAATTAGCGATTTTCTGGTTTTTTTCTCACGAAAACTTAAAAAAAATATATTTTGTAAGATATATTCGTAAATGTAGATCATGAGCCTTAGTATGCATTTTACGACAAACGTGTAGATAATCAAATTTATTGTAAATTAAAAGATCTACAACTTTTATTTAGAGAATTTTTCTCTACAGACCCTAGTTTAGCGTGAAAGAGTGATTATTCGTATTTTTAAGCCAAACTGAGGTAGAATTTCTCTTTGCGTCTTTCACTCATGATTATAATATATCTTGATTATTATTATATCTTGAATTTATCTTTTATTATTGATTATTATTATATCTTGAAATTAATTTTTTTAAATGTAATATAAAGTTTTTTAAATACTGGTTAAAATATGTACGATCTACGATGTGCTAGAAGTTCAGAGTATCATTTCGTAAATGTAGATCATGATTCTGTGCTAAAACTAGTTAACCAGAATGTCTTATGAGGTAATTATATGAGCTGGTAATACTCGGCTTACTCCCCTGTGTCTCGTTGCTTCTTGCGACCGACTGTTCTAATAACTTACCGAGAACTATTCTGCATATATTCAAACTTAAATCCATTTTCCTTGAAATTAATATTATGAGGATTACAGTTCTCATTTCTACAGATTTTGCCTACTTATTGTTACCAATGTGTAATAATGCGGTTTACTGTCGCGGTGAAATATTTTGAGAAGCAGTCGTGTGGTTTATTTATTGTACTGTATATGGAATGCTACGTTCTCCTGGATCATAATTTTGTTAAGAATTTCAGTAACTTGATATATCCATTCTCATTTGAAATTAATATGTGCCCATAGAGTGCCGTTTTTCCGACTTATTTCTTTCGCAAGGGATGTACCCTACAAATTAGCGTGGGTGTAACGTTCATTTACTATTGCAGACTCGTCGTTCACCTGTAACAGCTAAAAAGATCTCAAGCTATTCTACGGCTTAATGGTGTAGTAGTCAAAGCAACGGGCTTCTAAGTCAGGGGTCTCAATTTCAATTCCCAATTTTGTCTGGTATTTTTCCATCTATCATCCTTTATTGTCTTCTTTAGTTTTAATATGCAGAACAGTTAAACGTAAAATATGAATCCTTTAAATAATTCTACTACACATTTTCCATATTTACTGAGAAACACCAGAAATTCGTGATTCATTTACATCTTCATATTAAACGTTTCATAACTTTCTTTGTCACCCAGTTGTCGTCAGCTACAACCAGTTTTAACAAACACATCTGAAATTCTGGTCTAAAAAAATATATCCGAGAATAAGCTCTTTCCTAACGGAGATAGAAAGTTTATTTTCGCCAATTGTGCACGTTTGATGACCAACTCACTTAACTGCTAATCGGTCAAAATGCCAAATAACTTATCCCCGTCGGCTTCATAACATTACTCTTTTTCAGTGCGCATGCTACATGACAAAAGAATTGACCCCTTGCCTTAATATTAAGAACTTATTGCAAGAATTTAGTTTATTAATTTGTATCATAAACTCAAAAACGGTAACAATGAATCAATTGAAACGTAACCCTTGAGACTGGCGATGATTGGACTATTGCACGAACTTCCGTGCACTTCCTTATTGCTAGTGGATGAAAGATTTATGAAAAGATTTTGTTTGGGCTTTTTTTAAAATGTTTTTAGACTACATGTTTTTGTTTTCATTTTGGATGTCTTTGAATTTAATACTTGTATAAGAATGTACAGCTAGGGTGTATTGACTTTTAATTATGTGATTTGTGTTTTGTTTTTTAATTATTATTATTATATATTCCTCACATTCGGTAGTAATACTATTGTAGTATAGTTCCAAATTTTGAAAAAAGGTTAAAATACATTTCACAGATTTATCTGTGTAATTAACGAACGTTAAGTCTTGAAAAGAAATGTAAAATTTCTAATTTTTCTAAAGAGTAGTTCCTCTGAAAAACCCTGAAGTACGAGTTACTGTCTTCGATAATAAGTTTTAATTAAATCTGGTCTGAATTATTAGTTTTTTATGATTGACTTAAAAATGGTTAATTTGTGGGAGGTCCCTGCCCGGCGATTACGATGGTCTGGACGAATTCGTGGGTTTCATAACTTTCAGTGTTTCTACGTACATAACATTAGATAGTTACAATTTTAATACTCTATCGTAGCAAGTATATTTTTTTGTAATTTATACCATCTAGACTATTAGTATTTTAACTGCTAGTGCTATGAAAAATTTCTATAAATTAGCACAGTCTAGCCTGTACGACAAATTATAAGATTTAAATTGTAGTTATCTACTGCTAGCTCGATTTGCTAGTTCCAGGGCTACAAAAGTTAGTTCTGTTTCTTATTATATTCAGTCAATTATATGACTGTAGCATTTAAGAACAGAAGATGTAGAGTTGTAAAAGACACTAGTCAACAGATATCTCTTCTGAGAGTAATGAAATTCATTGTACAGCCAGACCTTGTAGTGAATGAAGTGAAGATGTCATTTGCAAGGTAGAAAGTAGATAGTTTTTAGACGGGTCTGACATGCTGATAACCATACTTTCCAACTCAGTGAAGAAGGCATTTGTACACCACCTCGTTTTACTCAGTAAAGCCTCTATAGGTTGTAGCCTTTCGGCTGATGACCTAAACAACAACAACAACAACAACAATAACCTGAATTATGTTATCAATCGGACCTCACAAGAAAAATCACATATTACAAAGCAAAACCGAAAAACTGTTAAATGACGAAAAATGTATTTACATATTAGAGGGTTTGTTTTGTTTACAATATTTATATACATTTTTAACGTTCACGTTCCGGTTAAAATAAATTGCTTCTTTTTATTCATTTCAGTGGTCGTTGATGCACGTTAATTTCTTGGTTTGAGGGTGTGAGGTTGCGATAGACGTTGGTGTTGGTGCGTGGTTCTTTCTTTAAATTTGAAATGCAAATGCGTCCTTGCCGCTTTATTTGCCACCTCTATGCTTTCCAACGTCACCAGTATGCCATTTAGTATTAAATTAAACGAATTATTTTGATAAATCATATTATGCTCGTAATTCCTTTGTTCATAAAATCGTCATAGTACATTTAGCCTGTGTAGTCTACGTACATTATACTTCTGTATTCATTTGGATTTTCTTTTGTAATTTCAATATTTGATTTGTTTCTTATGAATTGTTTTGAAATGTATCCCAAAAACGGCGCTTTGGTTAAATCTTACAAAAGAACCAACAATTTGATTGTAATATAAATTTAAAATAGATAAATTTTGAATTCATTTCACGTTCGAGAATCTACCATGGTTAAATCGATATCATTTACTTAATCGACTTACTGATCATGTAATACTGTATTTCGTTTTCGTGATACTTATGCTCTAAAATTGTTATTAAAACGTTTGTCGATTTATCTGTGATATTTGGAATTTTAAGTGCAATGTACTGTGTGGCAAATATTTGATTGCCCCTTGCGGAAAGGAGCAGAATCGGCCCGCTACTAGCATTCTCAATAATATTTCTTTTTTTTAATATTTTTATAACACTGTAAAATGCTCTACTCTTCTGTAAAACCATGATACGCATATTTTTTGTCCTATCAACTTTTACGATAATGTATTTATACAAACTGTGAATACACTGATCTACAATCCACAATATTTTCAAACGCCAAATTTTTAGAGGTCCTTAACTTTTGAAGGGGTCATCAAAATCGCGTGATTCTTTCAGTAATAATAAGTTCACTCTTTAAACTACATTTCGTACGCTGCATGTATACAGAAATAAATATAAGCTGAAAATTTTCTCGTGACAAGACTTTTTCAAGTCCGGGAGTACTTCAAGCAAACTTTTGTACAAAATCAGTGACTACAGCATTGAAATCACTAACAAGTATAAATTTTCATTTGATCTGTACGTGTTCTTGGTATATCATGATCCCGTATATGAAATTTTATCAGTGTCAGATTTCCAGTTAATAAGTAATCATCGTAGAAACGAAAAATCGTCTGTTTAAAGTTATTTTTTTTAGTTAAAATCACTAATAACTTTTTAACCGTCTCATTTATCGTAAAGGTTAATAGGACAAAAAATATGCGTATCATAATTTTACATAAGACTAGAGCATTTTACAGTGTTATAAAAATATTTTTTAAAAATGACATGTTATTGAGAAGGCTAGTAGTGGGCCGATTCTTCTCTCTGCTAGGGGTAATTAAATCTTTGCCACACAGTAAATACACTGTGAAACATGTGGATGTAAAATTTCCTTGCATTAAATTTCATGTATTAAGTCATTTTATTAAAAGTTTTTTGTATAAAAAATTTACTGTGTTTAAACTTCTTGAAATGCTAAAGTGGTTTTGCATGGTTGTGTTCACAGTAGTAGGCTACACGATTATAGCGGAACAGGAAGGCTTTCTTGCATCGATTTGTACTGCGGATACAGTTTTGAAGGGAAGTGATGGTTCAGAGCAGCAGTTGTTTCTCTTTTGTATTCTGGTACATGAAGGTCTTAAAAATTAAGGAAGAAAGTAGAAACTTGAATACGGCCTGAGTAGTCTTAAAGTTTGAAAAAATGTTCAGTAATTAAAGTTATCGATTAAGACAAAACAGTTCATTGTTTTGTGAATATGATTGAAAAAGTTAAATACTTTTATTAATGGCACGGATAACCGCTAGTATCTTTTTAGCTATTCAAGTAATAAGAATTTGGCTTAATCAGTGCTTGTATATTATGAAGCTGGATCCATGGTAAACCGTATGGAATGACTTAAGAAAAAAATGGATCCTTTCTTCAGAGAAAGTCACAAATTACCGCTTAAGGCGTCAGCAAAGGCCATAACATCGAATTGTATTACTTTTGAACCCTTTCCTTTTACATTTACTGCTTTAAACTTGTTTTCTTAGTTAGATTCTTGGTATTAGGTTCGCCACTCCATAATTATTTTGTATAACACACAGTTGAATAACAAGAGGAGACAGGCCATCACCTTGTCTCAGTCCAGTTTTAATCTCGAAGGGTTCTGAGAATGCTCCCATAAATTTGTTCTGGGAAAGGTATTTTTTAACGTTAATTTTATCAAATTTCTTATTGTGCTATCCACACCAAATTCTTTGAGAACCTTAATTATTGATGCGACTTTATATTAACTAAAAAAAAATCAGCAGTCGCGTGACTGACCGACGGAAGTGACTGCTTGATTAAGTTAATAAATTAAATAAAAAAGATTTTTGTAAATTAATTAATGATAATTGTTTCCATGGTCATTTTTGGTAGCCGAGCGTTACGTGACGGCAAAGCAAAGATTTTTCCCGTCCAAAAAACACAGTCCAGGCGCGCCAAACGGAGTAGTCACTTCAAAAGTATTTTTTTTATTTCATATATTGTAAAATAAAGGTAATAAAAATCCACCAGAACGGTAAAAGAATAAGTAAGGACAGTTACTGAATGAGTAGGGCTTTCGTGGCGTTACTATTTCGTCAACTCCTTATAATTACGCATTTACTCATTTATTTTTTCAGAGACATGAAACTCCTCTGTATGTCTGGACATCTGTAATTTGTATATATTATAACGAGTTGACGATGTGGTCCTAAATAATTTTGTGTGGCTACCACTATATGCTTCTCATTCAGTAAGCTTTTTTACTTATTCTTTTACCGTTGTGGTAGTTTATTAATATCTTTATTTTACAAAAAATATAATAAAACATTCTTTGAACGGCGGATTGGCTATAAAGTTTAATAACTTAAAAGAAAATGAATAATCTCTTTATGATATTCTTCTCTTTGTGAAAATTTCAACTAATTACTTTCGTGCGTTGTCATGTTCAATCGGTTAACACCGTCAAAAACTAATTACCTATTTTCTTCGGCTATTTATAAGTATAAACTTTATCTCCTTTTATTAGTGAATAGAAACAGCTCCACGATTTAATTAAAACAGTGAATTCAAGAAAATTATTTCACTGCTTTTACACCTGATAAAGTACTTTTGTTTTCAAAAATATTATAATTTGAAAATATTAAATTTAGCGTTTCGGCGGACTAGTTCTGTTATACACCAATAGAGTTATGAGTTGTTGCTGGTAAATTGAAAATTAATGTGTTCGTGTCATCAAAATGAGATTCGTGCGTCCGTTAGAAAAATAATGTATTATTGTTTATATAATGCAAAGCAAAAAATGTTGTATCACTACAGCACATGTATCTATTACATATTCTATTAGTATAGACGTGAAACAGACTTGTCACTAGAATTGTATAAATATTACTATAGTTTTATACGAAAGAGAAAGTATTGTGGTTATAGGCGTTTATTGTGCTGGGACAGTACAGTATAAAATTCAGCAGACATGTTACTGAACTCACGGAGTATATTCTGTTTTACAAATTGTTAAAGTTCTAGAACTTGTTTTAGTTATTCTCGTGCCTCCGGCTGAACTTTGTCTCCGTTTTGTGGTTTGCAGAAAATTCACGAAAATATCTACTTAAGTATTTTTTTTTACTTTCTCCCGCTGTGTTTGTAGTACAGTAAAAAATTATTGCAATTTGGTAAAAATTTCGGTATCCTTGAAGCTAAAAAGTGGGTTTTAGAAAGATATATGTATGCATAGGCTATTCTTTGTGAAGTAAACTCTATTAGAAGCTGTGTAGCTGAAATTTTAAAATAACATCTTTCAACCGTTTAAAATTCGCTATATAGCTTCAAAATTAAGGGTCAATTACTTTTCTTCAGTCCAAAAAGACTGTTTTCTGAAAAATTTCTCTAACCACTTTATTAAAACATTTTTCATTTACTATATTTTTTAACGTCAATAAATCGGTATAAGTGGTACACCTGTGGAAATTCGTAGTGGGGAGGCTCTCGTTCGTGAAACAGTTTTTTTCAAAATTACGGATTTACGGTGCATTTTAGGGAAAAATTTCACGTACAAGTATAAAACAAGATAAAAGTGTAAAAGAAGGTGTAAAATTGTAAAACAAAAATCTTAGTATTTTTGTATTTAACAGTATTTTTCGGTCGCTTAGTTAACCCTTTATAGGGCAGTACTACGGGGAAAATATACTTGTAAAATGTTAAATTTTGTTTTATAGGGATTTAAGTAGTGTATTTTCTAGTGCCAGAACAGTAAAATATTTCTTTTTTTATGTTAAGCCCTCGTAATTATACTTACCAAGGAACGTTTATCGAAATGGGAATCACATAATGTTTAGTGGTAAGATTGCGTACTAAAAAAACTTGTAGCCCTATATAACAGAAAACTGTGTAAAATAACATATCTTAACTTTATATTAAGATGAATGTTTGCTTTCCCGTAAAAAACTCGATTTTTTTAAGTACTAGACAAAAGTAACACCAAAACAACACGGTTGCGTACGCTGGTATGAATCCTTACCACATTCGTGTAACTCATGAAGCAAATGGTTGCTGCGCACTAATTTCAAAATGTGGATAGCCTACTTACAAAGAACATCATCTATAAAACCATAAAAATGCCAATAGGGTTCTGTAATAGGGAACTGCATAACTTATTCTTAAAAAAATCGACCTTATTGCCAGTGGTAAGTATACTTACCGAAGACTTATAAAGGGTTAAGCCAATAGGTGTAATTTTTTTGTAAAAATGTATCAAAATCGGTTTGCTCGGAAATTTATTTCAGAATATAATGTACGGAAAAACGTTATCACAAAAATTAAAGAGAATTAAAAACGCTTTCAACCTTCGTACGTAAACGTAACTCTTCTGTGTACAGTGTTTAGTAGCAATATGAAATTTTCTGCGGAAAGCTGCATTGAAATTGGTTCGTTTCTTGTCGTAGTCGTTCCATATTGAATACCACGTAAACTGTTATACATCAAAATCAACATTTAGTAACTGAAATAAAGTACTACTTGCTCTGACTTTATCTTAGTACGGTTTGGGGACTATTTATGTTAAACGATCAATATTGTACGAGCACAATCCTGAGTGGTATATGTTTCTGACTAAATTAATCTTTATTTTGAAACTACGTAGGCTATATTTTCACGTACACATGACTTTATTTTGCCAATGTAAATAATGAACCATACAACCTATGTTTGTTTAATCATAACCACATTGCTATCGGTTTTTCGGTTCTGCGAATACCAGGAGAGTAAAAATTTTCAGAGGTTCCATTTTCAAACTAGTAAACAATGAAAAATGAAAAACTTAACCTAATTTTAATTATGAGTGAATGACGCAAAATTAAATTCAACCTGTGTTGAACTTGAAAATACGGAAAATCAGTAATTGCCTCTAAACTCGGCTCTGTAGAGAAAATTGCTTAAAATAAAAGTTGTTGGTTTTTGTAATTTCCTGTTGTTGTTTAGGTCAACAGCCGAAAGGCTAGTTTGAACCTATATAGGTTTCACTTAGTAAAACGAGGAGTGTAGCGGTTTACCAGTGCCTTCGTCACTGAGTCAAAAGTAGCCTATGCTTATCAGCATGCCAGGCCCTCCGAAAATCATTTACTCTGCACCCTGCGTCGGTGTCATTACACCTTTACTTCATTCTCCACAGGGTCTGGGTGTATAATGAAATTCATTACTTTCAAAGGAGATAACTGGCTAGTGTCTTTTACACCTTTATTTCTTCTGTCCTTAAATAGTTCAGTCATATAATTGGCTGACCACGTGATAAGAAATAGAACTATTTTTTGTAGCCCCGGAAGTAGTAGAGTGTAAATAATGTAACATTCCACCTGCTTGTTATGGGCGTTTAATTTTCAATAACTTTGATTATATACACTTTTCTTATAAAATGCATACTAAGGTCGCAATCTTAAAAAAAACACATTTTTTATGATTTTCATGTAAAAACCAGAAAATCACTAATTGCCGCTAAACTAAACATTATATAAAAAAATGTTATAAGTAAAAGTTGTAGGGTTTTTAATGTGCTACAACTTTGATTCTATACACTTTAGCTCTGAAATGCATATTACGGCCGCAATTTTAAAGAAAACATTTCTACGAGACCACAGCTCTACTCTTTACTCAACTGTGTTGATTTCAGTAGAATTAAGCCTATAGTTCTATTTTGCGCACAGTAAACGGATTTTTAATTTGGACGCTGCTTTCAACCGAAGCGACACGTTGATGTGCCAATAATAAAAGCACACCGTTATATACTTATAAAAAACTTTGTTATCAGTAAAAACTATCTATAGGAAAATAAATGAGGCTGGTTAACTAAATTTTTGGCTGTCCGTCATGGTATGTTTTATAGTTTCATTGTTTTATAGTATACCGGAATTATGCTTAAGTCGTTTACTGCTGTACTAAGTTAATAGAGAGCTGTCAGTATGTTAACGTTGCGTGGTTGCTCAAGTATTACCGTTACTGGTTATTATTTTGTTAAGGAGGTATTACTAACATTAGTCCCGGTGTACGCACTTAATACGCGCACAAGTTGTTTCCCGCCACGGGAAAGGCATGGTTCGTTCAGTGACGGGACAATTTGTCGAGATGTGCCCTTGGCAAGGGTAAGTAAGGGGTTGAGAGAAGCAGTTACTGGATGATGCTGCTGCAGTATCGACCACCTACTGTAGCCCCCAGTCCTCCTTCTCTCCTCCTCGCCCCCTCCTCTTCTACCACACCCTCCTAACATAGAGCACAATCAATACAAATTACGCTTCACATGCACAACAAAAATCTTCTGCCACCTTACGTCGTTTTGTTATTATTTTTATATTTTTTAAACCTTATTTTATTTAATAAATACATATTTTATTATAGAATTCTGTTTTTACTTCAAATACACGATTTTTTATTCATTTATATCTATAAATACAAAAGTTATCGCTCACTTATCAATTGTTCTCTAATTTACCGATCACCTAGATATCTAAAACTCTGCAGGTTTTTTTCCTCAAGGATGAACAGATAAATTAAGGCATTTGGATGTTGACCACGTGCGCGTGATGGGGTAAAAAGGTGACGACTACCCTAAAGAAATAAGTATTCTTTCTATACCTTCTTGAAATGTTGTTGTTTAGGTCATCAGCCAAAAGGCTGGTTTGAACCTGTAGAGGTTTCACTAAGTAAAACGAGGAGTGAGGTGGTTTACCCTGCTTTCCTTACTGAGTAAAAAAGTACACTTATCAGCATGCCAGGCCCTCTGAAAAGTACGTATTTTCCACACTGCAAATGACACCTTCACTTCATTCACTACAGGGTCTGGCTGTATAATGAAATTATTACTTTTAGAAGAGATACTCTGATTATTGTCTTTTACACCTCTACCTCTACTGTTCTTAAATGATTCAGTCATTTAGTTGGCTGAACATGTGATACAGTGATACAGGGTCTGGCTGCATAATGAAATTCATTACTTTCAGAGGAGATAACTCGGATTGTGTCTTTTACACCTCTACCTCTTCTGTTCATAAATGATTCGCTCATTTAATTGGCTGATCGTGTAACAGATTTATTTATTTTAGCCTTGCAACAAACAGATTGAGTGTAAATAATTTGAGACACCTGAAATTTTACAGTTCTAAAAAACGGCTTACGTATTCTGTACATGATAGGTAGGAAAAAATTAATCTTGTTTCGACCACTTATTCCTAAAGGCTTGAGAAAGGGTACTACCCTAAAGCAATAAATATTATTTCCGTTTTTCTCTAAAGAGCTGTTTTTCTGATAATAGGCATTTATGTGATTTCTGAAAATAGTGTTTTGTGTGAAAAATAGACTATTTGAATTCGACCACTTACTCTTTAGGGCTCGAGAAAGGGTACTACCCTAAAGCAATAAATATTTTTCCGTACGTTCAGAAGAGCTGTTTATCTGATAATCTTCATTTATGTGATTTCTAGAAATCATTCTTTGTATGATACCTAGAAAAAATAAAAAAGGCGAAATCGGAAAAAGCAATTAACATTTAATGTAGGGCATCCCTCTGTGTCTACCCATAACAGAGAGTGCAATATTCATTGTTCATATGTAATTATCAATAATTTTTTAATTACAGAGAATTGTCTTGAAATATTTTATTAGCTTTCTCATGTAAATCAATCATATAGGCTATAATTTGTAAATTGAACTTTTGCTTATTATGTAGAGAAATATTATGAAAATTTCCTTACAACGTTGTACTTTTCCAGTGCCGTATTTTATATTGTTTTGTCTGGTCGATTTCTTGTTGCGTGTTATCGTTCAGTGACCTTTGCTTACATGTTACTTAGAGTAGTTTTCCAAAGTTTTTTTTTTTGTTAACGATTCTATCTACCTACAATAAGAATTAACTTTAATGTTATATAAATTGTTAATTATTGTAACACTAATATTATAGCGAAATGTTTTTTTTTTTTGAGAAAAAACGAAATCTTTACTAACGGATTAAAATCCTTCACTTTAAAACAGTCTTTTTGGTTTATATTTTATATTATTGTGTGTAAATAAATACAATGAAATTTGAGTGTTTAAACTAATGTGAACGAGTGTCAGTTTCCGAATACCCAGATTAAGTTAGGTTCAAGTAATAAATATATTGATTACGAAACGAGTTTTTCTGTTCAGAAAATAATTTTTAAAAAATTACCTATCTAACGTTTGTACGTTGCAAAACGATTTCGTATGACTCAAAACAGATTGGACCAATTTTAATGTGGTATTTTACACAAAACTACCTCCTGGTGCATAAACTATACATTAGATAAAAACATTGCGTACACAAATTTTTAATTTTAATCATCATTAAATTTTTTTAAAGTTTTGCCGTACATTCCATTTTAAAATTGTCATTTCAGAAAAAAACGAGATTCTGTTGCAGTTTACCCTAAAAATTACAAACTGTGGATAAATAAAGCGTCAAATAAACAAAGGTTTCTTACAAATGTTGTAGAATTTTTATTTATCTTGAACTTTTGATATAGGCCTACGCCCAAAAATAACTCGTAATTTTGAAAAAAATTCTTGAATGAGATCACTGTGTTCTAGATTTATATCAGAGCGTCCCGCTACTTTCCCAGAGATACAACTCCTGCCATCTTAATAAACCCAGCTAATGTAATTATTTTTTTATTTATATTTTATTCCTAATGTGTGAACGTTGCTATCTGTTCAATCAGAACAATAAGCAACCCCATGACCCAATGAGATGAAGGTGATGTGTATGACGTGTAAATGAGGTGTAGTCTTGTACAGACCCAGGCCGACCATTCCTGAGAGAGTATGATTAATTGAACCCCAACTATCAAAGTACACCAGTCCCCACTCTCTAGTATACAAATCCGTATAAAAGTAACTACCTTTACTAGGATTTGAACCAGGAACCTTCGTCTCCGAAAATCAGCTGTTAAACAGCTGACTCGCGGCGACGATATTACCTCTAGACCAACCCGGTGGGAAATTTTTCTTTAAGAATAATCATAGAAATGGTATTCTTGGCCTAGTCTTAATTCAAGCGCATTTCTGAAAATTTTAGCGTGCTACAGTTGGTGGCTTGGTAAAAACTCGTGGAGTCCTCTACAAACGTGTTCGATTTTTGCTATTTCATGTACATGGCTTAAACTAGTGTGAATCCGTACGATTCCAACATGAGAGATCTCTTAACATAAGAATATTTAAGGCACTTAATTATTTAGTAAAATAAATTTCATTGTTTAGTAAAATTTTCGTAATGCTAAATTACTGAATTGGTCATTTCAGTTACCAAGGTTTTTTTTCAAATTATTAGTTCCGCATTAATTTACTAAAATATGATTTCTTACTAAAATTAAACGGCAAATAAATTGGGACATTTGAGCCATTCGTGATTGGACACAACGAACTGTTAGCCAAGAAAACACATTTTCGTTTTATTTACTTTTAACAGCGACTTCAGGAAAAGTTTTATTACTTTACCTAACTCTACTTTAAGTAGTTTTAAAAAAAAAATGTTGGGTTACCAAAATTTTGGTTGTTACGATTTAAAGAATCGTGTTGACTGTACTTAAGATATCGATAGTTTAATTCCGTGGCGTAGTGGTTCGCGAGTTCAGACTGCATAGTGGAAGGTCCCTGTTTAGATTCTAGTAATAGTTTTAGATATTTCAACACGTAAAAACCAACCGTTTCATAATATTACTTTCTTACGACCAAGTTGTTAAGGTGATTTAAATGAATGTAAAAAAATGAATACTGGTTTCAATTTCCATGTAATGAAATAAGTTTTACTTTTGATTTTAACAATTTAATTTTTCAATTACTGTCTCGTTGTTTTGTTATGATGCCAATTTTATAAAACTAAATTAAAGGTATTGATTTTTCGGATTTACAATAATGCTTTGTTAACTGCGTAGTCAAAATCGATTCTACTTCTTACACGCAATTATAATTAAAATGGCTAGTTATTTAAAGTACTTGAAAACAAAATCGAAATGTATCATCAACAAAAACGGGAATTTTACTAAATTATTCGTAATTTTTACTTTTCTCGCTCTGCATGAACATGTAGGAAAGGAAAGTTTTTCATGTAGTTTTCGAAATCGAATTTTCACCTGATGTACAAGCATGTCTTTAGCAATTGGTATGTGTGAACAAAATATCTCGAGAACGGAATAACGTACGCAGTTGAAACTTTGAACTTAAATTAGGTACTACTAGAGGACCCGACACAAACAGTTTTTTTTACAACCATTAGTTTAGGGTCAATTAGTGATTTCTGTATTTTTCTCATCAAAATCGGAAAAAGAATTGAATTTTTTATTAGATTGCGGCCTTAGTATGCATTTTACGACAATAAAATTAAAAGTTTCAGGAAATTAAAAAAACCTATAACTTTTAACCATTTTTATCTAAAGAGCCTTTAATTTTTAATTTTTTAAATTTTTAAGTCGAACAGAGGTTGATTTTCATTTTGGTCATTCACTCATCATTATGATTAAAATTAGGTTATGTTTTTCATTTTTTACTCATAAATGAACTTAGGTTATATTAGCAAGAGGAAGTTGTGTGTGTTTCACTCTAGATTTTTTAGTTTAATGACCTTTGTCTCTCCCAGAGTAACATTGAGACAGAATGGAGAGAGCTTATTAATTCAGAGTATTTATTCCTTATTGTTGTTGGTGGTTTATATTTGTTTGGGATCGTTCCTTTTTAACCAGTTTTGTTCATCCACAGTTGTTTCAGTAAGACTCCTTTTGACATGTTCTGATAAAATATCACAATTTTAGCGTGATGAACGTGCCATCACTGCTGCGGAAATTTTCTGTCGGTTTTTAAAAGACTAAATTTTTAAGAACTTGTCAAATAAGTTTGTACAAAATATTGTGACACATTGGTAGAGTTTTTTGATTACATAATTTACCGAAGAAAATTCATAATAGCTATTAAGTCGAGTCAATAGAAGAAGATGGTACCTCTGTGTAAGCCCATTGCGAAGGGTGGAGTATTATAATTAATCACCATTGAGGGTAGCAGCGCTCTGATGTTTTAGACTGTGGGTGGGGAGGGTAGCTTTTCAAGGTTCTAAGATCGAATGAATGTCACGTTTATTCATTTTGTTGGATTTTCTTTAATTTTACACTTGTGAATCCTATTATAAAACGTTGTTCAATTTATTAGTTTTAATGGCGTTGGTCTATTAAGTTAAAAAAAGCTTTAATGGTGGATTGGATCAGTGTTATATTAAAACGTTTGACACTGTTATTTAGTGATGGTTGAAATTCGTTTCAATTTACATCTGTTTTGATTTAATTTCATTTTGAAAGTGACTGTATTTATTTGTCCTCTGCATCGAAAAACCATATTTTCAGTTATTGTTATAAGCTATTGTTAAACTAAACTAAATGCATACTTCAAAGTTAGATAAATATTAATGACAATTTTTAGTAAATAGTGATTTTAGTTATTTATTTTCAATTTATATTCAGTTTTACAACTTCGAGAAACATTTAAAATTACTGTTCTTAATAATTAATATTAATTTGTAAAGCTTTTAATCGGACTTTACGTAAACGGATTGTCTGAAGAATTTTTTCGTTAGATGCAGTTATTAATACTGATAACAGATGAAAATGATTGTGATATTCCAGGATATTTGGCGTATAAGCAAGTTAAAACTGTTAACAATATGATGACAATTGTAATTAGAGGGCTAAGCGACATAACCTCCTGATTTTTTTTTAGTGGAGATAACAGACAGGTGGAGTGTCAAATTATTTTCACTCAATCTGTTAGTGGCAGGGCTAAAATAAATATTTCGGTTTCTTATCATATGGTCAGCCAATTAAATGACTGAATCATTTAAGAACAGAAGAGGTAGAAATGTAAAAGACACTTGTTAGAGTTATCTCCTCTGCAAGTAATGAATTCCATTATACAGCCAGACTCTGTGGTGAATGAAGTGAAAGTTTCATTTGCAGAGTGGAAAATATGTGCTTTTCAGAGGGCCCGGCATGCTGATAAGCGTACTTTTCCACTCAGAAAGGAAGGCAAGTGTAAACCACCTCACTCTTTGTTTTACTTAGTAAAACCTCTACAGGTTCAAACCAGCCTTTGGGCTGATGACCCTAAACAACAGCAAAGGTGACGGGTTTCTGAGGTACTGATCTCGGTATCAAATTAGTAGTTTTGAATGACCTTAGAAAACATGCATTCGTTTATTTAATTGAAATGCGATGTCTCTTGTATACACTTTGAGAAAAAACGGTTGTCGGCAAAGTGCGGAAGGAGACCGTTTTAGAGTTTAATCACAACTCGGCTCTGATAGTATGTCTGGTTCAGTTTGTTAGACCCTTACTGTTCACCAGATATTAAGAACAGAGGCGAGATGAAATTAAACATTTAACTAGATACCGATTGCAGGACCATAAAAGAAATGAAGGTATTAGGTAAGAACTTTTATGTGCCATTAGTGATATCAAAAATGGACACCCAATAAGGTTATTACTGACGCTTTCTTAATTGTGTAATAGAGTGGTTTCAGAAATGAACGCTCTTGACCAGACAGCGTCTTCCACGGTTAAACGCTTAATTGAGAAACACAGACATTATAATTTAGAAACTCATATGATCTTCATCGATTTTAAGAAGGCATTCAACAGGGTAAAAAGAAACCTTCTATGGAAAATAATGAGAGAAAAATGGATACCTCTCAAATCTGACTGTTGTAATAATTAGCCTATATAACCGGACAAAGATGGCAATAAGCACAGGAAAGACTTTACAAAAGGAAATGGTGATTAACCAAGAAGTGAGATACGGGTGTAGTATATCGCCAAATTTATGTAATATTTAAATCGACGACAGTCTTAAACAAATGGAAAATGTAGTAAAGAGGGGAGCGCTGATTATGCCATTACCTCAATAGTATTATTCGTTGATATATGGATCGTTCAGGATTCCTGAAAAAAGATATCCTGTCTGCTCAAAGATCGTATTGGACAATCAGATGCTGGAACAGGTGTCTCATTTCAATTATCTAGGATTTGATGTCGGCTATGACAAAGATGATGATGTAGAGAAGAAGGTTAATAAGTTTCAAACCGTGTGCGGAACAATAGGTGGAAAATTAAATAATAAAACGCGGAAAAAACAAATTTTCTCAAAGAAAAAGGGTATTTTTCTTTGAAAGCCATTATTTTACTTTTTGAATAGGAAATTTTGAAGTTAGTCTTTGCGTACATTATATACTGAAATTTGGAGGTCATCTTCTGAATACTGAAAAGTCCTACAAAACAATGGCTGCTCAAATTCTTCTCTATAAAAGTGAATCGTGTATAATCGGAACAAAAAAGCAGATCAGATGTAAGGTGTAAAGATGAGATACTTGAGACGAGTGAAAGGATATACCAGGCTTGATTTCCAATGAAAAGATACGGAAAGAGTTAGGCATGTTTAACATGAATGACCGTGTGACAGAATATGTATTTAATAGTGTTAAGAATGAAAAAGTCATGTTCATGGAATTCAGATGATCGTATATCTCTGATAGTGATGAAATATGTGCCATCTGGAAGACGTGATGTAAGACGGCCACTGAAACGATTGTAAACCTTAGGAAATTTGAACATCCGAACACCTAATCCCTGCTGATAGAAGAAGTGATGAATACTGCTTGTAATTAAAACTTACTGAATACATTACAGAAGAGGCAGTGGTATAGTTTTGCTGCGTCAGTCGAATGCATCATAAAAGGTTGAGAAAGAGAGTTATAGTAGCAAGATGTAGGGAAAGTGGAATACCGGAAGGCCCAAATTTCACTACCAAAAATATTCATAAAAATAAGTAGGAATAAAGATAAGGTGATGCCATCTTATTATTACTAACAATGTAGGGCTATGAAGTTATTGTTTAGGTCGACAGCCGAAAGGCTGGTTTGAACCTCTAGAGGTTTTACTAAGTAAAAACAAGAAGTGAGTGGTTTACTATAACCTTCCTCACTGAGTTGAAAGAGTATGCTTATCAGCATGTCAGGCCCATCGTAAAGCACCCACTTTCCACCCTGCAAATGACACCTTCACTTATTCACCACATGGTCTGGCTGTATAGTGAAATTCATTACTCTTTGAGGAGACAACTCTGACTAGTGTCTTTTATACCTCTACCTCTTCCGTTCTTAAATAAATCAGTCATATAATTGGCTGACTATGTGATAAAAAAACAGAACTATTTTTTTTACCCTGGAACTAACAGATCGAGTGCAATTAATGTAACACTCCACCTGCCTGTTATGGGAATGATTATGTTATTATTTCATTTTGATATGCCATGCCCTTCAATAAAGCAGTTCTTAACCATAAAAAAATTACAAAACCTAACAGATTTTTCTTATTATTGCTGTATATTGCTGATACTATGGAAAATCTATAAAAACAAGTTTATCTTACTTTTAAAGATGATTTACCTAAATATAAAACCATGTGTGTGTATTTTTGATCGTTATTTTATTCACTGGTTTGTGGAAAACTAGAGTTAATTTCTAAAATCTGATAATAAATTTTTCTTGGATTTATTCAGTTAATTGTTTGCGAAGATTGTTACTATTTTCGTAGCGTTGCTAGCTGTTAATGTA
This sequence comes from Catonia carolina, assembly GCA_035578175.1. Classification (NCBI taxonomy): domain Eukaryota; kingdom Metazoa; phylum Arthropoda; class Insecta; order Hemiptera; family Achilidae; genus Catonia; species Catonia carolina. Next base: position 118,751,384 of record JAQMRL010000001.1, read on the forward strand.
GAGTTTTTCTTTAGTGTATCTTTGTTATATTGCAGAACGTTTGGCTGCCTTGTTATATCATAAAATGGTAAATTGTGATCGTGACCCCTACTGTTTACGGCTTGCTTGTTTATTTGTGGTGTAGAGAATGTGGCGCTACATTTTTATGACTTTTGAAATCGCCACTTTTCTTCTTTTCGCTTTATATCTTTACATATTTATTTTTCCTGTACTGCGTGAAATAATGTTTACACGCTACCGTGTGCTAAAATATAATATTAGTTTTCGTTTAATTTAAATTATTCTGATTAAAACAGTAATAAGTAAAATTTAGCGCAACGGCGTTGTAATGAGTTTTAACCTCTTATCTAGTCTGAACATTTTCGTTTTTATGGTTTATGGTTTCTAATAATCACACACGCTCCAATCATTTTTCTACTTTGTCCTTGACGACTATTTTTTGAGTACTTTACTTAAGGATTGCGTATTGGACCCACGTAAAACATGAAGTATTATTTTCATTTAAAATGTTGAGCGTAAAAGTAAAAATAATTTTTTTTTAACCGGTATTATTGGTTTTTGTATATCTTAAACAACATTTATTGTTTATTTAGGTTTTTGGTTCTTGGAATCTATTAAGTAATATTTTCCTTACTTATGAAGTATTCCTAATTTTCTTAAAGTTGTGAAGTTATCTGTGTTTCCCTTATTGTATGATGTAGGTAAATATGTTACATTATCCGCAAATTCTTGAACAGGTTTTATCTGAACAGATAGACAGTTTGGTTAATTTTAGCTGAACAGGTTTTCACATTTTATATAAAGTTTTCTTGTTAATTTGACATAAAGTCAAAGTGATTTTTGTGGAATTTTTATCACCGGTCCTACATTAATTTTTATCTATTTAATACGTCTATCCATAACAGACAGGTGGAGTGTCAAATTATTTATACTCAATCTGTTAGTTGCTGGGCTAACATAAATAGTTCTGTTTCTTATCATATAGTCAGCCTATTAAATGACTGAATCATTTAAGAACAGAAGAGGCGGAAGTGTAAGAGACACTCATCAGAGTTATCTTTTCTGAAAGTAATGAATTTCATTATACAGCTAGACCCTGTGGTGAATGAAGTGATGGTGTCATTTGCAGAGTGGAAAATATGTGCTTTTGAGAGGGCCCGGCATGCTGATAAAGCGTACTTTTCCACTCAGTGAGGAAGGCTATGGTAAACCACCTCGTTTTACTTAATAAAGCCTCTAGAGGTTCAAACCAGCCTTTCGGCTGATGACCTAAACAACAATTAATACATGTGTATATCGGGTTCATCTTATCTAATTCTAATTGGATTCATTTCTGTTTAATTTTCTTTCGTGAGCATCGATTTAGAAAAGTGAAAAGTGTAAGAATTGTGAACACAACATGATAACTTTAATGAATTCCAATCTTTTTGGTATTGTTACTGTTTCAATTGTGAGTGATTTAGAAGCTGACTTTTAGTATTCTGGACCATTTTTTTCTGCCGCTCTTTAAAATGAATATTGCGAAAAAAATTTTTAAGTTATTTTTTATTATATACATTACTTTATTGTATCTTTTGTTGGAGGCTTTCCTAAAGAATATCAATAAACGTTATTGCTTTTCTGATAAAACGATATAATAGAGTCTGTAGCTTTTCTGGTAGGAAAGAAGAACCTTTCGCTTTGTTTACCATCCGTTATTACATTGTGATTTAAAAATAAATCATAGAAAACCGTTTTGTCAGTAAGTTAAAACTAATCGAAATTTTATTAGTTTTACAGTAATTGTATATTTTTGAAGTGCTATTTCTGTATTTTTTCTTCTGCATCATTGAATTTTCTTTTTGAAGGTTTTTGTTGTATTGAAAAATATATATATCTTTGTAAACGTATCGCGTATTTTCTGTTTTCATTATATTAGTGATGCGGCCAACTAAAGAGTTTAACGTTTGAAAGGTTGAAGTTCAACGTAATAGTTTAACATTTTGAAGAATCTTTTAAGTTTCAATGCAATGACAGGTATGTCGTAGATTAGACCGTTGTGTGTGGGTTTGTCACTGCAGACTTAACTAACTCGATTTAAATTGTGGTCTCCTAGTTTCCTCATGAACGACAATTCTCAGAACTAATGTCAGAGTTGAAATACACATCGATTACCTGTGAATTCTAGAACTTCCCTTCACTAAGCTTGTCAGGGAATTTCAGGAAAGGCAAGGTGATTATTGTAAATAAATTATCACCACTAAGGGATATTTTGTATCGCTTTATCGTATACGACACTCGTGACATTAGTCGGAGTTAATTACTCATACCCTTTTCTTTAGAACTGTTTACCTAGGTAAATATCTTGAGTATAAAATAGTGTACCATTTAATGTATATCCCTTAAACTATTAATGGATACTTTGGATATAGTTTTTCCGGGTTTTTTCATCAGTACTGTATTAAAAATAGAAACAGGCATAGTTTAATTAATTAGTATTTTGTAAGTCTGTCGATCGGAAAAATAGTGGTGTTTTATTTATTTTACGAATATTAAAATGTCTGTACAAAAAAGAAATGTTTTAAACTAAAATTGTTTCAGAAGAAATTTATTTCCAATGATCAGCTTTAACCCACCGGGTTGGTCTAGAGGTAAAGTCGTCACCAAAATCAGCTGTTTAACAGCTGATTTTCGGAGACGAAGGTTCCTGGTTCAAATCCTAGTAAAGGTAGTTTCTTTTATACGGATTTGAATGATAGACAGTGGCTACCGTTGTACTTTGATGGTTGGGGTTCAATTAACCATACTCTCTCAGGAATGGTCGACCTGAGTCTGTACAAGACTACACCTCATTTACACGTCATAAACATCATCCTCATCTCATTGGGTCATAGGGTTGCTTATTGTTCTGAATTGAACAGATTGCAACGTACTCACATTAGGGATTACAAAAAAAAGATCAGCTTCAACTCTTCCGGGTTTGCATTCCAAAATGTAAAAATGTCAAAAGTTCCACTCATAGTTGATACTACTAGATATTTTTTTGTAATCTGCTTTTATTTATACTAGTTTCATGATTAAATTACTATTTTTTATTTTAATAAAAACAGTAGGTTTTGAAATATTTGTCTACGTTTCTGTCTACGAACTTGTATGAGAGTATTGAAATTTATCTGCAAGCTAGAACTTGTTATTACTGGCAACACAACTGAATCGCAAGGATAACAGTGCTGTTGAAGCAAATGAGAAGGGTGTATCCCCCTAGGTGTCGTCCTTGTTGTCCTTAATAGGTATTTTCCCAAATACAATGAAACCTTAATTTATAACTAATTCTGTTATAATTGAGATCGTACTCTTTTATGGGGTTGCTGGAAGGAATAATGGAACATGGATAAAGGTCTTCTTCATTTTCAGTAGTACAATTTATTACTTACGTCGCAACTTTCCTTTATTATTTGGAATTGAGTTAAATAAATCGGCTATACGGTTGAATCTATGATTTTATCTTACGGTTGATAAAAATACCTTCAGTTGTAATCTTCAATTTAGTTATAAAGAAGTAGTGCGCGAAGAAACGAGCGAAGGGGTATGATTCTTTGATAAAATTAATAAGGCAGAATGATTCAATTTTAAAAATGTATGAAATCTTTTCATTATTTTTAGATTTTATGAGATTTAAAATTAAACCCACTTAAAAAATGTTTAATATTCATCATTAGAAAATTTGCAAGTCATTTTTTTGATATTAACATTTTATGAAAAAAAGTATCATTAGACATATTATTACTGATAGGATAATTTAGAATTAACAAAAACACATTGAACGAGCGTATCGAGCCTTTTACTCCTCCTATAGGAAAAAATGAAGTCAGAATAATTTGTCCTGAACGTTTTTTTGACCAACCAGTTAGATGTCTTAATTGGCATAATAATTTATTGCAATGTACTATACTGTTATGTCAATAGGCGGGTTACAATTGCCAAACTGCGACATAAATCTACAAAAAATCAAGTAGCAAGCGTCATTTGATCTTGGAAAAACATTTTTTCTGTGTAAGTTGTTGCATGTCTATACCAAAAAAAAAAAAAAAAAATTGGGATAATTTATAATTTTATAAAACACTCACTCGCCTGTTGAGTGTACAAAAATTTCTTATTTCTTTTTTTTCTTTTGTTTCAGGTAAGGATTATAATTTTTTCATTCACTTACGAATTAACATCCTAGATGGTACGTTCTTGATCTATCGTTGTGTATGTATGCCAGGAATCGTTAGATCCTAAATTTTTCCTAAAGTATTAGATTTTCTTAAGTAAACTTATATGCAGTATATGTAATTCATTTACGTGGAACGTTCAAGAAGCGACGTTCTTTTTTTAGGTAAAATATTTATTTGATATTAAATGAAAAAATTAATAAATTAAATGAAATCTACATACTTTTTTACTTTTACGTATAATTTTCTGGATGTACCAAGTATTTGTGCCAGCGGTACACAAGTTTATCGCATGCCTTTTTGTAGATTTTAGGTTCAAAGCGTGAAAATGTTTAGACGTTTTTTTTGCATTTCTTCGCCGTTGGCATTCCCAAGATGTTCCTTCAACTTCGCAAATAAAAATCAGGCTGGGTAACGTCGGGACGGTACGGAGGATAGGTCATAATCTCTTTAACAGTATGATTTCAAAAATAAGACTTACTTTTGCGATTCGCGGTCGCGCATTTGTATATGGGAAAAACGATGCGCGCGAAAACTTTTTTTGAGCTCTTATTTTCGAGTCACTTTGTAATTATCAGCGTTGACAGTAGCTCTTCGCTTTAAAGAATTAATAAAAACATCATCTTCATGGTCCCAGAAATTGGTATGATTTTTCGAGCTAATGGCTCGACTTTCACCTTTTTTGTTGATGTAGAAGCTGTATGTTTCCATTCAATGGAATGGACTGACGTTTAGCTTCTCCCGACCGTCACTACTCGGAATATAAAATATCAGCCTTCAATCTTGTAACGGAGCAAATTATCTAAATGAGAAACCATGCTCTGTGGTTTGTGTCTGTTGGTTAACTGTTGAGTAACCCAGCGAGCTGAAATTTTATGGAAATTGAGTTCATCGTGTAGGCTACTGCCTGAATCCAACAGAGCGTGTCTTTAGTGTTACGAATTCGGGTATTTCGATTCTCACGAGGAAGATCATTGATGGAAAATGTATTGCTCGTAAAGTTTGGTTTAAACTAAGCTAATTAAAAAAAAACATTGCTTGCTGTTAACAAAGGCCTTCTTATGCGTGGTTCATCAAACGCAATAATTGATTGGCTATCAGTTAACGTGTCATCCTAACGACGCATATTTCTGATGTCAATAACATTTGAACTACATGCCAATTAACATTTTATGAGTATTGTATAATAACATATAAATTATAATATTATTTGGCCTACTTTATATCATATAATTACATATTGTGCTATATGGCGGTTCCAATTTTTGTTTGAGGTTAAGTTGGTTTTTATTTAGTCTTATACAATTTTTATATTATATTAGTGTTTAACATTCATTACGTACGACTTTTCTTTAATAAAAATAGCCAATATTTAATTACTATTCACATTTTTTATTTTGATCGAAGAATTTGTTACTGGGGTTACATTGCTGATCAATAGTGACGACGGTATTATGTGTTATATTTGGAATATTAAAAATAAATGTTATAAAAACGAAGTTTCCTTGTAAAAGTGTTTTTTACGGAAAGAATAACTAGATCGACTCATCTGTTAAGTCCTTTTTGTTCACTATATGAACAGGTTAGGTGTTATAAAAATAAGCTGCAGTGGGGTAAAATTATACCATACGTAGTAATTGAACCGTCGCCGGTAGCTGATGTTAGCTACCATCCATTTATTTGCATTATTGCTTAGCGAGGTGTAATTAAATTCATCTCCTTTTCTCTCTTGTAAACTATGCCCGGTATACCGGTATACTTCGTTTATTTGTTTTATGTTTATCTTTCATATAAATATTATAAATATAAAATTCACCTGCATTACCCTGTATTATATGCGACCTTAATCCGGTACTAAGTTATGTTCTTTTTTATCTTGCATGTGGATTGCCGGAACATCTATGAAAACTAAGTTCATAATACAACGATCATAATATGATTTCTCTGTGACAGCGGTTGTACTTTCCTAGTATACGTTAAACAAGTAGTACCTGAAATATAAACTTATATGTAACCGGATCCGTGGTGCAGTGTAACCACTTGCTCCGCTGCAAAGTGGAAGGTCTTGGATTTTATTCTTGGTTAGTGTCTGAAAAATTATTACATTCTCAAATCGCCACGGTAACATGACTTAAATAAGAATGGGAAAACGCCCTTAGCTGTTGATAGAACCTTGGTTCTTCGAAAGTTCGTTGCTTCCGACCATGAATCCGGTTTAATCGGGCCATTTATTGAATCTATTAATGTCAAAGAAAACAACACCTAAATTTAAGGTTTTAATGATTAGTTCCTTATTTATTGGTTGCTGAGTTCTGTAATTCCAATACCGTCCGTTTGTAGGTAGTAATTAAGTTAGAAATTATTGGTGTGACGTATAATCCCAGTGATTCAAATAATTCGTTGCACTTATAATTATCTTTCAATTTTATTCTGTGCATTTTTCTCTAAGGTATGCTTTAAAGCTGTCATTTGGAAACCCTAATTTTTATGGCCGATTAAACTGAAATTTAAAGACAAAGGTTTCTCAAACCTTGAACCATTGAATTCAAAAGTTTTAGTTCTTTGGTAGGCCTACGTGATACGATACGGTTTAAAAGCTAATGTTTTCACAAACAAAAGGTTGTTTGGAATTATCCCTAAAATTAAGAGTGCATAACTATAGTGCTAAAATGCTAAAATTTAGTTTTCTCGTTACTGGATTTATTGATTATGGTAAAGTAATTTCGACCGCCTCAGTGACGTAGTGGTTAGCGCGCCATGCTACAAAGTGGAAGGTCCCGGCTGAGATCTGGAAATTGTTATTTGTCTAAACCCCGCGTTCAATAACCCAGAGTAGTCGCTCTTGACCAGGAATTTGATACGACTTTATAGTATAACGATAAATAACAAAATTCTTTCGTTTACAACATTGGCTGGGCTATAAGATATAACATACAGTATGTTTGTTTAATCATGGCGGATGACGTACGTAGGATGTACGTAAGAAAAGCGTAACCTAATTTTTTTGTTAGTTTTTTTAAAGTAGCATCAATATAGGGTCTATTAGTTATTAGCGACTACTAGGGTTAAGTAACGGTAGGTTTGGACGTTAATGATTTTCGAGACTTTAGTCGGAGAATCGAACCCGGGACCTCCGCTTTGAAGTGTGGCACGCTAACCATTGGGCCACGAAGGCGGCCTCAATCTATTTTTAATCATAAATGAACGACGATAAATAGTTACCTTCCACCTGCTGATTGACTGTACTGGCCCGAAGGCGTTTGTAGATTAACACCCAATTACAATGTGATGGGACGTAGTAACGAGAAAAGTAGGCCTATTGATTCTACATTTTTGAATCTGCATTCAAATTTTGTATTATTTTGTTATAAAATATATTTTCTGGGATGATCTGTGCTGTATTTCATTTTTTATGTAAACAACCAGAAAATTAATATTAAGAAAAGAGTTGATAACAAAATACTGTATGAATATTCAACTCTATAAGTAAATGGTTCCGTCGTGATAAAGTAAATATTCACGGGTCATTACTCAACGTTCAGTCAGTTTTCTATGAACGTTAAATCAGAAAAATAGTACATTATACTTTTGTAGGTAAGACTTGTTTTGTGAAACGAACAATCAAGAAATTTATTTTAAAATAAATATAAAGATTTAAATTTTTTAAGTAGGTATTGTAAATAATGTAGCATACACCAGGATTTCTTTTTTATAGTAGGTTATTTTTATTATTTCTTTTAAATCATGTTATTGAAATTACTTTTAGTTTACTTAACAAATTTCTTATAGGAATATGTGAGAAAATATACTCAAAATGAAAGACCCCGCCTTATTATTACATTAGAATAGGTTTTTTGCAGGGGATTTTGTCGTAATACTCGGTATTGTTTAGTTTCGTTTACAAAAGTATTACTATTTCTATTATTAACGGTTTTTTTTACAAAATATTATAAATAATATTCTTCAGATTCTTGAACATCTGAATTACCTACCCAATAGTAGTATATTTCAGGTAAAAGCCTTTCGCTTTGTTCGGTTGAGAATGAACGTCGATTGACATTTCAGAATTTCTCATAGAAATAATGTGTATTGATTAAGATATAATCTTAATGGATTTCCATTAAAGTTGTTTTATTGTATGTTTAAATATTCGCGATTTTAAAAACCTGTTACAGTTAATCTATTTGGGTTTTGTTTCCCGTTGTAGGTTATCTTGTGTTGTATAGGCCTATTGGTACTATCTAAATCTACAATTTGTCATTTGATTATCCACCTTAATATCTAGGTATTCTCTGGAAATATTTTTATTTCTATCTGAGCTATCCAAGTGCTAGCTGCTTTGGTTATCTACGCAGAATTATTTTGATTACTTATTACTTGTTCTACTGGAGTAGTTCCTTAACAGTATGTTAAAACGTTGGTAGACTACTACCTACTTAAATTCTCTTATTTAACATTCATTCTTGTCATCACAAACTTATGGTCTTTCAATGATCCCAAAATCAATTCTGACGTAGGCCTGAGAAATTTTCGCAATCCTTAAACTGACTGTTACTATTCAGTTCCTACCAATTTTTTCGCTAGCAATTTTGTCGATAACTTGTAGTTTATGCAACCTTAAACAAAGAAAGAGAATATAAATGATACTTAACACATCCTTTAAAAATAGGTACGCTACGGTGAAAATGTTTTATTACTGTAGTTTTTAAACTGTAGTTTCTCGAATTGGAGCTCTATCTACTTAATGAAATTTTTTTTTAAAACTGTACTCCATTTAAATTTAAATGTCTTGATTATATTCCTGTATGTCTCAGGTCCATAGGGTTTTCAGGACTCTGGTACAAACTTTTAGAACGTCTGGTACAAGTGGATTAAATTCAATGTTGAGAGCAGTGTTTTGTGTAGTTTTATTTAGTCTAGTTTTGGAGAAATCGGTATATCAAAAACATTGTATCAATTACAAAAAACAGTTGCATGTAAACTAATTTACCTGTTGTTCGATGTAAAAAAAAACTGCTGTTATACTACAAATAAGTATTTTCTTGTCCCACGAGTCGGTACTTACTTTTCGTTATACTTCGATTGTATTAATCTGAGAAATATTGTTCGTGCTAAATTAAATTGCAAATAAGTTATTTTGTTCGGAAATTCGATGTGACAATAGGTGGTTATTTTCGTTTTGTCTCACTGATGTGTTATAAGTTAACCCACTATGTAATGGGGTTTAAAAGTCATAAATTTGTATGCCTTTATCCTTGTTCAATTTTCAATTATTTTCCCTTCACATGTAGATGGTAAATATGTTTACAATTTATTACATTTTGTGTCAATGGCAGGTGTATTTACTGTGACCTTTTATTATTTGTACTTGTGTGTAAAATATTCAGTGAGAATTAACTGAAGTTTTGATGAATTAAAATCATTTATATGTTTTAACGTCTAAAAAACGGAATGTTGTGGAGGACGAGAAGGTTATGTCATTTATCCGAATATTCCTTAAAATTAGTGTGAAGCGTTCACGTGTAATAAATTAGAAGTTACATAATTTGCTAGAAAAATAATTTATTCACACTCAATAAATTATTTTTCGTTGCCGGCATGCTTTTAATTTGTTGCGGATACAGTATGATTTACGATCGCAAACATGTTGTAATCCTGTCCATGAAGCTTAAGTTATGGAGCTGCCTTATGTTACGTCAACTATTTGACATTTTGTTTAGGGCCACAATCATTTGCTCCCCTCTCATCCTTTTATGTGAGTCGCCGGGACGGCTGGCGCCTGTGGTGTAGGCGACTAAGGAGTGGATGCTGCTGGTTATATTTGGCACAACTTACTACGGTCCTCTATCATCCAGGAGCAAACTTTATAAATATTTATCCATTATTTCTTATAAAATAAGTAAGTGTTGTTCACTCCATTATCACTTTCGTACGGAGTTTCGTTCCGTAGATACTAGCACAATATTTAATTACTTTATACTGTACTGTATTCCATAAAACCGTGCAGCACGTCAAAACATAAATATATACAAATTGTGATTGAATTTAGCGCGATCCATTTGATTTACAAAAAGCATTCTTTGCTATCAGATGAAACTTATTATACTACTTGAAACATATACTATGTAAGTACAAAATACGACAGTACCAAATAGAAAGAATTCATACAGTAAATTCATACAGTGCCTATTATAAAACATCCGGTCTGTCGTTGGTAGTTTTGACTGAAGGCGTTGCTAGAGTGAAACATGATTACGCATCCTTTTTACTGACTTTCTTTCAACCCGTAGTCAGTTTATATCTGCTGCACGGTTCTGTGGGATAAACTACGAGTATAGCACGATATTTAATTACTTTAGTGCAACAATTTTTTTTGTTGACCCAATTTGATTTGATTTGGTTGTTACCCAATTTGATCGCTGCTTTTGCTGTATTTAGTTCTTGATTAATTACCTAATCCAGTCGGCTCACTTCCGATGTTTTTAATACTTAAAAAAAGTAAGAAAAACAGAAGGCTTTGTAGTCGTCTTTCTTATGTAATGTATTGTAGTAAGTAAGAAGCTATTATCATTATTGTTAACTATGATCCAGGTAGTAGAAAGATTTTTACTTTTTTAAACATTATTTTACTTAAATTATTAAGAATAGTGACATTTTCTTTAGTTCAATAAGATTTATAACTATGTAAGATTTTAGTAATAAACAAGAATAAATAAAAATACTTTATTGTATTTCAGTACTTGTTGGGTATTAATTTAAAAGTTTAATTTGCGTTTAGTATAAAATATTCAAAAACCCAGTTTAGATATTTTTTATCCCTAATGTACGTATGTACGTTGCAATCCATTCAATTCAGAGCAATAAGCAACCCATGACCCAATGAGATAAGGATGATGTATATGAGGTGTTGTCTTGTACATATCCAGACCGACCATTCCTGAGAGAGTATGGTTAATTGAAACTCAGAGAGTATTAATTGAAACTCGAACATCAAAGTACACCGCTAACCACTGTCTAGTATTCAAAACCGTTTAAAAGTAACTAACTTAAATAGGATTTGAACCACGGAACCTTCGTCGCCGAAAATCAGTAGTTAAACAGCTGACTCGCGGCGACGACTTTACCTCAAGACCAACCGGGTGGATACCAGTTTAGAAATTGTAATAATTTTGTAACTTTTAATTACAGATTTTAAAGAAGTGACTATGTCTATTATAGTTTTTATTGTTTGTTATTTATCTTCTGTACGTATAAATGCGAAAATCCGTGCTGACTGATTCGCAGCTAATTTGTTCCTTTAATTCAGAAACATTTAAGTACTTGCATTTTTATCACTAGCGCGTAAGGAATAAATTGGAGGCGACCTATCTAAAGCAATTCATATTTTTTCTATACCTTCTCGGCAATCTAAAGTTCAAAAAATCGTCATGGGTATTCTCTCAGTAGTGCAGTTTTTGAGTTTTAATGGTAGCTCTGACCTTGAGAACACCGCGATGGAGTGGGTAGCACTGCGGGCCATTATCGTACATTTCTACAAACATTGTACACACATTAATTACAACAAAAATAAATCATTCTATTGAGAAGTGGTTGTTTGATTGCTTATTACATTGAAATGGTAGTTTTATCCATAGCCTATATCTATCTTTCATGAAAAATGTTATTTTCAATTTCGAATTTACGTAGTAAGTGTATATTCAACTACGCAGACGATTTTTTTAGTTTGATTAGTTTCAGGCAGTCTCGGCTGGGCGAGAGACACCGTTTAACCTCACGCATTGTACGAAGGAAAAGTAAAGCATTCGAATGTCGGTCTTTCTTCTGATTCACTCCACTTGCTTCGGATTGTTAGAAACTACCCTAAAGTTTTAAATATTATTTTTGTGCCACCCCAAGTTGTACCTAATTTTAAAGATCGGCTTTAGTATTCTTAAATCATTATTAGAAGAAGTTAAGTTAAAAGTGAAACCACATTTAATGCACCCCTACTGAAGTTATCAATAAGCCTGCGTGCAGCGTGTGCACAGTAATAGATATAATGACCAAAATTAAAAAAAAAATTGCTAATAATAATTCGTTACGTATGCAGATAGTGTTCGTTGTCATAGCAATGGGGTTATCTAAGAGTTTTAATTAAATATAGTAGTACGTATAAACAGTTTTTAATTACTGTTTGTTTTCATGGTAATGTTCATTTTTCAAAGTTTTTAATTGAAGTCTGCGAATTCTTCCGCCCAAACTAAGCTAGCAGGAACGCTTTACTTTTTTAACAATAAAAATGTTTTTGCAATTTCATACTAGTAGTAATAATGATCGAAATAGTATTATTCCTTAATTCTTTTACCGTTATTTAATAACACAATCGCCTGAAGATAGCGGGTTTTCCTATTTGTACTTTGTAAACTGTTGAAAATATTCAGTTTTTTCGCAATATGAAACGAACCTACTTTGAAATATTGGGTAACAAATTTTGGTATCTCAAACCCTTTTCTTCATTATTATAGTTAGTTTTATATTTACGTAACTTCTTTATACTGAGGAATGCCATTTTTTGAATTATGATAATAATGCTTACTGATAGTGGCGTGAAATTAAAAAGAAACCGTTTGGGTTTGTAAAACTACGCACACGTGACTATCTAACTGTTGATCCCAATTTTTACAAAATGATGCTGTACTGTTAAGATTATGTTTCTTTTTATTACTGCTGTAGACGAATGAAAGTTAACATCTGTTAACCATTTTACTCGCATCCGATTACGCATAACATAGGTTTCAGCTGTCGGGCCATGGAATAGATTATAAATTATATTGATCTTCTTTTTTAACTTGTGATTTTTTTCTACTAAATATGTGATTTACATAAATGATTTCTACTTCCATAATACCACTTTTAATTATTCTTTCTCTGTTCATTTTTTTTTAATATAAAAATAACAGTTTGACTAATCTTTGACTGCAGTACTAGTCTGCTAAACTAGAATTCTTAGATGCAATTCTTTACGAGTATCTGGAAAAATTTTGCACTTTCAGAAACCACTCGATGTTTCACTTTCCACTGTGGTCACTGATAATGTACCTAATGCTATTTTTAAACAATCACTCAGTGATCAATGTTAACTACTAAAACTTTTGAAAACATTTTCCCCGCGAAATATCAAAATTCTAATTTTTTTCATTTTGCAAATTATTTTTTTGTTATCAGAGTAGTGACCTTAACCTTAATATCAGAAGAGTTTGTGATATTTTACTCCATAAACGTAATGAATATTCTCATTCAGAAGCGTATATTTCATTGTATTACCATGCAGTAATTTAATTAATGACACATATGTTCAATTGGTATCAATTATATCTTAGTAGGTAGATCACAAAGTACTACAAAGCCAAATGTTCGGGGCGATTCCCGGTTGGAAACTTGACTGTAAAAAACCTATAATCAACCACACCATAAACTGCAACGGTTCCATACCCCACTGTAATCCATAATTACCAAGGTGCTGATGTAACTTCATGTGAATTTAAATGTTAAGCCAAAAATTAAATTGAATTAAATCTGTCTTGATTATTTGATATTTTCCGCTTACGCACACTTCGGCTGTAAAATTTAATTTTGAAGTATTCGAAATATTCCAATAATGGAAGCTAACAGCTCTGGAATTACGATAAAATTTTATTTATTATTGTTAAACACCTGTTATTGAATATTTTTCTCTGCGTTTCTGACACATTTTCGCCAGATGTAATTCTCACCTCTAAAATAATATCGTAGGAAACCGTCCTTGTTTTATCTTACCTTTTCGTTTTTCCTCCGTATTTCTTAGTTTTTTGTCCGACTGTACCGTATTAATTAATCTGTATCGTTGTTTAAAATTTTACTTGCTCTTCGTCTGAGGAAAGTAAATATTTTCTTAGAATTTATAATGAACTTGGTTATCTGAAAAATTAGTTGATGTTTAAGATATAACGTTAATATTTATTTTAATTACACATAATTGGGTAATTTGCATGAAATTTCCCAATAAAAATTGAATAATTTCATGATTTCTTTAAGAGAAAGTATCTACTTGCAATTTCAGAGAATCACATATCTTTTGCATTTATGTAATGTATTTTTTTGTCTTTAAAGCAACTAATTGTTTATTCGAAACTGTAAAGTACTATGCAACCACCTAACGGGTTGATGTTATGAAAGAATAACATGTAAATACATAAAAAACAAAAATGTTCATTTACAAATATTTTTGGCTGCCTCCGTAGCGTCAAGGTAGCACGCTAGCCTATCACGCAGAGGTCTCGGGTTCGATTCCCGGCCAGGGTCTGGAAATTTTCACAAGTAAAACCCACTGTTACATATCCCACCGTAGTCGCCAATGACCGAGTTGTCGCGACTTCAAATAAAGTAAAATAAAAAAAATAGCAACAAGTTTTTAAGTAGGTATATAATTTAGCAGTTAAATAAAAAAGTGTTTAAAACACGAGTATGTGTGCTTAAATGAAAAAAATTAAAGTAAGACTGTCTTTAATTACAGTACAATTTATAATGTTAACCAATTAAAAGGAAAATCAATCTAATCCAGAAGATCTTTGCTCTATCGTCTTTGAAGTCGTCGTACAACACTTTTTTCAGAGTTTTGGGTGCACTAAACAAGTAGATTGATGGAATGTAGTACTTTGTGGAAGTTTATATAACGTAATTTGCGATGTCATGTACACATGGAATTTTAAAATCATTGAGTAAAATTTGATTTGATTCGTACGGCGGTGCTATTGCGATTAATATCGATTTAAAAGTCTGAAGTTGAATGTTAGTGTTTTTTCCGCTGCAAATATTTCCAGTCCGTACGTCCCATTGGCATAATTTAACTTTTATATAAGTGCAGTTTTTGTTTGGTGATTTTTGATGAAGAAATCAATAAAATATTTGTATACGTGAATTTAAAGCATAGTGCGTTTTGTTGTGACATGGACCCCAACAATAAGCATTAATCTAAGATTAAACGCAGATATCGGACTCTATTGTCTTGGGGAATCGGTTTATTGTTTAGAATTACTTGAGAACAGGCACCGCTACTACGTACAGTGAATGTAATGGAGTCAATTTGGTATAATTCATTTTCCATTTTCTATCGACATAGACATTTTTGTACTTCAATTGAATGGTGATCCCAATTGAAAAGCTTACATACCGTATTCCCAATCCAAAAGAAGATAGTAATAGAAGAAATTTTGTATTGTATCCACGGTTTTTATACTAGACGGTAGCGGTCACGCGCAGCTGCTGTGAGATATAATATGAGTGTTGTAGTCTGGTCCCCAACAGCTCGGCCGGTGCGCAATGGCGGTAGGATTATTATTTGTTTTTATAAACATAGCTGTTCAAGTATGTTTACACGGAAAATCGATTTTAATTTTAATAATTCTTCGTTTGCGGCCTGAAGTTTTTCTCTAAGTAACTTGTTTTCTTCTTTTAATTCAGCGTTTTAAGAGATCTGTTTCCTGTGACTCCGCAACATTCAAATTTGGCGGTTCTTCATTAAAACGGGGGCTACCGCTCTTTACGGCACTATCCCTTCATTTTGTAAACTGCCTGTGTTGTAATGGGTTGATGAGTTTAAGATATAAACTTCCTTACGTGGGTATCGTTCGTCTGCTCGAGTTCTACGTTCACTACAACTCGGGTTTACCGGACGTAGAACGGCTCTACAAATCGGCTAATTTAAATGTGGGACCAAATTAATCTTTAGGACACGGTTTAATGGAAGATGTAGTAACTTGGACTTTAAATCGCGTACATAATCCGACTCGTCGAAATGTACTGAACACAGTGTACTGAACTGCGACCACTATCGGCAGAAAATGAATCGGCCCACTTGCAAGCATTTATCCACTTCAATCTAGTTTCACTGGCCTTTGGAAAACGGTGAAACTTAATGCCCAACTCCTTTTGGTGTCTATCGTGGCAAGAACACCCGGCAATCCCACAACACACTATTATTAAATATTAGTAAACATCACAGACCGACACCGTCATTTGTCGTTAGCGCTCCATGTGCCTGACACCCCGACTAGGGTGCCCCCAGTCACTCATCACTTTCCTGATATCCTTGACTATGCTATTTCTCTCGATCTCGCCTCCGCCCCTGACATCGATGTATTGCCCGAATTGAATTCTGATCACCTCCCGGTTCTGTTTACTTTCACCTCCTCGACTGCTCGTATTCCGGTCCCGCCTCCTTCTCTGAAGGTCTGCTGGCGTTCCTTCTATGCCTCAGTTGCCTCCGTACTCCCGCCTGAACCCCCTACTATTACCACGGTAACTGAGCTTGAGTCCCATCTTGATTCCCTCACTTCGATACTTTCCGATTCCATCGCCCAGAACTCACACCCACGCCCGCCTCGCACTAGGTCGTCACTTCCAACTGCTGTTAAAGCAGCAATCGCCGATAGACGTCGCTTTCGACGGCTCTGGCAGCGCACCAGAGATCCACATCATCGGGATCTATTTAACGGTGTCGCTGCCAGGTGCAAACTGCTACTCGATGGTCTCCGGTGTAGTCAGTGGGAGGACTACCTTCATCGAGTAGCTGACGACGGAAGACCATGGGAGGCTACACGTCGTTTGTTGTCGACCCAGAGGAAGTCGCATCCTCTGATGACACCTAATGGTTTGACTTATTCTGCGCAGGCGATTGCTGACACTTTCGCTTCGCATTTTGAACGACATTTTGTTGCCCCTCCGCCCGTTCATCATGACCAGGATGAACTCATTAATGACGAAGTCAACTTAACGCTTTCTGACCCTACACCCTGTCACATGCAGCCCTTCACAGAGGATGATGTCACCTCTGTAATTTTCTCGATCAACCCGCGTAAGGCCCCTGGTCCTGATAATGTCTCTGGATACGCCATCCTGAATTCCCCGCCAGATCTAAAGCTTCATCTTTTGGCAATTTTCAATGCAGTGTTGGCGCTGCAGCATTTCCCCTCTTCGTGGAAGGTTTCCAAAATCATTACTATTCTGAAGCCCCACAAACCTCCGACTGATCCCGAAAGTTATAGGCCAATTTCCCTTTTACCGATCCTGTCCAAATTATTCGAAAGGCTTCTTCTCCCGCGCCTGCGTCCTGTTGTTGATTCTGTTCTTCCTCCTGAGCAATTTGGTTTTCGTCAAGGACACTCCACAACTACCCAACTCCTCCGCATCGTCACGGCACTTGTGGATGCCAGAAATTCCCACTGCGACACGACGGCTGTGCTGCTCGATTTTAGGGCTGCATTTGACCGCGTATGGCATGTGGGCCTCCTTTACAAGCTGGCACAATTTTTTCCCCCCTCAACTGTCCGATTACTTCATTCCTACCTTACTGGGAGACAATTCCAAGTCTCTGTCACGATTCCTCAGTTCCACATGGTCATGTCCCCACTCACCCCTTCGTCCGCGGGTGTACCTCAGGGCTCGGTCCTTGGGCCCATCCTCTATCTTATGTACACCTTCGATTTCCCTGTCCGTGATTCAATCCAATTCGGACTGTTTGCCGATGACGCTATTCTGTACCGTCACGGCAGATGCCTCCGCCTCAATTGCCGCGCGCTTCAAACTCAACTTTTAGACGTCACGAGCTGGTGTCGTGTCTGGAGACTGTCACTTAACCCCACCAAATGCGAAGCAATCCATTTTACATTAAAACGCAACGTTCCTCCGCCTCTACGATTGGAAGGGGAACTCCTCCCATGGCAGAACAGCGTCAGATATCTAGGGGTTGACCTAGATAAACGACTGACACTTCGGCAGCACATTGACAACAAGCTTAGCAAGGGTAGGGCCCTGTTCGCTTTACTCGTCCCTTTGTTCATTTCTACTGCATACTCCTCAAAACTGAAACTTCTGATGTACTCCTCCATTCTACGTCCTTTCCTTTTGTACGGGTCGCCGGTATGGTGGCCCTTTCTCTCCAAGACCAACAAAAAACGTACTTCAGCATACCAGAACAAAGTCCTCCGGTGCATCACAAAGTTTCATTATCTTATCTCCAATCGCATCGTACACGAACACCTTCTCTTCCCCTCTATGGAGGACTTTATTTACAATACCTCGAAACGGCTCCACGACGCTGGGAAAACTGACGGACCCCAGATCATTCAGGACTTGTACCGACGCCCACATCCACCCGAAGTCTTTATGCCATTACCATTCCACAACTTTATCTAAATTCCAGTATGACCCACTTATCAAAATTTAGAGTTGCCACAGTTTTATTCCGCCCTGTATTCCTCTTATATACCCATGCCCCTTCATCTACTTGTATGACTCACGCCCCCCAGTTGGTAGTTCTCCCCATGTTCCTATGCATAATCACTCCACTACGGTGAAAAGAGCCGCCATTTTAAATTATTAAACACTTAGAAAATAAAAGGCCGGTGATTATGCCAAACTCTACCCTTTCCGTCTCCCCTAAAATCATAAACTAACTCCTACCTAAAATTGTACCATTTGTCCACGTTAAGTACGGTGCGTGCCTTTCCCTCCCCAAGACAATAAAACTCCCACATAACTGAAAAAGGCCACTGAAAAACAAAATAAAAGAAAAGAGCCGCTCTTAAACCCACTTGTCCCTTAATATAAATTTTCATCCACGAGTAACTTCTTAAAATACATTACCTCCTTTGAAGTCCCAGTCCCAATCCCGCAAGAGCCAGAATCCTATTTCCTAATTTTAAACTATAAATTTCCCCCTAAATTTCATGAGGTTGCAATTATTCAGTAAAATTGTTCCCCGAGCGACCAGGTGTTCCTTAACACGATGTCGCCATCATAGGGCTTCTCAGCCCTCTCAACCAGGATTCAGGATTCACCGACACCGTACGCTTCGTGCGTACGGTGTATTAGGCCTTGTGTGAATAGTGAATGTATTAGGCCTTGGATCATTTAGATGAATCCTCTTGGCATTTAAATTATTAGTAGGCTACTTTTTTTTTGAGTAGAATTCTCAGTTTTCGTTTATTTACGACTTAACGCCGTTCAGAACATAAACCAATAATATCCATCATGTTTACATTTAAATCAAATAATAATAATTATTATTATTCCTAATTTGTGCACATTGCAATCTGTTCAATTTAGAACAATAAGCAACCCCATGACCCGATGAAATGAGGATGATACGTATAATGTGTAAATGAGATGTAGTCTTGTACAGACCCAGGCCGACCATTCCTGAGAGAGTGTAGTTAATTGAACCCCAACCATCAAAGTACACCGGTAACCACTGACAAGTATTCAAATCCGTACAAAAGTAACTACCTTCACTAGGATTTGAACCAGGAACATTCATCAACAGCTAAATCGCGGCGACGACTTTACCTCTAGACCAACCCGGTGGGTGCATGCATTTAAATCAAATGCATGAATAAATGGATCAGTATCAGCTGATCCAGTGGTATTGTTGACACTACTGATCATAGAATGTTAGCTACTTATCATAGAAGGTATAGAGAAAACCTTCGCAACTTTTCCTTTACCTTGCCTTACGGGTTATGAAGCTAGAGAATAGCGACTTTTGCTGATAAGTATTTAAATGTAGAAGTAAATATTTAATTAATAGAAAATTTCACTTGCTATTTAATAATTCCCATTTACATAATCGGTAGTCGAATCCTCGTTAACACTTAAAAGGGTTTTTTATATCACCCCGTACAGTTCGTATTAGTTATCTACATATGTCTAAAAATAATCACTTGGTTTCTATAAAAATATTATTTTTAACTAGAAACGCAGATGTATCCATACAAAGTTTTTTTCACAAAAGTAATATGATCTAAATTAAACCGATCATCGTGTTCTAAATGTACATTAGTGTGAAGTTCCATTAACGTATAAATTTACGAGAAAGGGGAAAACAGAAGGGTGTCGTGTATTCGGATAGCTGTTACCATACATCAGGGGTAATGTACATTTCCATTTACTTATCTGACATTTCGGATATATATACACTGTGTGGCTGGGAAGACCTGTGTAACACTTTTGTAAATACTAGTCAACGCGCGCCGTATAGATAGTGTAGGATGCGTTCGGGGTTCCATGGAACTCTTCTCTTTGGAAATTTTGTATTGTACACTTCTGTCACCCAATATACGAATCAATTCTGACACGGTAGTTACTTATTGTTTGGTTTTGCTGATGATGCTGCATTGTAATAGGCCTATCTTATACAAAAAAATTTATTTGTAAATTGTAGTAACTTTTTGAAATAGAAGTTTTTTTACCTCTATTAAAACTTTTGATGACAGTTTTCAACAATTCATTTATTTTAAAATGCCTGATTTGTTTATTTTAATAAAACTTCAAAGTAAAAGAGCCCTGAGTTAAGTTATGAAAAATTGTTTTCGATTTTTTTTGGTCACTAAGTACAGAACAAAATAAAAATTAGTTTCTATATTGAAATTGAAAGTTTTTGAAGGCAGTGGTCAGCGAACATTGGAACGATGAGTGGGGACTGAATCCTCAAACCGATTGAAGATTAAATCCGGAAGGGAGATGGCATGTTGAAAGACCAAGGGAAAGATGGACAGACCAGTAATTGGGAGCTGGATAGCGTAACAGGATATGTGCCTTGTGCCTGATGATAAGGAAGAAAAATTAATAGTATTATTCTCTTAACGTGTGCAATATTCAAGAAAGATTATAAAATTTAACAACATACGATTCTACAATTTTTAATAAATTGTTTAATTCTGTCTTTTCAGTTTTATTTTTGAATAGGCTATAGCTTGTTATAAAAACACGTCTTGTGTTAATTATAAGTGTATCTGCCAAACTGTTCCATTGACTAATGTTATTAGTATTCCTAAAGAGATTCGTCTTTTAATAGACTTACATTTTCAAATTTGAACTTTTGCAGGTTAATGCTTTCCTTCTTATTTTATCATGCACAGTTAGCCTATAATATATTGAATGAATACATTATTAAGACATTCATTTGGGTGCTCAGTAGGTAAGTGAATTGTTTAGTGCGTGCTTAAGTTCATGTTTACAGTTTTGTACACTGGCGCGTTCGTTCAGAACTATGTGGAAAGGGTCATTAGAATGTGTGAACGGACTTGGATAATCTAAACTACTGTCTCGTTAAGAATGTTCTTTAGTACTACCCGCAAAGATAATGTTTATTCATCCTATCTTCCCGTATTTTAAGAATTCCGGTTAGATTTTTGAAAGTGTTTAATCTTTTCTTTAGTGAAAGAACCTTTTGTCTCAGAACAGTACAAAATGATTTTGTATAGCTTCACCAGATAGTCATCTCAATAATTGTTAATTGTTAATTGTGCGTTAATAATATAAAATAACACTGTTTAAGTACAACAATCTAAATGTTGTATTCTGTGTTATTAAGAAAAAAAATCAACCGCGATGTACAGCAGACGTGTCACGTGAGCTTGTTTCTGCATGCCAGCTAACAAATGACCCGCTGCCAACTCGAGTATTCAGTTCAGACGACCTGGTCGGCCAAGCGCCAAAGTAATAACATCGCTAATTCTCGTAATTAATCAATATTATAAAAAAGTGAAATAGTTGTGGAATATATGTATGAGCTTCTACGGCAACCTTACTAATTACACTGTGAAATATTTTGGCAGCTATTTTAAGAATCCGTGAATATTTTAATTTGAAAAAAAAGAAAAAATAGAATTCCATTTATTCTAAAATATTTGTTGTTGTACAAAATGTTGTAGAACTAATCTGTGTTCTCGAATTACAAAAGGTAATTATTTCACTGGTTTCACTGAGGTGTCAGATGACGTAGAGTGAGACTTATTAAGTACATAAAACTACTTTCTTTACTTGTCAATTTGTGATTACCCTGGAAATTAACAGGATTCTAATGTATATGGAGGACAATGTTTTTTTAATAATAGTTTGTTTTTAAGTAAGGCAACCAAGTTTTTTGAATTGTTTAGTTTTATATCATTTCAAAATTTTCTTGAAGCGTCGTTAACCAGAAAACGTTAAAGACTACTTTTTTAAATAATATTTATATAAGATTTTATTTTATGTATCTTATATGGTATTTAACCCTTTCAGTAGTACCAACGTTTGGAAAACAGGACGTCGATATATTTTGCGTAGTTATAACATCCAGTTTACCGAACATTTCCAAAAAAACTTTTAAACAAAAATTAATGGAATAATGTATTTTGAAACCGCCTCCGTGGCATGGTGACTAGCGCACTAGCCTACAAAGCGAAACGTCCTGGGTTCGATTCCCGGCTAGGGTCTGGAAATTTTAACACGTGAAAACCACCGTTAAGTTACCAAAATCCACAGTAGTTGCTTATGACCAAGCTGTCGATGCGACTTTAAATAAACTAAAAAAATACATTTTGAATATTTTCAGTGTTATAACGATTTCTTTTTTTTATGAACACAATAAAAATTAATTTTTAACAGGACATTTTATTTTTCTGTAACGTTAAAATTTGTTTTTCGAAAACTTGCAGGCGGAAGCCTGCAAGTTTTCGAAATAAGGGCTGGCACTTCTTGTACACAAATTCAAATTACATGTCACTGTAGATCAGACTTTTAAATATTGTTTCGGCGCTGAAAGAGTTGAAACTTTTTTTTTATTTACAGAAATACGTACAAGCTGTTCTTATTAGAACAATAAACAGATTTGGTAAAAAATAATTTATCATGAATGTATCTTCCAGTGAAGATACATAAAAAACTACTTTTCTAAGTTATAAACCGCTCGTGTAAATTCTTTAAACGAATGTAAGGTTCTAAAGGATTATAAATAACAAAATTTTGCTGTTTTTATTTTTAATCCGGTTATCATCGAGTGTTAGGATATATGGCTTTACTGTTTGCCTCCACAATTCCCTATTCTCCCCTCTTCCTTCCCTGTTAAAGCCTGCCATCAGTTTCAAGTCATCTCTCCACCGTGTTTGAGGACGACAGTAATGTAAGGTAATCCAGGCGGAAAAGTTTAACAGTGTATAGCCAAGAATCCTTTATTCGTATGTTGTAGAAATCTCTCTTGTTTAAACGGAATTAAATTTTTAGAGAAAATGAACTTTTAAATCTTTTAACTTACCATTTGATACGTTTTTTTCGTCAAGTAACTTATTCTATATTGGAAATGTACCTCTTATAGTGCACTACCAATTTTATAATTGTATAAATTATTTATCGTAGATAATCCACGAAGCTGTCAAAAGAATTTAGATGTTCATTGAAATTGATGCTTACGGTTTAAAGGTTAATTATGTTGTTACGTTTCGCGTAGCGTATGTTATCAAGCGATTAGTTTCCTCTGGTAGTTGGTACTTTTCTCTCGTCGTTAAATTAATATTGCTTTTCGGAGTGAGGAGTTTTCCGTTGAACTGAACGTATAGAAAAGACGTTAAGCCGAACGGTAGTTGGTGTATTATTTTAAACCCCCTTTTAACGGTGTATAAGTTAGATGAAAAGGTTGAGATGTTTACCCCCACCCCCACAGTCGTTCCCTATTTACGTCCTACTTTCTTTTTAATACTTGACTGCATTTACTCATTCATTCGTTCTTCATTCATGCATTAGATTATTGCCAGCAGCCATTCTATTCCAAATTACTGCGGTACAATTTTCTCGTACGTATTATCTTAAGTAAAAAAACTTGAGCGATAAGACCTGAACTATTTTTTAATGAGTTTTCTAATTATGCTGCTCTGTACAATATGCTTATTGATAATTGTTGTATTATCGTATCATTTCACCCGCGTGCAGCGCGCTTGTAATTGCTAGCCTTAGTGGGGTGTTAAATTAAACTGGTCTATTATTTTGGCGGTTTTATTCCACACTTGAATTTTTCAAGGTTTCTCTTAAAGAATAGTAATGCCGATTTTTATGACACTACAGCTCTTTGAGAGGGTGTATACTGTATAGAAAAAGTATATATTGATTTAGTGTACACTCTATTCATCGTAAGAAAGATACGTCGAGTAAACAAATAATTAAGTCACTGAGCATCCGCATTATTTAAAAAATGTATACACGCTGATTAAAGAGCAATAACAAAATAATTACTTATAAATATATTTTTATAAATGAAACTGTTAGGCCTACATCATATCATGACTGATGTTTTAAGTACTGATCAATAAATTTATTAAAACGGTATACGTTATTTCCATTCGTTTCATTAATAATTTAGGTTACAAGTTATTATGTATTTTATGAATGTAATAATATAATAGTAACCGGGAACATCAATGTGTAAATGTTTCATTAACCCTTTCAGTACTAACGTCCGGAAAACAGGACGTCTATATATTTTACGTAGTTACAACATCCGGTTTACCAGACGTCCGTAATTTATGCATAAAGTGCCAACGTCTGGATAACCAAACTTTTACAAAAAAAATCTTTTAAACAAATATTAATGGAATAATGTATTTTGAAACCGCCTCCGTGGCGTAGTGACTAGTGCGCTAGCCTGCAAAGCGAAAGGTCCCGGGTTCGATTCCTGGCTAGGGTCTGGAAATTTTAACACGTTAAAACCACCGTTAAGGTACCAAAATCCTCAGTAGTTGCTAATGACCAACCTGTCGATGTGACTTTAAATAAACTAAAAAAAACGATTTTGAATATTTTTAGTGTTAAAACGGTTTCTCTTTTATATGAACATAATAAAAATTTATTTTTAACAGGAAATTTTATTTTTCTGTAACTGTAAAATTTTTGTTGGCAATGGCAGGCTTACACGCCTGCAAGTTTTAGAAATATAGGCTGGCACTTTTTGTACACCCTTATTCAAATTAAATGGCTTTAGGTCAAATTTTTAAAAATATTTTGGCACTGAAAGGGTTAAAATAGAAAGAAGTATAAACAATACGTTAATAAAATGTAGAATGCAATACCAGGCTTATTAAGAATTACAAATTGCAAAATCGGGACAAATCCATAAGTTCGCAATTTTTAAGGAAATACAGAATTAATTTTCAACTAGGTTATAAATTGAATTTCAGAGTTTTCGCTGAGTAATTTTTCACTGTAGATGTAAGATGTCTTTTTCGTAGTGTTTACATTTCTAATAAAATTTTTCAATTTTTTGTAAGGATCTGTTCCTTTTCTCTTGTTAGTGATTCGTTTAGAGTTGGCTTTTTTCAACCGAAATAAAAACCACTTTGGTAGTCGTCCGTTTTCAAAATCACTTCAGTATCCCGCCCTAATAGTATACTATCACAGAAATCGTTTATATTGCATAATATTTGAGTCAAATATTTTACAGAATACGCTGTTAAAAATATTTTTGGTACGTTCAGAGGAATTAACGGTTTTGCATAATTCAATACTGATATAAACTCTTTACCCTTGGGAAAACATTTATTGTATTCTATTTCACTTATGAGTGTAGCTTTTGGACTATTAAAATACTAAAGGATGATTATTACGGAATTACCTTGTGCTAAATTGATTAACTTATTTTGCTCGAGGAGTAAGTTTTACGTGAAACAATAAACTCATTCTCTGATAATGTGAAAAGTTTAACTGACACTGTCTGCAGATGTTGAGATATAATATTTCGTTTATGTGTAATTAAACTCAGTTGATTTGTTCAGTTTAATGTAACAGGTTGACTTCCAAGGCAATTTTTGTAATTTTGCTTAAAAATCCCATACTTTATTTGTGGTTCCATTGCTTTTTTAATTAATTTTCTTTCAAGTCTAGAGTATTGTAAGGCTTAATTTTTTGACGCTGTTTTTTTAGGTGAGAGACTGATCAGGTACTCAAGAGTAAAGAAATCAAATTTACTGTGAAAGACTGATGTGTGTCTCACTGAAATTTTACTTGTATTTCTGTAAAACATTATATGTATTTTATAAATAATTTACTTTGGGCCATTTTTTAGTAAAACTACATAAATATCGATGATGCGTCTTTCTAACAAGCAGTTGTTCGGGGGAGTGGTAAACTTGAGTACCAGTTGTCTACATAGAGGTACCGACCAGAGTCAACTGGTAAAACAACAGACTTAAAACCAAAAAAAAAAGAAAAGATTTTTTATTATAATATTATTAAAGCATGATTAATAATGCAATAATAATCAAAAATAATAGTCAATATAATGTAATAGTAATAATAAGCTGTCAAGTTTCACCGACTCATTTTTGACTCGATCGGATCAAGTAATTAGTATATGATTCAAAGCAAACGAGCATCCAATCCATCTCACGATTCATTAAAAAAACTATTACGTGAGAGACGGATCTTTCTCTCTTGAGTAAATTTTACAGATCTGGCAAAAGACGTATAAGTGTCTCATGAGAGTCAACGTGTTAATGCTTTCTAAAATTGTGCATTATAGTTTATTTTATCCTTTTGTACTGTTCGATTTTCATTACGTATATTTTTTAAAAGAAACGTTGGTACGGTTACCTAATTAGATAGTATTCTATAATATTTTTTTGTTGTTTCCCCCTGAATAATCATAATTGAATTACTGCAGTTGAAGTATTAAATTTCACTTGAATAGGCGGAGTGTTTCGTTATGTGAAGAGTCAGTAACGTGTAAATAATTATGAAAGCTTGCAATTTAACTGCTGTGACGGGATTTTATGCAGCGTTATTAGAAGTGGTTTCATTTGCGCTATACGCTGACTGTATTAATGAAAATCTCTTATTAAAATCCCCCAGGTGATTTGTGTGTTAGCCCTGTCCCAAGATAATATAACTACATCTATTTAAAATCATCGAACTATGAGTGCGGTTACAAGTGGGTGGAGGGTTTTTGAGCGTTTTGTGTGTTTCTGTGGTACTAAATTGATAGAGAATGGGCTGGATAGAGCAGGTGACATTTGTGCGGTGTTCGAATGGGCAAGAATAACTGATCCGAACGCCTGCTATTATTTTGCGGGTCACCAGTGCCAGGCAATGCATCATACAACCACTAGATATTTAATCGTATTATTTACATTCGACATTACGTACGCTATTGACCATTCACTGAACCAGTTAATATATCATGTAACACGTAATCGGTTAGTGTTCAATGGCGATAATAACACTAATACGTGCATAAAATAAATAGTCTGGCCATGCAAACACTAAATAAAGTTTTATATTTTCTGGTGCAATTTGGTGTTGCTCGAATATATAATAATTATTTTATTTGAATTAAAATAGCTGGTTGGTTTTTAATTTTCATTTAGTGATAACCACTTGGAATTGGTCGGTCTGAGTCTGCACTAGACTGTTCAACTTGTGTAGTTTTATGGAGGGATTCTACCAGTAAAATATTCGATAACTTGAAAATATGATTCTCATCTAGGGTTCTGTAAACTAGAGATATATTTTCGGTAGCGTTATTTCTGTTTATAGCTAGTAGCCTATGTCATATGACTTGTGAGGTACATCCATAGATCAGTATAGGTCTGTTAAAGATAGTATATACGTATTTCTCTATGTTTGAGGTAATCTAACAAAATACTGATCAAATTTGATGATATCTTCATTAGCGCCAATTTTTTTTGTCATCAGTCTCTCGACTGGTTTGATGCAGTTCTCCAAGCTGTTCTATCTTGCGCAAGTCGTTTCATATCTACATACCTGTAACACCATACATCTTTTGTAATTTGCTTTATTTATGCTAACCTTTGCCTTCCCCTACAATTCACTCCCACAATATTACCCTCCATTATTGATAAGACTAATACCTGGATGTCTTAATATATGCCCCACTAGCCTATCCCTTCTTCTGGTAAGATGCTTCCATATACTTCTTTTTTCATCCACTCGCGTAAGAACCTAATTGCTTATTTTATCTACCCACCTAATCTTTAACGTTTTCCTGTAACACCACATTTCAAAACCTTCTATCCTCTTCCTTTCTACAGTCCCTATCACCCACGTTTCACTCCCCTATAATGCTACTCTCAAAACATAGTGTTTTAAGAAATTTTTCCTAACCTGTAAGTCAGTGTTTGTAGTCTGTAAGCTGTTTTTCATTTCAAAAGCTTTTCTAGCTTGAGCGATTCTACTTTTGATATCACTTGTGATTCTACCATCCTTTGTTATTTTACTCCCCAGATAGCAGAATTCCCCAACTTCCTGTATGTTTTTGTGCCTACTTTTAAATTAACCATCTCATCATTAGCGCCATATACGTAAAATTTCAGGAATGACCTAGTTGTATTTTTGTAAAAAACCGTTTCGTACAGAGGAATATTGGAAAAACAACCATGTTTTAATGTTTGGATGAAACTGGAAATGCTACTTAGATACTTAACCGCAGAAGTTTAAGAGCTATAACTTTATATCGATTTCCTGACTTGAAAACTGGTGTGCCTCAATTCTATAAACTTTGTCAGCGACTTTTATAAGAAGTTTTTTTTATCGTTATGGCGACACTTCGTGTTAATATCGAGGAAGGGCAATAAATCGTGTTAGTTTGCACGCCTACTGACTGCGTTTATGAGTAGACATCTGTGCATCCGAGCAACAAAATTTTCAATACATACAAAATATTCGTCAACAAACGACTACAACTCTACAAACGTGATGACGTGTGTGGACGAAATTTTGTTCCCTTTATGAATACGGATGCGAAAATTGAAAACAAAGTCAAATTGAATACACCGTCGATGCGCTAATATCTTAAGGATATTATTTTCAATAAAGATTCGTAATTTTACTTTATGTAATAGTAATTTCATTTATTCATTGGTTGTACAATACTTAAAGCCAGTTAATCTGGTAGACTGCAGTGGTTCACAAGTTTATTCATTAAAGTCATTACTCTATGTTTGAACAGTTCCTCAATTACCACCCCCTCTCTTTGTATTGTAATTAATCACACTAGCAGCAGTTGTATCAGCAACCCTCATTTCTCTTCACATCATATCCATTGCAACCCTCTTCTCAAAATGATGAATGGCGTTTTCATCATTCAAAAGGAGAAGGATAAGCAAAAACTGTGCGACTCCCAATGATGTATTTGCCTCAGTTGACTTATCTTTTTTATTGTGTGCTCATGTAAACGATCTTGTCTGTTTTTGTTTTACTTTTTACCTAAGGATGACTGCTTAAACATAATACACGGTGACGTTGATATGAAAAATTAATTGCGTTACCTAATAGTATGAATTTGTTATTTAATTTTTTATTTCCTCCCGTTTTGCTTATAGTAGAGAGCGAGCAAATGTTGGAATGGTGCAAAGTTTACTATAACCTAATTTCAACTAATTCTCATGTTCTATTACCTGGTGAAGCTAAAAACGTGATGTTTCTAAAAATTTCTATTCCCGTCTACCCTTCTCACGCTTTCTCCGATCCTCTCCCTTATTCCATCTGTGTTCGCGCGCGTGAGTTTTGGAGTGAAATTTGCTAAAAGGGTCGGCCAGAAACTTAAAACCAAGTTTTTTCGGTCAGTTCCATAGAATTTTTGGAATCATCATGTAGCCCAAAAATTTAGGGTGCCTAACTTACTCCAATGCTGATGAAACCAACAAAAATCTGTTTTCTCAAAAACGTTTGTGATAATTTTTATTGAACTTTCTTTATTCACTACATTCATTGCGCTTATGAAGATAATATCTTTGAGAAGATTCGTGGGGCTCTCTTTCAAAAGATATTGTAACAGGTATTCCAGCTTCTTTCAGAATCTAGTTGTAATATTAATTGAGAAAACTATTTCTTTTTAAACTTGTAACAACTATTCATTAACAAAGTAATAATGCAATAAATTATTTCGCTTATCACTAATGTATATTACAATTAAACTTTTTAACGAGATTCATTACAAACTGTTATTATTAAAGTTTAAAATAAACTTAACTAGAATAAAGATGGTCATGTTCACTAATAAAATTAACTAATTTTACTTACAATAATCAAGTATTGTACTTGAAATATGAATTCGGAGATCTGTTCACTCGCACCGCACTAATTGATAAACTAGAAAACTGGTAAATTACTAAACACATGAGACACCTAATTTTACCTCTCTTGTCCCACGCTAAAATAAAACTCAACTAAAGAGCCGGCCTGTTTTTATTTAAACAAACACGCAAAAGAAATTTAAAACAGTCGATAAATAAATAGTAGACAAATAGAATAATGACGCTCTATTCGATTCTACAGAGATCCGTAAAGAATAACAAAAGGAAGATCACAAAAATAGGATTACTAGAAAATAACGTAAAGAAATACGAAAACATGAATAATAATAAAAAGGCCAAATAAGTGTATATAGCCTAATAGGTACGATCACTACCTTTTGGCGCTGGTAACAATGCACCTTTATTTCATACAATAACTAATATTATCCTTATTTACTTTGTCACTATATTTTTTCATAATTATAGTCTTATTGTGGGTTTTGGGAAAAATTTCGCATAACAGAAGTTAAAGGCAATAAAAAATGCTACAACTTTAGCACAGTAAGACCGAATTAATCCGGCGCGCTCAGAAATCTGGCAATGGTGGATTATCGAGGTTTTTTAAATTTTTTTTAAAAAAGGTAAATTAATAAATATTAAGTGGTTAGATGAAAGGTATTTAACTACAACACACCACATTGAAAATATAAAGTCATTAAGAACAAAAATAGTTTTTATTAAATCAATCAGGGTTCTATCAGAATCTCTGTGTATAGTATCAAAGCCAAAGGCATCAGATGCTGTTGTGTGGATTATTCCAATGACGGGGCAGCTTGCATCCTGTGCTGAGCTCTTTGGGATATTGTTGCAGTGTCAACTTGCTTCTTTGATTGAACGTTTCAGACTTTACTGCAACGTTTACTGTAGAACTATGGAGCGCTAAATCTCTTGAATTGGGGAGAAATTCAGTATCTGCTGCAAGTCGGACTATTGGGTGCTGCATTAACGCGGTATCACGGTATATGACTTTTAGTTTAGCTACTTATAATTTTTGGTGAAAACCAAATCAAAATCGGGTTGTTCTGTTATTACAGGTTTATTATGACATTAGGCTACGTCAAAAATACACATACAAATTAAAGAAATAGTTTAATTCTAACAAAATGTTAACGTATTGTTTGTACAGCTTTTAATCTAGCGGTATTTTGCGTTGTTCGGTAAAACAGTTGAATTAAAATTGTTTCATTACATCTCAATACCTATGCCGTATGAGGTAATACCTGTTATGAATACATCAAAGTCGGACATGAAGGTCCATAAAATGTAATATTGCTTGACGATCGACAGAACAGTTAGTGCGGTTCGTCCTACCATTCATTGTAAATAATTTTCCATTTTATTAAATTGTTTTTCTTTGCAGTAGACTTTACAAGTATATGAATAATCTAAATCCCGGGAAGTTGAATGCAGATTTTACTTTTTTTGAAAGCTTGCATTTAGTAATCTACTTAAACATTTTTGTTTAATATTAATTTTACATTAATGAACAAAGGAATGAATTCTTGATTTTATTTTCTTAAGGCACGCAAGAATAGGAAGAAATGGTTAAGGCACTAAGATACAGTGTAAAATTCGCTTTAAAATGGGGGTAATATGTAAAAATGTTAGTCTTAATATAAAAACTAAAATTTTAAGTTTAAAGAGTGTAACGTGCTTCGTGAATTTACCATTTTATTAGTTCATTTTCCTTGTATATTTCAGTAACTTTTAACTGGAATTTTGTTATCCCTTCAGAAATAATCTTTATTGTTCTTTTGGACGTGTTAGTCAACCTGATTGCATTCTTTGTAATGAACAGCTGTTCTTTCGGTATTGCTATGTGCGTATTTTGTTCTAATGGAAAAAAATCATTGATGTATTTCTGTCATCTAAACTTCAAACCTCGTACTCCAAAACTATGTATTTTAAAAATTCAGGTCAACATATTTCAATTAATTGTTTCAATTTTTCCGTAAAATTTTGAAGACGTAATCCATGATTAGAGGATTAACTTTTATCATACCTTTTTAAAATATTGGGTAGGGGAGGAGTCAACAAAATACAATCTTTTTTTCAGCTCGGCAGACAAACTTTTCTTTTAGTTTATTTAAAGTGGCATCGACAACTTGGTCATTAGCGACTACTGTTGTTTTTGGTACTGTAACGGTGAGTTTCAACGTGTTAAAATTTTCGGGAATCGAACCCGGGACCTTTCACTTTGTAGGCTAGCGCGCTAATCATTACGCCACGGAGGCGATCAAACAAAGATTTCAGATTTTTAGGAAATCTGTTAGGCCTAAGTAAACAATATTTTAAAGGAATAAACATTAAATGACATGAAAACATTTGAATAAAATATTTATAAAAAAGATGCATGGTTATTTTACAGTCTTACAGACAAGTGTACCTTGATTAACATTACATGGTATAAGGTGTCAAAATGAACGTGCTGGAATAATATTCGTATTTTGTACTCGCTAATAAAATAAGTTTGGGTCATAAAATTATTCAGGTAGATCCAACACGGCATCTTAATTTTATATTTTTATTTTATTGCAATGTTTATCACCCAAGTCCAATCTTATTGGATATTTAGTTTTCTGAAGAAAATCAATACACGCAATGAAATGAACAGTAATCGTACGCTTAATTGAATGTTGTTATGTGTACCATAAAATCAATGCAAAGTGCTTCAATTTTGACATTTTAATCCTCAGTAATAAGTAGTGATTTCAAATTACGTTTGTACGAACAGTCAGTAAATTCAATTGGACTTTGTTGCTTGTATGATTTCTAAACAATCAGCTATTACTGTTAGCTATATAACAAACAGATATGCCCAATTTCCAGCGCAGTTTCTCGTTTTGTTTTATCTTGCTTTTATGCTTTTATACGGATTTAAATAATAGACAGTGGTTACAGGTGTACTTTGATGGTTGGGGTTCAATTAGCCATACTCTCTCAGGAATGGTCGGCCTGAGTCAGTACAAGACTACACCTTATTTACACGTCATACATATCATCCTCATCTCATTAGGTCATGGAGTTGCTTATTGTTCTAAATGAACAGATTACAACGTACACGAATTAAGTGAAAAAATAATATTTAGCCCATGATGAGATTTTTTTAAAAATTTATTCGTATATTGTGTTGGTTAATTAATTCAGTATTAACTGAATCTTAAAAGTAATGGATTAAAATGGGAAAACTTAATGGAAAAAAAACAGATTACAGATTAAAGTTTGTTTTTAAGTAATTTAAGGGGTTTTATTTAGAGCAAAGTAGGCGGCTTCTTCAGTTCCATTTGGACATTGGCACACTGAATCTGATTCAGGTCTATGCTCCAACAGCAGACGGGGGGGAGGAACTGATAGAGAGATTCTATGAAGATGTCAACACTGTGATGAATATGTTCAAACATCAAGATGTTACTATAGTCATGGGTGACTTTAATGCAAAGATAGGACAAGGTCAAAGTAACCAATGGATTGGTCGTTTTGGATTGGGTGAAAGGAATGAGAGAGGAGACCGTCTCCTTCAGTTCTGCCAAGAAAACAGCATGGTCATCACCAATACTCTGTTCGAGCTACCGAAAAGACGACTTTATACTTGGAAATCGCCTCAAGACTCCAATGTGAGAATCATTCGCAATCAGATTGATTATATCATGATCAACCAGAGGTATAGAAATGCTGTAAAAAGTGCTAAAACATACCCAGGTGCTGACATTAGCTCAGATCACAATCTACTAGTGGCAGAAATGAAAGTAAGACTGAAGAGAGCAAAGCCAGTGAAAATACATACTCAGTTGGATACCAAAAAGCTCAAGAATGCTACAGTAAGAGAAAACGTTTCTTGTGAGATCAATGAAAAGCTGGAGTTCATGTGTAATCAAGTCTGTGGAGTTGATGAGCCTGAATTGATATGGAAGGAGTTTAAGACAGCGCTACTGCAACCGTGTAGGAAGTATCTCAAGTGCCAGAGAACAAATAAAGGTAAACATTGGATGACAGAGGAAATTCTAGATCTGATGGAGGAACGCCGTAAATTCAGAACTAGTAACAGGCAAACATATAAGGAAATCAATAACCAGATCCGATACAAATGTAGAAGGGCAAAGGAAACATGGTTGAGGGAGAAATGTGAGGAAATGGAAAGGTTACAAGTCCTAAACGACTCTCATAACATGCACAAGAAAATAAGAGAATTTACTGGCAAGCAAAGTAACAGAAGCTATTTCATGACTGATGATAATGGGAGAATAATTCTTGATACAGGGGAACAGTTGAAGCTGTGGGAAGATTACATCCAGGAGCTTTTTGATGACGAAAGGAAAGTTCTTTGTTGCAATAGTAATGACAACTCTGGTCCAGACATATTGACAAGTGAGGTAGAATTTGCCATTAAAAACATTAAAAGTGGGAAAGCTGTAGGCCCAGACGAACTCCCTGGAGATATTCTCAAACTCATTGACGAAGATTATGTGAGAATACTTACTCACTTATATAATCAGATATATAAGACTGGTGTGATCCCTGCTGAATGGCTGAAGTCAATATTTATAACGCTTCCAAAGAAAGCGAATGCCAAGAAGTGTCAAGATTACCGAACCATAAGCCTCATGAGCCATACACTGAAGACATTTCTCAAAATAATACACAGGAGAATACACAGAAAACTGGAAGAAAACCTGTCAGATACTCAATTCGGCTTCAGAAATGGCTTAGGCACACGAGAAGCTCTGTTTGCTTTCAATATTCTTTCTCAGCGTTGCCTGGATGTAAATCAGCCAATATTTGCCTGTTTTATTGACTACCATAAGGCTTTTGATAAGGTGCAACATACAAAATTATTTGATATTTTAAAAGAAGTTCAAATAGATGCACGCGATTTTCGTCTGATAAGTAATCTATATTTCCACCAAAAGGCCACAGTACGGGTGCAGTCAGAGTACAGTAAAGAGCTAAATATCAAGCGTGGGGTACGTCAGGGATGTGTGCTTTCACCGCTCCTGTTCAATATCTATTCCGAGAGAGTGATAAGCAAAGCGCTAGAAGAGGAGACAGGAGGAATAAAAATAAATGGCATATCCATCAACAATCTGAGGTATGCAGATGATACTGTCCTTCTGGCAGAAAACATGGAAGATCTCCAGAGAATGCTCAGCCATGTCATTGCTGAGAGTGAATTGAGTGGTTTGAGTCTTAATACGAGAAAGACCAAGTACATGGTAATTACCAAAGACACACCACCTCCTGTGGGGGATCTTCTGGCGGGAAGTGTTGTGCTGGAGCGAGTGGATGCATACGCGTACCTTGGAGCTCGAGTGTGTTGCAGTGGTGATCACTGTGCTGAAATAAAAATTAGAATTGAGAAAGCACGCGCTACTTTTATCAGAATGAAGAAGGTACTAACATCACGAGATATAAATCTCGAATTACGAATGCGTCTCCTTAAATGTTTCGTGTTCCCTGTCCTGTTGTACGGTGTGGAAGCTTGGACTCTCAATAGATTCAGTGAGAAGAAACTACAGGCTTTTGAGCTGTGGACCTACCGTAGAATGTTGAGGATCTCATATACTGAGCATGTCACGAATGAAGAGGTCCTCAGTAGAATGGGAAAGCAGCTGGAACTCATGGTGGAAGTTAAGGCACGAAAATTAAGGTACCTTGGTCATGTTATGAGGGGACCAAAGTATCAAATATTGCATCTCATCATTCAAGGCAAAATATTAGGAAAAAGATCGGTGGGCAGGAGAAGGATATCCTGGCTGTGTAATTTGAGAAGGTGGTTCAGGTGTTCCTCAAACGAACTTTTTCAAGCAGCGGTCAACAAAATTCGTATCGCCATTATGATAGCCGACCTCCGTCATGGAGATGGCACGTGAAGAAGAAGAAGAAGGCGGCTTAGCCTGTGGATGAAAGACAGATAAGCAGTCCACTATAAAAAAAAGTTAGAAATTTGACTACAAATAGTGTTTTTAGGAACATTATGAAGTTACTGAATCAATTAAAACTCTAATGAGAAAGAGTATGCTGAAATGTGTTATTCAGTTTTTGTTTAAAATTTTAGTGCTTTAATTTTTTCCCGTGTTCAAGGAGACATAATATTGTACTGAAAAATTTCAGTAGGTCAACTGGAAGTAGTAGGGCCTAGTTATTCGTTTCACTTTTCACTTTTTATGCGATTTTGTCAAAAACGGCTCGTACGATTTTATTTAAAATAGCCTCATTTACTCCATTTTTCATCCTCTACAAGGTAGTGTAGGCGCCATGTCTGCTGAAATCCTTGGGGAGGCTGTGCTCTCGTAGAAAAAAAGTATGTAGATTGCATTTTTAGGCAAAAGTGGCTATAACCAAAGTTGTAGAACATTTGGAAACCTATAACTTTTATTTTAAACATTTCTCTGTATAACGTTAGTTTAGCGGTAATAAGTGATTTTTTTCAGAAAATCTGTAAAAAAATGAAATTTTTAAGAATTCGGCCGTTTTACGGCAAAAGTGTATATAATCAAATTTTTTGGAAATTAAAAGATTTACAACTATTATTTCAAGCATTTTTCTTTACGCGCCTAGTTTAGCGTGATAGTGCTTTTCCATATTGTTAAGCCAAACTAAGGTTGGTTTTAATTTTGCATTATTCAGTCATGGTTAAAATTCGGTTATGTTTTTGAGGTTAGTTTTTTTGTTTATACTACTGTTATATTATATTGTTCATTAATTGCATTGGCAAGATAAACTTGTGTGAGTGTTTCACACTAGATTTTTTAGACAACTTGAACTGACTGAATTCAACTAACTTAACCGTCAAAAAGAGCTAATTGTATATATCCTTTTTTGGCGTTCTGGAGGAGTATAGAAAGAGGAAGTAGTAAAAAATGATACAAGTACAAAGGTTTCCTACAAATTTTGGTACCGGTGATTGAAAGGTAGGTGGTACGAGAAAGAACGAAATAAATGAGTTCTGAAAGATTTTGTAAATAGATCATAGAAGGTTAAACGTATCAGTAAAGAGAATTGAAATAAATAAGTAGTTGATCATTAAATTTGCTTTATTGTTCATTTTTTATTTCAGTGTTGATAACGTACTACAAATTTTTTTAGGTTGAGTATGGCTGGGCAATGAATTTTTGGCTTATTTTTTTACTATGTTTTATCAGTTTTTTAAAAACTAGAAACTATCTTTAAATTCGACCGTGTACTTAAAGAATTTAGTTTTTGGTTTAAAGTCGAATTAATTTCATGTCAAATTAACATACTCCTAAGCTTTCTATTTCTTTAAGTTTGTTTTCCCTGTACATTATATACTTCAAAGCTAGTACGATGACAATCTTAGAATGAACGTGATTAAAGAAAATGGTTATTTAAATAAGGTGTAAACAAGTAGAAGCCGTACGAAGCAAACCTAGATTTAATCCTGAAAGACTGGGTACGTAATATCGATTGAACCTGCATGTGGTATCTCTAATGTAACTTGTAAAATACAACAATCTTCTTGGATCCATTAAGTTCACGAGTTCTATCTTCATCAAGGAAGTGATTTTAATTCTTAAAATTTTTAAAATAAATTATTCGCATTTTCTGACCGTTGGATCATCATGTAACACAATATCAATTTTAATATCCTGACAAGTAGTCAAAAAATACTGTGTATTTTTCTACGAGTTATGTTACAATTTGTTAAGTCCTTGGTAAAATGAGTTAAACCCACGCAATACTATTTTTACGATAATAAGACAGGAAAATTGAGTATTTCGGCCACGTTATGAGAGACAATTAGTATGGGCTGTGTGATTGATAATACAGGCTAACAACAACGGGGAAGAAGATAAATTGAAAGAGGAAAGATGTCTTGGTTAAAGAATCTAAGCGAACGATTCGGATACTGTTCAGTAGAATTCTTGGGATAGACTGGTTTTTGGATTAATTTATTAATCCCTGGAAACTGTGTTTTTCACTCTGCCAAGAGTTGGACAGTTTGTTCTTACAAATTAGCAAAAGACTGTAGAATAATATAGTGGAAAAATAATGAATGGCGATTGTGTGAAAGAGTATGGTTACCTGGCACCAAAACGTAGATTTATAATGTACTTATTTGACTATTCTTCCATTTTATTGTTGTTAATTTTAATTTATCATTTTGTTTTCTTTAGGTTATTTTCCAGTTATGTTCGTGTATTCTTTGACGATCTTCCTTTTGCGGTCCAATTTCTGGATTCATCTAGCATTCTATTTTTTAGATTCTCTTTCTGGTTAATTCTAGTGTCATTGTTTGTTTATTTATTAGGTACTTTCTTTGAAAGTCTAAATTATGCAATATAAAAACACTTGCCTGTTAATCTGTCAGTTTATTTCCGAGCAACGTAAAGCGAATATGATTAGAACGTGTTATTGATACCAGTTTAGTACGTTAAGTTTTTTTGAGTGAGCAGTTTTCCGTAGTACAACATGAGAGTACAACAAATGAGAACAATTATTTGGTTTTGTAAGTAACATTCATTATTTAATTATCATATCTTGTTTTGTCGCTGACCAGGGCCGACGACACGTGGCAAAACCTTATTAGTGAAAATTAGTGAAATTGTTGGCCCTGAAAAGGGCCGTCGTTGGCGTTGGAAGCGGCGAGCCGGCGTGATGGAAGCGGTGCCCGAAGAGTGACGGCTCGGCTACCGGGTTCAGGTTTAGCCTTCCCTCAGCGGCAGTTGGGTCCCCACTGCAGCGTGGCAGTGGTGGCCCCCAGAGCCCCGCAGTGTCGGGTCGGCGTAGGCGGTCTGCCGATAGCGCGGCCGAGGCGGCTCTCTCCGGGCCGGCGATGGCTGACCGGTACGGGAATGTAGCGTCCGCCACCGGTAGCGTAGACCAGTGATGATGCGTTTTGTCTCGTCCTCTTCAGTCGGGAGCTCTTCTTTCTTCTTCTTGTCCGGTTGAGAGTTCAGTGAAGAATGACTCTCGCGGCGAGAGCGCTTTCTTAAATACCTCTCAAGGTGGTGGGGAGAGGCTGTAGGCTCTCCGCGTAACATTGATAGTGGGACCGTCTGCAGGCGCTATGTTGGTAGGGGGAGTCGGCGACAGTTTATAGTTTAGTTTAAGCTTAATGTCGGTGGTAACATTTTGTAATCGGTCCAGTTTAGGTGATTTAATTGTAATGTTAAACACTTATTATAAGTTTGAAGGAAGTGTGTTTAATATGTGTACAACCAGATCCCGAAAGAACTTGAAACAAATATTACAATATCATAAAACTTCTGGTTTTCTCTCTTTACAATCCATCAAAAATCCATAATAATGTAGGTGCTTGTTCATGTAATCCATTTAAGTGTTAAAACACCCGTTTCCCGTTTTCTTCAAAACCGGATGAGAATTTCGGTATACGGGCTTAACAATTTTTAGCTTTGTTTCTGTCGTATAATATTTTTATCAATTTATGAGTATTGAACTCCATATTAATAGAGTGGTCTGTCCCCCCCCCCCCCCAGATATCTGGCGAAACATTATGAGTCGCTCAGATGTTCGGAATATCTTTTATTTTACAAAGGTACAAAAAATTATTTTTCAATAATTTACTTAAAAATTGGAACGTACGATTTATAAATTTTGCATAATTGTCATTTTATGTGAAAAAAGTGGTTTTGAACGCTCCCACGCGCTGTGAATTCTCAATGAGCGAAAAGTAGTGAGTGACGGTGTGGTGAGCGAGTGGAGTACAGAATCAGGATGGTTAAATTGATGCTATTGATCCATCCGTTGCCTCCCGCCATTCATGCTTCCATAGCCTGACCCACTCCCCCCTGCCTACTACATTTACCATCTATCTATTCTATACCAATCCCCCCCTTCACCGTTCTCAGCCAGCGATTGCTGTCCTCATCTTCTGACCCCTAAACCCATCACCGATTCGAAGAATTTTATTCTTTTTTATTTTCGGCGAACTCTTACTATTCTTCACCTTGCTTCAATATATTTCTTGTGGGCAGAAATCTTGTCCTATTGTATTCTGTTCACCATTCATTTCGCTCCTAAATACAGATGTTCTATTTTATAACTTATGGACATCGTACGATTAATCTAATGGAGAGTTCGTCATTCCGAACAATGGCTTTGCGGTTACATCATTTGAGAACAGTTATATAAACCCGAAATTAAATTAACATGTATCTTAAATATGATTTGAAAAGGAGAAACCATTGGCCATATGTCCGTAACAAACGGGTGGAATGTTAAAATTTTTTGCACTCTGTTAGCTCCAGGGCTACAAAAAATAGTTCTGTTTCTTATCACTGGTCAGCCAATTAAATGACTGAATCATTTAAGAACAGAAGAGGTATAGGTGTAAAAGACACTAATCAGAATTATCTTCTCTGAAAGTAATAAATTTCATTATACAGCCAGACCTTTTGGTGAATGAAGTGAAGGTGTTATTTGTATAGTGAAAAATATGTGCTTTTCAGAGGGGCCGGTATCCTGATAAGCATACTTTTCAATTCAGTGAGGAAGACAATGGTAAACCACTATACCTCTAGAGATTCAAACCAGGCTTTCGGCTGATGACTTAAACAACCAGGAGAAACGTGGTATAACTTAGTAGCTAACAATTTTTAATATGTTTATTACATTTTTCTCAGCGGAAACATTTTGGGACCAATGGTTGTCCGGCATTAGATGTGCTTTGTATTTTACGAAACTTTTT
This sequence comes from Catonia carolina, assembly GCA_035578175.1. Lineage (NCBI taxonomy): Eukaryota > Metazoa > Arthropoda > Insecta > Hemiptera > Achilidae > Catonia > Catonia carolina. The sequence continues at coordinate 118,792,156 of JAQMRL010000001.1, forward strand.
AGAAAAGACAACAAAACAGAAAGGATTTTTATATTTTACCGCCACCCTTCGTCATCTGCATCAGCATTGATGCACAAAACATGCGGTTGTAAAATAAATAATAACTAAGTACGGTAAAGGCTCGAAAGCCCGACACAGTTTGGTCGATTTTCGATTACATGAAAAATATTCTGTGAAATTGAGATTTAACTGAAAACATACTCCGTACGTATTCCATTTTCCATTGCATAATCATTATTCAAGTGTTTTCTCACGTGCGCAGTTAAAGTAGCCTACTGTCATCGTACACTATGTGTTCAAGAAACGTATAATAAAAATGAACTTATTTGTTTTCCAACATAAAGTAGTTTAATGAAACTACTTAATTTTCCAATTAAACGCTCTCTCTCTAAATTCGTTTATTGGTCTAATTTACCTTTACAAATTATTATGGTTACTTGTTAGTCTTTTTATAAACTTAGGTACTTAAAATTTAAGCTTGTATATTTATGTAATTATGTTTAAAAATTTTGCAAGACGTGGTTTTACAAGTGCTTGTATGAGTATCTGAAAATAACTAATTTTGTGTTCAGCTTCTTAGTAAACATTCAGGTTTTTAGTGTTTGTTTTAAAAATGAGCGAATGTTGTTGAGTTACAGGGAGGGGGTCTGTGAAGTTGTGTAAAGTAACTACAGATTATTAAAACGAGTGCATGAATTGTGCATAAGTGCATATTTTTTAATAAACTGTTATATAAACTTTTTTCATTTATAAATTGAATTCTTGCTTCATTTTCACTTAACGGACAGAAGAAAAATTAATATTACATAATGATTTCTAAGTAATACCTACTGCTGTTACAAATAGTAGCCTACGGTACAAAACTAAATCTAATAATGTAAAACTTTCATGAGCTGAATTTTTTTAAATGTATTTAAAGTCTTTTTACTTTCTCTTGCCTATATGAATATATAGGAAGGAAAGTATTGTTTTCATGTCGATTTTTCAAAATTGAGTTTTCACCAGATATACACATTTTCAGACCCCCTGAACCCAAAAAACATGTTTTTAGCGATTGGTCTGTGTGTGTGTCTGTGTGTGTGTGTGTGTGTGTCTGTGTGTGTGTGTGTGTGTGAACAGAATATCTCAAGAACGGAACATTGTACGAACTTGAAACTTGAAACTTAAGTTACATACCACTACCGGACGCGACACGAACATTTTCATCAAAATCGGTCAACCAGAAGTAGTAGTTTATTCGTATAATTTTTCAGTTTTTTGCGATTTTCTCAAAAAATGGTCCTACGATTTTTTTTAAAATCGCCTATTTTACTCAATTTTTTATTCTCTACAAGATAGGGTAGGCGCCATGTTTGCTGAAATTCTCGAAGAGGCTGTTTTCACGTAAAAACGTTGTTTTTTTAAGATTACGGCTTTAATATAAATTTTAGCGCAAAACCTTATATAATAAAAGTTGTAGAGAATTTAAAAACCTACAACTTCTGTTTCAAACATTTTTTTGTATGACGCTTAGTTTAGCGGTAATTTGCGATTTTCTGTTTTTTTTCTCACGAAAACGTGAGAAAAATCGATTTTTTTAACATTTCGGTCTTAGTATGCATTTTACGACAAAAGTGTATATAATTAAATTTATAGAAAATTAAAAGATCTACAACTTTTGTTTAGAGCATTTTTCTCTACAGAGCCTAGTTTAGCGTGAAAGCGTGATTTTCCGTATTTTTAAGCCAAACTGAGTTCGATTGTCATTTTGCGTCATTCACTCATGATTAAAATAAGGTTATGTTTTTGAGGTTAGTTTTTGTTCATTTCTAATGTTTTAATACTAATGTTAGGTTTATTGTTAATTATTTGCATTGGCAAGAGAAAGTTGTGTGAGTGTTTCACACCAGATTTTTAACTGCTTTGGGTACTGTCGACTAACTATGGGTTACGATACTCAATCGGTGGATTTTATGTGTAGTAATTGTGAAAAGTAATTGTACAGGTCCGAACAGCGGTGGTGTCTGTACAGGGGACATTTTAATTGATCTGGAACAAATATTTGCATGTTGCTATAAATAAATGAAATCTTTATTCGCCTTGTAAAATAGAATACATTTATAATAAAAGTAAAGAATTCGGTAAGGAATGGGAAGTTATGATTATCTATAGCGAGCAAATGGCTTAGTGCCAGTTGTTTTTTTAAAGAAGTGAGTAAATACGGGTTTCGATTTCCCTAAGAATATTTTTTTCAGTACTTTTTACTAACTTCTATCTAAGAGCAATACCATAATGTAGTATGTAAATGTATTACATTATGGCGTAGCTTGTTGTTGTGATAGCTTTATATAAAAATGCTGAGGTTGTTGATAAATTGCTTTTACAGTTCTTTGTTTTTTTATGCACTTTTAAAACAATGTTTTAAACGGAATTGTTCTTCACAGAATACGGTAATTTTTTTCATTTTAAGTACGTCGTACGCTGCAGTCTCTATAATCTGGTACATACGGGAGAGCAAGGTTTCGAATAACCAAAAATATCGGAATAAACATACAGATAAAGAAACAGTGAAATTTTTCACTCTTTCAACTACTTCCTAACATGAATATGTTCCACGTATTTTTTGATTCAAGCAGTTACGTATTTAAGTTTATTTGCATTTATAAGAATGTCTTTTTCGGAAAACTATTTTAACGTCGTTGTATTAAAAGTAGACTTTTAAGTAGGTTGTACAATGTTTAAAGAAACTGTTTACGGTAATATTTAGTTCTATCGATAAAAGGAATTGGTGTACTATTTATGCATTTTACAGCGCCTCATTACATTTCCGTGAAGTATTTTCAGTATTTCACGATCCTCAAATAAATGTCGTTTACCTAAGTTATCGTTTCTGTTGAAACAGATCGTCAGTTAAGGGGGTTATACTCTACTAATGATAGAACTCAAATTTTATTCTCTTTCTTCGTACTAGCCGTAGATATACAATAAGACCTTTCCATATTATACTCGTGCTCGTGTATACTCATCTATATTACTTCAGTTGTTCGTCAGTCTTCGCTGCATAAAGGTATTTACGCGTTTTACGGCCTACAATCGTATTTTATTATAGGTAGCTGAATTGTTTTAGTAAAGTAGAGAGCCATATTTTTAAATTAGAAAAAAACTATAATTTAAAAATAAATGAAGGTTTAGTGAGTAGTGCGAAATTTCTAGTAATATGTCGATAGATCAAAAATAAGAAAATAGTTTTAAAATAACGTTTATTGTGGACTAGCATGTCCCGCGCGGCTTCGCACGCGAAACATAATATGTAATCAATTTTTTTAAATAAATAACATAAATTGTGTTGCAGCTAGATATGCTGTATATACTCCGACTTACACACACACACAAACGTTTTGATAAATTCCCCCCGCGTACGTCTCTCAATAGTCTTTATACGTATGTCTTTTCTTTAACAATAGCCCACACACAAAACAACTTTTTGATAATTTCCCCCGCGTACGTCTCTCATAATCCTCCCCTTTATCTACTTCAACAGCAATGCGTACTCACATGTACACACACACATACATATTTATGAAAATCTTCATAAGGGCCCTTGAGGTTATCATTTTTGAAAATTTAAAAAGCTATTGTTGCTGTGAATATAAATACGATTATGCTGTCAAAATTTCATGAAAATCCGTGTAGTAGTTTTGGAAATTAGCCTACACAAAAAACCACGCTTTGTCTTATATTAGTATAGATGACCACAGTTTTAAAATGTGATTGAAAGTACAACGGAAGTGATCTCTTGGATGACTTTGTAGTTAACAATGTTCATTTCTTGACGTTTTACTGTATGTACCTTTCATATTTTAAAGCTTACGCATTTGGTAGGATCGAAAATAACAAAGGTCTGGCCTCAGATTTTGAAAATATATGGATGTAACAAAGCGTTTGTATCGTGAAATCGTTTATTGTATTCATACTTAATAACGGCTCGTGTGCAGAAAGTCAACTGACATCTCATCGTCAACTTTACTCGAGCTCAACGCTCATGCTACTTTTGTCCGTCTTGTCTCGTGACCTGTCATATCATTCCCATTACTCGCGAGTCACACAAGCACGAGTACGAGTAATGTAAAACATGCCTTTTGAGTTGGTTTATGTACGACATATTAGTTCTAATTATTCCTTACATTTATTGGAGGAAAAATACCACATGAAAAAATTCTTAGATATTAGTTATCTACATTATCAGTTATTTCGAAATAGTAAGTTACCGAAAACACGGTCTAAATTTATATTTTAACTTTCTCTTGCGTATATGAATATATAGGAAGGAAAGTATTGTTTTCTTGTCGATTTTTCGAAATCGAGTTTTCACCAAATCTACACGTTTACAGACCCCCTGAACCCAAAAACATGTTTTTACCGACTGGTCTGTGTGTGTGTGCGCGCGCGCGCGCGTGTGTGTTTGTGAACAGAATATCTCAAGAACAAACATCATACGAAGTTGAAACTTGAGTTAGGTACCACTAGACGACCCGACACGAACATTTTCATCAAAATCGATCAACCGGAAGTAGTAGTTTATTCGTGTCATTTTTAACTCTTTTGTGATTTTCTCAAAAACGGCTCCTACAATTTTTTTGAAAAATTGCCTCATTCACTAAATTTTCTATATAATAAAAAATTTTAACAAGAAGATTTTAACAAGGCAGGCGCCATGTCTGCTGAAATCACTCATGATTAAAATAAAGTTATGTTTTTTGAGATTAGTTTTTTGTTTATTTCTAATGTTTTATTGCTAATGTTAAGTTATATTGTTAATTATTTGCATTGGCAAGAGAAAGTTGTGTGTGTTTCGCACCAAATTTTTTTATTAATAAATTGTAGTTTTCTTGGTATTTTTTTCTATACTTAATTAGGTATTATTATTATTAGTACATAATTAAAGAAATGTATTCAAATGGGCTATCACTTTGTGTAAATATGGTTGTTTCGTTGTACATGTAGGTTAATGGAACCTTGTTACATTATTAATGACTAGATCTTATAGCGTGTACCTTTCAGGTAGGCTGTGTCACAAATAATGCTATTGATTTCAACAGGGCCGTAAATTCAACCTCTACCCCACATCAGCTGAAAAGACATCCCTGAATATTGGCTCCGCAGGAAACAATATCAGTTTGCATAAGGGAGGACAGTAGGGGTTCTAGAGTAACATGGAAGTTCAAATTCAAGGATTTATCCGTAAAAGCATCATTTACACGCTATACTCCGACAGGTCTTTCGATCAAGGTCACTGTTGTGTGAGTTATAGATTACTGATCGTTATTTGTAACACATAGCGTATATTCTATATCTGCCTTGTAATTATGCTTATTATTTTTAGGTCATGAATTTATCATTTTTTTAAATTGTTATTATTGTTCTTTCTCGCTTATTATATTAAGTAGAGTGGGGAATTATTTCGATTCGGCAATTGTTTTCGATATCAGTCTATCTTCTGGGTTCATGACTCTAAAGACTATTTAGAAAGCTGTGTGTGTGTGTGTGTGTGTGTGTGTTTGTGTGTGTGTGTGTGTGTGTGTGTGTTTTTGTATTTGTTTGTTTTCTTTTTTATTTGTATTTGAGTAATAACTAATGGACTGATTAAGCTGGAATTTGAAAGCTAATGTTTTCTCAAAAACCTCGAAGGTTTTTGGAATTAGTAGTGTATTTTTAAAATTTAGGGAAAATACGAAAATAAAAAATCAATGTTCTCAACAATGTCTGTAGGAATTTGGGTTAAATTCTTCTCATTTATTACATTAGCTGGGTTTATTAAGATATTAGGAGTTGTATCTCTAGGAAAGTTCGCGCGAGGCTCTGATCTAAATCTAGATCACCGTGATCTCATTCAAGAATTTTTTTTCAAAATTAAGAGTTTTTTGGGCGTAATCAAAAGTTAAAAGATATTTAAAAATTCTACGACTTTTGTAAGTAACCTTTGTTTATTTGACGTTTTATTTATCTACAGTTTTTAATTTTTAGGGAAAACTGCAACAGAATCTCGTTTTTTCTAAAACGACTATTTTAAAATGAAATGTAGACCTACAGCAAAATTCTTTCAAAAAATTTAATAATTATTAAAATTAAAAATTTGTGTACGCAGTGTTTCTATCTAATGTTTAGTTTATGCGCCAGGAGTTTAGTATAAAATACCGCATTAAAATTGGTTCAATTTGTATTGAGTCATACGAAATCGTTTACGGCTCACCTTTGTTAGGTACTGTTTTGGATACATTATTAAGGTAGGTTTGAAAATAAGTAGATGTTTTTCCGCTTGAAGATTAAACGAGGAAGTTTGTGCGGTTAGATGTACCATTTATGATCTGTACCGTGATTGAGTTTAATTGTACATAATATTGTAATGACAGATATTGTGTATTTCAATTGTACTAGTGTCTTCTGCGTACGTATCTATATAACGGTTATTGTCAAAATGAAGTTCCGATCATATTTATTACAGAATTTGTAAACTGTACTTGAAACGTTGGTGATGTATAACAAACCACCTGTTGTTGGACTGATGGTTATGAATCCGACTTATCAGTTTAATTGTAACCGAACCGCAGTACCTCAAGTACCTGTTTTGTTTCCACGTTTCAAAATCTGTTCGAAGTTTAAAATATTTTCATTGAATTGAAATTATTCAATCCTTTCAGTTTCAACGGTCAGTTATTCTCCATAACAAAATAACATTCACGATAAACAATATAAAATTTGAATTGTTAATTATAACTGTATTTTATACGAATTCGTACTAAAAGTACCTATATATTATTTGCTGGCCTGGTAGGAGAGGGATCGGTACAGTGCGTTGATTTATTAAAACGGCTCTAACCTCAACGTTTTCGAGTTTTCTAGTTTAATTGTAACCGACCCCAAAAGTTAAATAACGTAAAATACTGAACCCTAATTATACTGGATTGTTCTGGTTCAGTTAATTGTAACCGAACTTTGCAAATTATACTAGTGAAAAATCCGGTAGAACTATGTAATTAGTTATGTTAGTCGACGCTATTAGATATTGAGCGTAAACCTTTTTTGTACTGGATTTTTTTTGTATTTTGTCTGGTCATTTTTTGGACAGGATGATTCCTTTAAACCTAACCGGTTTTGTGGAGTCAGTTTCAGTAAAAAAAAACATGTGCTGAAGCGAAAATGTTCTATAATTGAAGTTTTCTATTTTTTGATTGGTGACTACACGAGCCCTTATTTTTTTGCTTAGGTATTAATATTAGGTGATGGAAAGACGAAAAATGCTTGACTGGGAATCGAACCCGAGACCCCTGCCGTATAAGCCAATTCCGCTGATCACTACACCAGCGGGCTGGCCATTTGCTTTGTTTCATGTAGGACTATAATTCGGATCGATAGATTTTTTTTAACCTGCGCCTGGACGTTTTCTCCTGTGCCCTGTTTATATTTTTTTTTACAAAAATCTGTGAAAAGTAACAAATAAGCTACATAATTAAATGGGCTCAAAGTAACTGTTAAATTTATAGTATTGGGAATAAATTGACAATGTTGTAGATTAGAACATCCTCAGTTTTATGTTCTGTAGTTGACGAATCCATGTTAGATGAGTGATGGATAAACAATTATATTTAATTATTTTTATCGGTTCCAGAAGGTAAATGTATTGTTGGAGGCATTAAAAAATGTATGAATGAGTAAAATATTTTCATATTGTTTGGACTGACCTAATATCCTCATTATAAGAAATAAATGTTAAAATTACTGGTAGTAAATATACTGGAGAACTTCTGCGGGTTTGGCTTTCAACCACCTTTAAACTTTGCAAATTATACAAGCGAGAAATCAGAGTAAAACTATGTAATTAGCTCTGCTAGTCGACGCTGTTAGATATTGGGAAACTTCAGCAGTTTTCCTGTTCAAATAGTTTAATACTTAAAACGTTAGTTCTTTTTAGGGCTTCAAAAATAGAAAAAAAACCTGGTGTGAAACACTCACACGACATTCTCTTGCCAATGCATATAAGCCCTAATGAAAAATATAACCTAATATTAGAAATAAACAAAAAAACTAACCTCAAAAAACATAACCTTATTGTAATCATTATTGAATGATGTAAAATGAAAACCAACCTTAGGCGTAATAATACGGAAAATCACTTTTTGACGCTAAACTAGGCACTGTAGAGGAAAATGCTTGAATTAAAAATTGTACATATTTTAATTTTCGTATAAATTTGATTATATACACTTTTGTCGTAAAATGCATATTAAGGCTGAAGTATTGAAAAGTCAATTTTTTGTCAGATTTTCATGAAAAATAAACAGAAAATTAATAATTACCGCTAAACTAAGCGTAATACAAAAAAATGTTTGCTTAAATCATTTATTTAATGATAAGGCTTTGAAACCCAAGAACATTGTGCGAGTTTATTCGCACGGGCCACTATGCTAGTCCAAGTATATTTTAGACAAGGACATAAGGTGAACTGTATGTATAGGTCATGACTTTTAACTAACTGGACTCTTTTTTGGGATAAATTTGCTAAAAATTGTATTATCCTTGTGTCTGAAACTGAAATCTTTTACTGATTGTTTTTACGGTCGACAATTCTAGTAAAGTCATATATTGTTTGTAATTTTGTTTTACACACATTACACACATTACTGTGTGTTTTGTTTTACTGTACACATTTTGTTGTCAGACTAAATTGTGATGGGTCGTTTTGTATTTATATTGTCCGATTTCATTTAAATAATATTTTTTCATGAAAACCACCAAAATTTAATAGTAGTTTTTTCACCGGAATAAAATATATAGTGTATATACACCTAGATACCAGGTGTCCCAATGTATCAAAATTGATATTTTTTTAAGGTATAAACATTTTCTAATGATTCCTGATTATAAGTAACAAGTCTTCGTTTATTCGCGGGAAGAAAACATTATTAACAAACTAATGAAAATCAATACTATTTCCCTATGGTTTAAATTCAGTGGGACACCTGGTATATATCTTATACTATATGTTACTGTATAACTTAAAAACTATTTATTTTATTTTATAAAAATAAATTTGAAGCAAAATAAACCAATTCAGCAGAAGGTTAAAATAATACAAATTAAATAAGTTTTTAAAATTATTATTGTACTCAGCTGCATTGTTACAGCTTCTGTCTTTATGTTCTACTAATGCAACTAATACGGTAATCTATTAGTGTGTTAGTAATTACAAACGGTTATGTCAGTTACGTAAATTCTAAATTAACTATTAATAAGTTTATTAGAATAGTGTGATTTATATATAAACAGAATGTATATTTTCTTTTGTATTTCTGTTTTTAAATTGATAATTTTCTCAGCTCTTGCGTTGTCAGGTAATAAGGAAGCACTCATGCGTGCGTGTTCAATACTTACATTTACAATCTGCTGTATACACGTGTAATGTATATATATATGTGTTGAAGCCATCATTGTTATTCTGGTGGAGATGGTGTGCAGGAGTAGAGCTAAGTAAAGTATAGGAAGGGTGAGCAAGATGAATGGATTATTTGAGAGGATCTAACAGTATGCAGGTTCAGCAGAAAATCACCTCCTATCATTATCTGCAATCGTCGATGTATCACACTTTTTTCCTATTGCTAAGAACACATAAGTCTCTCTCAAGTTGATATATCGTCGTGCATCGTTAGATAAAAAAATAAATATACGTAAAATAAGAAAAAAACTGTTTGGATCGGTGAAAAGTAATGGTCGAATTGATTTGAGGATACTAACTTTTTGAAATAAAATCCGAGAGTCTTTCTTTTTGTTCGATTAAATCGTATTAACAAAAAGCCACTGGAGAAACAAACTTTTTGCATTATCCAACTAAGCATGTTCTATTTATTAATATCTTCTGGAACGAAGATTTTAAGGTATATACCATCAATGTATTATCTTGAAATTTGGTCATTTTAATAATTGAAAAGATATACAAATAATAATATAATAATAAATATATAATATAAATAAGTAATAATATAATAATTGAAAAGATATAATATTGAAAAGATATTATAGACGTGTAATTTACGGCTTTTGTTTTCCATTGAAAAATCTACGTTGCTGATTGTATAGCCATCTTTTTACGTTATGGCTGTAAACTTCTTGTCGGTAAAATGTATTAAATTACTTCATTTTGGTACACAGATTTAACCAGTTACACACAAATTAAAATTCTGAACTTTAAGTAGATTTGTTTGAAAATACAGCCTCATCATCAATTTAATGTTCTTCATAACCAACCTGGTTTTTTTATCCCTAATGTGTTTACGTTGCAATCTGTTAAAATTTAAGAATAATAAGAAACCCCATGACCCAATGATATGAGGATGATGTGTATGACATGTAAATGAGGTGCAGTGTTTTTTACTCAGGCCGACTATTCCTAATGGAGTATTGTTAATTGAACCCCAACCATCAAAGTACATCGGTAACCACGGTATAGTATTAAAATCCTTATAAAAGTAACTAATTTGAACCTCGTAACCTTTGTCTCCAAAAATCAGCTGTCCAACTTTGACGACGACTCTACCGTTAAACTGACCTCTAGGCTTAACCTGGCTATTACAGTAGTTACTAATTATTAAGCAATAACTGTGAGTTTGAACCGCTTTGCAGTCTAATTTAGCGTCTTAGTAATGCGTCGGAGTTTAGTTTTGTACATAGAACATTAAAGATTTCATTGATTTATTAATACTGTATCATGATTTGCCTCTAATTGAATTTAAGTGGAGATTAAAGAGTTTGTCATCAGTAGGCTTTAATTCAGTTATCATCGCGTATTTGAGTTTATAAAACATTTTTTGTAAACTTTTTGTTACATACTTTAGCCGAGATTAGAAAAGTTGTCCGTTGAGATATTTGATTGATCATCAGGATTCTTTGACAGTTTTTATTGGTTTTGTAACCATGATTGAACGCATATTCTCTTTGTCCTGTGTACTTAAAAAGAGGAGATAACAAATTGCTTTTTAGCAATTTATCATGTATTTAAGGTTTTTTAAAAGAAAGTACGGGGGATCGTTCGTGAAAATTACGTTACGGAAGTGCAGTCTGAAGCTGTGCGAAATTTATTTATGTCATTACACCCTGTAACACGTACAGGAATAGTAACCATGACGACAGCGGACTGATAGAAAGAGATATTTAGTAATAAAATTTGCTAATGGTTTCTACATCTACCTAAGGTTTGAAAACATTTTAGGGTTTATATTGTACGTTTTTTATAGTCCACAAGATCATGCAAAATAATCCTGTACTAAAGGAAGAACTTATAGGAAGAAATAATGGTCTAGTGCGGTTTCATTTTACAAATTAAAAAATATGTCGAAGTAAAGTTAAATATATACGTGTAAAAACTCGTATAAAAGTATTCTGCAGATCTAATATTCCGCGTCAGTGAAATTGGCTGATATTGTTCGCCGATTGTTGTCTAAGGGCAGAGAAACCTCGCCGGGGTAGTGATAATTTGAAGTATGTAAGTATGTTGTATCGAACGTTTCTTATAGTTTGGATTTGTAACTTGGCACGTTAGGTAAATTTCTCATTATGCACCCAAGAATTCTAGCAGGTTTCTTACTTTGTGTTTTTTTTTTATCTTTTGAGACCGCAGTGGATCACTTGAGTCAATTTCTGAGCACTCTTTTCTGGTTCTTTTCTTTGATTTTTCTCCAGTATTCTTTCATTCTGGCAGATCTTCTTTGCCTTTCTGCTTCTGAAAAGATTGCTTTCCTGCTTCCTCTTTTATCTACTTTTCCTTGGAATCTAATATTTTTATCTTTTAATCGTTTCAGCTGTTCGGTTTTATTTTCTAGATCTTTGAAGGTGATGCCTAATTCTTCCACATCTTTCTTGATTTCTCTTAACCATATTATTTCTATCTTTTTCTGGTAGAGTTTTCTGATTAATTGGTTTGTGATTCTATCTTTGGATGTTCTGATTATATGTCCAAAGAAGGATATTCTCTTTTACCTCATCGTTTCTATTACCGATGAGGTCTCCTGGTAGACCTGTTCATTTGGTAGTAATTTCCATTCTCCCTCCACTTAGTGTCTCTTTCCGATGCAGGTTCTAAGGATCCTCCTTTCAAGTTTGGATTTTTTCTATTCTGTTTTTCTGGTTTAATTTGAATAGAGTTTTGCACCCATATGTTATGTCTAGTTGTACGACCGTTTTGTAGTGTTTTATATTGGTTTTGATTGGTAGGCATTTTTTATTATTGGTGTTTTTGGTGATTAGTTGTGATGTTGTTAGTTTCTTGGTTCTTTCCTCCCATGCTTCCTTTTCGTTGTTGTTGTTGTAAGTAATGATTTCTCCCAAGTATTTAAAGGATTCTACGAGTTCTATGTATTGATCGTTAATTTGGACCTTGTTTATACATAGCGGGTCTGTCGCCATTATTTTGGTTTTTTCAAATGAAATTTTGAGGCCGATTTTTCCTGCTATTTGTCCTAGCGTTGTAAGTTGATTCCTGCCTCTGCGATGTTGTTGCTAGTAATGCTAGATCGTCGGCGAACCCTAGGCAGTTGAGTTTGATGTTACCTTTCTTTGTACTTATTTTGATGTTTTTTGGATTTAGTTTGTACCATTCTCTCATGATGTATTCGATAGCGCAGTTAAAAAGTAGGGGGGGGGGTCCTTGTCTTAGTTCAGTTTTTATATCGTTTTCTGAGAGTTCTCTTCTGAATTTTACATTATAGCTGGTGTTAGTTAATGTTAGTTCAATCATTTTAACTAGTTTCGGATGAAAACTGAAGCTTCTTAAGACTTTTAGCATTGATGGTCGGTGGATACAGTTGTAGGCTTTTTTTAAAATCGACGAAGGATGTGATCATCTGTTTGTTCCTGTATTGTGACATAACTAATTTTAGAGTTATTATTTAGTCTGGGCAACTCCTCCAGGTTCTGAATCCCACTTGATAGTCACCGAGTTCTTGGTCTAGTTGCTTTTTAGTTCTTACTTTGTGTTTATTAAACTATTAAATATATATATTTTTCTAATGAGAAATCGTTGTCGGTTGTTGGTCGAGATATTTTTAATGTTTGTCTTGTTATTGATAAAAGGTTTTTTTATAATGTTTTCATGAAAGTATAATGTTGTCAAAGTATCGTGTACTTTACTAATGAATTTCTTTTTATACTGTATCAGCATCAGCATCTTCTTAACAATGTTTGTTATTTAGTTTTATTGTAGGCCTCCTATTTTTTCATCCCATGATTATTGATTTGGATTTTAATTGTGTGCATCTATGACAATATGTTCCTTTCTGTTTTAGGAGATGGCGACACTGTGGGCTGCCATATGCCTGTGCTGACATCGTACTGCCCGTGCCGCGCTGAAAATGGAACTGAATCGACGGTAATTTTTTTATGTCGTTGTTATAATTAAATTCTGTAACTAATTGTATTTTTTCTTTCTTTTCTCATAAAAGTTTAAAAATCCTTCAGTGAAATATACAGATTTCTAGGTTACGTCGCATAGTTTTAATTACAAGCTTAAATAGATAGCTTCCGATTTATAGTAATAAACGACATGATTTTTTGATGAACGGTCAATACCAACAATTATTTATTTATGTATAGTATTGTATACTAGTTTTAGCTTTTTTTATTAGGGAATGAGCCATTGACAAACTTTAGTCTCATTTGTATTTACAACTTAAAGACTGGTCGTTTTCAATAAAAAATTCTGATGCTTTATTTCGGTTATAGTTCATAGATTTCGTTACCAATTTCCTGTAGATAATATTATTCCTTATTATTTTTGGCGACCCAGTATGGGAACTGATATCGTACAATATAATACAATACGAAGAGAATATACATAGGCCTACAACAAAGACATTGTATAATTATTAACAGATTTTTGCTGTGATGAACTTATTTGGGCTTGTATCATCTAATATATCCCAAACTGTTTACAAAATTTTGTTCAGTCAATAAATGCTAAATATTCCATGACTGCTACAAAAATGAAATTCCAACGGTGTGGTAATTGTTGATCATGAAGAGGCTAATCGCTTAAGAAGGTTTACATCCGGTTAAACAGGGGTCTCATGAAAAATAAAGCCGGATCTTTAAAAAATTGGTTGTAAGTAGAGGTGATAGCCATATCTAGATCTTCTTAAAAGATTTAAAATTTGTTTTTCAAAAATTTAATTAGCCACCCAGATTTACGGTACTTCAATTTCTTTTTTTTTGCAAAACAGGTCGGTATAAGGATGTTATAGCCCTAAGAATAAAAAAATCTAATATTCGACTGGTTGAAACTCCAAAAATAAGCATGCGTTAACATCGCTTAGCAATTTAAATAAACAACATATAAAAGGGGTTTCATTTATTAAACTATTATTATTTACTTCTCAAAATCTCGTTACAGTTTTAAAGAATTTTCGTTTTCGAATTTTCAGTAGAATCCCAAAAGTATCTTCTTTACATCCATGTGAAATTTATTCTAGATTTGTTGGTAGAACTCTGTATTTAAGCGTAAACCGAATCTCCATTTCAAATACGGTGTAAAACATTTTACGTTTTAAATATATGATTATACTTATAAGTAATATAATGTATTTGATGCAAAATAATATACGGTCGTGGACAAAATTAACGCATCTGTTTAAAAGATATTAAATGGTTTTACAGTTTTATTTTAATGAAGTAGGTATTAACAGTATGATCTGGCCAGCCAACACCCCGACGTAAATCCTATTTAGCACGTTTTGGTTATGCTTAAAAACAAATTCGCGAACGTAATGCAGTGAATCTTCGACAGCTGTGTCATATGGCTAAAGATGAATGTAAGAAAAATCGACCAGGAAGAAATCCAAAACTTGATTCAAGGAATGCCGACACGGATGCTAGCTGTAATTAAGGCAAGAAGGGCATATACTTGCTACTGAATTACTAGTTCATTATAAACCACGTAATAATCATTTACTTTAATTGTTTCCATTATGTATGAACTAAATATGAAAAATTTTCATTCAACCCTCTTAAGTAACCCTTCCGTTTTTGTTAAATAAAACTTCGTGTTTTAAAGCTAATTTATCTTATTTTTTCATTAAATTACCATAAATCAAATTTACAACTCTACTTATTTTGTGAAAAAAATATTAAATATTTCTTAAAATTATGGTACGAAGAATAACAGTAAAAGAAATGAACCTGGCACATTGAAGAAAATGATTTTTTTTTGCACGTAGCCCAAAATCTTACGTGGTGCGTTAATTTTGTCCAGGACTTTAAAATAAATTGGTTAGGCACAATAAATGAAATGAAAGTTACTTAAGTCTCGTTACTTAATTTAAATTTAGATTACTCCTCTTTTGTTACTTTTGATCAATTATGTTACTTAATGTAATGGTGTATTCGGAACAAAGTAAACTGCATTGGCTGTACTATTTTATTTTATTTCCAGTATTTAATTAAATATCGTTATATTTTCTGTTAGAGAGTGAAATCAAAAGAAAATTTCTCCAGGGATGCTGTATTTTACCGTAATAATCTTACACCGTTGTGTTGTTGATACGAGATATTAAACCGCCATCACGGTCGTTGTACCGTATGTGATTTATTTGCGTATGATGCTTTTAATGAATCATTCTGAATATTAATTGTAACTCCCCTCGTTTATTTAATATACGTCGTCAAATGATTTTAGTTTTAGTTCGTACGCCAACAATTTTTTTTTATCATATTACGTAAGATACCTACCATGTTTTCACCACGTGTCTCGTATACATTTATTTTATGTAAATCAACAAAATGTGTGGAACACGACAGTTTTTCCACAGATTATGTTAATATGTGTAGGTATCTGTAGTAGTACGGTTTCTTTGTATATTTCCATTTGCACATTTGTCAGTAAAAGTTTTTTTTACTTTATATCGGATGTATTAAATTAAAGTGAAAATATCAACTGGTGTTAGAATATTAATGCTTAAAATGTCAGACTATTAAAATTATAGTATGCGTGGTAATCTTTTGCAAAATAAAATACAGTTGAGATTGAAAATGGTTTTGTAAAATGAAGATGTTCTGAATATCAGAAGTAAATGTGGCGCTTGCTTGACCAATAACTACCGGCGCTTTCTGGTTTAATCATTTGCAGTTTTGTCTGTGAAAACTTTTTTTCATTTAGTTTTTTTTGTGTTTTCTGTTCGTTGTTGCTGAGAAAATAAGAAAATATTGTTATTACGGTAGTATCATTTCATTTTTTTTTGGAGACTACATTTAAGAATATAGTTTACTCCTTGCTTTTTAGGACGGTATGAGTAAATATCTAACACAATGAATTTCAGTAGGCTCCTGTATATTATTCAGTAATTCTTGTTGTCTTAATGAAGTCACCAATAATATTGGTACTGTGCATTTCGAGCAACAAAGTTATTTGAGATATATAATATGTTTAATACACGTGCTTCGTATCCTTTCACGGATATTTTAGTTTCTTTTGATAAAACGAAACTCCAGTACAGATATGTAAGTGACTCTGGGTACCGTGATATTGTGAAGGATTTTCGGTTGAAAAATCATCTTTTCACTGATATTTTAGTTTTTTTTTTGATAAAACGAAACTCTAGTACAGATATGTACTGGGTACCGTGATATTGTGAAGGATTTTCGGTTGTATCGTCAGGCGCTCTAACCGACTGAGCCTCCAAAATAATATTTTATTAATTGTTATAACATATTCTAATACTAACTTATTAAATAAAGCATGATGTTTAAGAATTGTGATAGTATCAGTTGATAGATATTTTGTGTAAAATTACAAATTTTTGACCTGTATAACCGAAAATATGCAGGAATAACCACTAGTGGATCTATATATGAATGGAGTAAGTATAAATGTATGAACTTGCAACATCTACAGACAGTAAGTACTGCAACGTTTTAAATTTCACTGGCACAACTTCCTACAGTTGCGAAATTACCCAGTTCTGACAATTCCACCGAAAAAGTAATGTATATTTTACGATATCCTTCGATAACCTTAGAGTGACAGACGAGTGTAACATGTTTGACAAGTGAATAAGTGTAGTTGTGTTTAAGAAAACATGCAACAATTATAACTCTGTGGATTTTCTATCATGGACAAAATTGTCTGCCATTTATCTGTCGAAGTAAAGAATGCGAGCGCAGATGGGTGAATGAACAGGAAGGATATGCGCACATGCGCAAGTCTGATAACGCTGCGCATCCTAGTCGCTGGTTATTACTGTATATTTTCACCTATACTGCTATTCACTGCAAGAATTTCATGTACATTCTCTCAAGAACTGTAAATTTATGAACGTATGCATTTCTAGGAGTATTCAATTGATTTCCAAAAATGTCTTCTTCATTTGTGGTAAATTCTGCGAAAATATGAATTTGTGCCTATGCTTAATGAATTTACAACAGAAATAATACATTTATAGCGTTTGAAGTTGTAAAAGAATTTTTTATCAAACTGAGATAAATTTCATGGTAGATTTTATTTATTTGTTCGTGTTGTCTCAATTCATATCCTTTTTAAATTTGTCTTTGTAAGATGCACATTGTAATCGGTGGTTTGGCAGGCTGATGGTGACTTTGGTAATAACTTTATTCTACCCCGAATGAGGGTAGTTTTTTCACAAGTACTGTCATTGAATTGATAGGCCCTAATCCTGCAGCGCGATCGTCCCGCATTGGTTGGTTCTTCTCTCTGAGAACATCCCATCTGAACTAATATTGGCTTTGGTCCCATTTACGTTCACTTTGTAGTTACTGCTTTAAAACGTTCGCTCCATTTATCCTAAAACGTTCCCAAGATCTGTGTTTTAATGGCTCTTTTTATTATTTAATTCCGGGTGAAAAATTACTTAATGATTGTGACTGATTTTCGTTTTTATTTGTGCCTTTTAATTTTAACATTTAAAAAATTATACTCTTTTTAAACGCAAGTACTCTGATGAAAATATAGTAATATTTTATTGTACAATTACCTACCTAATCCTCAGTATTGATTCGTCGTAACATTGTTACCTTTCCATTAATTTGTAATGGCTTCTTTAGTAGACCCACAACTCCGTACTTGTTTAAAATTCAGAATTGCATTAATTGTGCATGAAGAGCCTGTGATCTTCAAGTTACTTACCTTTACTTTAAGTGCGTCTACTGGGACGTAATTAATGACTTAGTACTTTGTACTTCTGAAAGTAACAGCGTATTCAGACCTAATAGTTAAATTTCTTTTTAAATTACCAGAAATTGCGCATGCGCTGCGCGCGTAATTTTTGCTAACCCAAGAAAGGCGTATTACACAGTTTTGTTTTACTAGTTTCACTCTTTTACTTTTTGTCAAATTAAAACTATTATTTTCGCTTTTCAGGATGAAAAGCCTACGTTTTTTTACGCGCGTTTATCAAATTATTGCTAATGCAGATGATGAAGGGTGATAGATAAAAATGAGTGATGAAAACATGCCAGACCTGTCAGGGGTTCGAACCTGAGGGTCCTCGCGTAGAAGCCAGTTGCGCTAATCACTATTCCATGGGTCAGCCAATTAGGCGTACTGCCCTTAGGGAAGGTACATAGATAATATTTATTCCTTTAGAGTAGTAACATGGTTACACCCTTTCTTCCCTGCTAGAAGGTGCAATGTTTTTAGTTTTCTGTACCACCGCTAATCAGCAAATGTGCTGAATTTCACCTCTTTACATCTCTAGGCTATCGGGTCGTAAAAGAATTAGTAATGAGTAGCCAATACTGTATTACTAATGAAATGGTCATTCAGTCAGTCAATGAGTGAGGGTTTTAGGATTTATCTGTATAAGTACATACCTTTAAAGCAGTTTGAATTTCATTCAATTATTTTGGAAACATGTACAGATTAATTTGGTTGGTGCAATCCTGGAAATAATATTCAGGCTTTGTCTCCGTAATGAACAAGTTTTAATTTTTTAAAATCTTCAGTAAAAGTTTTGGAGCTGTAAGTGCAGAATTAGCTGAGGGTTTGAACATTTTTAAATTTCTAAACCGTGTCTGAGAGTCAGACTTCGAACTTTGTGGTTGAACACTATAAGTTTGCAACCGATTCGTTATTTCTGTTTTTATCAGTTTATAAAGTTTTCATTGTAATTAATTTATACCACGTCAGAACGGAGAAGTTGTATAATTTGAGGTTAAAATATTGTTTGTTATATACCCTTGTTGTATTGTTTTGAAACTGGACTGATATCGATACTGTGTTTCGCATTACTTAAGTATTATTTACGGGCTAGTTCTTTGACAATTTTCACGGTACCACCATGCTCCTCTGTAGTGGTTTTTATAATGTAACATCAGATTGATAGCTATTAAGCCAATAACTAATTTCGTTTTAAAAAATATTTTATTTTAATTGTTACATTTTGTTATTTGAGTACTGAATTTTATTTTAGTAGTTGAATTCTGCTTTCGTTTTGAATTATTTTTTTAGAATTGTAAGAAAGTTGTGAAGTATTTATACGTTCCTTGTAGTGTTTATTCAGTTATTGATACTGAAAATATCCTAAACATTTTATGAGTGCGTTTGCTATCAGAACATAAACAGATGTGAAACATTTTGAGTCGTTACACGATACAGGGGATGATATTGCTCGTAAGATGTTAGAAAGCAGAGGGTTACTGTGATTAAATATTAACAAGTCCCGGAGGAGAAAGTACAGACACATCATCGTCATTTGCATCGCTATTCCATCTTTCCGTGCGGCAGATAACCAATTCTATGAAGAGACGTAGCATAGGGTTGTTTACTGGAATACTTGATCTGACAGGTCGTACGAGTGCCCTCCATACCCCACTCATGCATACTGTAGTATTCATAAATATTCATGATTTTACAACTCCATGACAAGGCTGTGTGGCATAATGCGTTAATCAAATACTATTTAATGGCGTTGAGTTTTCGTTTCATATTCTATTTTTAAACAATCTTTGTTTCTCGTGAAGGTAGTATAATATTTTGTTCATATAATTTATAACTCGGGAATGTAAAGATAGTTTCTATTGATCGTTAATTATTCGGGCTGCCCATAACAGACAGAAGAGTGGCAAATTATTTACACTCAATCTGTTCGATGCAGGGCTAAAATAAATAGTTCTGTTTCTTATCACATGGTCAGCCAATTAAATGACTGAATAATTTAAGAACAAAAGAGGTAGAGGTGTAAAAGACACTTGGTAGGGTCAGTGGCGGAGCGTTTAGCAGCTTACTGTCGATAAATAAGAGGTTGATTCCACTCACCTTAGAAGTCCTGCGACTTACCAGCTGGTACCAGTGGCTTTCCGATGAGTGGTGAGCTGCCGAAGATCTTGAAGTGGACTGTAATTGCGCGGTTAGTTTTCGGAGTGTTTCCAACGCGTTAAATACGTAGCGATGGTTGAATTTAATAGAGAAATACACTTAAAAAATATAAAGAAAACAAATTAGCGGTCGCGGATAATTCCCAATACTAGGGCGAAAGCGGAAAAGCGTAAGACCGCACAGAGAGCGTTCTTTTGCGTTTGCGATTTAGCGGACGACTGTGTCCAGTTCAGTATAAAACTGTCTTTACGTGCAGTTAGAAATCAACCCTCATTGGTAGAGACCGATAAATGATATCTTATAATAGAACACAAGACTAAATTGAAGAATTGAACAAACATAAAATTTATATAGTCCCAAACATTCCTCCCCACCTTAAACGAACGTAAGGGCGTTTAATAGAGTCAAAAAATATGTATAAATATATACAGGAAAAGTATGAAAGCTGTGAAAACGAAGATAAGAACAGGATACAAGCGGAAGAAAAGGAAAAAAGGAAGGGAGGTGCGAAAAATAGTTATTGTGTGGGAAGCGGGAAAAGCTTGACATCAGGACGAACAAGGTGACCAGCTGACGTCTTGACCTAAACTGTTCTGACGACTCCGTCTTTTCCGGGGAAAGTTTCCAGAATACGTCCGATAGGCCAATGTAGCGGCGAAGTGTCTTCATTCTTGATGAGAACCAGATCTCCTTGAGCGATGCTTCTTGTACAAGCCTGCCATTTCACACGTTGTTGCAGTGTATTCAAGTACTCCTGGGACCAGCGTTTCCAGATGCGCTGTGTGAAAGATTGCACCAGCTGCCATCTTTTCAGCCTGTTGAGCGGTTGTTGAGACACATCCTCTTCGGGAATTTGACTCGGGTTGCTACCTATCAAAAAATGTGCGGGAGTCAAGACGTGCAAGTCCTCAGTATCTTGAGACAAAGGTAAAAGTGGGCGCGAATTCAATATGGATTCAATTTGCGTTGTTAGCGTCATGAATTCTTCTAGCGAAAGTATTGCAGTACCCATTACTCTTTTTAGATGGTGTTTAACACTTTTAACAGCAGACTCCCAAAGACCTCCCATATGAGGTGCAGCGGGTGGTGAAAAATGAAATTTAATTCCCTGTGGGGTGCAGAAGTGAATGACATCCTGTTGTGTCTTCTGGTTTTCAAAAAATTGAGCGACGATTTTTCGTAGTGCGTTGTTGGCGCCTGTGAAGTTAGTACCACAATCAGAGTAGATATCAGAACATCTTCCACGGCGAGCGATAAAACGCTTTAAAGCGGCGATGAAGGCTTCAGAAGATAAATCGGTAACTACTTCAATGTGAACTGCTTTTATTGCGAGACATACAAATACACAAAAGTATGCTTTGATTAATTTGGCGTTGCGTAATGCGGTATGAATTTTAACTTGAAATGGCCCGGCGAGATCCGTAGCAGTATGCAGAAACGGCCTGGCGGGTGTGACTCTATCCTTAGGAAGAGCTGACATAAGCTGTGTTTGGTTGTACGGCTTACAACGAAAACAAATATTGCACTTGCGAATGTTTGAGCGTATGATACTTCTAGCAGATAAAATCCAAAATGTTTGCGAGATAATTGATTGAAGAAGTTGAGGTCCTGCATGAAGCGAAACGACATGATAATAATTAATTATTAAGTCTGTTATGACATGTTTTTTAGGCAGTATAATAGGATGTTTGCTGTCGGATGGTAAATTAGAGTAGTTCAGTCTACCGCCGACACGAATTAATCCATCGTTGGAGATGAAAGGAAATAAGGTTTTCCACCGAGAAGGTAGTTGTTTTTCCAGTTTCAAAAATTCTTCTCTGAAAACATCTTGTTGTACAATTTTACAGACTAATAGCGTAGAGTTTTTCAATTCCTTAACTGGAATATAATTCCTGAAAATCTGTTCATTTTTAAATAAAATCATTTGTGTGCGTACGCGAGAGCGTAAATTATTAATAAAACGTAAAACATAAGCGTAAACTTTCAGTAAATAAGACCACGAAGAAACTTTATCAAACATTTTGTTGCTATCTATAGCAGTAACGACGAGACAATACTGTTGTGTAGTCTTGGTTTCAGGTAGATCTTCAAATTTGAGTGGATAAAATTTATTTTCAGGCCAGGTGTTTTGCGATCGGCTGAGAAACTGTGGGCCTCCCCACCATAAGGGATGTGAGTGAAGCTGCGTAGGAGTTGTACCTCTTGAAGCTATATCCGCGGGGTTTTGAATTCCTGGAACGCGATTCCAAATGTTAGGTTGCGTCAGTCTTTGAATTTCAGCAACGCGATTGGCGACAAAGGTATTCAGTTTATAAGTTTCAGTACGAATCCATGATAGAGTGACTGTGCTATCCGTCCAAGCAAATAAGTTTACAATATTAAAATGTGGCGAGATTAATTTGAAAGTATAATCTAATAGACGGGCTGATAGTTGAGCAGCGCAAAGTTCCAGTCTAGGAAGAGATAATTTTTTAAGCGGTGCCAATCGAGTCTTAGCAATTAATAAGCTAACCATAATATTATCAGCAGATATTTTATTTCTTAAATAAATAACAGAAGCAAACCCCTTTTCTGATGCGTCGCAAAAGGCATGCAGTTGAAGTCGTGACTTGTCATTAATGCCTAAAGAACGAGGTATTTTTATTTTACAAATAGCTGGTAAATCAGAAACAAAATTGTTCCATCTTGGTAACAGATCACTAGGAAGAGGATCGTCCCAACCAAGGGCACGTGTCCAAAGCGATTGCATAATACATTTAGCGTAGAAAGTAACTGGGCTTAAAAAACCAGTAGGATCATAAATTTGAGCGATAATAGATAAAATCTGTCTTTTAGTAGGTGTTACAATGAAATTGTGTTCAGAAATATGATAAGAAAAACAATCATTAACAGGAGACCAAAGGAGACCAAGTATACTAAACTGTGGTTCTTGGAAGGCGGTAAAATTTAGCGGTTTTTCATAATAATCAGTTGGTAAATTTGACATCAAAGCTTTTGAGTTAGAACACCACTTGCGCAATTCGAAACCACCTAGTTTTAAGAGTTTAATTAAATCTCGTTGAAGTTTTAAAGCATCAATCTCAGTAGAAGCGCCAGCGAATAGATTGTCAACGATGGTAAATTTTTTAAGTACCCTAGCTGCTTCGGGATAATGATGTCCTTCATCGGCTGCCAGTTGATGTAAGGTCCTGATTGCGAGGAAAGGAGAACTTGACAAACCGAACGTCACCGTGTGTAACTTGTAGATTTGAAGCTCTTGCGATGAATTTTCACGCCAAAAAATGGTTTGAAATTTTTGGTCTTCGGGGTGAACTAATATCTGCCTGAACATTTGCTTAATGTCACAGAAAAATACAAAATTGTGCAAACGAAAATGTAAGATGATATCAGAAATTTCTGTTTGTAATTTTGGACCAGTTAATAAAAATTCATTTAACGAGAAATTTGAAGTTGTTTTAGCTGATGCGTCGAAAACTACTCTCAAACGGGTAGTGCTACTATTTTCTTTAATAACTGCATGGTGAGGTAAGACATACTTGATATTAATTATTTCTTGTGGTTCACAAAGTGACATGTGATTACTATGTAAATAATCTTGCATAAATTCACAATATAATTTTTTCAAACTAGTATTGGCGTTCAAGCGACGTTCCAAGGCAAAAAAACGTTTTTTAGCGAGGGTAAGCGAGTCACCAAAGTTTTGTAGCGATAAGTCCGGGTTAAAAGGTAACCGAACGATATAGCGACCTGAACTGTCGCGATTGTGCGATTGTAGAAAATAATTTTCACAGAATAAATCATGTGGCTTAGCTTCGACAGAATTAGCGACTTGTTCTTGTTTCCAAAAACGTGTTAGTGAATTATCCAAATCTTCGTTAGTTAGCGTAAGAAAAGAATTAGCAGATTTACAAGTTTGGGCCTTATCAGTAAAATATGAGCCCATTAAAATATACCCAAGTGAGCTATCGTATGCGACTGGTAATCCTTTACCAAGTACAATTGAGTTGCCTTTAACTATTTTTGTGAATAAACCTGCGCCCATTAATATATCCACGGGTAGACTTAGATTAAATGTAGGATCTGCAAGTTTTAAGCCGGCATTTAAAATGCTTTGCGTTAATTCCTTATGCAAGGTAGTATGCGGTAATGCATTAGTGATTTTATCTAATATAAAAAATTCTTGATAGTTTGCGATAGTTTTTCCTGATAAAGATTCCACATGTAAATAAGTGACGTTATTACACTGCGTAGAAACAGAACTGACACCTTCAATTCTTTGTTCAGTAATGTTTAATTTAGCATTTAAGAAATCAGCGGCACGTTGTGTTAGGAAATTGCAGTGTGAAGCGCTGTCTAGAACTAGGCGTAAATTTTGATAAGTTTTTGTGACTGGATTAACAATTCTGATTATTATTGTAGCTAATAAAACAGAATGCTTACTTTTAGAAATATTTGCGTGACCATTTAATACAGGTTGGTCTTTAAAATTAGAAGTACTTGCTGTAGACGGTTGTATACCTTCAGTGTTTACTTTATTATCAATTTTGGTGGTATTTAAATGCAATAAGGTGTGGTGGTTTTTCTTACAAGTAAAGCAGCGATTTTTACTACGACAATCGGTGGTAATATGCATACATGACAAACAATTGAAACATAAATGCCTGTTTTTAGCGAAATCAAAACGTGCTTGTGCTGTTAAAGCTTTAAAATTAGCACATTGATAAATTAAGTGTGAATTATTACACAAAATACATTTAGGCGCGTTAGATTGCTCTTTAGTAAAGAAAGTTTGTTTATTATGCGGATTTGTAGCGTTAGTTTGATTTGATTTATAATTTTGTTGAACGTGACTGTTGATATTTGGTTTAAATTTAATTTTTAACTGCGTAAGCTCATTAGTTTTTATTCGTTTTTGAACAAATTTTATTAAGCTTTCAAAGGACGGAACATCCATGTCAGAATGTTCATTTTCAAATTCCTTGCGTACAGTAGGTGGTAACGCACGGACACCTAAGTGTAACATAGTGAAGTCAAATGAATCGTTGATATTTAGTGCTTTAAATGCAGAAATGTTAGAATTAAAAACTTCTAAAAAGCTATTTAGCGAATCAACGTTCTCATCGGATAGTTGACGAAATGTAATTATCTTATTTAAATAAGTAGACGCTAATAAGCGTTTGTTCTGATACCGTTCAATTAAAATTTGCATAGCAATATCGTAATTATCTTCTGTAATATCTTAAATTTTCGACAAGAGAAAGCGCGTGCGATTTTAAATAACCTCTCAGATACATGAATTTTTCGACTTTAGAAATGTTTTTGTTTTTATGAATAGCCGAGTTAAATATTGCGTAAAAATTTGGCCAGCATGAAATGGTACCATCAAAGGCTTCGATCTCTAATTTCGGGAGACGAGCTTGGTTACGAGTTGTGACGGGCGCTACTTCCTTTGAACCTACCGCGGGGTTAGGCTGAGCTAACTTTTCATCAATCTTCATTCTACGCGCAAGTGTCTTAACCCTACAATGCATGATTTTTTTTAAAATGTTTAAATATATATAAGTACATTCACTATATCATCAGAGTAATGGGAAAAATAGTGAAAAAAATCATATTTATTTTTTTGGTCCAAAATACTCAAAAATAAATAGTGTTCCAAACGGCTACACCATGCATTTGTATATAAAAATAGTACTGCAGCCATTTATTTATGTCTAATATATGGTGCACCATGCATTAGACATAAGCACATTCTTAGCTATGTAATTTTTACAAATCTTTGGTAGGGATCAGTTAACTTTAAGGTATTATTTATTCATAGCTTACTTTAAAATTAGTTAATAAGGTGAGCATTCATTAGTAAATTAATTATAAAAGGATATTCTTACCTCTAAACTCTTTTAACATTTGTTACTACTGAAAATTTATGAGTTCTCTTCCAGATTTTTAACTTATAAATGTAATTTAAAAAAATACATAAATGATATAATGTTTTCTATTAACAGTATCTATTTACACTTTTTTATAATCCTAATGTTAAGAAACACACACTTGAAGTTCACATATACCTAATAATAATAATAATAATAATGTAATAAAAAATATTCACTTCAGTCTAAAGAGTTATAAGTAACTTAGTTTTTTTTCAAATGAAAGTTTTTAAAACAATTGTTTGATTTATTAAGGCATAATGGCACTTGACATTTATCACACTGTATCACTGTAAATCCTTTGCACTGTGGCATTTTACATCTCTGTTTACCTTTATTTTGAATATGACTAGGCCAGTGACCAATCTGGTCTTCTATAACATCTTTTGGTGGTACAACCGCAGAGGAAGACTTTTGTTTCTTAGCTGGAATAACTGGAGACGGAGTTAAACTTGGACGGCCTCTTTTTACTGTTTCAAACTTTCCTAGTTGACACAATGTTTCACCAAGTGCTATTCTAAAGTCAACCAACTTCATGTTGCTGTCTTGATTCTTTTGTTTTGCTGCTTGTAAGAACAGCAACCATGAATTTACAATTGTGAGATCAAGTAAGTGATGAAACAGTCTGAAATACCACTTTCGGCTCCTCATTACTATTTTATAACGCCCTAAGAGACTGTCTAATAGGTCAACACCCCCCATATGTTTGTTATACTCGCATATTACATAGGGGCATTGAATTCTTTCATGTTGTTTCGTGGATCGATTGAAACGTTGAACTGTGGTGACAGGATTCTTACCTGCATATGTTGATAACATCCGTACACATTTGTTGTCAACCCACATTACTGATGACAAGTCACAATTATCAACCCTAGCAGTACGTTCAAAAGTTGTTCCTCGTGGCACTGACTTTATTTCTTTAGGTGTTTTATATACGGGTAGTTTACTGTTCGGGATTCTATCTGCCCTAACAGTTCCCAAGCTTAGAATTCCTTGTGATTTCATGTAAGTCAGTAAGCCTATTGACGTGTAGTAGTTGTCGAAATAGAGCTTATGATTATTATTCCTAGGAATAATTCTACCAAGTCGCACTACAACATTTGCGCTAGATCCTAGGTCTGGCTCGTCAGTCATTCTAAATTCTATATTGTTTTCTTGGCCAGTGTAAACTTCAAATTTGTAAGCGAACCCCGACATACCGCTAATGACAAAAAGTTTAAATCCATATCTGTGAGGCTTATCTGGCATATATTGACGTAAGTGATGGCGAGCTTTTGTTGGGCACATCTGCTCGTCGACCGCAAGCCGCTCTTCTACAGGAATTGTGGCAAATCTTTCCTGTAGAATATTGTACACAGGTCTTATCTTGAACAATTGGTCATGACCAGGTCGATTGTGTGGAATAAGACGAGTATTGTCATTAAAGTGTAAAAATTGTCTTATTTTTTCAAATTTGTTTAGTGTCATTGTTTCTTGCACTAACTTGAGGCCTACAGTCTTATTCCAGTAAAGCCTAATGTTTTTTGCAGTCATTACTGTTGTGATGATTAAAATGCCTAAATACGATTGTATATCCGTTTTGCTTACATGGAATGGACGATCTGGATTAGTAGAAACACTGTACCTAATTGTTTCTTCAACAATTTTTTCCAATAGCTCTTGGGTGAAAAAGTGGGAAAAAAATTCGTAAGGTGTCTGTAATTGCAATATCTCATCTGGTAAAGCATTATTTCCTGTAAATTTGACCTCTTCTTCAGTTAATTCTAAGTTTTTATCCTCCCATGTAATATTTTTATAAATTTGGGCCTGGGATTTTCTTTTAATCTTATGATCTTTAGATGATTCTAAAGTAGGAAGAGATTGATTTTCTGAAGACTTGCTATCAGACTGCCGAGGAGCATTGTCGATTCCTTCAGTTTGTAATACCTCATCATCAAAAACAACAGATATTGGACCCTCTGATGTGGAAAGTAATCTATTAAAAACACGGTCGAAATTCCCATCTTCATTTTCTA
Source organism: Catonia carolina (assembly GCA_035578175.1). Lineage (NCBI taxonomy): Eukaryota > Metazoa > Arthropoda > Insecta > Hemiptera > Achilidae > Catonia > Catonia carolina. Next base: position 118,820,451 of record JAQMRL010000001.1, read on the forward strand.
ACTCGTCAAGATCACCAATCTCAAACTCGTCTTCACTCAAATCAAAGTCTAATATTGCTTCCTCAGTTAAAGGATTTCTTTTTCCAAAAACATTAGTAAACTTAGAACACTCACCTTGCTGTCTATCCATTATTGTTTTGCAGACCTTTTAAAGAATCACAAAATTTACACAAACACTTTCACAATAAGAACGCATAATTTGTTAGGTTAGGTTACACGGCCATCCCTGACTGCATGGTGTAGCCGATTAGCTACAGATATTAAAATCACATTTATTAATACTGAATAAAGCGCTATAATCAAATAAAAATTACTTGTAATTCTAAAATGTCCAATTTACTAAAAGATGATTTTCCGATACCAAACTAGATGTGCGTATATTTAATAATAAATTCCAAAACTACGACATTCAACTAAGTAAACAACAAACAGCTGACCTCACGAAAATCATACTGTTACAAAAGAATTACATTCTACCAACAAAACCAACAATATTTTCCCTTTTAGAACTGTTTAGAAGTTACTCTGGAATGCATAGTGTAGCTAAATCTCTACAATTTAACTTCTAATAAGCCACTAAACATCGTGTAGAGAATCGGCTACACTATGCACTGTAATATTGAAATATATCTCATCATATGCCATGGATACTTGATGCGTTTCAACGCGTTCTGCGTCCTGAAGTTTAGCGTTAACCCGTACAATATCCTCATTTACTTGCTCAAAGGATAGGTAGTCGTCTTCTAGGCGCTGATAGCGCGAAATAAAAGATTCTAACTCGTTACTGTACGGTTTCGAGGTTTTCGCGAGATTAAAGCTAGTCATTCCTACATCGTATAGAGCCTGTAGGCGTGCGAAATATTTTTCTCTTTTAGCGACAAGAGCTTTGAGCTGAATTTGCTCTTGGTCAGAAGACATAATGTCTGACTACCAGAATATTTAAAGCGTAATAAAAAATTGAAATAAAAATTAAATAAATAAAATATGTTTGCGTTGTATGAAGCAAAATAATAGAAAATAAATATTAGGTATTTAATAATTTGTAGTGTCTGATAACAAAACAGCTGATGAGTTGAAATTCAAGTTCAATGTTAATTTTGTTGATAATATGAATTTTAATATTTTATTGTACAATTGAAATACAATACGCGTGCGTTGCACCTTGTTCTTCAGCGTAGTAGAGGGAGAAGGCAGAACAAAAGTGAGACGGAGAATGGTAATAGATAAGAAAATAGAACATGGAATAATGAATACGGGTGAGAGGGGTAGAATAATGCGTAATACAAGTAACTAAGGCAGGCAGATAAAAACCGGTATTGTAGGCCTGTTATGACCTGCGCACCCTTACAAATTAATATTAAGAAAAATGTTTCCTTCACTATTAAAAATAATAATTATGGAATAATAAAATGTTAATACCCAATGTTTAAATAATGCGATTTAAATGCGGTTTTGAGTTTTTACACAGAATTTAAAAAATACACGCACTGATACACTCGCGAAAACAGATCCGGTTCGGATGGCCATACATATGGTAGGGTCAGTGACGGAGCGTTTAGCAGCTTACTGTCGATAAATAAGAGGTTGATTCCACTCACCTTAGAAGTCCTGCGACTTACCAGCTGGTACCAGTGGCTTTCCGATGAGTGGTGAGCTGCCGAAGATCTTGAAGTGGACTGTAATTGCGCGGTTAGTTTTCGGAGTGTTTCCAACGCGTTAAATACGTAGCGATGGTTGAATTTAATAGAGAAATACACTTAAAAAATATAAAGAAAACAAATTAGCGGTCGCGGATAATTCCCAATACTAGGGCGAAAGCGGAAAAGCGTAAGACCGCACAGAGAGCGTTCTTTTGCGTTTGCGATTTAGCGGACGACTGTGTCCAGTTCAGTATAAAACTGTCTTTACGTGCAGTTAGAAATCAACCCTCATTGGTAGAGACCGATAAATGATATCTTATAATAGAACACAAGACTAAATTGAAGAATTGAACAAACATAAAATTTATATAGTCCCAAACAACACTATGAGAGTTATCTCCTCTGAAAGTAATGAATTTCATTATGCAGCCAGATTTACCTTATGGTGAATGAAGTGAAGGTGTCATTTGCAGAGTGAAAATATGTGCTTTTCAGAGGGCCCGGCGTGCTGATTAGTGTACTGTTCACTCAGTAAGGAAGGCAATGGCAAACCACCTCACTCCTTGTTTTACTTAGCAAAACCTCTACAGGTTCAAACCAGCCTTTCGGCTGATGACTTAAACAACAACATTATTTATAACTCGGGAATGGATAGAAAGTTTTTATTGATCGGTAATTATTCGTGAACGTTCTAATTACTAGTCCAGTGGTATCTAATTGCTACAGATTTTTATTTAAATTTAATTTGTTCGTCGTAGACTTATTTACCGGGTGTTTCAAAACGCCTTAGCGCGCGCTCCATTTTCGTATTTCTTATACCAAAACGAACAAAATATTACATATGAAAAAATGTCGATTAACCTTTCGTTCTCATTCTATCCGCCATTGGTTTTTTCAGGAAAACCATTATGTCAGTTAAAGTATTGAAATTTGGTACAAATATTTGCACCTATGTATTCTAAAAAAATTTTAAAATACGATCCATGCATTTACGTCTACGCATTTTCATATTTTTCAAAATGGCGGCCAAATGAAATTTTCTAAACCGTGTTTATTGAAAACCATAAGTTTTGTCGGAAGGCTTTTATTATCTGAAATGTTACGCTTATTGTTATGAACAGAAAGATATATCGTTTTTGAAAATCGGACTGTAAACAACCGGGATATAGCAACAATTCGGTTGTTTAATTTTCTGGCCGGTTTCATCTTCTCCAGTAAAAAGAAATGTAATGTATCCTGCCTAATTTTATTTTAAACTTTTTTATTGTTTTTAATACGGGATCAATTTTTTATGAATGTTAATTTTTGACCAGTAATTTAGTATTTTCGTAATGTTTTAAGCATCTATAGGCCTATTATTGGACCCTATTGTTTTAAAAACTCTCGCATTCGCAATGGTCCGATCTATACCAGTAGCATAATATCGTTTCCTACAAAAATATTTGTCAATTTCATTCTATATTTTGTCCAACAGTTGGAAGATACCATTGCTTATGTGGCCGGAGCGCTGTTACGTACTGTGTTAAAAACATTGACTCTTACTTACTATGAAAATAAAAGTTTATCTTACATTATTCTTATACTTGTTGGCTACATTATTCTTATGGTATTGAAACAAATACGTTTACGATTAAAAATGTTTACGTTATTACCCTATCTAAAATATTATATATTAGCCTATGTGCAGAATTGTTATTACGTTTTTAACTGAATATAACTATTTATAGTGTAATGTACACCATTTTGTTTGTAAAACCAAAAAAAATCTGGTGTAAAACACTCACACAACTTTCTCTTGCCAATGCAAATAATGAACAATATAATTTAACATTAGTAATAAAACATTAGAAAAAAAAACAAAAAACTAACCTCAATAAACATAACCTTATTTTAATCATGAGTGGAAGACGAAAAATGAAAATCAGCCTCAGTTTAGCTTAAAAATACGGAAAATCGCTATTTCACGCTAAACTAGGCTCTGTAGAGAAGAATGCTCTTGTTAAAGTTGTAGATCTTTTAATTTCCTATAAAATTGATTATAATATACACTTTTGTTGTAAAATGCATACTAAGGCTAAGTTGTCTACAACTTTTATTATATCCATTTTTTCGCTAAAATGCATATTAAAGAATTTCAGCAGACATGACGCCTACCTTATCTTGTAGAGCATAAAAAATTAGTAAATGAGGCGATTTTTAAAAAATCGTAAGACCTGTTTTTGAGAAAATCGCAAAAAAGTGAAAAATGATACGAATAAACTACTACTTCCGGTTGACCAATTTTGATGAAAATGTTCGTGTCGTGTCCAGTAGTGGTGTCTGACTTAAGTTACAAGTTTCAAGTTCGTTTTTGAGATATTCTGTTCACACACATACACACAGACCAATCGCTAAAAACATGTGTTTTGGGTTCAGGGGATCTGAAAACGTGTTGATCCGGTGAAAACTCGATTAAGTTATGTAATATTCAGTTATCAGTAACTATTTATATTTATTTTAAAGTGTATATTTCATTTCTTTTTAATTTTAGGTAGCCAATGTAGGAAATACTATGTCTTTTAATCGAATATTGAGGCCGAATATTATTCTTTAAATAATAGTCACTTATCATTTTAACTTTAGTTTAAATTACAATTACTACTAAAACTTTTACGTTATTAATTAAATACTACGTATGTTTGTAGGACAGATAGTGTCAGAAAGCGTATTGCTCTATACAGCCAATGTTAAATTGGAATCGCCGATCTTTTCCACAGTCTCAAGTGATTGTTAGATGTAGTATAGATGAACTGGACAAATCTTAGATGATTCGTGACACGTGATTTCAGGAGCTGTACTGTACCACTAGAATCGAGTTGGGAATTAGCTGTTTTGTTTCATTAAATTATAGCACGAGGTTAAGTAAATAGTATAATAGTTGCCCTATTAATACTGTAGAAATGGATTTGCTTTATTAAGGATTGTTTTCCCGAACAAAATTTTAACGTTACTGCAGTAGTTGAGTTATGTTCTTTTTTTTTTATCTAGGACGTGGTCGCTAAAAACTATAAATGTTGATGGGACATTCATAAAAATGATTGAAAATATTGAAACTTTGTTTGAGGTTTAAAATATATACCTTCTAGGTTTGACCTAATTTCGTTGTTATATTTTCCGTAAAAAGCACGTCAGAGTAAAATTTGCTGAGAATTCAATCAAGCAAAATTTATGCGAATAACGTCAGTAAAAACAAACGATAGTTTTGTCAATTTAAAAGAACTGTAGTAATATATTTATTATTTTTTTATTGTTTATTTTTTAGTACAGTTTTAACTGTCAAAACGTTATTAACATACTATTATAACGTGTGGAAAAAATATTTTTTGCCGGCCGCATTGGCGTAGTTGGTAACGTGCTCGCCTCTCATCATGCGTCATCTTGGGTTCGAATCCCACTCAGGCACGGCATATTTTCATACGTTACAAAAAATCATTTCATCCATCACAGTTACAACCCAACGTCGTCGCTAATGACCACTGTAGTTGATGTAAGTTATGTGCGTTGTGTTTAACGCTGCAGGCGTTGATGTGTGATTAAGATATTCATTGCAGGGTGTAACCAGTGTGGCGTATTTAACTTTTATATATTTAGGGACTAAAAAGAGTATAAACAGGGAAACGTAATTAAAAACTCCAGGCTAGGGTCTGAAATTTTTCGCAAGTTAAAACCCACCGTAGTCTCTAATAACCAAGCTGTTGATCTTCTTCTTCTTCTTCACTTCCAAGGATTAGGTTTCTTGAACCTGTTCCGGTACCCATCTGTTCATACCAAGCTGTTGATGCGGTTTTATATTCACTAAAAAAAAACTAAATCTATTTTATTATCAAATCTACAAATATTGACGATAGTTAAAGAAATATTACTAGTTATGATCACATATCTATTTGAAATTAATGATTTGGTTCACATTGCGGATTTATTAATTGACCCAATAAAGATGTTATTTTTATTATTATAAAAATGAAGTTTTAATTTGCTGTAAACGTAGCGGAAATATTAGTTAGTTGTGTTAAATTAAGAACAACAGGAATGCGTAATCATTTAGGCCTCCCGAACAATAGTAGTGTAACCAATATGGCTTAACAGGGATCACCATGGGTTTTCTGTAATCGGATTTTTTTAAAAATATTTGTGATGCTAATTATCTACCATATTATTTGTGTATTTAATGCGAAGGTTTTCACTCGTTACTCACTCACTCACCACTTATTATCTCACTTCCCCATCAACTAAAAAATTTGGCATATGCCTACTTGTTTCTAAGGGGTTGTTAAAAAAAAATCTGGTGTGAAAACCTAACCCGACTTCCTCGTGCCAATGCAAATAATAAACAATTTAAAAAAACATTAGAAATAAACAAAAAACATTACCTTGTTTTAATCATGAGTGAAAGACGCAAATTGAAAATCTACCTAAGTTTGGTTTAAAAATTCATGCTAAACTAGCCTCTGTAGAGAAAAATGCTCTAAATAAAAGTTGTAGATCATTTAATTTCCTATAAATTTTATTATACACTTTTATCGTAAAATGCATACCAAGTTGAAATCTTATAAAAATCAATTATTTACACGTTTTCATGAGAAAACAGAAAATTGCTAATTACCGTTAAACTAAGCGTTATTAAACGGAAGTAGTTTATTCGTGTCATTTTTCACTTTTTTCTCAAAAACGGCTCCGATTTTTTTAAAAATCGCCTCATTTACTGTTTTTCTCTCTACTAGATAGGGTAGGCGTGCCATGTCTGCTGAAATTCTTGGAGAGGTTGTTTTCTCGTACAAAAATTGTTTTTTTAAGATTGCGGCTTTAACATGCATTTAAGCGCAAAAATGTATGTAATGAAAGTTATAGAGAATTTAAAATCCTACAACTTTTATTTCAAACATTGTTTTTTATAACGCTTAGTTTAGAGGTAATTAGCGATTTTCTGTTTTTTCTCTCAAAAACGTGTAAAAAAATTGATTTTTTTTTAAAAGATTTCTGCCTTAGCATGCATTTTACGACAAAAGTGTAGGCTATATAATTAAATTTATTGGTAAATAAAAGATCTACAATTTTTATTTGAGCATTTTTCTCTACAGAGCCTAGTTTAGCGTGAAAGAGTGATTTTCCGTATTTTTTTAAGCCACACTGAAGTCGATTTTCATTTTGAGTCTTTCACTCATGTTTAAAATAAGGTTATGTTTTTTGGGTTAATTTTTTGTTTATTTCTAATGTTTTATTACTAATTTTAGGTTATATTGTTAATTATTTGCATTGGCAAGAAACGTTGTGTGATTGTTTTACACCAGATTTTTGTTATTTCTAAAGCTTTTCAAAAATTGTAAGCTTGTCTTATCTTTTATCGTGCTGATAAAAAATTGAGAAGCCACATTCGAATGGTTTTATTTTTTCTCGTCTGTCATGATTCAGAGCAGCTTACATTGTACGGCAAATAAATGTCGTTGGTTGTTATTACTTAAATTGTTGGATTTTCATATAACTGAATGTCGTCGTGACTACTAAGCTTCAATCATTTGACCTAGTTATAAACATAACTTTTTTACAATCAATACATTTCATTGTAAACAAACATAGTGTTAGTGTTTCATGTAAAATAAAACTTTTCAGTTCGTTTAAATGACCAGCGTAATTCATTTTGCAGTTTTATTAAAATATCTATAAGTTATTTAAATTGAAATTTGTTGTGATCTATATTTGAATAGAGTAGTCTAGTTGTTTTCTACGAAACTGTGTATTAACTTATTTGGGTAGCGTCCGTCTAAATATATATTATTGTACTTTTTAGCATTGATTTTTTTTACAATTTTTGTGATAAAAAAATTTATAGGTTAGTTTTCTTGGTTTTCTGTCTGAGTAAGATTTCACAAAAAACCTTTCTGGAATAAGCACTCATTTTCAGGTATTCTCAAAAATAAGTTGGTCAGAAAGTAGTCTCAAACATTACATGTAAATTATATTCATGATTCACAATTTTGTCATCAGTTGCTTTTGTTTGTACAAAATTACCCAGTTGATATCTTATTTCAGTGAAAGAATTGATTTTGTAGGCATGAGTTTGTAAAAGGACACCCAAAGGTATTTTTGTTCATGCCTGTGGGTGAGCTGATTACCATACGAAGCCCTTTGCCAAACTGGTGTAATTCGACGTTTCAAAGTGATTTTGTGCCAGCAGTATGAATGAATTATTTGGCCCGGAGGACCTTTTCACTACTAAAGGAAAATTGTTATTTTCCAATGATTGTGGTTATCTTAAAATAGATAATTGACTGAAACTGATGTAAAAGTCAGTATTAGTTCTTAATTACGATTAAGTTACTTGATCTTAAAAGAACTGTTCATGACATAAAATTCAGATTTTAATCTGGTACCTAAATAAGATATACATTTTAAAAATTGCAAAAAATGGTTTCCAAATTTTAAAAATTTTATAACAAAAGAGGGAAACGAGTTTATTAGCTAAATTTTTTACTACCTCTGCACATTGCTTGCGTATAGGAAAATACGAAGCTCTATGTAAAAGTTTACTTCATTTTAAAATTTTCAGCACAAACTTCAAGTTAAAATTGTTCATATTTGTTGTGATTAAATATTGCAATAATATATTCATGAAGTAGCCCGGAATGTGCTACATAAAGATGATTTGTTTCAAGTCTCCATGACAAACCTGGAAAAAAATTATTGCATTTAACGCAGAAGCTTATTAATGTATAATAATGTTTGCGGTCTCAATAGAAAAATGGCCATTATCTATTTATGAGAAAAGATGGGAAAGATAAAATATAATTTTGAACTCTCCTTCCATTTGGGTTATTCCAGTAAAAAAGTAAATAAAATGGTGAATTTATCACCTCTAGACTCATAATGTGGATTGACCTGCGACAGCAATTCTTACAATAAATGGAATATTATCTGTCTTTACTTCCATCGTGTCTGAAGTTGTATTCCAAGAATCTCTTGGACGATGGTAATTTGTTTACTACTGAGTCTACGTCTTCCTCGGTGTTCAGCGGAATATCAAACAAAATTTTGTTTTCTCATAATTGCCTGAAGTGATTCCAGTTGGTAGTTCTGTTGTGAAATAAAGGAGGAGAATATTTTGGTGTTAGTGTAGTGTTTACTGTTAGTATAATCGGTGAATGGTCGGAAAAGATGTCTAAACAAGATGGTAGGCTTTTTACTACAATGAAATCGTGAACTCATTGTTGACACTTTGCCGACGATTATTCTTGCAGTCCAAAACCTTTTCCTAAGTAATAATTACTTTTATTTATAATTTATTAATGATTTAGTCTAATGTTGACGAATGTTTCTAGTTTTGCTTTCATGCAAAATGGCAGTGTAAATGATATGAAAGATCTGATATTACACTCGTATGATAGTGTAAACGTTTATCTGTATTTTGGTCGCAGTTGGGTGACTTTACCGTTAAACCATTAATCTGTTTGTGACTGTTTGTTTTCGCATTAAACGGATTAGAGAATATTTGCTGTTCAGACATAAATGATAATCTCTAAAAGTAGTTTGATTAGGGAATTGCAATGCATTTATTAAATTACTGACGTAGTATTTTGTTGTTCCCTATTTTGTGTTGAGTATGTTTATGACAAGATATAAACTTTTCAAATTAATCGGTAATTTATTTCTATCAGTAAAATCTGTTTGTTGTATTTTTTACTTTCTCTTGCCTATATGAATATATAGGAAGGAAAGTATTGTTTTCATGTCGATTTTTCGAAATCGAGTTTTCATCGGATCTATACGTTTTCAGACCCCCTGAACCCAAAAAAACATGTTTTTAGCGATTGGTGTGTGTGTGTGTGTGTGTGTGTGAACAGAATATATCAAGAACGGAACAACGTACGAACTTCAAACTTGAAACTTAAGTTACATACCACTACCGGACGCGACACGAACATTTTCATCAAAATCGGTCAACCGGAAGTAGTAGTTTATTCGTGTAAATTTTCACTTTTTTGCGATTTTCTCAAAAACTGGTCCTACGATTTTTTTAAAAATCGCCTGGTTTACTCAATTTTTTATTCTCTACAAGATAGGGTAGGTGTCATGTTCCCTGAAATTCTTGGTGAGGCTGTTTTCACGTAAAAACAAAGTTTTTTTAAGATTACGGCTTTAATATGCAATTTAGCGAAAAGATTTATATAATAAAAGTTGTAGAGAATTTGAAAACCTACAACTTTTATTTTAAACATTTTTTTGTATAACGCTTAGTTTAGCAGTAATAAGCAATTTTCTGTTTTTTTTCTCACGAAAACGTGTGAAAAATCGATTTTTTTAAGATTTCGGCCTTAGTATGCATTTTATAATAAAAACGTATACAATCAAATATATAGAAAATTAAAAGATCTGCAACTTTTATTTAGAACATTTTTCTCTACAGAGCCTAGTTTAGCGTAAAAGAGTGATTTTCCGTATTTTTAAGCCAAACTGAGTTCGATTTTCATTTTGCGTCTCTCATTCATGATTAAAATAAGGTTATGTTTATTGAGGTTAGTTTTTTTTATTTCTAATATTTTATTAATAATGTTAGGTTTATTGTTATATATTTGCACTGGCAAGAGAAAGTTGTGTGAGTGTTTCACACCAGATTTTTTTTAATTAATATAAGTTACATTTTTGTTCTTCTGTAGGTGTGAATTTATTAAATTTATTTATCGGTATAAAAACTTTTATAATATTCCTGGGGTAAACTTAGAGTAAAGTAGTAGATATTTAGTTGAGTCTAGTGACCCAACGTCTGAAATTGTGTTTTTCATTCATCATGATTCCATTTGTTGCCAAAAATGTTTAAATATTGGGATTATTTTTTTTAAAATTTATTTATTTATTTAAAGTCGCATAAACTGTTTGGTTATTAGCGACTACGGTGGATTATCTGATTGTGTAACTGTGGGATTTGACTTGCGAAATTATTTGTTTTGTAAAAGAAAAGAAATGTTTTATATTATCAAAATATCTGGTGTGAAACACTCGCACGACTTTCTCTTGCCAATGTAAATAATTAACAATATAATCTAACAGTAGTAATAAAACATTAGGGGAAAAAAATTTAACTCAAAAAAAACATAACCTAATGTTAATCATGAGTGAATGATGCCAAATGATAACTACCTTAATTTGGCTTAATAATACGGAAAATCACTCTTTCACGCTAAACAAGGCTCTGTAGTGAAAAATGCTCTAAATAAAAGTTGTAGATCTTTTAATTTCCTGTAAATTTGATTATATTATGCATTTGTAAAATGCATATATGGCTAAAATCTTTTAAAAATCGATTTTTTTTACAAATTTTCATGAAAAAAAAACAAAAAATCACTAACTACCGCTTAACTAAGCGTTATAGAAAAAAATGTTTGAAATAAAAGCTGTAGGTTTTTAAATTCTCTACAACTTTTGTTATATACATTTTTGCGCTAAAATGCATATTAAAGCAGCAATCTTAAAAAAACATTTTTTTAATACAAAAGAACAGCCTCCCCAAGAATTTCAACAGACATGGCGCTTACCCTATCTTGTAGAGCATAAAAATTGTAGTAAATGAGGTGATTTAAAAATAAATCAGAGAAGCCGTTTTTGAGAAAATTACAAAAAAGAGAAAAATGACACGAAATAAACTACATAAATGAAGTGAAAGTTAAATAAACTACTACTTCCGGTTGACCGATTTTGATGAAAATGTTCGTGTCGGGTCCGGTAGTGGTGTCGAACTTAAGTTTAAAGTTTCAACTTTGTACGATGTTTCTTTCTTGAGATATTTTGTTCACACACACTGACCAATCGCTAAAAGTGGTTCTTTTTGGGGTTCAGGGGATCTGAAAAAGTGTAGATCCGGTTAAAACTCGATTTCGAAAAATCGACATGAAAACAATAGGTTACTTTCCTTCCTATATATTCATATAGGCAAGAGAAAGTAAAAAAATCAAATTCTAGCCTCTTCCGTGGCACCAAGTAGACAACTAAGCTAAACGGAAGGTTCAGTTCTTGGTAGGGTCTGGAATTAATAACAAAACCCATTGTAGTGTTTAATGATCAAGCTTTTGATGTGAAGAGAAGAACTAGAAAAAAGTAACAGACTGAAACCAAGTTAATGTGCCCAGTTAAGTTCAAAATAACAAGGTATTAGTTGATACGTTTCAGGTAATTTTGTGATTAATTCAATAGTAGATTTTCCCTTTTTAAATTGATTTTTTCTTTATGGTATAAAAAATGTCACCTGTTGTTAAACAATAATTTTGCGTAGCGTTGGTGTGTTACATTATTTGGCTTGTGATTTTTGTTTATTTTAGTTTTCAAGGCTAACGTTTTAAAAGTGGGATAAACAATCTGTTCAGTACTAAACAGTATTCTTATTTTTTTATGAATGCACACTATTAGACGAAATTCTCTTTACTGTTTCTGTACGCACCCCCTCCTTGTTTAAATAATACTGTCTTCTTAGTTTATACTTTCTTTAGAGCTAGTTAGAACCATATCGAGGTTTTTTCTTTACTAACAAAATTTATTTCGCAAACTGATATTAGAACTTATTGATAGTTTATCTGTCCGTTTTAAAACAAGTTGTTCGATTAACTGCTCGACATATATGAATTTATATACAGTTGAACTTCCATTTAACGAGGTTCGGTGCTATCCCATAGACTTTTGTATTACTTTCATAGCGTTATTTACTTCTATTTAGCGAAAAAATATTTCTGTATTACGAACTCCTTAGTTGTATTACTAACGCGACCGAGGAAATTTAAAAACAAGAGTGATGACTAACACCTAAACAGGTTTTAGAGAATCGTAAACTAGTGATAACTAATCACCATTCCTGTCAATCGCACTAATCCTAGCAATTCGAGAGAATCGAACACGTCAATAGTTCTCACGATACCTACTCTATATCACTTTAATACATTTGGTTAGTGTCAGTTCCGATTAAACCTTCGGTTACATACGGGCGTACCTTTATTACAATGTTCCGTGTGCGCAATCGGAGAAGGTGCTGCTATAAACATGAAATATTGTGTTTCTTGGAGACAAAATGTGTTAATAGAGTACTAAGAAAACTACATTTTGTAACCCCCTTTTGCTTACGCGAAACACCAATGAATCGCTACCAAAGCAAAATTGGCTCAGGGGACAAGAAAAAAAAAACACCCCAAAAAGGAGAGAGAGAGAGAGAGAGAGAGAGACTGCGGTGATGTGGTGTAAAAAAAATTAACAGAAAAGATTTGAAATAGTAGAAAAAAAATTTAATAAAAAAATTTAGATTTTTAGTAAGGTAGACTTATTAAATATAAACGACAATAAATTTAAATTTAAGTTAATACGAAATTAACAAAGTTACTCAAAAAGAATAAAATTACCATAATTAAATAATCAAATGTAATAACAAGATATGAGCTCTGTAATTAATTGTTTTAGCATGCTTAGCACTGGATCCAGAAAAAATTTACGAAAATTTGTCAAGTTAAAGACCAAATCGGTATTATAATAATAATTATAATAAATTAATCAAATAAAATCAGAAAAATAATCAGATTTTATAAAAGAGATTAAATAAAAAAAATTTAAATAAGTAAAAAACATGATTGGCTTATTACTTCAAATTTGATCTCATAATTAAAAATTTTAGAAGAAAAGTTTATTAGTAATATCATAAGAAACACAAGATATTTTGTGTAACAAAATATATATTTTTTTTAATAATCATTTACGCAAAATTTTTTTAAAAATAATATAAAAGTTTTTATAAAGTAAAGAAACGCATTTATAAAAGCCAAAATTTAATACAATAAGAAGATAATGAAATAGGCGCAAAACATGTTTTGACCAACTTATACAACATTGCATACTTTCGCAAACATGTGAAAATTTAGAATCATATAATGATTTACAAAATAATAATAATAATAATAATGAAATTACATTTTATAATTAAAGTATAAAAATTAGTAAAATTTTATAAAAGAAAGAAGAGTAGAATGTGAAGAAAAATAAGACGATCCCGGAAGAACTTTGCTGGTTAACCAACAACAGACAAGTTCGAGCAAAGGAGACGTGTCCATTCTAAAAATTCGAGAATCCAGGTTAATCATTGAAGATGATTCGAAAACAGGCAAATTTTATCGTCCCACAAAAAAAATGAAATTACAGATGAGTAGTATTAAAGTATTTGAGAGCGAGGCTTTCGGGTAAAGCTGGAAAATCCAAAATGCACCATTTGGATTTCTTGCTGCATCATAAGGGTAGATAAGGAAGAAATAGAAGAATTAGCACCCCAAAACTGGTACAGAGTTGTTACCCCAAAGCTGGTCCCTGCAAAGAGCAGAACACTAGGACTTAGAAAATGAGGGCCACCGCAAAAGACAAAACAAAAAAATTAAAAGTAGATAAACCCCAACAGCACAGAAAAAGAAATAAAAAAAAATTTAGCAACTTTAAAAGCAAAAGATAAAATTTAAAAAAAATTTAAATTACCCAAAAGGGGTTACAAAATTTACAAAATTTAAAAAAACATTTTCGGCTTCAATGGGTTTTAACTACCAGCAAAAGAAAGAAAGAGACTTACCGTAAAAACGGGATAGCAATTAGTCAAACAGCACAGCAGCATAACTACGCCCCGCAAAGACTCAAAAAACATAATTACGGCACATACAAAATTTACGATCCGAACATCGTCGTGACCAATTGCTAAGAGAACGAGAAGAACCAAATTTCTCAAAAGGAAACCTCGGCTCTGACGTCACCGACCCCCTCCATCCCGCTAGACAAATACCCAAAAACATGAAAAACAGGATGAAACGGATCTCACACGACAGAATACAGATAACAGCAGTCGGCAGTACAAAGTCAAAATGAAATGCAAATCGATAACGAGATAACGGATTACGGCGACATTAAAAGATAACAAAATTTTAAATGCAACAAGACAGAATAAGGAAAAAGTATTAATAAATAAAATTACGTAACATTAAATAAAATGTTACAATTTTTAACGCTGATGAGACTGCTTTATGTTTTACGTGTTTACCTAACAATTCGTTAACCTTCAAAAAATACAAGTGCTTTGGAGGCAACCATAGTAAAAGAACGCGTTAAATACAGTTGGGCTAATGTTAGCTGTTAATATGGCAGGTACCGATAAACTTAAATATCCTCGTAATCGGCAAAAGTCAACGTCCACGGTGTTTAAAAAATGTAAAATCTCTTGAATGCAATTACGATTTCAACAAAAAGGCGTGGACGACATCAGAGATACTGGGGAAATGGCTTCTTCAACTTAATATGAAAATGAGTAGGTAAAGTAGAAATTTTTTGTTTATAGACAATTATTGTCCAGCACATCCACATTATATGATAGAAAAGATAAAATCTAGTTATAATTTTTCGCAGATTTTAGAACATTTTTACCGAGACTTTTCCCAAATATTGAAGTGATTAACTATCCGGACTTGAGATATTCATTTTTATATAAAAATCTGGTGTAAACACTCACACAACTTTCTCTTGCCAATGCAAATAATTTAAACAATATAACCTAACATTAGTAGTAAAACATTAGAAATAAACAAAAAACTAACCTCAATAAACATAACCTTATTTTAATCATGAGTGAAAGATGGAAAATGAAAATCGACCTGTTTGGCTTAAAAATATGGAAAATCACTCTTTCACGCTAAACTAGGCTCTGTAGAGAAAAATGCTATGAATAAAAGTTGTAGATCTTTTAATTTTCTACAAATTCAATAATATACACTTTTGTTATAAAATGCATACTAAGGCCGAAATCTTAAAAAATCGATTTTTCACACGTTTTCGTGAGAAAAAAGACAATCGCTAATTATCGCTAAACTAAGCGTTATACAAAAAAATGTTTGAAATAAAAGTTGTAGGATTTTAAATTCTCAACATTTTTTATTATATAAATTTTTGCGTTATAATACATATTAAAGCCGTAATCTTACAAAAACACTTTTTTACGTAATAACAGCCTCACCAAGAATCTCAGCAAACATGGCGCCTACCGGATCTTGTAGAGAATAAAAAATTAAGTAAACCAGGCGATTTTTAAAAAAATCGTAGCACCAGTTTTTGAGAAAATCGCAAAAAAGTGAAAAATTACATGAATAAACTACTACTTCCGGTAGACCGATTTTGATGAAAATGTTCGTGTCGGGTCCGGTAGTGGTATGTAACTTAAGTTTCAAGTTCGTACGATGCTCCGTTCTTGAGATATTTCGTATACACACACACAGACCAACCGCTGAAAACATGTTTTTTTGGGTTCAGGGTCTGAAAACGTGTAGATCCGGTGAAAACTCTGTTTCGAAAAATCGACATGAAAACAATACTTTCCTTCCTATTTATTCATACGTATAGGCAAGAGAAAGTAAAAATAACAAATGGTGGACAGGAAGGATAAATTGCCATTTTTCCTACGGATATTTTTTGGTTTTTTTTTACAACTAGAATCTGAAAAAGTATAGTAACCACCGTTTTAGAAGCACGCTGTATATCTATTATTAGTGATTTAATTGCCTACCAATAATAGGCTTACACATGCAATAAATTTACCTATACGCCGTCAGGACGTGAATTATTCCATATAACGAACTTTTTCGGAAGTCCCGTGATGATTCGTTATGTAGAAGTTCAACTTTAATTATATTTGTTATTTATTTTTTGACATTTTTTTATATGCTACATTTTAACGAGCCGTAGTTCTATAATAAAATGTAGTTGTTATCGAATAGTCAAATTTTTGAAAATAACGGGAAAACTGTAAATTAGAATGTTATCTCGTTTTTTAATGTTTCTTTATTCAGTTAGAAGCCCCGTGCATGTAGTATGTATGCAATTTAGTATAGCAGCTTCTGGTATAAAAGTGTTAGCGTACCATACGCAGGAATATTTTATGTACAGTATGTACTGTACGTAACTTCTGTTTCTAATTCACACGTGTATTCCCTAACTGACAAACATTAATTCTTATTGGGTAAAGGTTTATTTATTGTGCTATGTATCCTTACTAATCCGATTATTCTCGTATGTTATTTTAAGCTCCACCCTAATTTTAATCGTGTCAACTTTCGTTGTAAACGAATAATGTGTTGGTATTTTTCAGGACATATTTAGATCATTTATTTTTCACTATTGCTGTAGTAAAATTCCACCGAGTAGTTTTTTCTAATTGGATTGTAATAATTAAGTGATAATTTCTTCTTTTTGATTTTAATATTCATTATTTTAAATAAATCCGAAAATAGTAAGTCATAATTTAATCAAGTTCAGCTTGTAGAATTCTGTTATTAATTGTTAAATAACATTGGGTGGGCGCTCAACTTTGTATGGTGACCATATGGTAACCTCACATCAACAAACTCTACTGTTTTTTATCCCTATTCAAATTCCTGTTTACCCCATGTGTAAATGACAGTAAAAAGAAGCGATCAAATTGTGTTGTTGTAAATAGTGTAACTAAATTTGCGGGTAACAAATAAAAGGTAACAAATATTTTTTTAATGATTAATATAATATTCGAGTATTTTATTATTATTATTATAGGCAACACAATAAAAGTACAGCAATTATAAAGTTTTATGATTTTAAACTTTATAATTGCTATACTTTTATTGTACATAAACCTCAGTTAATCAGCAGACACTTGTATGATTTTAATGAGTTTAATTTTATATCAAATGAATTTTCCTAAAAAAACACGTTAAGAAATTATTAGTACTGGTTTAATTTTTGTATAGCTATGTGATTGTGGTGTAAGTTTATGCTTCCTCAGATTGATACAGAATATTATCTTGTAAAAATTTATCCCTTGTTATTTCTGGTTTTGTCATAAAATGCATTGCAATTGTTGAAACCCCCTTTTAGGAGACGACGCATCTCATGGCTGGTTAAAATTTTTAAAAAGGCCTACTTTTGACTTATGGCAAAAGCCGTTTGTGATTTCTGTATCTACTCTTTAAGAGGAATCGAATGACACTATTTTTGTTTTCAAATTCTGACTTTGATTTCTTGACTTCCGGTTTTGTGCCTCTTCCGATCAAAACAGTAACTTCAAATTCAATCCAGGCTCACTAACTTTGTGTAGATTAAGAATTCGTTAACCGTTTGTTGCTATCTCTTGTAGTTTCTGACTTTGATTTCGTGACTTCCGGTTTTGGGCCACTTCCGGTCGAAACCGGAACTTCAAACCCAATAGGTATGTCCACACTCGTGCGCTTTCTTTTTCAACTTGCGATCCGACGTGCGATGTTGCATGCGATATCGCAAGCCTCAACGCATGTGCTTAGAGGCATACCACCGCACTCGTTTGAAGAGCTTTATCTAAAAAAAATATAACGAATAATTTTGATCACTACACTAAGTTAAAGTCTGTTCTTTCCTGCATTGATTGGTTTGATTTAGATTGTTTTATTTAGAAATTAATCGGAGATGCCTACAGCAATTTACGCAAAAAAGTACTCAGTTTTTGGCGGGTTTCCGTTAATGTGGTTTTTAAACGTCCGTTACTCCGTCCAGGCTTTTCATAAAATCGGCGTTTAAGTACGTTAAAGGTCAGAGTTTTTCTATAATATGAATATTTTAAAAGTTAAATCTCATGTTCCGTTTTAATATACCAGCCATTTTTTAAAAAGTGATTTTTTGGCTCCACGTAAAGGTAGGGAAATGATTTTTTATCTAAACCATGAATTTTCACAACAGTCTTATGTCAAGCAAAGCGTTTATTTTTTTTTAATAAAAACATCGTTAAATAATTCAAAATGAGCTACGGAATGAGTTGCAGCAGGAAAAACACAGAAGTTTGTTTTTCTAAACGACTATACTCGGAGCGGATACCGCTATAGAGCACAGTTTCCTCTCAAGAAGTTTAGAAGCTAATAGAGTTTTCTATTAACACCACATATCTATTTCTAATTACAAATGCAAAATACGATACATGGCGCAATACTGCTGTAAAAATGCATGGTTCAGTCCAAAAATCATTTCCTTATCTTTACGTGAAGCCAAAATACACTTTAAAAAAATGGCCGGCATTTTAAAATAGAACATTAGACTTCTATTTTAAAATTTTCATATAGAGAAAACTCTAATCTTCAACGTACTTAAACCCTCCGTTCTTTTATGAAAAGCCTGGACGGAGTAACGTTTAAAAACACATTAACGGAAAACCGGCTAAAATCTGAGTACTCTTTATGCGTAAATTGCTGCATCTCCTACTAGTTTAAAAATAAAATAACTAAGTCAAACCAGTCAACGCAGAAAAGAACAGGCTTTAATTTAGTGTAGTGTTCAAAAATATTCTTTATGGTTTTTTTTAAACTGAGCTCATCAAATGAGTGCGGACAGGTGAATGGCATGCCTCTAAGCGCACGAGTGTGGACATAGCTTAATTTCTGTATCTACTCTTTAAGAGGAATCGAATAACACTGTTTTGTTTTCCAAATTCTGACTTTGATATCTTGACTTCTGGTTTTGGGCCACTTCCGGCCAAAACCGCAACTTCAAACTCAATCCAGGCCCACTAACTTTTTTGTGTAGATTACGAATCTGAAGACCGTTCATTGCTATCTCTTGTAGTTTCTGACTTTGATTCTTTGACTTCCGGCTTTGCGCCACTTTCGGTCGGAACCGAAACTTCAAACCCAATTTAGACCCACTAATTATTTGTGTAGATTACGAATCCGAAAACCGTTTGTTGCTATCTCTTCTAGTTTCTAACATCTGGGTATGACGGATGGACGGACAAAAAAAATAATGACAATTTTAAAAATTACCACCTAAAGTAATTACCAGTAATTAAGCCTAAAGGTTTTAAAGGTTTTTTGTATTGAAGCCATAGTACTTTTTAACTCTGCGTTAACGTTCGCTAAAATTACTCATTCTGTTAAGATTGTTTGAACATTTTTATATGCCTATATGCAATATACGTAATCTTTCTGTTGTCTGTAAGTACATAGTAAAACTTAACAGTTGATTACAAATATGTATGATTTTACAAGCTCTGTTAATTGGCTACAAAGGTGTGTTCTAAATTCTATTAAATTGGTGGATTTTAATGACACATTTTCAAGAAAGAATTTGTTTTACTTCACCCGTTTAATTTTATTTTCTCCCTTTTAGCGTTCTTAATGGTTGTGAATAGCATAATACAGTGAAAAAATGTAAGGCTGTTTAAAAATAAATAATTTACTGTAGTATATTTTCCTAATACTATACATCCTTGTAGATATTTCGAGAATCGTGTGCTGGTGTCAGAAATAATGTTTCTAAAGTAATATTTAGAATTTCAAGTCTTTTAACGTTAGAATTCTGCCGTTGTTTGGGGATATTACTTTTACACTTACCGCTCATAACTTCTTACATTTCCTTTCAAATACAAAAGCAGATCTCTTGTTTCTGTTATGTTCTTTTTTCCATAAACGTTAACGTTTTCTTTAGTAAGTGTACTCAAACCTCATACTTAATGCGTCGATGAAATCCATTGGGAGAAATTTTTAATAATTTGTAGCTAAAACAGTTTAGTTATTCAAATATTATCAAATATTGCTTTTGTAAACTGTTGGATGAATTTTATGGTGGGTTTTTGGTCGTATGGGATATTTAAAATACGAGAGTGAATTCAAAAAACAATTCATTTCATAATTTTGTAATCTTAGTAAGACCAGTAAATTTAAAAAAAACTGTTATTTCAGCTCGCAAACGGTGCACATACTTTTACAGTGTTGGTCGATAATGAAGTTATATATTCCACAAAGTGGCTGTTGTAAATCTACCTTTTGTTTTTATAGAAAGCCTTTTTATTCATTTATTTTTATGTGTGGTGTATTTACTTTGCCGCGTATATTACTGGCTACTTCGGCGGATCCACCTGTTGGTAAACTTAATTAGCTTCCCGCATTCACACTTTTTGGAAGGGAGTTGTGTCCTAGCGCTAAGGATTTTGTGCGTTGCAGTGAAATAACAAATGTCAAGGTTAGAACTCTTTCCTCTGTTTCTTTTTCTCTCTGGGATTAGCTACCTCCCTTCATTTCTACTAGTTTAATAACGCACTGCTTTCACTGGTTACAGAGAGTTCTTTTAAAAAAACACCGTATTTTAGGATTCCATAACCCTCTTGTTGATCTCTTTTTATGTGTCGCTTAGAAAACAATTCGTGTAACATTTTTTTTATCAATAATTCGTTGCCTTAAATAGATTCATTTTCGTTATTATTATAAAAAAATTGTTGTTGCTTTAGTTACGATACTTGATTTCTTTTGTTCAGCTTATCGTTTTTCCTTTCTTTACTTGTTAATTTAAAAAAATTGGAAACTATACTTGTCTCTAATGTAACCGTATAAACTTTGGGCGAGTTCCTTTGATAAACATAAGTAAAATACTGCTTCGTTTTCTGTAAGGCTATTTTGTGTTTTTAAAAGAAGCCTTTAGGGCCTTTATCTCAACAATTGTTTATGAAACCTTTATGACAATTTGTACACACATTTATTAAATAACGTTTTATAATTTATACTGACTAGTTAGTCTGTTGTCAAACGGTTGTATTCAGAAATTTGAAAACAGTGACAATTGAAATCTGTTTTCGTTAATATCTCATTAATTTTTAATTTTAAGGATCAAAATAGCAAGCAGTTCATTCTGAACGTAATGATAATACAGTATATATTTTTTAAATTGAATTGCAATTAATAAAGTTTTATCGAATTTGGTTTATTACTTCGATTTTTTGGTTGGTCCATTCCCAACGTTAGAAACCACTAATAAAAAATATATCCTAAATTATTTTTAAACTTACTTAATTTATTTTTTCATTACATATTATCAGCCAACAAAAAATTTACAAATAAAAATATGTTATTGCTCTGAGGAGGCCATCATCCATTGCCAGTGCTTCGAGGAGTCAAAATTTTGTTAATGTTAATTTTGAAGTTAGTTTTAGCACTAGTGTATTTTTAATTTATCATGCTTCTACTCCATCGGCGTTTCAGACGTTTATGTGGGGTTCCTGGTAAACCGGGACAATCTATATTGCGTACTAAGGTTTCATTGTGATTCTATAGTCTGTTTCTGAACTTTTACAAATCTGTTATTAATGTACGTATAAGGGGCGTTCAAATCAATCTGAAATGTTTTGTTAGTTACGTAACTTGAGGAGTAATTTGATCGAAAAATTTGTTTTGAAAACGCTGTATTTGTGAAATTACTCGGGTTTACTTGCACCATAATTCCATACATGATTATTCTACGTCAAATCATTATCTAAGTAAAATTCAAATTACCAAACATTGTACGCTTGGGGAATGGGTTAGTTAAATAAAATAGTGGACAGGTTTGTCGACGAATGGTAGAGATCAGTTGGTTTGTTTGTAAATAACTTTAATATGCCATATTAAAGAATCCTGAGATGATTATCCTAAAAATTAAAAAAAAATCTCAAAAAGCAGTATTGTAACCACTGTTGAGTTAAAATTTTTCTTTAAAAGAAACGCACATGGTGGTCAGTTAGATAACTGTGTTCGTGAACCCGTGTGCTGTTGGAACTTTTTACCAGCATTGGAAGTTTTATTACACATTTTAGAAACGGCTCTCATTTATGTTTGTTTATGACGTATTTTATAACTTACAAATTACATGATAAAATAACTTCGACTAATCGTAGAAACATAATTTCTGTACTAAATATTTCCGTTTGGGTGCGCACATTACATATAGTAATTTATTACTTAGATTTATTTTTTTGATAAAACATACATAAGTGTTTTTGCAGTTATAAAAATATATTAATAAGGTTTTGTTTGATCAGCAACCGCTGATTGAAATTAAAATGAGGGCAGCATGGCAATAGTCGTCGGGTCGGAGCAATGTACACGGTGGAATTCGCGTGTTTAGGCCTCCAACCGCAGGTGGCCTGCAATGCAGTTCATAACACGCCATGCTGGACATCAACCCATGCATATTTTCCCTTACCGTAGGATGTCTCCGTAATGTATTTATTTCCGTATTATATGTCGTGTCAGTCCTCTGTAATATGGAAAACTGCAGTTTTTTTGGATTTTTTAATAATAGGGGGTATTCGCAATAACCTATGTGTTGTTTTTATCAAATACTTACTTTTTAGAGGACAGTCCTGATGTTGCTTGAACCTGTTTCAAATCCGAATAAAAATGTACTCCGATCCGGGTAATGGTAAGTTACTTTTATTTGGATATGAGTTACCTGTAAATTATAATTGAAATTATTTCAAAGATTGATCTGAGTCTGTGTGCAAGTCAACTTCCATTTCTTTCATGTCGTATGCCACATTTATCTCGATGATTTTGAACTTGTGCCGCAGATAAAAATTATTAATAAAATATTTTATTGTTTATTGCTTTTATAATTTACTAAATTTTTATATATGTCCCATTTTGATCGGCTGGAAGTTGTTTCCCGCTAAAATATCAGATTGATCTGTTCACCTTTATTTTTTTGTAAAAATCGAAGGTATTTTACAACCTGAAAACTGTTTATTCGCAATCGTTTAGGTGTATAATTCAGACATACCATTTGTGAGTACATGAGTGATTCAGCTTAAAGTTTTTCGGTAATTTCGCGGTTTTTGTGACCACAAAATAAGGACATTGTTTCTTTTCTGTTTTGTTCGTTTCTCTTCTAGTTTTTCCCGTGCTTATGAAATTAAACAGGGGCACCCACAGGTATAAATTTGTCGTTGAGTACTGCAGATATCTTATTTAATCGCTAGACATCTACTAAGTGGACTGCTTCGGAATTCTCTTCAAGTAATTTAGACAATTTAGTTAATCACTTACGTCACATTTTACCGTAAATTAAGTAGTACTTATTTACATTCACCGAATTTATATTTCAATAAATACATTATTAAAAGTATATAAATAAAACAAAACTTTGTTGTACAGTCTTAATGGCTTTATAATTACGATCACTTAACAATTCCAATATTTCGGGTTTTGTGACTAACTGTGGAATGTGTGTACTTTGTAGAAGGTAAGTTAATTTTCAGTCTGTTTGAACTGAACATTAAAATTAAATTTCGATACATTTTCGTGTTTTACGCTTCAAAAGACTGATCAACGTACTGTTACTGTTTCTTCAAAGTCAAACATTCAGTTGGTATAGTAAACTTTTCACCTTTTACAAAGGTTTTACAAAAGTAGTACTAATTGCATTTTGTCATTACTAATTCAAAATTATTAAACTTACCATTCTTATTACCGTTACCATTACCATCACCATTATTATTTAATCAGTCGCTGTGTATTAATAATTGCTACATTTCATGATAGCAATCAGTGATTGTTTAGAATAAAACATTCTCAGATAAAAACAATGAAAACGAAAGAAAGTGGTTTTAAGGGTTGTACCTTAAATGCCTTGACATTAGTCGGGTACGTACTGAAAAGCGAAATACAGTATAATCCGCTTAATACGATTTTCATGGGTCCGACACAAATTAGCGTCTTACGCAGAAAATCGTCTTAGCCGAGAAGCGGCCAAGACAATTTTAAGAGAGTGCTTTTTAAAGAAATTATTATTGAAAGCAGAAAAGTGTTATTGTTTTAACATTCTTCGTTATATAAGAAAATATTAATAACAGTAATTACATATATAGGTATATATAAATAAATATATAGGTTATAGGTAGGGCCTACTACATAAATAAACGTCAAGATACATAGACCTACCTTTTTTTGAACATCACATTTAATTGAAAAAACACAAACAAAAAAATTATACCACCTATATGTATGTACATAAATGCTGTAACTAATAACGAAATTTCATTATTTATTTTTTAAATATTCATTAATTTTGAGCGCGTATTAGGCGGGATTGAATGCGTATTAAGTGAAAACATATACACCTGTTTTACCTTATTAATCAAGAGACTTCACGAAAACCGCGTTGTAAGCAGAAAATCGTTTTAGCCGTGAACGTATTAAACGGATACTACTGCAACCACGTTTTTACTTTCTCTTGCCTACTATATGAATATATAGGAAGTAAAGAATAGTTTTCATGTCGAATTTTTGAAATCGAGTTTTCACCGGATCTACACGTTTTCAGACCCCCTGAACCCAAAAAACATGTTTTTAGCGATTGGTATGTAGTGATGTGAGTGTGTGAACAGAAAATCTTAAGAACGGAACATCATACGAACTTGAAACTTAAAATTTAAGTTAGATATCACTAAAGGACCCGACTCGAACATTTTCATCAAATCGGTTAACCGGAAGTAGTAGTATTCGTGTCATTTTTCACTTTTTTGCGATTTTCTCAAAAACTGCTCCTACGATTTTTTTTTTAACTCGCCTCAATTACTAAATTTTTTATACTCTACAAGATATGAGAGGCGCCATGTCTGATGAAATTCTTGGTGAGGCAATTTTGCATTGTAGCGCAAAAATGTATATAATAAAAGTTGTAGACAATTAAAAATCCTACAACTTTTATTTTTAATATTTTTTGTATAACGCTTAGTTTAGCGGTAATTAGGGATTTTCTGTTTTTTTCTCACGAAAACTTGTAAAAAACAATTTTTGAAAAAATTAAAAAAAAGTGTATAATCAAATTTATAGGAAATTCAAAGATCTACTACTTTTATTTAAAGCATTTTCTCTACAGAAAAATGTTTAGCGTGAAAGAGTGATTTTCCGTATTTTTAAGCCAAACTGAGGTTGATTTGCATTTTGCGTCTTTCACTCATGATAAGTTATGTTTTATGAGGTTATTTTTGTATTTATTTCTAATGTTAGATTATATTGTTAATTATTTGCATTGGCAAGAGAAAGTTGTGTGAGTGTTTCACACCAGATTTTTTTTGTTACTGAACTGGATGAAATATGCTACGTATGGTTAAATAAAGCTTTCGATGCGAGGTATTTAAGGAAAAACTATTTATTCGAAGCAAGTTCTATTGCAATTTCTTGTGCTAACTACTTAATTGATTGCTTACGATCGGCCGTTTAGTATAACTACAGATAGTACTATAGTACTGTACTTAAAAAAATTTTTTCTTATGAAGATTTGTAGGGATTTGTCGTCGACTGGTAAGGTCGTCCACTCGGATAACCCGAGTTATGAAACAAATGTTTATGTTTGTGAGATTTTTGTATCTAGTAATAATTTTGTACAAATAATTGTCATAAAACTGAAATCTTTTGATCGATTCGAATTAGACATTCGTGTAAAAAGTGGATCCTGTTTTTTATAAACGTTTCGCATTTTTGTAATTTTATGTTAGCTCTGTATTAACCAACGTTTTTAAAGTAATTGAGCAGTGTTTTTAAAAGGAATATTCTTTGCCAATTTATTTTTTAAACTCACTCAGTGTTAGTGATATGGACACAAATTCCAATTGCCAAATGTCAGGTTTTAAGATACAAGACATTCGTTGTTCTCACTTTGTTAATTAATGCGGCTACAAATATTTTGGCAGTACTGCTGTTGAGAGTACTTAAAAACAAAATGTACTTACTATTAGAAGCAAATAGCAAAAAATCAATTGGTTGTTACTTCTTAATTCTTTGAATACCGACATTAATTGAACTACTTTTTAATTTTTCGCATTCAGTCCGCGTTATAGAGAGAAGTTGTTACGATGAGGCAAAATTTTGGATACCCGGTTTCTTCTGACCTTCATATTTAATGACCCCTGAAGCCAAAACCATGTTATTTATAAGAAGGATGTCCATTTTTGTTTTTTTCATTCTGGAACAAGAATTATTGGGCTGATATAATAACATACATTTATTTCCCATTAAAAGTTACATGCAAATGGTAATTCTTTTGTAGTACTGTACTGTCGGTTTATTTGATTTTATGTAAAGTTACAGGTATCTTATGAATAGTTGCGGTACGTCAAGTACTCAGAACCTGGTATAACAGGTCTGAAGGGAATTATTTTTCTAAACTTTTGATCACAGCGTTCTGAACCATGATCAAAAATTATAATTTTCCAGTAACATTTTTCTGAGAGAGTTTTTACGTTTGATTGTTTTGTAATACGTTTCTGCTCATGCAGACGATGAGATGAGTGAGGAAAAAATTTCAGACCTACCCGGGACCCCAAGCCAGTTGCTCTGGCCACTACAAGTTAAGTCGCATCATTATAGTACGTAAAATGAAAGATGGAGCCTGTGTTTGGAACCGCGTATTTCAGTAAGTAAAAAACAAAAATTTCGGTATGATTCTGTCACGGGATAGTGCCATTAAGTGGCGAGTTGAAACCTTTACATTTTGGTGGCCCTGAAAAGGGCCGTTTAAGCGGTGGTCATCTTGATGGGAAGCGTCGGTCGTAGTCGTCGTGGCGGTCGAGGAGCTGGGCGACACGGCGTGTCGTCGTCCAGCGGAGACATCATCTTCTTCCCTCGCAGTAGTGCGTCGATGGCTGCTTGGTCGGGTCCGGTGGGCGTAAGGCTCGGTCGAGGTACCGCTGTGGGCATCGCTCGCGTCAGCAGGCGATGACGGTCCGGTCGACGGCTTACGGTGACGGGTCGGCGAGTGTTGCCGATGGTGGACGTCTTGTCTGCTGTCTGGATCGGAATTGAATCTCCCTGTTGAGTGTAGCGCTCGTTATATAGTTACCAAGAGCGCTGTGGTAGAGGTTGGTTACTGGCTCGGCCTTGATGACAAAGGCCTCTGTCGGTACGCCGCCAAAAGCCTACCACCCCTCTAGGAACTATTGGCGGCTCCCTCTGTCGCTACGTCGGAACCTTTGATAGCCGGCAGTACAGTACCTAATCAAAGGAGGCGACGATGACACTTCATTTTAAAGCTTGGTTTTTTAAATTTTATTCGTATAATTAATTAAAGGGATAAAGGGTTCGTTCTAACTCATCTCGTCTATCGGGAACGAAAATAACAATTGTTTAAATTCCTAATTCCTGTACCATTTGTGCTAAAAGCCTGAATTTTAGCTGACATTAATCATAAAACATGCAGAAACACTCCTGTAAAACGCCATATTTTTCCTCTTAAAATTGATCGTACTACACGTTTACACGTTCTGAAATATGGACTAAGTGAAAAATGTGCCAAAAAACGGCTACATTTTTTGTTTCCAAATCGCTAGAAAATGCCTTGTACACTCCCACGTTTCGTAATTCATTTGAATAAAATAACAAAAATCAAGCTTTAAAACGAGCCGTACTTGAAATTGTATATTACTTTCTCTTGCCTATATGAATATATAGAAAGGAAAGTATTGTTTTCATATCGATTTTTCGAATTCGAATTTTCACTGGATCTCAAACCCACGTTTTCACACGTTTTCAGACCTCCTGAACCCAAAAAAACATGATTTCAGCGATTGGTCTGTGTGTGTGTGTGTGTGTGTGCGCGCGCGCGTTTGGGTTTGTGAACAAAATATCTCAAGAACGGAACATCGCACAAAGTTGAAACGTGAAACTTAAGTTTGGCCTTAAGTTTGTAATTGTGCATTTTCAATACTAGAGGACCCGACACAAACATTTTCATCAAAATCGGTCCACTGTAAGTAGTAGTTTATTCATGTCATTTTTCACATTTTTGCGATTTTTTTTATTTGGTGAGGTAGGCGGTTCTAAAAACACTGGTTTCATATTTCATTTTACGTAGGAACTTAAGTAACGATAGGTCATTAGCCAACTATTTTGTGTTAAGGAACGGTGGGTTTTTGAACATGTAATAATTTTCCAGTCGTGTAACAATTTTCCTAGTTAGAATCGAACCCGGAATCTTCTGCTTTGCAGCACAGCACACTAACACTGCGCCACGGAGGCGGTCAATGTAGATTTTTTTAAATGCAGCTTGAGAACGCTAACCCGTACAATAACACCACTCGTCCTCCATTAATTTTCATTTTTGTTTAGTTTGTCTAGGTTGTAAAAGTTAAGTGTCCTAAACACCAATTTGGGTAATAGTTAGGTCCTACTACTAGTAAGCTATTTGCTACTAGAACTTTTATAAATATTTATTTCAGAATTATCCAACGATTTACTCTTTTAATTTTCTCTTCGTTAGTCATCATTTATGCATTTAACGCTGCTAAGTGTGTTTATTATATTTATTTCGTTAGTGTGAAGATTAAATTACTGTTTGTATTGTTTTATAGTAATTCTTGTTTTTTTTCTATTTGGCTTACTTGCCAGCCTAGTCTATCAGCTGGTTGTAAGAAGCCTTGTGTTGTAAGGCGACACTGATTGTGCGAGCGGCTTTGTAATTGTGCAGTACAGAAAATCACAATTTTCTGCCAATCTTAGCGTTGGACAAAAAATATTATTTACAAAATTTTTAACATTTTCAATACTCTTTAAAGTTTGTTTGTGTATTTTTGCTCTAAAATGTACCGTTATGATTGTAATTTCGAAAACGAACAATTTTGATGATGTTTTCACATAAAATTACTAATAGCAATTATACTAACCTGCGGAAAAGAAATTTAAAGTATTAAATTTGTAGAATTTTTAATTATCTTAATGTTTGAGTGTCGCCCGAAAATGCACCTCAAGGCTGTAATTTTGAAATAAACGGATTTCCCGAACTAGTGCAACGCCCCTCCATTCCCCGTAAATTTCCACAAGATGTATTAAATGAAGAAAGTTAATAAATATCGGTAAAGCCGTTTGTAAAATTGGATTTGTGTATTTTGGTATCTGAGTATAGTACCCTTAATTTTGAAGCTGCATTGATGATTTGAAAAAGGTTTTCAAATTTCAGCTCAGTCGAGTCAGTAGTTCTTTATCCAGAACTAATGACATACACACTCACGCACACTGATTGACGTCCTTCTGAACACCACTTCGCTTCAGGGGTCTTGAAACGTGGAGATCAATTAAAATCCAGATATTTAAAATTTAGCCCCATCGCAGCTATTTAACTTGACAATCATGGAGATGACACCGACATCATCCCAACTCCATCATTTACTTCTAATTAGTTATTTGCAATATCAATGTGATGTAATGGTTAGGGAAAACCTGAAAATAAACAGTAGTTCTACAAAAATAAATAAATAAATAAATACAGTAAAAACTCATCTACGTTAACAAACACCCACTGATGCCTAGTTAACATAGAATCATTTATTTAATACTCGGTACATAAACACTACACACAAGTTCACGGTTCAGATTCTATTTTAGCACACATTTGGTTATTCTTACACCTGTACTGAATAAACTTTATGTAAATTTCATGTCCATGGCCAATATATTCCCTAAAATAACTCGCACATTAATTTCCCATTTTAGTTTGTACCAGATTAGCACAAATAAACCCTCAACATATGACGTCAAATCCAGTTGTTCAATCGGGTGCGTTATCAACAACCAACTTGTGACATTTTATTAACCATCTCTAAATCTATTTTTGTTCGTGTACCTTTAGCTAAAACTGTATTTAATGTAGAGTTTTTACAATAAATATTTCGTACCTGCTGGTTGACCGATTGTGACCATGGAGTTTTTCTGTTATAACCACAGGAATTGGCAGTTGCATTTTCTTACTTGTGCCCTAATTTCAAGGGGTGTAGTAGTCAGCGCAAATCTCTATGCTGGCGGTTCTGGATTCGATTCCCATTGAGGTCTGGCATTTTTTTCATCACCACTTTTTACTTTCTCTTGCCTATATGAATATATATAGGAAGGAAAGTATTGTTTTCATGTCAATTTTTCGAAATTGAGTTTTCACCAGATATACACGTTTTCAGACCCCCTGAACCCATAAAACACGTTTTTAGCTATTGGTGTGTGTGTGTGTGTGTGTGTGTGAACAAAATATCTCAAGAACGAAACATCGTACAAAGTTGAAACTTGAAACTTAAGTTACATACTACTACCGGACCCGACACAAGTATTTTTTATCAAAATCGGTCGACTGGAAGTAGCAGTTTATTCGTGTCATTTTTCACTTTTTTGCGATTTTCCCAAAAACGGCTCCTACAACTTTTTTTTAAAATCGCCTCATTTACTACATTTTTTATGCTCTACAAGATAGGGTAGGCGCCATGTCTGCTGATGTTCTTGAAAAGGCTATTTTCTCCTAAAAAACTGTTTTGTTTAGATTGCGGCTTTAATATGCATTTTAGCGCAAAAATGTATATATTAAAAGTTGTAGAGAATTTAAAAACCTACAACTCTTATTTCAAACATTTTTTGTATAACGCTTAGTTCAGCGGTAATTAGTGATTTCTGTTTTTTTTTTCATAAAAGTCTGTAAAAAAATCGATGTTTTAAGATTTCATCCTTAGTGTGCATTTTACAAAAAAAGTGTATATAATCAAATTTATAGGTAATTAAAAGATCTACAACTTTTATTTGAGCATTTTTCTCTACAGAGCCTAGTTTAGCGTGAAAGAGTGATTTTCCGTATTTTTAAGACTAACTGGGTTGATTTTCATTTTGCATCATTCACTTATTAAAATATGGTAATGTTTTTTGAGGTTAGTTTTTTTGTTTATTTCTAATATTTTATTACTAATGTTAGGTTCTATATTGTTAATTATTTGCATTGGCGAAATTAAGTTGTGTGAGTGTTTCACACCAGAGTTTTTAATAAGTGAAATGTATAGAGAGCAATAAAATGGGGTTAAAATGATGACAAAGCAATGAAATTATAGCTTTTAAAATTTCAAACATTTTATTTTTATACCTATTAAAAAATTTCTGAATACCAAGAAGTTTATACTAAATCGCTTTGTTTCGAGGTACCTATGGCAAAAAAAATTATTTCGTCATTCTTTACTACAGGATAAAGTGAAATTCCAAGGAACATAAATTATGTCGCAAGTTTGTTTCTTACTATATTTTGAAATATTCTCAAATCTTTTCGTGTAAAGTATTGAGTTCAAATTTTTACTCTTTCTATCACCAGGACTTAAAAGCCCTTCTGGTAACCAAACACATTCTCTACTAAATAACTATTATGACCACATCTGTTGGTGTTTTAGTGAACCCTGACTAAGGTACTGTCAAAGAGTGAACTGGCTGCTGGATTGAAATAGCCTGTGGTGGGAAAAGTTAGCAATACCAGAGGATTTACTTCAATTGTTTTCTTCACTACAATGGTTCAATGATGTTTCTTTTAATGTCAACCATAAATATCATGTTATAAAACTGTAAGGTCCATTCTGGAAGCATATTGGTTTGCATGTTGCCTATTCAAATTATAGTGCAAACATAAAATTATCTTTTAAGTTAATTTCAAGGTTATGAATTGTTATTTTGTTAATTAAAAAAATAATGAATTTACAGTTTGTAAAAATGATTGACTCCCTGATGTAATTTACTTTAAAATGTTAATTAATTGTACATACAACATTTTACATAAAGTTATATCATTGTACTTACTTAAACAGTTAGTTTTAGAAAGTATTTTGACATACTTCCATGTGTTT
Source organism: Catonia carolina (assembly GCA_035578175.1). NCBI lineage: Eukaryota > Metazoa > Arthropoda > Insecta > Hemiptera > Achilidae > Catonia > Catonia carolina. The sequence continues at coordinate 118,852,545 of JAQMRL010000001.1, forward strand.
TCGTTGTTTCAGGTGCTGGTGACAATTCCAGCTTGCATGCCGTTCCTCAGCCCCAAGATGTCCTCCCGGTTGTCCTCCTTGTTTTATACTGTGGAGGTTGGAGACACAAAATTTACTATACTAAAACGCTATCAAAATCTCAAACCGATTGGTTCTGGTGCACAAGGCATTGTTTGGTAAGTCATAGTTTTTCACTGTTCGTAATCAACTACTTTTCATGGTTGTGTAGTAAATTATGACCGATAACAGTTGTCTGTAAAAAGGTACATTGTTTAAAAACTTATTTCTAGATTCCTATTTTATAACATGTCGGTACATATATTTTTTTAAAACCATGTATATAAAATACCCAAATAACATACATGATTTCCAATAGTCTCAATTTTTTTACTCAATATTCTTTTCTTAAAAATAATTACATTAGGGATGCGTTAATCCGAAAGTCTGGCTTTTCTGAAACAGGTAAAATATTTTATATTTTGTTTTTATTCAAATTTAAATAATAAATAGGCATACTTTAATAGAATAAAAATCATATCATAAGAAGTGCTGAGTAAAGTTTTGCAACTACAGACTGTACTGTACTGTAAAATAAACGTACATCAAATACTGTACAAGTTTAATGTACAGTATATCCAAAGATGTGTGTATATAGAAGACTACAGTTATTTAAAGTACTGTTGTGTACTGTAAGTTAGTGATAGAGCTGCTCAATATATCTTAAAGCCCTTGGTCTTCAAGACTGAAGCAGAAGTGTGTAACAGAATATTTCAAAAAAGAATAAGCCTAGGCCTAGATTGTTTTGCACATTGTTGTACAAATTAAAAAAAAAACTTCATACTGTATTCCATCATACATTGATCTTAATGTAAAATACCGTTCCTGTGTTATTTTTTATTTAAATTAAATTTCTGTTCTTAGATGAATAAATTTGTTATTTTACTGTAGTCTACAGTATAATGTAGTTTTTTTTAAATTTAAAATACATTTACCTAAAAAGAAATAAATACTGACTGTAAAAGTAAAGTACAGTATGGTATACGTACCAAGTACAGTACTGTACTGTTTAGTAAACAATACACAGGTTGCAAGTTACAAGTTATTAAATGAAGTTTCGGCTTGTCTAAAATTTTGTTTTTCAAAAAAGAACTTATCCCATCAATTTTGAATAAATGCGTCCCTACTGTACTTACACAATTTTTTGTTTTTAAAGTTCATTTCTTCTTAGTTTAGTTATTGTGTCATGGCTGTATGTACATGTGAAACTGTTTCAAATTTTTCACTTTGGTGTATACTTTCTTAATATATTTTTTGTTTTACAATTATAGGTTTCTATCAAGTGTATTGTGTGTATGTACTGAAAATGATCATTCGTTTTACGTGAAAGAAAATTGTTCATTGTGTTAGTATTAGTCATTCTTGAGCCCTGAGATAGACAAAATTGATTCTAAATTACTCCCTGTACTTTAGATGTATTGGCTCCTCCATTGTTATGTAGAATCTAGCCTCAAACTGAGGTCCCATTTACTGCGCATCTTTCAGCGAAGGTACAAAAGCAAGTGATCTGGGGTATAGTCACTTTTGCTGTATTAAAAACTTTACTTTTTACAAGTTATTAATTTCAAATAATTCTATTTGATTCACTGATTAGGTGTACTGGATTTTATTCAAATACTTTCAGTTAAATATAAATTGTCGTATTACTAACTTTTGGTTTCAAAATTATAATCATATGTAAAGTTTATTAAAATCTATTAAAAATATTAATTTCAAAATTTATGTAGAGAGAGATTTTGTATTGCAATAAAGTTTATGGATTAGTTAAAAATTGTCTATAAATAACCATGAACATAATATTTAAATAAATTATGTAAATAAAGACCTATGAAAATACTACTTAAGCAGAAACACCTGCGTGTTAACCTAGATTGGACTGACATGTTTCCTACATTTAGAATGTTACAGATTATTTCTTAGAAGGTGTAATTTGTCCTATAATTTTTTTCTGGAAGTACATCTTTTCGAAATATTTTTAAGAGAAATTTGTACGAAATTATAAAAACTGTAAGTTACATTTCTGTAACAGATGGTTTATTTTGTGTGTAAATATTTTCTACATGAATAAATTTGTTCAAAGGTAGAAAGTGTACTTCCTAACTAGAGGTGAGATCAAAGCGAAGATTTGTATAATAGTAATGCTGTATTACATCATTCCATAACTCTTTCTTTCATACACATTATTTTTATTTTCTTCCGAGATAAAAAAAATTTAAATCATTTTATTTTATAATCATCAAACATTATCATGTTCCATCTAAGCATCAGATATAAAGTTCTGCTCATCCTTATTAAGTTTTCTTTCTAAAATTTTCAATGTGTTTACTGTTTATAATGGTGAAATAACTTTTGCATAGCTGTAAATTAAAAAGAAAGTTGTTTGTTATTCTGATTTATAAAAATTACGGTGACTGTGTAAAAATAATTTTCCATAAAACTCTTCAGTATTTTATTCATGTCATAACTTTTTATACTGATTAGCTCCATAACTTCTTTCTTTGCATTAAATTTTTTCAAGTTATTGCATTGTGATGAAAATAAATTGTTTTACCATATTAAAATTCTTGGGTCCACGCAGTTAATGCATAAGCCTCTGCTGAAATCCATGGGTGCCAAAGCACATAAAATTGCTGATCAAATTCAAATTGCTGATGCAACAAACTCTTGACTGATCTGTGTTGTTGAAGAGTTTTCAGAGCTGGTTCCAATCTAGGTCAAACCATCTGCACTTGGATTTTATTTAACGTTGTTAAAAAAATAAATGACCATTAATATTATTTAATGAAAAAAAAACATTTTTAAAGTTGCTTTAATTTATTAGTGATATTGTATAAATTAGATGCAGGGCACAGGATCTCATGAGATGCCTCAGAGTGGCTGAGACTGATAATTGGTGAGCAAAGAAAGCAGGAGATGCATTCCTCAATTAAAGGTTGATTATAGTGGAAATATCAACTTTCATAATACTAGTCTTATAAATAAAATCATTTGTGTACTGTACTAACCTAACCAGGCTTATAATTCCAGGAAACTTCCAACTTATTAATTAATCGTACAGTAATCAATAATTTTAGTTTTTAAAATTTTGTTATTTGTGTCTTAAATTAAAAATTAAAAATCTACTTAAATTAAAAATCATGTACCAATAAAAAAATTAGTGTCAAGAGATTTCTAATTACTTGTCATGCCTTGAGACAAAATTTATTTTATAAAAAAGTACTCCTTTTTTAGGAATCTATCCCAAGTTTTGATAATCACATTCTGATGAATCTGCATTTTATACAGCATTAGAAAATATAAATATACAAAATTAAAAACTAATTAAACAAAGTAGATTGTGCAAATTTTAATTTTGCTTGTTTCGAGCAGGAGAAATTCAATGCATCATTGTACAAAAAGTGTTACCACAGAGTTTATTTTGCCTGTAGGGGCATAGTAAATATTTTCTTTTGAAATCTGTAAACAATATAACTTACTTATTTAAAGTACACAAAATCAAAAAATGATTTTTAAGCCAAAATGAGCAAATTTACATTCAGTTCTCCCTTAATAAAGATAGAAAAAGTTTTTAAGCTTCTTTTAAATCAAGGAAATAAATTCATGTAGTCATAAAGAAAAGCAAATAACAGGTCATATTTCTTTTAAAGTTATACTTTTATTGTTTAACAAGTTATAAAATCAGCGATATTTATTGTTATTTGAATGTAATTATTTTATGACAATACATTTCTTAAAATTTAAATATTTTATTATTATAAATATAATTTTTATTAGTAAGCAATATTACTTAGCTTAAGATTATCGGTAACAGGTCATTGTGAAGTAAAGATATTATGAGAAAGACTTGAGGTTTTTAAGTAGGTAATTCACACACTTTTGATTGATTTAAAAAATATATAAGTTCTTTAGTTTCCTGTTAAAGTACAGCATTCTGTTACTGAGCTCAAATATTTTCTTTTATCTCTCCTAATTTATAATTCTGAAGTAATTTTCCTGTTCCATTATATCAAATTTTTTGCTTGATTTCCCCCTGATTTTTGTATTTGTGGAATTCTTTAAATATATCTTTACAGTTGTAAAAAAATGTAATTGTTTTGTGATATGTGTTTCTCTTTTGTATGTCGTTTTATTGAGGTTAAGTATGTTTCTCCATGAATACCTATTCAAAATAATTGCTCGTCTTTGTTACCACTCCATTATATTACATTATATGCCATATTATCCTCCCATACAGATTTTATTTTCTGTTAAATACCTATATTAACATTTCACAAAATTTTGTGCTATTTAATTCATTAAAATAATATTTTCAAATCAAAAGCTTCTGAAAGTTTATGATGTTACATTTATAATTTGCTAATCTGTTTGATTTGTGTGTTAATATACATATGTTATTATTATGGAAAATAAATAAACAAGGCATACCTGTAATTTTAAATGCCCTTAATTCTGTATGGGATGTTCCTTTAATTATTCTTTTAATTATTATTACCAATCTGAAATTTATTAAATGTTTATTCATCTCTGTATACACAACAGGCATTTGAGATTTTTGGAGCTTTTTCTCGGTATTTTACAGTGCTTAATTAATTGTAATAATTCGTGGAAATACCTGAAATAAAACTGAATATTAGCTAACTGAGTATTATGAATTTTAGCATCTTTTATCACAACATATTTAATTAGCTGTTAACTATTTAACTTTATGTTATTTTCGTGTTTTTTTTTTCAATTGGCATTTCCATCTGCTCCAAAGTTGCACCAATAGATATTTTTATTTTATTAGTAGTTTTTTTTGTTACCAATGAGTGTGGTCAGTACAGTTGTGCCATTTTAAAACTAGTAGCTTCTGATTTTTACATATAAATGACAGATATAAGTATTAAATAATTACAATAATTTCCCATTCAACCAGACTTGATGAATTTATGCCCTATCTGGATAACGAAAAATCCAGACTAACAAGAAAACATTTCTGTTTTGTTGACAGAACAGCACACTGTACAATTATTAAATGAAATTTATTAGCAGTTTTATTAGAAAAACAGAGGACAGTTCCAAGAATTACTTCATTTCATGTACTGTATATTTGTAATGAAAGGAAATCTAGTAATATTATACAGTGCTACTTCATTTATTCGGACCAAAGGTACCGGGTGTGATCTAGAAAATCCAGACAAACCGGAAACAAGGAAATCAATGAAAACAAATTGCAATAGGAAAACGTACCTTTATTTTTCCTTTTTTGGACAGAAACACACTACAATTTGTCTATATTCAAATATTTGCAAGTGTAGTTTTTCTTTACAAAGAAATCATTATTTTTGTTTGGTTTACTTTTGTATGGTGTTTAAAGGCAGCACAATTGCGTAATCGTTTCACCATTATAAGTTCAGCCAGTGTGGTGTTGGGCTGCTGCTCCAAGTAAGCCATGATATTGTCCAGCGATGGCTTACCTAGCAAATACAAGGAGGAACCCAAAAATAACCAGACAGAGAGCGCGCTGTCATTCGTAGATGATGTAGTAGAGATTTCTCCTGCTAGATGGGGTTAGTAGAGATCTTCAACAAACAACTGCCCAGATGGTGTTAGTTTGTAGGTTAAAATTTGATTGTAGTGTTGTATTTCTCTTACTTTTGTCATGTTCTGCCTGTGATATCATTAAGTGTCAAGCCAATATTCCACTAACTTGATGCTTGCTTGGTTTCTGGGTCATACCAACACAGCTCTCTCTCTCATCACTTGTAATGACTGTACAAAAAGTTTGGATAACTTTCAATCTCTTTTTTCAAATCCTGACTCAAATTCAATCGAATTTTTTTTTGATCCTGTTTGAGAAGGCGAGGAAAAAATTTAGTGGCAACACGTCTCATTTGCAAATCCTCAGTCAAAATCCACTGGCACAAGCTCCAACTCACACCCGTCTCTTCTGAAATTTCGTCGATCATGAAATGACAGTTTGTTGAAGGTCTGTACTAGCTGCATCTAGTGGGAGAACTCTACTAAGTCTATGAATGGCAGTGGACTCTCAGTCTGGTTTTTTTTGGGTCCCTCTCATACAGTAGTTACATGCATGTAATTTTTAACTCAAGGCATTAATGTTTTAACCATATGTAGATATTGTAATGTACGTAATATTGGACTGTAACTATACACTTTGTGTATTTAAACATTGATTAGTGTACAATATTGTACAGTTTATACAGTGAGTGTATAATGGTCTGTATCTAGATTCCTCTGTTCTTCAAATACTGTTTGTGTATGCCACAATTAATGAAGAAAAAATTTTTCTGATATAGATTGGTTGAGATTATCAGGACATCCAGATTAACGAGAATGATATTAATGAGGTAGTTCTGTATTGGTAATTGTTGTTTACACAGTGAACTAAGATCTTTTCAGTTGGTATTTATTACACACTACACTTGTTAGTATTGTATCATTTATATAAATATTAGTATATTTAATAGCTTATTGACAGCCATGGGATAATTTTTGTTGTGTAAAAAAATTAATTAAAAATATAAAATTTATTTATATTTTTCATGTAAATTTAAATGCTATTAAATTGATGGAAATCATGTGTGATTTGGGTTATATCTTAAGCAGTAATAAGTTAGAAACCGACTTTCAATGTACACCTATGATTTGTATTAGTGGTATATATTAATTAATTAATTAATTTGATCTTTAGTTATATAGAAGGGACCCATGTTTAACTAATCAGATTCACCAGTTAGAAAATATTCATAGATATTATTTGATATCACAAAATACTCGACGAGATTAATTCAGCAGGTGATAAAAAATTAAAATTCATAGAATATTGCGCAGTTTTAATTTATATGGTAATTGGTTTATACATCACATATGTCAAAAAGTTAACTCGCCTGTCATTTCTTTTTTTTCTGTTTATGAAATTTTATTGGTTTTTACTATATGTGTTAATTTAGCTGTGTGATGTCGTATCTGCTTCCTGGTTGTGTGATGCAGTTTGTTAATTTATATTCAAAGTTATTTTATTATATAAATATGGGTTCTATTATAATAGAAAACTCAATTTTTTATTAACACATTCAGTGCTAGAGACTCGCCTAGCGGTTCATGGATAGGTATTACCGCCAGGCTGTTGTCTCACCTTGCGGGTTCTGTTTTGTTATCATTTTAAATAATTCCGGAAGGACACCGCCTGTCGGATATCAGTTTCTTGCTATTATATAGCTCTCAGAAAGGGTTTTTTTTGTAACCATGCAGTTTCTATTTCATATAATGAATTAATATAATAATTTCACTAACCTTCTTTTTAAACTGCGTCACCTTTATTTTATTCCTACTTACACGTGTTTCGGTGGATTCACCATCATCAGAGTAAATGAAAAATTGAAACTAAAAATTTTTTTCATTTATTTAAAATTTACAGAAGATGATACATCTTCAGTCACTTGTATAAAACTGTATAAAACCATGCAGTTTGTTTTTAAATTTTCGTTATACAGTCTTCTACACTCGTACAGTATATTCGTTTAGTATTTTTAACGGGTTTTCTGGGTACAGTTGAAGCCGTGAATTTAGTATCTTTGCAGCTATCGATTTAAAATAGCTTACACTTTTAGATTTACTTAAAAAGTATATTATTTGCAGTTTAAAATTACTTAAGAAATTACGCGTAAATCATAAAGGTAAATGAAAAAATTCAAACAAGAAGTACATTTATTATAACAGGCGAAAATAAACCTAAAAAACATTGAATTGTTTACTTTTATGTTATAAGCAAATATAAATCCATGTATAGGTCGTAAATAAAATAAATCTATAAAAGCGTTTAGTAACATAAGTTGTAGGCCCTACATAAAGCAAGCAGAAGCAAGCGGCTGCACAAGTAATCAGCCCAACGGGAGAGAGATACCTCATAATTTCTCAGCATTGAATGTGTTAAGCAATGACCAAAAACGAATAATTCAAAAATAAAAAGTTTTGTACAATATTATAATGGATAGATTGAATATTATGGAACCCATAATAAATATTAAATTTATTATCCTGTGTTTTTAAAATGCGTAAGTATAGTCAAAAGTTTAAGTAAATTGCTATTATTTCAGGTGTGTAGTAAAATACCTATATTATTTTATTGATTCTAGATAAATACACTTAATTCAATATAGGTGCCCAATACTTAGCTTGTACATATTGAAGCATGTTAAAAAGCCAATCAATCATATTGCTTCATTTTATTGCTATTTCAGTCTGTGACTTCTGGGCTTTGTGTGTTATACATGTTGTAAATTGTGTTGTATACACTTGCATGATTACTGTTATGTAATGTTTAGGTAAGGTACTATTTGTTTTGTGTGAAATGGAGGAAAAAATTGTTGTTGTTTGGGTCATCAGCTGAAAGGCTGGTTCGAACCTGTACAGGTTTTACTAAGTAAACCAAGGAGTAAGGTGGTTTACCATTGCCTTCCTTTCTGAGTTAAAAGTACACTTACCAGCTTGCCGGGCTTTCTTAAAAGCACATATTTTCCACTGCAAATGACCTTCACTTCATTCACCACAGGGTGAATCTGGCTGTATAATGAAATTTATTACTTTCAGAGGAGATAACTCTGATTAGTGTCTTTTACACCTCTACCTCTTCTGTTCTTAAAAGATTCAGTCATTTAATTGGCTGACCATGTGATAAGAAACAGAGCTATTTATTTTAGCCCTGTAATGAACAGATTGAGTGTAAATAATTTGACACTCCACCTGTCTGTTATGGGCAGGAAAAAATTGTATAGTATTTTATTATATGATACTTACATTCAATAAAATTCATCCTGTTATGAAATTACCTTTCAAGAGTTATATTTTTTACTTTAAAATTTAATGACTCATTTGTACAATATTGTACATGATACTATATTTCAGCATTGATGAGCTCTGAACGTATGCATTGCCATCTACCCACTTCATAGCTAGCCAATGACTTGCCAGCAATGTTGCCAATACTTGCTCTTTCAGCTCTGTTATATATTTGTCAGCCACTTTGGTTTTCAATAACAATTATAATCTATGAAAATACAACCAACTGATTATACTGTAAAGTATTACATGTTAACCCGCTCTATAATTGACGTGTTCTGTACGAGATGTAATACACAAGTGAACTATTGTGGATCTTATACGCATGTGCGTGTAATGTTTGTCATGCTGATACATTTGGCAATCTGACAAAGCTGGGAAACGTTCTGATTGGTCTAAAAGCGTGGAACAGCAGAGTTCATCAATGGTGCAAAGTATTATAGTAATGTATCTGTACTGTGTGTGGGCTTATTGCAAGCCTTGTAGGGATTACATTAAAATTTGGTATACAAACATCACTGAATAAATAAATATTAATATTCCTATTAGAATATGCGTTTATACGTGCTGAGTTTTGGAAGTATATGTCTTTAGAAAGGTATAAAAATAATAATAATTTCTGTAGGATAGTTACCTGTTTTTGCTTGTTAGGTGTAAGTGGTCATAACTAAGATAATTTATTTTTCCTCGGTATGATATAGAAAATACACGTACTGTTTTTCATAACTGTAGCTCTTCAGAAAGGTACAGAAATAATATGTATTTCTGTAGGATTTTTATTTACTTTTTACTCTTTAGAGGCAAAGTGGTTTAATTGTAAATTTTTTACTTTTTCTGTTGAACCCCTGAGGAACAAATCTGCAGAATTTCATCTCTTTAGATGATCAGGAAGGTAGAGAATTAGTGAGCTAGTCAGTCAAAGATTCCATTCTCCTTTATTATAAAGGTTATACTATTTGTATTTATTTGTATTTGATAGTATGTGCACAGTGTTAATGAAATCCCTTGTACTTCACTGTACTATTTTTAATTTACAGGATTAAATTCCTGGTTAGAATCGGCATCACTCATACATACTTTTTTTTATAATGTCCTTCGACAAATTTATGTACCAAAGAAAATGGCTTTTGTCGGATTTTTTTATAATTAAAAGTTAAAAAGGATAAGGGAAAAGGGTTTTATTTACACCATGTTTATTAAATAGTTTTAATAAACATTAAAAAGTTTTGTAACTAATGTATCCCTTGATGTTTTTTTTTTAATTCCCAATATGTGTACATTGCAATCTGTTCAATTCAGAACAATAAGCAACCCCATGACCCAATGAGGTGAGGATGATGTGTATGACGTGTAAATGAGGTGTAGTCTTGTACAGACCCAAGTTGACCACTCCTGAGAGAGTATGGTTAATTGAACCCTAACCATCAAAGTACACCAGCAACCACTGTCTAGTATTCAAATCCGTATAAAAGTAACTACCTTTACTAGGATTTGAACCAGGAACCTTTGTCTCCGAAAATCAGCTGTTAAACAGCTGATTTTGGCAACGACTTTACCTCTAGACCAACCCGGTGGCCTTGATGTTTAAGAAGAGTTTTGTCTTTTAAATTGGTGGGTTAGGTATTTTTTATATAGGCTGTCAGCATGTTATTTGATTTGTGAATAATCATTGACGGTTTTTTTTATAAATGTGTGGAAGATGTTAAAAAATATTTTCTCAATAACTGAATGTTATTTATGGATTAACCTTCCCAGTAACACTGATTTCAAACTGCTATGAAAACAAAAGTAGAAAAATATTAACTCATTTGCAAAACAGATATTGAATGAGAGACAATGTTTAACGTCATTGTTTATTCAGCTTACAGAATGCTGAAATGAAATTATCTGTGCATTTGTCAAAATTTATTTTAGGAATATATGTAAAATTTTATGGCAGTGATATAATGAAATATTATTCATTTGAACTGGTTTTAAAAACTAATGTAATGACTGTTATTCAGACTGAACTTTTTCAGTTATAAAATGTAACCCTTTTTAAGAACTGCACAGCAGCTTAAACTAACATATTGTGCTAACATGGTACAACCTGAATGTTTAGTGTAAAAGCAGATAGTAATACTGTTCGTTGAACTGTTGTGGTTTTGTGTGATTACTTTTTAACATGATAAATTGCATGATAAATATTTCTGCGTGCTTCTAGTTATAGAAAATATGTGTCTGTTCAGGCATTACTACCCTCAAGTATGGCTTTCTTTGATCCAGAACAAATATTTGGTAATTCTGTACCAGTATTCTAATTTCAAATGTAAAACACTGAAATATGAATTATGTGCTTTATGATAATGATCACAAAATGGTACAATTGGATGGTAAATGGTTTTATCTTGTATAAACTAAACCAAACTGATCTACATTTGTAGTCATCTAATAAAAGAATATGACAGCCTATCTTAATGAATCATTGGTAATGTAAAACAAATTTTTGTTGCTAGGGATCCAGTATTTTTTAAATTTCATCCTCCTTGTCAGGGTTAGCACTGATGTTATAAGTAATCATAACAAAGGTTGTTTACACAACAGTAAGTATACTGTAATGTATGTTTATTTATCAGCATCTGCCATACCAATTGGTTGGTTAAGTTCTCCCTTACTTGATCATAAGCTAACAGTGGGAACGTTAAATGGTACATATTGTTTGGGGGACTGATATAGTATTTGTAGATGTATAGCTGTTTTCATGTTTCTTTCTATTACCTTCAACTGACAGTTTTTGTGTTTGACCTTGAATTTTGTTGACCCATAAAACATAATCTTTTCCTCAGTGACTGGTATGATGCTCCCATATTTAATCGTACTTTGAAATTGATACAGTTTCTAAGAAAATATTTGTTTCTTCTCACATGTTTCATCAAACAATTGACTGATATACTGGAGAACAGAGATAATAGAATTGCAAATGACACTAATCGAAGTACTAAGTAAATCTGCTGTGAAACATACGACTTTCTCTTGTCAGTGAAAATAATTAACAATATATCCTAACATTAGTTATAAAATATTAGAAATAAGCAAAGAACTAGCCTCAAAAAACATAACCGTAATTTTATCATGAGTGAATGATGCAAAATGAAAATCAACCTCAGTTTGACTTAAAAATACGGAAAATCTCTTTCATGCTAAACTAGGCTCTGTAGAGGAAAATGCACTAAATAAAAGTTATAGATATTATCAATTTCCTTTAAATTTGATTGTATACAATACACGTTTGGTGTAAAAAGCCATACTGTGGCTGAAATCTTAAAAATTGATGTTTTTTTTTACAGATTTTCATGAATAAAAACAAAAAAATCACTAACTCTTGCTAAACTAAGCGTTACACAAAAAACATGTTTGAAACAAAAGTTGTAGGATTTCAAATTCTCTACAACTTTTATTATGTACACTTTTGCACTAAAATTCATATTAAAGCCACAATCTTGAAAAAAACAATTTTTTATGTAAAAACAACTTCCCCAAGAATTTCAGCAGACATGGCGCCTACCCTATCTTGTAGAGCATAAAAAATGTAGAGAATGAAGTGATTTTTTAAAAAAATCGTAGGAGCCGTTTTTGAGAAAATCGCAAAAAAGTGAAAAATGACACCAATAAACTCCTACTTCTGGTTGACCGATTTTGATTAAAATGTTCGTGTCGGGTCCTCTAATGGTACCTAACTTAAGTTTCAACTTTGTACAATGTTCCGTTCTTGAGATATTTTGTTCACACTCACAGTCACACACACACACAGACCAATCGCTAAAAACATGTTTATTTTTGGGTTCAGGGGGTTTGAAAACGTGTATATCTGGTGAAAAATTGACATTAAAACAATACTTTCCTTCCTATGTATATATTTATATAGGCAAGAGAAAGTAATAAACATGTATCTCTTCTGAAAGTGTTTTATTATACATGTGTGAATGAAGCAATGGTATAGTGAGAAAGGTTAACTACCTCACCCTTGTCTTAATAGTACTTTTAGTGATTCAGACCAGCACCTAAACAACAAAGTTCCTAATAGAATCTTTTCTTGCTGTTGTTTTTATAACATTTCGTTTGCAATAAATCTATTTTTACCAATAATATAATTTATAATTCATTTGGTGAGGAATTAGCTCATAGCTGTAAATGTAAAAATAATCTTTAAATGATTGTCCTGTGTGGATACTAATGGATTCTAATATAGTTATTTATTCCATTCCAGTGTACTATTTGTTTGAAAATTGTATATGGCATTTTAGAATTGATTTCTGTATTTCGCTAAAGCTACCTCATCTATTTTAACAAATTGAGCATCTTTTATTACCATTCAGTCACTTGTTAGTACCATAAAAGTGCTATAAAACAACCACTGTAATAACTTTTCATTCATTTTAATTCATGTGTTACTATTATACTACTAATATGTTGATAATAAACATTTTCTTCTAGTATTTTTCTCCTTTCACAACTCGGCAAAACATTCAATGAATAGTTTATGTTGATATTAATGTAGTACGATTGAGTTAGTAGCTTGTTATTGAAGGAAGTTAGTAAGTAAGTAAGCAGTAATACACGGAGGAAGACAGTAGATAAATTTAAACATTAAATCAATAAATTCCCACAAGCTTTAAAACATTGCGACAATGTAAGTCTGTTTAAAAAATTTAACAAAATACTTGATTGATTAAACATTTTACAGTGTACATGATTTCCTTTCTGAATAGTTTTTGGTTAAAAAATATAATTAAATATTCAGACAAATATTGTATGTAAATTGATGTAAATGGTTTGATGACATGCTTATTGAAGTAAACAAAGTTAGTTGTGGTAGTAAATTATTGGTAAGTAATAAATTTATCATGTTAAATTTTAACTTATCAGTTTTATCTTGACACATCCTATACACCCTTTTGAAGTCTCCTGATTGCAGTTATATTAAAAAAAAATATCTAATAATTTGAATTAATTACCACACCATTTCATTAGAGAAAAATTTTTTGTTCACTTGTTTTTCTGTACAACATTAAGCCAAATATATCTTTAAACTTGTCAAAATCGTTAAAGCCTTCTATTCTACGGTTTAAGTTTTGTATATACATAAAACTTAGTTTAAAACTTAATTTTTATTATTTTATCAAACATCCTATGAAGGATTATTAACAGCCTTATTATTTAAAATTGAAATATATATTTCTACCCACCAGAATACGGTAACAGAAAACACCACCAATGTTCAGTAATTTAAACACCACATCTTCAGTAAATTAAAATTCTTTAAAAAAAATTTTCACATCAAAATTTAAAATTTCCTACTCCTACCATGGTAGATAAGGAATCTTTATCTACCATTTTTACTTTTTTAAAGAATTTTAATTTAATGAAGATGTGTACAAGATTCACGAAAGCGCTATAAACATTGGTGGTGTTTTCTGTTACCGTATTCTGGTGGGTAGAAATATATGTATTTGAATTATTAAAAAATATGTATACAGTACTTTTAATGGATTCTACATTGAGTAATAATGGTCAGTTACTTTTTATTGTTCTGTAAAATAATTATTTCTGTAAGAATTTTTAATCATATTATGTTAAGAATATAAGGTAAGTTAACTGTTTTCATGTATTTATTTTAAAACGGTTGAGGTATTGTAGATTTGTGTTTTGTTTTACATTATTTATGGGGTCTAAAGTTTATTTGTATTACACTAATAAGTTGCATTGCTATTAATACCTGATGGTGAATGTATGCACTGGTATATTGTATTTGTTGTTTTTGACTTGCTTGGAAATTGCAGTAAGGTGTGCTCTAATATAATTGATATGCAGTAATGTTCTGTTTGTTACAAACTGCTTGTTGTAAGTATTTACATGTTTGCATGCATACACTGTCACATAATTTTCATAGAGCAGCAAATCGCACTGTCTTCTGCTTCCTTCTCCTGTACTACGAATAAGATTCCTTTGTCTTTTTAACGACATATTTTACTCTATTTGAATTTTATGAATTTGTTAATTTAAATAAATCTGATAAATAAGTGATATAGACATAAGCTAGAATTTTATCATCTTAGAATAAATTTGTAATAGAAAAGAATTAGCTTTGGTTTTAAGATTTCTAAATGAAGTTTTTGCAAATTAGTTTATTATTCATTTATTTGTTCCACTGGTGTTAAACTTATAATTTTTTTCAAGTTTTATTGTATATGTGCCATTTTAGTCATTGTTGTTTAATCGGGTGCCTAAATGGCTTAATAGCTTTAAGGATGCACCTTAATTGCTTGAAGTAATAACTTCATTTAATAACAATTTTATTGTATACTCTGTCATTTTGAATTCTCGACACCATTCTCCTTGTAATAACCTTCAACCAGTCAATAACAAAAACCAAAAACCGTTGCCACCATCCACATTGTATTTTATTTAAAAATATCATCTATGATGAGTATTCATATACTCTAAAAGAATACAATCATCATTTGTTTCTAATAAGACATAGATTACCTTGTTTCTATAACAAAGAATGAATTTTATCTTCAATTTTCAATATTTAGACCAAATTCCAGAAATATTTAATCCTTAGTTAAACATCCTTGTAATAATTAACTAGTTACAATCCACCGCCAAAATAGACATAATGATAACTTTTTCAACAATTCTGTAAAATAAATTTTCTCTTTCATTAAATTATTCATAACCTTTGATTCAGCACAGTATTGTCAGTTTTAACACACTGTTCAGTATTTTTGTTTTACTAGCTTCAGTGTAAAATCATTTTGTAGCTAGTGCCTAAATGTTTTATCGCTCAGAGCCAAAATTTGGCTTTTCAGTGTTCTTGTCCAAAAGTTTTAAAATGTTTTAAATACAATCGAAAAATTAAAATAATTTTGACTTGCTCCAAGAATTTAATCTTTAATCTTTTTTTATCTTGATGTATGTATGAACTTCTGATAGGATATTAAATTATAGCAATTCTTGAAAAAGAAGTTTAATAGAGAAGTACGTAAATAATTGATGAGATGATAAAAGGTGTTTTTATTACTGGAATTTAATTTTAAATTTTAATTAATCCTCTTAAGATGTTTTATTCTATTATCCTGAATCCCTTTATATTATCTTGCTTCAGCTTTAAGTGTTATTATTAGATACTTTCACGATGGTCCCTCAGAATTTCAGATTTGGTTTATTTTATAAAATGAAAGAACTCACTGAATCAGTGTAATTGTTATGGTATTTTTTCAAGATAATGTCTTCTCTCTCTTT
Source organism: Catonia carolina (assembly GCA_035578175.1). Taxonomy (NCBI): domain Eukaryota; kingdom Metazoa; phylum Arthropoda; class Insecta; order Hemiptera; family Achilidae; genus Catonia; species Catonia carolina. The sequence continues at coordinate 118,868,727 of JAQMRL010000001.1, forward strand.
GCATGGTGAATTTATGTCGCATCACTTAAGTCTGGGTTTAGTGCAGTAATCTTGTACTCCCAACCAAATGCATATTCTGTAATGTCTTTTGTATTTTTGTGCTATTTTTATTATGCTACCCTGGCTTTTAAATAATTTTCACGCACATGAAATATTTATTATTTATATTTTTTAATATATACATGAAATTATTTTTGTTAAAATTTCCCACATGTACAATTTTTCGATTGATTATTTGCTGCAACTTTATGTAATGTAAATTAATATGATTGAACGTTAAATTTTTATTTGCCTAAAATTTTTGTTTAGATATTATTAATTTGATAGGTTTTTCAGTACCAATTACTTGAAATTGAATTCGTAAGATGATAACTATACTGTTTTAAAATAGTTTATTGTTATGTAGGTTCTGAGTTATTTAATAAATATGAATTTTTAATTTTTCCATGAAATTTTTATCATTTAAACATTTTTCAAATTAGAACAGTTTATTTTTTATTATTTTTTAAATTGTGTAAATTTTTTTACCATATTATTTTTTGTCGTTTTTTATTTTGTAGCATGAAGACAGTGTTTAGTTTAACGCATGTGTGAGGTGTATTATTTCTACTTCTGATATAACAGTCGAACATATTCACTGTAGATATGAAATCATTTGAGTTTGATAAAATGTTCGAGACGAAGGAGTTTGGTGACACTGAGTTCTCCGTACCCGGCCGCTATAAAGACCTCAGTCCTATGGGGGTCGGAGCTCAGGGAATGGTCTGGTAAGTTTTATCATTACCTTGGCCTACATCAATCAGATCTGATTCTACATGCATTCATAAATAACAGAGCACAGTATGTACAAAATACAATATTTTCCTGAAATTTTCAGATGTTTTTTTTAGTGAATAAACAAGATTCAAATATTTGTACGCTTGTGTGTGTGTGTGTGCGCGCGCGCGTGTGCGTGTGTGTGTGTGTTTGCTTGTAAATGTGTATTATGAATAAATATTTAAAATTCATCCTTACATCCTTTTATTATAGCTGCAGGCAGCTAATAAATCCAAATGAAAGAATACTATCATTTTTCTTTGACCTGAACTCCTTTGATTGCTGTGTTAATTTTTTTTTTACTTATTCTTTCACTATTTTACACTTACAAGTTTCAGTGGATCCATCATCAAACTCAGAGTAAACAAAACTAATTATTTATTTAAAACCTTTCTAGAAGATGTTTCTTCAGGCACTTGTGTAGTAGTGTAATAGTGTAAAAAAAAGTTTTATTTCAAGTGGCCGAAGATATAACATATTCTAGAAAGGTTTTTCAATTCCTTGTTTATAATACGTTTATTCTGATTATGATGGATTTACTGAAATATGTTAGAAAATGAATGAAAACAAGTAAAAGGAGTACAGTTCATTGAAAACTATTCATTCTGAAAGTAAATGTATTTTCATATGAATGAAGACAGTGGTGACAGCAAAAGTTAAAGAAAAACCAGTTCTGTTCATTTCACTCAGTAAATTAAAAATCAGTAAGCAAGAAATGTGCAGAATATACTACTTTATAATGAACATCCAAGAACTTTGTGATTTAACTGTTTTTAATGGATTTCAGATTGAATATTATTTGATAAAATCAATTGCACTATGGCTGTTACCACCATAGTGTAGAAAAAAAGTAGAGAAAATAATTCTATTTGCATAGTAGTAGAGAAAAGTAATGTTACTTGTTATAAAGTATTTTGGAAGAAGCCACGTTCATATTTACACAGAAATGCCCAAATAGATGTGGTAAAACATCTCTCACGAACTTTTCAGCTCTGATATTTTTTTACATTTGTCACATCCAGCCTTGAACAGACAGCAGGGCGCTGAGTGTGAACAAGGCCTTATTATTTGTACAAAAATTGTTTTTGCTACCTGTGTTGTGACAGTTTTGTCATCCGCAGTAAGTCAAATTAATAACAGTTCTCACAGTGAATTGTGTTATTGTAATTAATTTTTGTGCAGTACAAAACATTAATGGGTCTATTAATTTTAGATATTAACAAAATATTTAATACTTAAATTAATCCTGTCTATTAACCTGTATTATACAATAACTGCTGAGTATTTTTAATTTATAAATTGTATTTAATTGTACTTTTTTTTATCTAAAATACAATGCATCTATTTTTAAATATCATCAAATTGCTGTAGTCATCACATAATCTTTAAATAACTGATCTCTTTTTTAGAATCATATCGTTAAAATATTGAATAAAATGCATGAATTTATTTACTAGAACTGATATGTGGAAGAGGGGGATTAGAGTAACAGACATTTGATGGAAGTTTTATTTATTCTTTGTTCCCTGAATTGCTTTCTCTTTTAGTCAGATATATTCCCCCCCCCCACAGATTTAAATCATACAATCACCACTATCTGGCTGAATGACTTAAAATTATATCAGTGTAGTTATTTGTTGCAATTCTCTCTCCGTTCACTTCTTTGCCAGTTGTCCTGAGTTTGATTCCCATCCATGTCTGGCATTCTTTTATCACTCATTTTCATCTATCACTCTTCATCATCTGAATTTATAAAATAGCCTGACGTAAAACAAACAAAAATCCATTCACTTCTCTCATTGTTGTAATTTTATATAGTTTTTGTAGTTTGTTATTACTAAATGGTATTTGGAAGTTTTTAAGTGAATATTTATTTGATTGTTAACAAATGGTTTAAGTTGGTGTAATTTGAGATTTTGATGCTGGTGTTCTCTAACAAACAGAATTCTTTTATTCTGTATTTTACTACTAAAACTTAAGACTACTATTAGTATTACAGAATTTCAATATAAAGTTGGCCTGGAAAGTACCAGTTGTTTAAGATCTTTTATCTGCTTTGATCTATTTCTTCGTATCTAGAGAGTCTCTTTGATCCTACATACGAGTCTACATCCACTGTTTTTATGTTCAAGACCATGTCATCAAAATTTGTCTACCTGTTTGAAATTATTGCTTATTTGCGTCTCGGTGGAATTACATAGTATATCTATTGAGCTTTTAAGTTTGTTTACTAAATAAATATAGTGGTTAACAGAACAATGTGAATGAATGTGCTGTAAGTTGTTCAACCAATGTGTGTGTGTGTGTGTGTGCGCGCGCGCGCGTGTGCATGTACACTTTATTTGGAAAACTTGTTTGTAGTAAAAGATAGTAGTCTTAATAATATTATTGTATTTACACTTGTGAGTAAAAGTATTTTATATTCCTGTTAACGTAAATAATCAATTTTGTAGTGTCTTGATATAGTAAGCCAATTATTGGTAATTTGTTTTTTTTTTAATTAGTATTTTTTGTATAGTTAGTATCTCAGTATTTAGTAGTTAGTATACAGTATTTTGTACTTGTAGTTTTTAATTTTTGTAGGTATTTTGCACAATTTTTAATATGTTGTGGTTTTGTAAAACACTGGGTTTTCTGGAAAATTTTAATATAACCTTGTAAGTTAAAACTCACAGATTCTATGTTAGTACATCTTATACATAATATCCTAACCATTTAGCTCAAATTATTGGTTAATTTTACGTAAGAGATAAGTTAGTGGGTTGTTTATTCTTTTTTGCTTAGGTCAACAGCCGAAAGGCTGGTTTGAACCTCTAGAGGTTTACTAAGTAGAAACGAGGAGCGAGGTGGTTTACAATTGCCTTCCTCACTGAGTTGAAAGAGTATGGTTATCAGCATGCCAGACCCTCCGAATAGCATTTACTTTCAACCCTGCAAATGACACCTTCTCTTCATTCACCACAGGGTCTGGCTGTATAGTGCAATTCATTACTCTCAGAGGAGATAACTCTGACTAGTGTCTTTTATACCTCTATCTCTTTTGTCTTAAATAGTTCAGTCATATAATTGGCTGATTATGTGCTAAGAAATAGAAATTTTTTTTTTTAGCTGTGGAAGTAGCAGATTGAGTGTAAATAATTTAACACTCCACCTACCCGTTATGGACAAGTTTATTCTTTAATCAGTGTATTAATTTGTAGCATTACATAAATACACATATATTGTGGGAATTTGTTAAAGATGTTTTAAAACTTGGTAATTATTTTGATTCTTTAAACAGTATTACTTATACTTATCAATTCATAGTCAGGTCTGAATTTTTTTCATTTATCACTCTTCATTGTCTCCATTAGTAGTAATAAGCAAAACATTAAAATTACTCATACTGTTTTTTTTAATTATATTGTTTCTTTTAAATATTTCTATTTTTTCTCTTTTCAATTTCATTAAAACAGTAATTTCCCGTTCCACCAGGCCTAGTCCAGATAACCAAAAATTCTTATGATGAGAAAACTTGATTTAAGTTAATTTGTATAGGCTATAATCATTGTAACTATTATTGTGAACTAAAAAACTAGCTATGATAACTTTGTAATTAATAATAACTGTAGTAATATTGATAAAAAAAGATTATAAAAACCCATAGTCCTATTCTATTCTAACCATCCAGTTTAACAAATCTGCTCCTATATATCTGCAAATGCACATAAATGTGCTGTTTACCAAATTTTAATAACATGAACTAGAACTCTGATTTTTTCAGTAAATCAAAAGAAGACTTGATGTTAGCTTATATATAAATTGTAAAATCTAAGAAAATTTGTTTATTGTGTATTATATTAATAAGACTATATTTCCATATAAATAAATTACAGTATAGAAAATTAATTATCCAATTACAGTTTCATCATAATAATAACAAAATGCAAAATCAGTTTAAGACAACTGAGACCTGTTTAAACAGAAAATTACTTTATATTTTTGTTTCATTCTTGTCTATTTAAAAAAAATATATGTGTGGAGATAATTTTTCTTTTTCTTTGAAGTTGCTGTGAAATTAAAACACTGATTTTCAAATTATTCATCTATAGATTCTTGTTTTATTTATTTTTTTTTTGTAATTCTTTGTGATTCTTAATTATTATCTAAGTCTATTTGTTTTGAGAATTGATTAGTGCTTGTTATTACTAGCGGTTAGTTAATATTTACTTTATGAGTTACATTTTTGTTTGGATAACATACGGTTAAATTTGTTTGTGGATAAATTTGTTTCTTTTTTTATCAGAGGGTGTGTAGCGAGTGAATTTATATGTAGTGGTTTTATTGAACTTTATTTTTATCAACTTTCTATTTACTTTTTTAATTTTGTTATGTAGTTAGTGTTTGGTTGTATAATTAGTACATTTTCCTGAATTCTCCAAAGTCAAGTAAGTATCCATGATTTCTCTAAATATTTACTTTTGTACTTTATTCTTTGATTGATTTTCCTAGTTTAATTGAAGGATTTTTTTTGCTTATTTTGAAGTGTGGTTTTTAAGTTGGCATATTTTTTAAAAATATTTCACTGGTTCCTGAAATTGTTATTGATATGGCTTATACATCGTAAGTTTAGATAATACTCCATCATTTGAATTTTGGTTTTATAACCAATTATGGTATAAATTAAAACTGGTTTTCCCTGGATCTAAAGTCTTTTTATAGATGATTGTAACTCAGTCAGTGGTAAAAATTTAATAGGTGACTATTGTTGTTTAGGTCATCAGCCAAAGGCTGGTTTGAACCTGTAGAGGTTTTACTAAGTAAAACGAGGAGTGAGGTGGTTTACCATTGCCTTCCTTACTTAGTGGAAAAGTATGCTTATCAGCATGCCGAGCCCTCTGAAAAGCACATTTTCCACTCTGCAAATGACACCTTCACTTCATTCACCACAGGGTCTGGCTGTATAATGAAATTCATTACTTCCAGAGGAGAAAACTCTGATTAGTGTCTTTTACACCTCTACCTCTTCTGTTCTTAAATGATTCAGTCATTTAATTGGCTGACCATATGATAAGAAACAGAACTATTTATTTTAGCCCTGCAACGAACAGATTGAGTGAGGTGACTATACAAGTATTGAAAAAGAAAGATTTTATGACCAATATTATTTAATTTTTTTTGTCTCTGGAAAGCTTTTTTTTATTCACTGGTAGAGTAGATTTATACCCATTTTGAGAGACATTTGTAGTTTACCATTTTATACTTTTCACTCATTTCTTTTTCCTTACCATTATAAGACAACATCATCTCTCTTTGTAATTGGTCCTTCCAACTTTTCATTGGTCCCAAACTCCTTCTTCCTTGTACACCACAAGGTATGAATACATACCGCATTGATCAACCAGACAGAGAACTCTTGTTACATCCATGAATTGCGTATGATCATACCATCTCTATATTTTTTTGTAACTCTATTAATTAGAGGTTGAAGATTCAGATCACCTTAATATCCATATTCCTTCTTCTTTCAGACATGGTACAGCCAGCTGCTGACCTCAACATTCTCATCTCAGCACTCTGTAATCTTTGCGTATGCTGGCTTGTAAGCATCCATGTCTCGCTACAATACTGGCATACAGGAGTTGACAAATCCTTGTAAAATGTTTATTCTGTTTCTAACCTTATTTTTACCCGTGTTATGTCACGTCTTGCGGTGTAGAGGTCAGTGCAGTTGGCTTATATGGCCAGGAAGTCCTCAGCTTGATTCCTGATCAGTTCTGAGATTTTTTAAAATAAATAGTTCTGTTTCTTGTCACATGGTCAGCCAATTAAATGACTGAATCATTTAAGAACAGAAGAGGTAGAGGTGTAAAAGTCACTAATCAGAGTTATCTTCTTTGAAAGTAATGAATTTCATTATACAGCCAGACCCTGTGGTGAATGAAGTGAAGGTGTCATTTGCAGAGTGGAAAATATGTGCTTTTCAGAGGGCCCGGCATGCTGATAAGTGAACTTTTCCATTCAGTGAGGAAGGCAATGGTAAACCACCTCACTCCTCGTTTTACTTAGTAAAACCTCTACAGGTTCAAACCAGCCTTTCGGCTGATGACCTAAACAACACAACAACACTCTTTATCATCGGCATTAAAATTAGTGTACAACGCAATTGGACAAAAAACAAAAAATATTTCAAAAATGCTGAAAAATTAAAAACGTTAATTAATAGAATGTGTTATAATATCGTTAGTGAAGAGTGATAAGTTGCTTACTCCATTTCTTGAAACTTGTGTAAAACTCATATAGTTCCTATAGAAATAGCAGAAAAGATTTCCACAACAGAGCTCGTCTTAATACTTACTGGTGTTGGTAGTTTTTCTAGTTGTTAGACTTAATTTTCCTGTTTCCAGTGGTACGAAAATCAGATTTTGGCCTAAAAATAGAGGTAGCTAGTTAACACTCGTTACTAACAAAGTGTTCTATTATTGTATTGTCTATAAAAATAGGAAACGTTTCTTTACATTTTTAAATATAGTTTATAAAATTAATGTTTCTTTTTTTAGAATTATTTATGACTCAGACGCAGTACTGTATAATTTTTTTTAGAGAAACCTGTTTAGTGATGTCAATTTATTAATAACCATAATACACGTGATTGATTAGTTATTTTTAGTAGTCTTGGTAAAAATTAAAGAATGTAAAGTAATGTACTTTCTCCTCTAGTTATAAATAGGAAATAACTGTAATAAATTTTTTACTCTACCTCCATTCAATGAATGTTTCTTTGTCATGCAATATTTAAACAGTTTAAAAGATTTATTAGCAACAGTAGGCGTATCATATTCATATTAATAATGCTTATTTATTACATGGTTAAAAATTGTGGAATTTTGTTGGTTTTTTTTAAAGAACTTTTGTCTGTTAAATAAACGTATTAGTGTATTGATCAGTGTTTAATATTATTTCTTTCAGTGGAGAAAATTCTATAAACTTACAAAAAGTTGAGGTTGATGTTTATTGTCATAGTCAATATTGAAAATATATATTGCATTTTTATATTTGGTATGCCAGTATCCATCTAATATTTTTACGGAAGTTGTTAATTTTCTTAAAGTTAATTGAAACATGTATAAGAGTGGTTATTTATAGAGGAATGTTAATGAATATCCATTCACCTAGCTGATTTATTCATAAATTAATATTCTCTCTTCATTTTGGTTACCACTTATCTATAGTGCTGGTCTGCAGAAATCTCAAGTAGTTAAGATTTGAATGTTAGGCTGGAAACACTTACAGTGGTTTTGGTTGAAGCATTTACCAAATTGATAAGCCTCTCTACACATCTTCAAATCGTTTTACAGTATAGCGAATTAGTTTCCGAACCGACTCAGTTTGTAGAGGAGACGATATATAAGTGGTTTTCACCATACAAGTTGTCCATGATTCCGTAGTAATTAAGTATGTCCCCTCAAACAGACCTGTTTTTGTTCCAGTTTTATTTCTGTTCTCTTCTGTCTCAGTTTCACATAAGTTAGGTACTGAGAATATGGATTTGTGTGTAATTTTTATTGGAAGAATGAAAAAGTGTCTCTTCTGGTGGTATACAGATTCTGGTACGAGTGTTTTTCTTGGTAATTTTTGCATTAATTTTTAGCAGATATTCATCAAAAGTAGCCAATTACATCTTAATATATTTATAAAAAATTTTCGTCTCTCATTATTTGTGAATAAATTATTATACTGGCCTTTTTTCTAGTCGTATGTCCACGGCAACGTTCAACTAATATCAAAAAAGTCTTGCAAAACCGAATAGTTAAACAGATTGAAAAAACTTAGTGCTTGGTTAACAAAACTGGTTCGTTTGCTTCAGTCAAAACTGCAGTGTGTGTGAGCACAGCCTTAGTGTGTGAGGTCGTTACTGCTCTCTGTATACCCCATTCTCAGGTGAAATGTGCAATTTCTGTTTTAATGAAATCTGTACTACCAATGTAAATGAACATTTACAGGATGTATTGTATCTTTGTGCAGTGTTCACCATACTTTTTTTCCAATTGATCCCTTTATCCTTACTTTCAATTGATAAAAATACCAGTATGTATAGGGACTGAAGGTGCCCTATCTTATAAAACATTTGTTTTGTATGTTTGGTATTTTATCAATAGATTTTGATAGATGGTATTCTAGTTCAATTCAAATGCTACTAATATATTAGCTTTTGGAACATTAAAATTCAGTAAATTAGTTTAATGGGATTTTTTATTCAGTAGCTTCAATGGCATTTTTATTCCTTAAGTTTATGTATAAAACAAGCAAAAACATAAACTTACTGTTGTTAACTGTATAAATAGAAGTAATATTACTAGTGTTTCTAGTCCAATCTGAATATGTTCATTTTAAATTAATAGAAAGAGTCACAGTCAAAAATAATTTAGAAATACTTGTACATTTAAACTACTTTTAGGCCTTGTAGACTATTTTCCAGCAACTGCCATCTTGTGAGTATAAACAATTTGTTTATGTCAAGACTTCACAATTATTTAATTCATAATTGTGGTTTACAAGAGATCTCAGCTTGTTAATAAATGAAAAATTGTGAGTTGACAAAACTGTTTGTTATTAGTTTTAATTTATGTAATAAAGTTGTATTTATATTGTAAATGGAAGTTAATATCCGATTGTATTTGTTTCAGTGCGGCTTATGATACAGTCACGCAGCAAAATGTTGCCATCAAGAAACTTTCAAGGCCATTCCAGAACGTGACACATGCCAAGCGGGCATACCGGGAGTTTAAATTGATGAAGCTTGTCAACCATAAAAATGTAATTTTTTGATATAATCACTTTAAAGTTTTATAATTTTATATACAGTAATAAGAGTGCTTGCGAGCACAAAGTACGTTTGTACTGAGTGGTTTTTTACCAACATATTTCTGCTGTTTGTGTTAAAACCAGGGAGTACCTACACAAAAGATATGTGGTTTTAAGTGTTTTTTTTAATGAAATGTCATTTCAAGGTTAACTCTTATTTCAAATCCGTATTACCTCTTGTTGAAAGCCAGCTGGAGGCGATACATTAAGGATTATAATAACTGTATAAAGCTCTCTTGACGCAAAATGAAAAGCAACCTCTGTAGGACTTAAAAATACGGAAAATCACTAATTGATGCTAAACTAGGTGTTGTAAGAAATGTGTGAAATAAAAGTTTTCTATTACTGTGATTATTATACGTTTCTGTTGTAAAATGTATAACCAGGCCATATTCTTAAAAATCCCATTATTTACGGATTTTAATGAGGAAAATACAGAAAATTACTATTTGATGCTAAACTAAGCATCGTAAAAAAAACTGTGAAGTGAAAGTTGTACGGTTTTTATTTCCTGGAATTTGTGATTTATAAGTTTTACCCCTAAAATGTGTATTAAGACTACAATCTTAAAAAAAATTATTTTTACTCCGAGAACACAACTCTCCCAAGAATTTCTGCAGACATAGCGCTTACTTTGTCTTGTAGAGCATTAAAAAAGTAGTGAATAAGGTGATTTTAGAGAAAATAACATAAAAGTGAAAAAGTGCACAAATACACTATTGCTTCTGGTTGACAGATTTTGATAAAAAAATTTATCTGGTTCCCTTGTAGTACTTAACTTGTTTTTTTTTTTTTTGAGTTCAGAGGGTCTGAAAACGTGTAATTCCAGTGAAAACCCGATTTAGAAAAATGATATGGAAACATTTTTTTATTCCCATAATTAATACAACCGACTCCACGCATTGTCTAGCATTCATGAGATTATAGGGCAAAGGATTATGGGGATTATAGGGAAGAAGGAAAAAGAAAAAGAGCATTTATCATGTGCGTATGTACTAATCTATGTTCTTATAAACAAGACAACTGATAAAATGGCCACAGAATTGAGAACTAATTCTATAGATTATAAGTATTCTTATGTAAATATTTTTTAGCAGTGATTATTTAACATATTAATATGAATTTACTTGATTTCAGATAATTGGCCTTTTAAATGCATTCACACCACAGAGGTCACTGGAAGAATTCCAAGATGTATACCTGGTTATGGAGCTAATGGATGCAAATCTATGCCAGGTTATACAAATGGATCTGGATCATGAACGCATGTCCTATCTTCTGTATCAAATGCTCTGTGGAATTAAACATTTACATTCTGCGGGTATCATACACAGGGTTCGTAAACAATTTTACAGTGTTTTTCTTTGTTTGGTATCATAAGCAATTAGACAATTCAGTTAAATGCTATGTTGTTAAGTATACTCAGTTTTTTATGGAATTTGTATGTGTACAGAAAGATTATTTTTTGCCAAGACTGATGTTCCGCCAGTTTTGTAAGTGCTCTTATCTTAATAGGTGATAGCTAATACTGCCCCAGACAGTGTGCTTTGTAAAAAAAATGTGAATCTGGTCTGGAAATAAAGTTCGTGAGTTCTGTCACCAAAGATCATTTTAGATCACAGTGACGACACTGGTGGGTTTCTTGTATGTTGATGTTCCATACATAAATTTGAATCAATTTGGCTGTAATGTATGACAGTTGAAAATATGGTCTGTAATACTTAATGCAACAACTCATTACAACAATTATGTTTTTCATTCTGTTTGTATTGTTTCCTCATTTACAATGTTAGTCTCGATCGGTGGTTTAGTGGCCTGCACAACTGACTTTTATGGTAGGGGTCCCAGCTTCAAAAACAGTTGACCCTGTAAAAAGAAATTGTAGTTAGAAATTCTGGGTAAAAATTGTTTTTCATGTTTTACTTAACTAATAGACACTTTGAAAATACTTATTGAATTAAGTGATTCTGACAGATGTCGAGAGAGTCAGTCTGTTTCTTGGCACTGTCACTGGTGAATGTGTACTGTAGATCCTTTAAGACTGATTTTAAGAGACATGAAAAGGTATTGTAATTGAATTCTCAAATATGAACGGGGCAGTACTACTTAATTGCAGTTAAAATCATTAAAATTGCTGCAGTTTGATACCCATTTTCTAATTTGTTTGTATGTTTACAGGATTTAAAACCAAGTAATATAGTCGTCAAGTCAGATTGTACGTTAAAAATTTTAGATTTTGGTCTGGCAAGAACGGCTGGTACAACATTTATGATGACTCCATATGTAGTCACACGTTACTACAGGGCACCTGAGGTAATTTTTAATTCATTTATGATTTATTGAATCCTGCTTGTAATTATCTTTGAATTGATTCTGTAACTGGGAAATGGCCTGTTGAAAAATCGATGAGTTCTTCACCTTTAAGAATTTCTAACTAGGCTTTTTAGTTAGTGGTTCATTACAGAATGTAAAGATGGTAGAGATTGGATGAGTCGGTTAGTCACTGGAGATGAGACCTGGATATTTCAGTATGACCCCGAGACCCTTAAACAAAGTCAGCGGTGAGTGGAAAAAAATGGGAAGCGGCCAACGAAAGCGAGACTGTCCAAGTTGCGACTGAAGGCAATGTTCATCTTTTTTTTATAACCGCGGCATCATTCATTGTGAATATGTTCTTCCTGGTCAGACAGTGACTGGAAGTTCTACGTTGGTGTCCAGTCCAGGAGCAGCTGTGAGCACGCGTTTTACATGTTCGGCCCCGAACTCGCCGAGGACGGCCGGATCTTGTACCATGACAACGCGCCATCCCATTCATCATTCATTATGCAAGAGTTTTGGCGAAAAAAGGCATTCCAACGTTGCCACACCCACTCTATAGCCCCAATATCGGCCCCTGCGACTTCTTATTTCTCAAGACAAAGTCGCACCTCAAGGTAACTCTAATCATGGCGGCATACAGGAGGTCAACTCAAAAGATTACCAAGGGTGCTTCCAATCATAGAAGCAACGTTGGATTCGTTGTGTAGAGTTAGAGGGAGACTATTGTGAAGGTCGTTAATAAAATTTTGCTCGTAACTTAATTTGCTAGTGTTTTATTGACAATTTCTTGCAACTTAGTTGCCACACCTCTTTATTTTTTTTTTGCCTAAATGTAAATAATTATATGGACTAAAATTTTCAAAATCTGATTAATTGGGTTAAATTTTTGTACGTGTTTAATTTTACTGATTCACTTTTTAAATTAGAAATAATTTAGTCATGACAAGAAGTGTTTGTGCCTATTATCTGTTTACTGGAAAAGTAGTCCTCATGTAAACTAACAAACATGGAATAGTTTAAAATTACTCATTTTATTTAGTGCTGTATTATTGTTTTTTTCAAAAATAAAAGCTATAGTAAGTATTTGTATGTACTTCACTAAAAACTATTCAATTTCGATTAAAAAATCTGGTGTGAAACACTCACACAACTTTCTCTTGCCAATGAAAATAATTAATAATGTAACCTAACATTAGAAATAAACAACAAAACTAACCTCAAAAAACATAATCTTATTTTAATCATGAGTGAAAGACGCAAAATGAAAATCAACCTCAGTTTCGCTAAAATATACGGAAAATCACTCTTTCACGCTAAACTAGGCTCTGTAGAGAAATTGCTCTAAATAAAAGTTGTAGATCATGTAATTTTGTATAAATTTTATTATATACATTTTTGTCGTAAAATAAGGCTGAAATCTTTAAAAAATTGATTTTTCACACGTTTTTGTGAGAAAAAAACAGAACATTTCTAATTACCGCTAAACTAAGCGTTAAACAAAAAAAATGTTTGAAATAAAAGTTGTAGGATTTTTTAATTTCTACAACTTTTATTACATATGATTTTGCGCTAAAATGCGTATTGAAGCTGGAATCTTAAAAAAAACAATCTTTTTACAAGGAAACAGCCTCCCAAAAATTTCAGCAGACATGGTGCTGCCTACCCTATCCTGTAGAGAATAAAAAATTTAGTAAATCAGGCAATTTTTTTAAAAAATCGTAGGAGCCGTTTTTGAGAAATTGCAAAAAAGTGAAAAATGACACGAATAAACTACTACTTTCATTTGACCGATTTTGATGAAAATGTTCATGTCGGGTCCTCTAGTGATATCTAACTTAAGTTTCAAGTTCGTACGATGTTCCGTTCTTGAGATATTCTGTTTACACACACACACAGACCAATCTCTAAAAATATGTTTTTTGGGTTCAGGGGGTCTGAAAACGTGTAGATCGGGTGAAAAATTAACATGAAAACAATACTTTCCTTCCTATATATTCGTATAGGCAAGAGAAAGTAAAAAACATGCTTTTAGATAATAGTTTTTTTGTTTCTATTGTTTGTAGAAAGTATTCTCTATCTCATGTAAGAGATCTATCTATCAATATAAAAAATTAAGGTTTGATATTGGGTATCATATTTTTTTTTAAGTTTGTACAATTTTTATAATGAATAAACTGATATGTTACAGGTAATTCTTGGAATGGGTTACAAGGAGAATGTAGACATTTGGTCTGTAGGATGTATTATGGGTGAGATGATCCGAGGTGGGGTCCTATTTCCTGGTACTGATCATATTGACCAGTGGAATAAGATCATAGGTAAATACTATTAGCTTCAGATTCAGTAAGAACATAATTTATATGATTTTCTGTGTAGTTGAAGTTCTGGTATTCAATTTCAGTATGGCCTTTTTTGTTGTTGGACTTGAACTTTAGCAGTGTCTTTCCATTTATATTAGCTAAATAATTTTAGAATAATGTTGCTTATTTTTTTGATAAATGATAAAAATAGCTATAATTATTAGCGGTTTATATTGTAAACTTAACAGTTTCTCTATTTAATTCTTAATTTAAACAGTCAGAAATAATTATGCGTCAGAATTTTATTTATATGTCTGTATAATCTGTGAGTATGATTTTATGAAAAGGAAATTTTTCTTGAGGTCTTCCATGTTTAACCTTAAGAGGAATCTTTTATTAACCCCTTAAAGGTTTGTGACAAAATATTATGATGTCGGAAGCATTGTACACAAAAAGTGCCAATGATATAATATTATGTTTCTGCCAAAATACGAACTTATTTTTGGTTTAGAATGTAATATTTCATCGCCAACTGCTAGTAATGCGTACCAGTCTGTTGTAGTACTGTTTACATCCGTTGGACTGTAGCAGCGCTTTTGTTTAATGTTAATCTTTCCATATTAAGTGACAGTTCGGAGGCAACTAGTTGTTATTGCAGTCGTATAACGTATATTGTTGTTACTTGCGGCGTGCTTGTATTAGTTTCATTTTTTGTTTTATTATGGTTAAAATAATTACAATAATAGTTTTTGAACAGTTAATTTTCTTAAAATAGTTATATAAATTGCTTATAAAAAAATCAAACAATAATAAATACATAAAATAAAATATAATTATTCAGTGGGAAATAATTTAGCAAAATAACATTACTTTAGGTTTAAAAAAAATCAATCTTTAAGGGGTTAATTAGTTTTATCTGTTTTGTTTTTACTATCATTTGATTTTTTTTTGTTCATATTAATTTTCATCTACAGTTTGATCATTAGCAACTGCAGTGGTTTGTCGTACAGTGTTGTTGGGTTTTAAATGTTTATAATTTTTTTAGTGAATCAAACTCAGGACTTCTGCTTTGCAGTTTACTTTAATGTAGCATTCTAAATCACTGCATCAAAAAGGTAGCCCCACGTGATTTTATTCAGTATATCTGTGGATTTAAAAAAAAAATTATCTATTTATTTATCTTGAATTTTTCTTTTCTAGGCTCTTTTTAAAAAAAATTGTATTGATTGCCACTCCAGTGTAAACAGTTCTCATTTTTAACAATGGCTGGTAATTCGGTATTAATTTGGTAGTTTAAGATATAGTGTATTTAATTAAGTGGAGTATTAACTTATTATCATAGATTCTTACCGTACTTAGAAATTGAAAGAATGTTTGTTATGTTACAGAGCAACTAGGAACACCGTCACCTGATTTTATGATGAGACTGCAGCCTACAGTACGAAACTATGTTGAAAATCGTCCTCGTTATCAAGGTTTTCCCTTTGATAGACTGTTTCCTGACGTTCTTTTTCCTTCTGATTCTTCTGAACACAACAAACTTAAAGGTAAAGGAACTGCTCTACATCGTTGTAGATCAAATTTGGGCTTTAAAATTTAGTTTACTAGTAAAATCTTTGTTGTAATATTTGATAAATGTGCAATTGTTACTTAAAGAATTAAATTAAGTTTGTCGACTATACATTCCAGAGAACTAGAAACTTTTAGATAGCAACACTGTTGCAGGACAATTTATTTTATTTTAGTTTTTTTTTGTTGGCAGTTATTTTTCTAGAATGAATAGACTTTGACATGAAGAGAACATGAAAAAGAATTTTTTTCTTGGCAGACTTTTTAATTGATAATCTTTCTATACTGCTAATCCAGTGAATGTAATTAATTTTTTGGACTTACTATCAACCGAGTCTCCAACAGGGCTAACTAGAGACCTACAGAAGAATGTTACCATATGATTGTTTCCAAAAAAAATATGATGTGTGTATTACATTTAAACACAAATTTTAAATTGGTGATTTAGTTTTAGGAAGTGAAATCAGTGTCAGAAAACACAGTAGTAATAAATAAACACTACTGAAAGACACAAAGCAATCTTTTGCACATCTGTAGTACAACACACTGATCTGTAAAACTTTTAACCCTCGGAAATAAAATCTTGAAGATCTGTTTTGTTTATCTGGAACAGGATGATGACTGATAAATGTGGTGGGACAAGATAGTCTCGTGTGATTGTGTGGCTTGTAAATAAAATTATAGGAATCAGATTGACTACATTACTCTTGTGCACTTTCAGTTCAAGTTGTTTTTTTCTAAAATTGTTTAAAAGTTTTAAAAATACAATTTATGTATTTTGTTTACAGCAAGTCAAGCAAGAGATCTCCTTTCAAAGATGCTAGTCATTGATCCTGAGAGGAGGATATCAGTAGATGATGCTCTAATGCATTCTTACATTAATGTATGGTACGACGAAGGAGAAGTAAATGCTGTAAGTAGTTATTTTGTTTCATGGTCTTAAAATGAATCAAATTTTTATCTTTAAATTTGTCACCAATATTAAGAACTATACCACTTGCCATTTGTAGTACTAACCACTGACAACAATTGTCATGATTCATGTACCAGGTGGTTTGTAGTACGGTCTTCGTGATGTAGTCTTGTTGTTCTCTACCTTAGATTATTGAAAGGCAACTTTATTGAGTCATTTGTACAGTATTTATAGTATTTGCCTTAAGTTGTTGACAAAGCTGATTTATTACAGCTAAAATAATCATAAACACTGAGTCCTTGAATAAAAATACTGTACTAAAAATTTTACTGAACTTGTGATGAGAAGGATTAGTTTTGTTTGTATGTAATTGTTTTATCATAACAAATTTTCTTTTCTGAGTCTGGTTCTTCTTTTCTTACTGTGTTCTTTTGTGGTCCAGTTAGGAGTTCAATTTTCATACAGTTTTTCAGATGTTAAAAAATGAAAATGTAACAACTGAGTCCATTGTTCAAGTTATTACCATCAAAAATTCCTCTATATTTTTATTCTGGTTTTTTTATTACTGGCTAGGCAACATCATTTTCATAATCTAGATTTAAAATTATGATTGTAAAGTGGCCTTAATTTTTCATTATTCAACTTAGTAAGAATTTGTCTTTTTTGTTATTTTTTGTGTATTTGTAATTGGATAGCTTTAACTGGATTAACATATTTATATAAATTTTTTTTCTGGTATTTATTATTGATAACTGATTTATATTTGATTTCCTGTATTACAATTTGTGCTATTCTGGAATTTCTTTCTCTGTCACCCATCATCATCGGCATTAGCAGAAATGTCCAGAACAGTCCGATGAAAAAAATAAAAAATTTAACTTCTTAATAAAGTCACTTATAATTACTTAAAAGGCTTTGATTATTTGTACACTTCCATAAAAACTCAACACCAAGCAACTGAGTAGATTAAAAGCAAGTCTATAGTTTCTATAAGACTATATGGAGAGCACCGCCCCTTTGAACTGCCCATTTCTTCTCTACTATCTACTTCTCCCACTCTAACTTTTCTGAGCCAAGTGCTCATTTTCTGTTTATTGTCTATTAAAAAAAACTAGTTATAAGTCAATAACTTTATTAAAGTTGACTTCCTTAAAATATTTTACTAAAGAAACTGTAAATGAAACTAGTTATTAATGGCTGAAATAAAGTTTAACAAAATGAAACGGACACCTGTTCATGTCTTACTTGTTAATGCTCGTACTATTGTAAAAGTACAATATTGTACAAACAATGGAAGTTTTGGCAATTCCCAATTACTATAACTTCTATTACTCAGTTAAGCCATTAAATAATGCTTGGAAAAAACCCCATTGTTAGAGTAAGTTAAATTAGATTAGCAGTTAGACAATAAGTTGTAAATATAGCCAATGGTTAACCACATGATATTCATTAGGCGGGTATATTTCTCCCTCTGTGTTTTTGGGCCTTTCTTCCACCTACCAACTTTCAGCCAATCATTGGGGTAGTTTTCCTTCCCGTTGGCTCTCGAGGTTGGTTGAGCGGTTGGTGGGAGAGGGAGGCTTGTCAACCAGAGGTTTCCTGGTTCAAACCCAGGAAATTCATAATCAGTTCCCTTGGGTATTAAGGGTTGTTAATTTCTTATTTTTATATTAATGTCGCGGCAAAAAAGGTTGGCTATATTTTAAAATAGGTTAGGGTACTTTTAAGGATAATTTTGTTAGTAGTTAGGTGATTTAGTTAGTAATTTATTATTTATTAAATATTTAATTTAGATGCCATGAAATATAGTTTTTTTATTCATTTCTCTCATGCTCTGCTGACAGAGCTGGCGCCCAACAATTTTTATTAATTATTTTTTAAGTTCACATTTAAGTGTTTGCTGGTTTGCCAGACCCAACGCAAATCTCTAGAGTTGTTGTGGAAGTGTCCTATCTATAACTGTGATGCCTATTGGAAACTAATTTAGTAGTTAGCTAAATATCATTATGTTTGATTTCATATTTAAGAGTGGCAGTGAGCACACATTTGGCACCAGTGTAAGTAGTTACCTGCATATGTTTCAAAATTTTTTGTTCTTTGTTTTAGCCTGCACCTGGTCCTTATGACCATTCAGTTGATGAACGAGAGCACACTGTTGAACAGTGGAAGGAGTTAATATATCAAGAAGTGATGGAGTATGAGGTAAGTCACAATGCGACTTTGGCACGAACGAATGCGACTGCAAACAATGATGAAGCAGAAAATCCACCTACCACTCGTCGGTAACTCCAACTGCAACTCCTGCCCTCACTGCAGCCTCTCGTATGGTTTCTTTGCTCTTTCTTTTCGTCCTGTACTTGTAGGTTTTACAACATAACATTACTGTTATTTCTACATGTGGTTGCCCTTTCGTATTTTAATATTTGATGATTCACTGACCTGTACAATTAACTTTTGTGAACTGTTAATGTTTTGTATTATGCATTACATGTAATAATTTGATATAAACTATTAATTTATGAAATGTAAAGAATGAGTTTTTTAATAAACATTTTTTTAACAAATTAGTAAATTAATAATGTAACAAGTTATATGTATATAAGGCATTGCTGATGATATATTATTAAATACAATGAAATGCTGGACATAAATTGTGTTAAGTTTTGCTGTATCTAGTCTGTAATAACTTTATACTTCAACACAATTTTTCATAACATTATTTTTAAATGTTAAACAATTATTTTAACGATTTGATAATTATTAACAAAAACTGTTTATATGTGCTTATGTAATTTCTATTTCAAACAGTTTATAAATTGAAATAATCATTTAATGGTTTTATCTTAGTCACCTTTTATCCGTTTGTGATATTACTTAAGAGAAGAAAACATTATTTTAATTTTATATGAAAATAAATTTTTCATCAAAAACATCTATTGTATAAAATAATAGATGGACACTTTTAAACTTTTTTATGTTTTTTATTGCACCATGTTTATGTACTATTATAATAGCAAAGACTATTCTAATTTCAATTTCTATTCACATTATTTTGTGAATATTTTGAAAATCTTAAGCATCTTCACAGGGTAAAAATATAGTTTTGCTATTACAGTATATTACTTTTAATGTTATCAATTAAGATTAATAATAATGATATTTGTTTTTTTATTTATAAATGTTTTTTATGAATGATTATTATTTAATATTTAACAATCTATTTGCTTAATCTTTAGTGAATTAAATGGGATCACAATGTCACTTTTATTGAAATTACTAGATCGTGATATAAAATTATTAAATTAACATCATTACAGGACCATTACTTAAATATGTAATATTAATGTGCGGGATTTCATACTTAAGTATCTTCGTGCTATACTTATCTAAATGATTATGTCCAAAAAATATACCAAGCCCTCTTTTATAGTCTTGTCTAATTAATCTGTCAGGCTCTAAAGAATCTGAAATTAAATTTTACTTTTAACTTTGGTGATTATTTATGCTTTAAGCATTATTATTTGGTTTTTATTGTTCCATATGTACTTCTGATATATTTTACTATCTATAAAAAAAGCATTATTCTTCTTCTTAGAGTGCTGGCGCCATCATAAATAAGTCGAAGAAGCCATACATATTACACGTGGTTCACACTCATATGTCTCAAAATATCAACATTGGTAACATGACTGGTCAATGAATTCCTGAACATTCTTCTAAAGAACTAAAAAAAACTTGAAAGCATCTTAAAGATTCATAGGTGCATAGTCAAAAGTCCATATTTCCACACTGTACAGGAGGACAGAGATGTATGTTTTGATGAACCGTTATCTTACAGAAGTGAAGTTATATAAACAACTTATTCATGTTAAGAAATACTAGCCTCCCTATTTCAATATGGGTTCTTATTTTCAATGCTGGCCCCAGATCTGCTGTAATCCAACTACTAAGTAGTTAAATCTCTGAACATGCTCAGTTGACTGATGTTCAATAAGTAAGTCGCATTGAGTGTGAGTAACCTTACTGACTACCATCTCTTTAATTTCCATTGGACTGATTTTCAGACCAAGAGCCTCTCCTCTTCAGAAATTCTATCCATTAAGCACTGAGGTCTCTCTGCATTAGCTATCTGAATCATAGCTATTATTTATTTCCATAGTAATTATTATTATTAAGTAAAATTGTAGTTTACATCAACTCAAAACAGTTTTGTTTGTTTTTGATGAAACTATTAATTCCACATATAACTGTAAAACATGAAATACAGTGTTACTAGATAGTGAACCCGTGCGAATAATTGCATACAATGTTCTTGGGTTTCAAACCCCTATCATTAATTAAATGATTTAAGTTAACAACAAACTTAACCGTTCTTAGGTCGGTGAGTAATGAATTAAGCACAGTAGTACAATAGTTTCGTCCTGAAACGAATGGTTTGTAACTAAAACTTTAAATAAAACAAAGTTAACAAAATGTCTAATGTCAACTTAGTGTGTTGTGAGGTGAGAAGAGAAATGATACATTTCCTGTATGGTTATGGAATATGGCTATAGAAGGGGTAAATGTGGGAGAACCGCATTAAATTACATTGTATTACTGCTACATTGTAAACGAAATTTACTTTTTTCATTTTGTTAAATGAAGCTCATATTAGCATGAATTTCAAGTTTAGAACTTTTGGGCAAATCAAGGAAGAATACTCTTTAAAATCATGTTAAAATTATAAAAATCCATTTGGTAGAACTCTGTATTTAGGAATTAATCGAATTCTCATTAAAAATACATTGGAAGCAATTTTGCATTTTAAATACATAGATAAGTTGATAAGCTGTATAAAAGCTTTCACTATGTGCTATGGGAATTATGATGTGTATTTTTGTTAAAAACTCCCGCTTGTGTACATCAAGATATTTTACTGTTTTGCCGATTGAAAGATAGAAGTGTAAAGGATTTACCTCATACTGTTAATTAGTCTACCTCTATTATTTTAAAGAGTCAATATTGCTGTGCTTGTACTGTAAAATATTAATGATCTTGAATTCGTAAGAGAGGTATTATTTACTTTAATCAAAAACTTAATCACCTGCGCATCATCGATATTTATATGTTTTTATGTACAAGTCATTTAACCCATACTGAAATCAAAACTTTTAACTAGTGTTCTGTGTTGAACTACTAATTTGCATAAATATGTGGTCTGAATTATATTACAAATAATTTTCTTTGATATCCTAAGAATCTGTATGCTGCAGAGATTAAGGCATGACTAATGTTTTACAGATTTAGTTACATTCCTGTTCAACTTATTGATAGTTTTTTTTTTAAATATTTTAAGGGCCATGATATTTTTCACACTATTATGGATTGCTGTTGATCAACAATCAGCACTAATGGTTGATAGCTCAGGACATATTTCAGATATCTTTCTTTATAATAACTTTTAATCTACTGTATAACTTTTGTACCTATAACTTTGTAGGTCCAACATAATTTTTGTATATATTTAAATTAATATAAATAAATATGTAGGGCCTACTGAGAATATGATTTTCAGTAGTACTGCTAAGTACCACAGGACAATTAAGCATTATTTGTTAATGGTAACCAAATTTTTATTTATTTATTTATTTGTCACTTTTCCTCGTATTTTTTGTTAAGCTATTGTTTGGTGATAACTTTTTTGTAAATGGAAAATGTTTTTATTAGTACTTATAAGATAAGGGTGGTATTTTAAGTTATTTGCAACTGTGGTACATCAAATTCAACTTTTATTTTCAAAGTTATTATTAAATCACCTTAACATAGTTTGTTAAAATTAAATATCTTCTAGTCTATTATTGCTTTTTATTAATCAATTTAATTACATTATTATTTTTATTATTATTTGTATTTATATTTTAAATGTTTGTAAATTTATATCACATTAATAACTTTTATAATAAACTGTGTATATAATAAATATTTTGTAATATTATTTCAAAATCTTGTGTAATAAATTTATCATTAATGAAACACTGTATTTAATTAAATTTAAAAGCAATAAAAATTACTTTTGTATTTATAATATTGGGGCAACTACAAAATGAAATAACATTCTTAGAAATTCTATTGGCACAATATTATTATTGTGCATGATAGTACAAAGCATAGTTTGTATGTATGAAATGGAAAAAATGAATTAAAAAAATAAAATAAAATCACTTTATTTTGCAATAGATAATAAAAAAATTGTTTCTTACAAATGTTTATATCGGTGTGAAAGTTTATATGCATGTGTGTAATTATGAACGGATGTGTATCCCTTATATTACAATAATATAATAATGTAATATATAATTATTATTATCATTATTATTATTACTTATCATATATGCTCACGGAATATTTTTATTATTTGTAAGCAATTAATTTCTTAAAAATTATTGTTACTACTATTATTATTATTACTATTTAATTTTAATGTGATATATTTAATGTATGAACGGATTAAATACATTTAATTATTTTAAGCCATATTAGTTTTTATTATATTCCAATTACTATTATACTTAAATTATTTTTACCATAATAAAATTATTCATGTATTTAATATATAATTGAATAAATTCGTTTTCTTGTTAATATTATTATATTTTTATTAATATATTTATATCAGTTTGTTTAAGTCACCCTTCAGCATGTTTTTTCTAAAATTTTATGCAGTTTGATTTTCTCAAATGGTTGAGTCTCTTCTCTAAAACATGTGACTGGGGGTTTGTCACATTACTGACTGTTCAACAAATAAATATGCTCAATTTATTTACTAAATGATTTTGGATAACTGAATACACAATATTGTATTCTGAGGAGTATACATATATTATTAAAAAAGAATAATAATCCTGTAGTAGTTTATTCATAATGAACATTAATTACTCTACAGTATGTAATACACTGAGCTTAAAATTTAGTCCATCATAACGAATAAATGGGAACAAAGTATCTCGTTCCCTTGATATAACGACAAGTGATGACTTGAACATTTCATTAAACTGGTGATTCCCAGATTGTTAATTACAGACTACAGAAACTCAATTGTTACTACAGGTAATTTATATTTTATTTTTTAATTAATTGTATTCAAACTCTTTTTATCCTCTTTGTCTTACTTTGATTTTTTTGTAAAAAGCAATTATTGACCTCTGTATAAAGTATAGCTCTAGCTATTTAACCTGCCTTGTCATTTTTGTATGGTTAAAAGTAAACCAATAAATAAGAGTAAGATAGGATTTCATATTAATTGACCTTTAATGAAATTTATTTAATAGTTCTCCCACTTGCATTCTTTTGGTTTTATTCCAAAATTGAAACTTTTGTTATATTACCAATACAGTTTCATAGAAAATACAATGTTTATACAGTTTCCTATTTCAGTAATATTGTTTCGTCGTTTTTAACAATCATTATTTTAATACAAAAGATTTATTTTATACTGTTTAGAATAACCATGCTGAAGGTAAATTAATATACCGTATTTTTCGAACGATAAGACGCACCCTTGTTTTTCAAGGCATAGCAATTATCTAAAAATTATTTTGACTGATTTTAATTAGTTTTTTATAACAGATAAATGTGATGTCTTTTATTGAAAAACAGCAAGTACAGAAGATACAATATATATAATTATTTCATACTCATAAATTTACAAAAAAACATGGATATAGAAACTGTTAGTACGTAGGCTAAATTACTACTATCGGTTTCATAATCATAGACACCCGAGTTTGAACCCAAAGCATCTACAAAATTATGAGTCGGATTTCAACATACTTTACATCAAAGTTTAGCTAATTTTATTCTGCGTTTACCTATAACAGTCCTATATTTTTAATGTTTAAAAATTGCCGTATCGAGGTTGGAAGACAAAAAGACCCAGTTTTTTTTGATATTGCAACAAAGTTCATGCGTTTAGAGGCGTGTAACTTGATAAATATTTGACCGATAAGTATGAAATTTTAACACAACATAGACAATTATATTCTTACAGTGTGTACGAAATTTCAAATTCATACATTATTTGAATTTCGATTTATTAACAATATTCAGAACCCTTGCTATCTCGGTAACCGCACGATCGTTCAGCTCGGGCAAACTATCGTTTTTTTCAGCGTAAAAACTTCGTACAGATATGTTAACATGAAATATCGATTGGCCAATGTTGTGGTAAAATTTTTAGAATTTTGAAAAATAGAAGGGTAATGCGGGGGGATGGGTGTTACTATCCATGTTGCTAGTTTGTGTACGTGAAATCCTGTCGGACTGTCTACCTGAATTGACAGACTGCATTGTCAATTCAGGTAGACAATCAGATTCAGGCAACATGGTTAGTCTAATAGTAATTGATAATCTAATTTTTCAATTGTGCTTCTGGTTGAGGCCATTTGACAGCATGAGTTCGAAATTTACTAGTATGTTTCTTATTATCTGCCTTGAGTAATAAATCTTCTTGTTTCCGCCATTCCCGAATCATTTTTTCTGTTGGAGGAGGTAAAAAATGCCTTTCTATTGCCCGAATGCCATTATCTTTTGCATATTGAACCACTTTTAATTTAAAAGCCAAAGAGTGCGAAACAAGCTTCACATTTTAAAATGCTATGATGTTTACCGTAAGTAATATCGATACAGAAACTACTGTATATGCTTAGAAACTTCAAGACGATACAGTTTAAAAACTACGGTACATCCTATATCATTGTATGTTTTGTTTTGAAATCCCTAGTTATTGAACGTGTTTAAGTAGAGTAGGGTAGTATTAAATATTATTATAGAAAGCATCTACCCTGAAATATAGCTAGCGTTCGGACCATAAGACGCATGGTAATTTTTAGGTCATTTTCCTACGGAAAAAAGTGCGTCTTATCGTCCGGAAAATACGGTATATTATTATAATTTATTTTTAGATGTAATAAAACCATTTTATTGTTAATGATGCTGCCAAATCTTATTTTATTTGGTAAATTGGACTGATGGTATAGCTATCTGATGTTGTTACATTATTATTGTTATTATTATTAATAATAATAATAATTTTTGGCATCTTACCAACTATTTTTTATCAGGTATTCAAAAATTAATTTCTGTATTAAAAGTTTAATCACTGTTTAAATTTCCACCTGATGATTTTTTTGTTTGTTAACTGTTTAGATTAATAAGTAAAATGGACAATAATGTTTCAGTTTGATGTTTCATTTCATATTTATTATGAATGTCATACATAGAATATATTTTTTTAATAAAATACTTTGAAATATTTTGTATTATTAATTACTATTTGTGCAATATTTTTTAAATTGGTTTTATTTATTTTTTAATTTTATTTAACTACTCTATTTCTAATTCCACAATATTTAAAATTAAAATTGTAAATAATGGCTGTGTCTGATTTTTATAATACAGTTTAAAATTAAACAAAAAAAAATTGTATTTTTCTTGACTCTGACTTTTCTTATTTATATAATAATAACACAGTACTACTTTTCTAATTAACAATTTTATGCTTTCTTGTTTAATTATTGAATTTTTTGGTGAGGTTGCATGATTAATCATTAAAAGTATATTTTATGCTGATTTTTTAAAATGTAAAATACATTTATTGCTTCAGGTTAGTTTGGTATAAAATCAAACAAAATAAAATTCTTTTGTATTGTATAAATTAAACAGATGTCTGTTTGTATGGTAATTAGATTACCACTACAAATTTGTGTAGTGAAGTTTAATGTAGATTTCTAGTCATGCACTTACTTTGTATGAAACAAACTTAAATGCAGTCTATTTAATAAAAATAAAGTCAAATTTTTAAAAAATCATCCTACTGTTTAATATATTTAGTTTAGAAGTATACAGTTCTGTTATAAAATCCTAAATTGTAAATCAGTGATTTTTGTAATTTACGTACTAAAAGAAATTTATGATTTAAATTATTAACTCATATTACATTTGACACAGGTTTCCATCCATTGTTGTGCCTTCATTTCCAAACAGGAAGGCATTTTTTATTTTTAATTCACTTCAAAATAAAATAATATATGCTGGTAATTTTATTTTGTAATTGTCATTTATTTTTCAGTTTTTTGGTGTATTGTTTTCTGAAAAAGTTTGAAGATCAGATTAACTTTAAATTACTTAATTGTTGTTTTGATGTGTACATGTTTCTTAAGTCACTGTCAACGTTGAAGAAGTACAAAAGGTTTACATTAGACATTTTATTGTGTCCTACAAAGTTTCAGGTTACTTGAACTGTGACCTTAACATCAGCAATAAATTTGTTAAGTGTGTTTAAATATAAAACTATTTTTATGTCGTAGAAATAATAAAACTATGCACTCACCAGTTAAAAATGATTTATATTGTTTTGTTTTGGTGTCAGTTTATATTAATGACAGTAAAAATAGATCCTTTTATTATGAACTTTTAATTTATTTGCTTTTTATTATTTTGAAGAAATTATATTTTATTTTTATTTTGGTACATTCAGAAGTACTTGTTAAAAATATTAATGTGTCAACAGTATGAAACGGGTCAGTTAATAATTTAGGTTTGTGTAAGCAGAAATATTTGAAACTAAAGGTGCGGTTTCGTTTGTGCGATCGTCGCGTGCAGTAATCACATGCGACTGACACATAGGTCGGGTAGTTTCGTTTGTGCAGTGGATTGTGCGATCCAACTGCACAACCGGGTTAATCGAAACCCAAGTTATCCCAAACGTCAAAAAATAATCAGTATTTTAAATGTAATTTTCCTAAAAATAACTGTAATAAAAACAGTAAATAATAAATACTGTAATGTATTTCTGTACCAAAATACTGTTAAAGCAAACTGAACTGTAAATTGTAGCACGTAAAGTATGCCTACATGACATTCAGCTCTTCAGACAGGATTTTTACCGATAATATGAGTATTTTCCTTGGAGCGGTAGCTTACTACTAAGGCCTACTGTTTACTTTGGCTACATCAACTTTGCTGTAAACAGTCAATTAGTACTGTATTGTGGTTAAATGGGTGCGGTAGTGTCTTGGCCTCAATGTAGCTTTCATTTCGTTTTGTGGCTAATTAGTGTTATGTACTGGTAGTGGAAGTGAAATGATATTTAAAAATGTCGTGTAAAAGTAAACGCGTAGTCAAAACCATCGAAGTGGTACCCACTGATGTAATTTTAGTTAAACGTTAGTGGGACATTTCGGTAAGAAAACTAATGGAAAATAAAAACCTAACAAAAATTTCAGACTTTTCAAAAAAAATTAAAATGTACGGAAAATATTTGGCAATTAAATCATATGTATAAAAGTTTTAGGACACAGTAATATTTTTTTTACAATAAAAGACCATTTTGTTGTTATTTAAAAAACCCGGCTTATCTGAAATCGTCTCACTCCAATTATTTCAGATTAGCGGGCGTTTACTGTATCTATTAGACGATGAAAGCAAGTTTGAAGGATCAAATAGTTGTAGTTTTTCTGCAGCTAATTCAATGAGTTGTGCGTCATTGCCTTTAGAAAACTCATTTTCAACTTTCAGACGCAGGTGACTGGTTCCGAAAGCAGTCGATGCAGCCAACACATGCAATGTCTTGCATCGGACGCATAAATGGAACCACTTCTTTAGAAATCCATTTGATGAGCAATGGCAGTGTTGCATGCAGAATCGTATGCGACGACTGCACAAACGAAACTGCACCTTAAGATGTTATGAGATATATTATCAAAAATTTTGTACACTGTAACAGAATCAACAATTTTTTTAAGACGGCAGAAAAAATATGCAGAGCAGATTTAAAGATGTGTTTGCCTTTCCTTTATCATAGGTTTAACATTAACATTATTTTACAATCATGTTTCTCTGTGCAGTTTACAATCTTGTATTATAGGTAACTCAGGGCTTCGGTATTAATTTGAATACGTTTAATATTATGTCCTTATTAAATATTAAATTAATTGTTTTTTTATATAAATACTTGGGCATCTTTACTATGAAACTGTAGATAATTTCAAAAGCAAAATACATGAAATATTTCTCTTCAAATGTATAAAAAAATACATAAAAATACAAAATGTATTTTAAAATAAAATGGCAGTGTAATGCTGGATTTTCACCTCTTGTGTAATGAAACTCCATAGGATTATCACTACTCATTTTTTAATGAACTGAACTGTTCTTTTATAAATTAAGTACAGTATAAAATCAGTGATTCACTACTTGTTTATCACCCTCTGAAGAAATTTTATTGTGTTTCTTTTCAAAATTTAAAATACTACTTAATTGTTGATTTTAGAGACCTCAAACATCATAAAAATATGTGTTTAACATTACTGAAGTTGTATGGAATGTCCCCATCTGTCTATTTATTCAGTGGTCTCATAGCATCTTCTTTTTTGTAAAATACAGCTGTGATGATAATGGCTTGGCCAAAGACAACTGCTTTAGGTTAAATTTTCTTGAGCAGTCATGAAATACTAATTTCAACAAGCTTGCTTTCATAATTATTGTACCTATATTCTAATTTTACACATTTTTTTCAGTCTTATCCTTTTTAGATTCATGTGTACTAATCTTAGTTATTAAATTTGTATAATTTTACTTTTTAATAGAGATTTGAGGTATAGAGCCGAGCAAATATGTTAGATATTAAAATTAATTTGTTTTAAGTTTTTGAATTAAAATATCTATTAATATTTCAGTTACAGTTAAATGTTTGACTAATGTTCGACTATAATTGATCGAAAACTGTCTAATAAATAAATGAAACAAAATTGAACTTATGTCCTTTTAACTTTGATAAAATGATTTAAAACAAATGTCCTTTTAACTTTGATAAAATGATTTAAAACAATTTGGAAGGTATGGTTTTAACTTGAAATATTATTGTACGTAAGGTGAGGTTTTAAGAGGAAGTGTAGTGGAGAGAAGGTTATGTTTAAGGCCTGGATGTTAGGCTTAGTGATGATGTTTGTAGCTGTGTTGCGAGGATGTAACTTTCTGTAGATTTTCACTTATAGTTCTGTCTTGTTCAGTAAATGACTCTGGGTTTCCCCACCAAAAATGATTGCATTGCTAAGAAAACTTTTAGGTCACCTAACAAGCCTGGGTCTCAAACAAAATCTCACATATTTAAATTAACAAGTTAATTATAACTTAAATAAGTAAACCAGTCATCTTTTTCAGTTAATAAATAGAATGTTATACATTGAGTAAATGTTACTGAAGACTGAAATAAATTAAAAGCTTTACTAAAAATTTTTATTTAAAGGGAAATATTACTGCCGTAACTAATGAGTTCCATTTCGAGATTATTTGGTAAATGAACGAGTAACAATCATTAATTGGATTACTTTTTTATATGTAAAACTGATAATTATTCTAAATTTCTTTGTGTACAATTATTTGATTCTTTGATAATAGTGCCTCACTTATTTGTCAAACACGATAATTTTATTAAAAGAACGTATTTAACTTTATAACAATTTGTAAATGATCTAACAAAGAGTTATTAAACAGGGATTATATATAAATTTAAGAGATATTACATCAGTGATTAATTTTAATACTTATGTTTTAATAAATAAAAATTGTTTTAAATTTAAATGTCATTGTTGTATTGTAAATTATGTAAGAATGAATATCCAGTAAAAAAAATTATATACTAAGTGTTGATGTTTAATTTAAAGTTACTATTTTAGCAACTAAAACTTTTAATATTCTAAAAAAATTAATATTTAGGAGTAATAAAATTTATGTTTTATTTTTATATTATTTTTGTAGTTGTGTTACATATATTTTAATTAGAATATCTCAATTAACTTAAATTTTATGTACAAATTGAAAAATATTTTAACTGGTCTGTAGAATCGTGTTTGTCTTCTAAATTTAAATTTTCTATAATAATCAATAGTAAATTTTAAATATTTTAAATTTTATTTAAAGGACAAATGAATGGGTCAATGGAAAAACGTTGCAAGTAACAAAAACAAATTTTTACAGAAAGTGAAAGATACCATCTGATTCGTAGCTGTGTAACTATTTTTCACTATACAAAAATTTTTTTTCAAGAATTTCAAAGATTTTAGTTACAATTCTACCCTTAAGAATTAATAAATTTTAAATATTATGATCAAATAGAGGATTTATAGAGCGTATTCCACTGAAACCTCACTCTAGTAAATTTTGTCAGTTGCAACGTTTTTCTGTTGAGCCATTCAAATGTCAAATACGGAATATTTTTATTTGTGATGTGATCATCCTATTTAAAAATTGTAAAATGAAAATGGATGTTGTATTATAAAAATTATATCTTATATAGAAAACGTACAGGAAATTAAATGTAACGACTAATTATGACAGCAACTTTAAGAAAAATTGTAACGGAAGAATGAATGATATTGCTAAGTTAAAGGAATTTTGTATACAAAACTTAGTATGAGGCAAAAAAAAATTTTGTTGTGCATACTTTATTCTGTTGATTATACAAAAGAAATTGCATGTTTGTTATTGCAATGATTTAAAACATACCACTACATTGGTGTTAACGGGTTCTTGATTGGTTGTTTTTATGCATTTTTTCAGGTTTTTTTATTAGGAACTGGAAAGTGAAATTATTTCAGTTACTTTTAAGTTTGTGTGGAATTCAAGTGTCTTTATTTAACTATGTTCTCAATATCTTCTAAGTTCTATAACTGACAATATAAAGTTAATTCTGGCTGTAATTTTATAATGTTTTTGGCTGTTACATGACTGAATAAACAATTTTACTAACATGTATCATTAAAAAACTTTGAAAGAAGTATAATGTGGAGATGCAGAATTCGTTTCCAAGGGTACAACTGTTCTGTTGAAATATTTGGTACCACATGTTTACAAATAGAAAAAAGTAAAACATTTTCACCACTAGATTTTTTTAGGTGAATGTCGCATCAACAGCTTGGTAATTAATAACAGTGGGTTGTGTAACTGGAATGGTGGGTTTTGACTTGTTTTAATTTCCAGACCCTATCCGGGGTTTGAACTTAGGACCCCTGCTTTGTAGGTTACAGAGGTTGTTGGTCAGAATAAATTTTATTTACTTGAAATTTTTCTGTAAATTTCAGTGTAAGATGAAATGACCAGTGTATAAAATAGAATGAATTGGCTTAGTTTCTTACAATAATGAATATTTTTTTGTCATACTTATTACCCTTGCTATTACAGACATATTAATATTGCAGTTATTTTAATTATTTATAAATATATTTGTATTTTACTTTATTTAAAGTCACATCAACAGCTTGATCATTAGTGAATACGGTGGGATGTGAACAGTGGGTTATTACCTTGTGAAAATTTCCAGATCCTGGCTGGGAATCGAACCCAGAACCTCCACATGGTAGGCTAGCGCACTACCACTACGCTATGGAGGCGGGCTATAAATGATATTATTTCAGTTTAAATAGACAATATCTGTGTAAGAGCTTAATTTTGATTTATGTTACGAATTTAAAAAAAACAGGGTTCCGCATTTTTTAGTGTTTATTAAAACAGTTTTAAATATAATTTCTCGCATTGAATTTTTAATAAGTGCCATCAATCGACAACTAGTTCTTTACATTAAAAAATTATTTATAATTAACTATAGAGGGATTAATGAGTTTATTTTTATAATTTAATTCTTAATACTACTTATATTAATGTAGGAAAAAATTGATATTTTTCCATTATATTTACATTCTCTGTTAATATTATGTTGTATTTTGTTTCTCTTGTAACATTGTTTAAATAAATTCATTAGTAATATTTACATAAAGGTAGGCATTTATGTTTGCACAGAGTGAAAGCATACTTGTTGGCATTTTGTTACAAACCAATTTTACCAATTTATGTTTTTAGTTTATTGTATTTTTTGTTTTGGGGCATGTCATCAATTATAAATACTTGTTTTTTTAACAGTTTATAAATTACATATTTTATACTGATCATTTTTTCAATCTGCCTAGTATTACACTGAATGTTATTAGTGTTAAAATAAAATTAAAGCATTACCTGTTATTAGGTTGTTACTTAGTTTTATTAAACAATTTTTCGGACTAAAATATTTTGTAACTATCCGCTTTATTGTGTATGGAAGAGTCAAATCTACTTGAAAATGCGGCTAGGGTCTGGAAAATTATTACATGTTCAAACCCACTGTTCCTTAAACCAAAGTAGTTATTAGTGACCTAGCTCTTAAAATGACTTTAAAAAAAAGGGAAATAAATTAAAAAAACTAAATAAATAAAATAACTTAAAAATGCTGTTAACTTGTTTTTTTTTAGATACGCTTATTTGTGTTGGAAATTTGTTAAGTAAGATTTCTAGTGGTATGTAATTCTCTTTGTATCTAAAAATAAATCTTTTATTGAATTAAATTTGCTTTAACTGCACAGTTATTAGTGACTTCAGTGGATTATGGAACAGTAATAATAGGTTTCTATGAGTTCCAGTCCCCAAACCCAGAAATCTGAACATGAAATCTGCTTTGCAGTCAAATTTATCTGCCATTCTATTGTTGCATTACAGTGGCAGCCAACTTGACATTCGATGGAAATTTAATTTTAAACTGAAATAGTTTGGTTTATTTGAACTTCCTGACTAAATATTTCATTACCTAGGCATTTTTATCCCTGTCTAAGGAGACACAGCTACAAACATTTAAACACAGTGATGTAAGATTTGCCGATCATGTGTTCATTAAAGAGCACATCTTTTTAAGGTGCTTGACCTGTTCCAAAAATTCATCACCATCCACCATCTAGCAAGTTAAATTTTGATTAAAAACATCAGAAGACTCATGTAGAATTTTCTTTAAATTTCTTTCATATTTTTTTAAAATTAGCAATTATTATTACAAAGTAATTATTTGTTAAATATTTTAATAAAATATTATTCATATTGCAAAGAATTTGATTGGCAATTATGCTTTCATATTTATATTAGTAATTTGAGAATGTACAAAAAAACCAGTGAATATACAAAAAGTTATATTCATGTGAGAAATAATAAACTTTGTGTTTTACTTGCAAATACGGAACGAGAAAAAAAACCAGTAAATATATAAAAAATTCATTTGCATGTGAGAAATAATAATCAACTTCATTGAAAGTTCAAATATTGTTTGTATATGTTTTAATAATAATTGTTTCTGTGTAGAGATTACTCTTTTCACTACTTAACATACATCAACACTAACTAAAATTTATAATTAAAAAAGAATAACCATCCTTTTATTAAATAATATAATGTTTGTAAGTTGCATTATTTACATTTTTAGTTTTTCCCAGTTATGACCACAAATTATTTATATGTATAATTATATATTTATTTTATTGTAGATGATTTAAGAAGGGTAACCCATAATTATTATTATTTTCAATTTTGCTCACTTATTTATATGAATAAAATTAATCTTAATTAAGTTAGTTATAGATATTTGTGGTTTAAGGGAACTTTTCTGTTATTGCAAAATTAGAAAACGTTTTGATTTATTTAAAAAAAAATTGAAACTACTCATAATTTTTTAATCACGTTTAAATTTATAATCAAAGTAAGGTAATTATTATAAATTGTGGTAGATTATTGATTATTAATTATTAATAAATAGCTTAATATTGTTCATAAGACTTCAAATATTGATTATGTAATATAACTGTAATACAGTATTTACATTTTTTTATGAATTGTGGTTTGAACGGGATGCCGATAAATTCTGCGTGCATGTGAACATTGATGTGTAAATTATTTTAATATCATTTATATGTAGAAGAATAAATAATAATTGCTTTATTATAATTATTATTGTCATCGTATTACTACAGATTGTTTGTATGATTTTTGATATATATATATATATATATAATATATATAAAAGAAGAGGTTTCAGTATTCAGAGGGTTCTTATAATTTGAATGCGAGGTTATGTACATGAAAGTGATATAAATATGTATGATATGATGTACTGATTTATTTATATAGCCAGAGAGGAACATTCAGATGTAATAAAAATCTCATTGAGTTTTGTAATACAATTTGTTTTGCGCAATGTATTTGTATATTTATGAGTTATTATAAATATATATATATATAGTGGTTGACAATGACTATGAATTAGAAGGAACGTGTAACGAATAAAGAATGTAATTTAACGAGGACTTTATATATAAATATTATACAACTTTATACATAATTATATATAATTAAATACCGTAATCATTTTGATAGATTAAAATTGTTGGTATAAAATAATAATATTTAAAAAGTCCGATCCATTTTTAGGCAAATATTGCGATCTAGTATAGAACAGATTGCAATGTGTTGTTGTGTACTGTGTCAGTGTTTAGTGTCCTATTATTAGCACATAAAAATGTAAATATAACACCTGCTCTAATCTTCTTTTGTGAATACGTAAATATATATAATATAATAAATATATAAACATAAATACATATTATATTATTTAATGATATATAGTACATAAGGTACTATTATTTGTCATAGACAATTGTAAGAAGCTTGTAGTGTAAAACAATACATTATTAATAAATAAACAAGAGATTGTCATTTCCAGATTTGTTTGTGATAGATTCCTGCTATTGGAATATACCATTCTCCTGTAAATAAATAAGTAACATATTAATTATTTAATTAATTAATATGACTCACTGTTATATTTATCACATTAGTTGAATTGTATTATGAAGCTGAGCAGATTTCGCATTTTGCAAAATACTGCCTCAAAATAATACCTGCATTGTAATCACATTTAGTAATTAAGGATGAAAAAACAATAAATATTAATAATCAGTCTGGTCTAACTGAGAAATTTTGGGTTTGTTGTATTTATTTTTCCATGATCCTTTTTTGTTTCTATATCCATGGGCATATATATCCAGGATCTAAATTGAAAAGAAATTTATGCTGGATACATTTTTTGTTAATTGCATCTATGAGACTCCCACTGGGCATACAGGATGTGTCAAGAACTTATAAGTTAACGTAATAAATATTACTTAAATTACACATTAACCAATGCCTGCATGCTTGCTTGCTTACTTTAGTAAGTGTGGTATCTATACTAATATATAAAGACAAAGCTTGTTTTTTTTTGTGCAGGCTAATCTCCAAAACTACTCAACGGATTTTCATGAAGTTTAGTCAGCATATTCGTATCTATATTCACCGCTACAATTTTTTAAAGTTTTCAAAAATGATTATCCTAAGGCCCCTAATGTAGATTTTCATAAATATGTATGTGTTTGTACATCTGTGTACGTATTGCTGTTGAAGTAGATGAAAGGGTTTGATGATGAGGAGAGACATATGTGGGGGAATTTATCAAATCGTTGTAAAGGTTGCCCCACATAACAACCGGGATGTGCAACATCATAGCTTTAGTATACTGCCATGAAAAAAAAAATTTGTCAACTCGATGTACACTTCCATACATCGCTCTACATCCTCCTCCACGCTCTCTCCCTCCCTCCCCTCTCTCTCTCACTCTCTATCTATCTAAAGTTGAAAAGAAGCAATACATATACCACAGAACACACACACACGCACGTGCGCAAATATGTTGCACTCGTGCTTTCCTATTGTTATTGTTATACTTTTTGACAGAATGTGTTAGTAGCGGAGCAGAGACAATGTTTTCAGGAATGCACGAAGCTACAGTCATAACATACCTCTACTCCTTTCTTTCCTCTAGTTTGTAACGGTTATTCAGCCCGGTTGTTACATGAGCATAGCTGTGTGTGTGTGTGTGTGTGCTCGTTGGAGAATACTGTCAATCTAGCAGCTGTACTACAGTGCACGCCACGAAAGAAGTTCGATGTGTTAGAAAAAATGTATTTCAAAAAATTTGAATGCTACACTAACAGAAAAGCAATTTCTTTTCTGTGTTGATTGGTTTGACTTAAATTTTATTTTATTTAGAAATTAGTCAGAGATACAGCAATTAATGCATAAAAAGTACCCAGTATTAATCCGGTTTTCTGTTGATGTGCTTTTTAAACATCTGTTAGCCTACTCTGTCCAGGCTTTACATAACATATTTTTACGTAGAGTCAAAATAGCTTTGTTTTAAATGGCCGGCATATTAAAGCGAAACATCAGAATTCAATTTTTAAATATTCACATTATAGAGAAAACTGTGATCTTTAATATTCTTAAACGTTATTTTTTATGTAAAGCCTGGATGGAATAACAGACATTTAAAAAGCACATCAACGGAAAACCAGCTAAGAACTATATACTTTTTATGTGTAAATTGCTGTATCTCCGCCTAATTTCTAAATAAAATAAAATTTAAGTCAAACCAATCAATGCAGAAAAAAATGGCTTTAATTTGGTGTAGCGTTCAAAATTTCCCTTTGCTTATTTTGGGATAGACCTCTTCAATCAACGGAGTTATTTTGTGATGTGTACTGTATAACATAACATAGCTATTCATTTGACACACTTTGTCTTTATGTATATCAGTAAAATATGTCTATGATACTGTCCTACATCCACAATGTCTTCAAGAGTTGGAAAAATATGCATTCTACCACATAGTTCAAATAGTAAATAGTGTTTCCAGTAATCTGGGTAAAATATTTTTCATTGAAGCTCCTGGAGAAACAAGCACTACGTTTTTGATCAATTTAATACTGGCTTATTTTAGAACAAAAAATGTTTCAGTTTTGGCTGTTGCATCATCAGGTGTAGCAGCCACTCTTCTTAGTGGGGTTAGAACAGTACATTCTACATTTAAGTTGCCTTTGGACCTCATTTTGGAGAAGAAATGGTTTGCTCAATAAGGAAAAATAATTCCCTTGGAAAGCTTCTTCAACAAACTATACTAATAGTGTGGGATGAGTGCACAATGAATGATTGTGCCCACTTGAGCACGTTGAAGCAATTGATCAAACCCTACGAGAGCTCAAATCCAACAACAAGTAAATGGGTGGCCTGCCGTTTGTGTTCACCGGTGATTTTCGACAGACTTTGCCTGTGATTCAAATAGAAACTTGCGACATCGTAAAAGCATGTCTAAAATCATTACCATTTGGAGATCAGTTGTTGAAACATTAACTTTTATGAACCAATCTATGTGGGCACATTTTGGAGGCAGTGACCTAGATTTTCCTTTTCAACATATCAATATTGGAGATGGAAAATTACCAACTGATAATGGCTTTATATCAATTAATCCAAGCATAGCAAGGCCTATCAGTACTTTATGAGAGTTGATTTCGATGATTTATCCCATTATTAATAATAATCTTGCTGAAATACCGTATTATTGGTTTTGTGAAAGAACTATTTTCACACCTGAACTTTATCTGCAGATGAGCTAAACAACATTATACTTGAAAAGATGGCCGGTGAATTTCGACAGTATCAATCCATTGACTGTTGATGCTGCACAGTATCCACAAGGATTTTTCCCTTCATCCGTCAGGCTTTCCGCCGCATAATTTGAGATTAAAAGTTGGCACTCCAATCATGTTAAAATCAACAAGCTTGTTACTCAAGCTTACCTCCCTACCACACACACACACACACACAAATTATGTAACGGAACAAGATTGCAGATCAAACCTTGCGAGACAATGTTATTGTAGCTACAGTATTCAGATGAATTAAAGTCCCTTAGCCGTGGGAGTGAGAGAATGCATAACGCTCTCACTCGCACAAGCTATATGCGCCGTTCCAATAACATTTTATAATTTTACTCATTTTTGTGAGCAAGCATTTATGCATGCAGTAAACTAACAAGCAAGATAACGACTATAGTATGTTTTCAGATTTGGATTATAACAGTAAAGACCTTTGAGCGCGTGCGTAGTTATGCTACATATCTCCCTCTCACTCGCTCGGCTATAGGACATTAGTTCGTCTGATACCTATACCATTCTTACTGGACCTGCAGCAGGAGAAGTCGCATTCATAGCTCACATGCCTTTGGTCCCCGCAAATCTCAAATCTTCCTTTCAATTTTAACCGATTCTATTTTGTATAAAACTTTCTTTCGCTATTACTACAAATAGTAATACCAATCTATGTGTCAATCCATTGACTGATGATGCCTTTGATGTACCTTTACTGTCGTTTGTATTCACCGGTGATACACTTTTCGAAAAGTAATGAGTTGGAAAGTGTCGGTGACAAACTCTTACATTTTGTAGGTATTGATTTACGTACAGAATGCTTTTCCCATGGTCAATTGTATGTATCACTTTCAAGAACAGGTAATCCACATAGCCTTAATCAATTTGTTCTGATTCCCGAAACAATGAATCCAAGAAATTCAGTGTACTCTGAAGTGTTGTGAACACAGAATTCTTTCGCAAGTTACATTTTTAATGTAACTGTAGCTGTGACAGGAAGCTAGTCTTCTAATGTTTACCTGATTGTGCAAGTCTGAGAAAGGCAGCTGCCTTCTGCCCCTCCCTTGCTGAGTAAGCCCTTTTGAACATTTTATTTATTGAAATTTTTTTAATAAATGTTAATTTTATTACGTAGCTGTATTTTTATTTATATAGCTGTAGGCAGTCCAAATTAAAACTAAACTATATTGTGTGATAAATTCAACATTTTGTGTGCTTTAAATTTTAAAGTTCATTATTGACATTACGTCAATTGTACAAAAAGTAATGAACAATAGTAGTTTAAAAAGCTATACTTTTAATCTACAGTGGTTACTTTCAAAATAAAGTGTAACTCACTGTATCCAGCACTTGATCCACTTTAAAAACTTGAAAGAGTACCCCCAGATAAGAATGCTAAAATGCTCTCTATCACATATTTTCAAATTAACCTGATAATATTGTGTCTTGGAGTAAAAAAATCTGGTGTGAAACACTCACACAACTTTCTCTTGCCAATGCAAGTAATTAACAATATAATGTAACATTCGTCATAAAACATTAGAAATAAACAAAAAACTAACCTCAAAAAACATAACCTAATTTTAATCATGAGTTAAAGACGCAGTATGAAAATCGAACTCAGTTTGGCTTAAAAATACGGAAAATCACTCTTTCACGCTAAACTAGGCTCTGTAGTGAAAAATTCTTTAAATAAAAGTTGTAGATCTTTTTATTTACTATAAAATTTATTATATACACTTTTGTTGTAAAATGCATTCTAAGGCCGAAATCTTAAAAAAATTGATTTTTCACACGTTTTTGTGAGAAAAAATAATAAAATCGCTAATTACTGCTAAACTAAGCGTTATACAAAAAAATGTTTGAAATAAAAGTTGTAGAATTTTAAATTCTCTACAACTTTTATTATATATATATATATATATATATATATATATATATATATATATATATTTATACTTTTATTATATATTTGTGCTAAATTGCATACTAAGCCGTAATCTTAAAAAAACTATGTTTTTACGTGAAAACAGCCTCACCAAGAATTTCAGCAAACATGATGCCTACCCTATCTTGTAGAGAATAAAATAATGAGTAAACCAGGCGATTTTTAAAATAATCGCAGGACCAGTTTTGAGAAAATTGCAAAAAAGTGAAAAATTACACGAATAAACTACTACTTCCGGTTGACCGATTTTGATGAAAATGTTCGTGTCGGGTCCGGTAGTGGTATGTAACTTAAGTTTCAAGTTTCAAGTTCGTACGATGTTCTGTTCTTGAGATATTTTGTATACACACACACGGACACACAGACCAATCGCTAAAAACATGTTTTTTGGGTTCAAGGGGTCTGAAAACTTATAGATCCGGTGAAAAATCGACATGAAAACAATACTTTCCTTCCTATATATTCATATAGGCAAGAGAAAGTAAAAATAAGGCATCATCAATTTGCCAATACCAATCCTCCTGGCCCACCAGGGTAAAAAACATGTTTCTTGGCATTTTTTTCGTGCGATTGGGTTGTTGAGAAAATCTGAAAATTGGCAAGAAGGTATTTGACCCAAATGCTTTTCCACTGAATTTTTATGAAGGTCATTATGACCTTGAAAATTACATGGGTTACGTATTTTTATACACCAAGACTTCATATTATTGGGTCAATTTGAAAATTCATGATAAGGGGATTTTATAATTCCTAACCAACAGACCCTGTGGATCATATTTTGCCTTTTGTCTCATTGATCTTTACAATCTCTAGATTTTCAAATCTTTGCTACTTCAGGTCCTCCCTCACCCTAGGGAACAGCTGGGAATGGCACAGATCTAGATCTAGAACTGATATAGTGGGTGCTGAACCATTTTAATTTTTTCCCATTTAAACATTCTTAGACTGAGTGACATGTGAGTGTGCATGATCTTGATGATACAAAAGTTCTTCTATTTTTTCCAGTGTTGTTTTCTGAAGAACTTTCTGTCAGTTGACTCCAGCATTATCTTTGACCCGTGTGCCAGTGAGCTTTTATAGTCCTCCCATTGGTACCTGATACTGGTAAACGAATCCTTCATGATAAAAAAGATGATCATCTTGAGTTTACTCACAGTGCAGCTTTTGCATTTTTCACAAGTGGTGAAGAAGTTGACTTACAGTGGGAGCTAAAAAGGAATTTTTTATGTCCGACTATTATGATCACAAAAGCTAATAGGAACAGTAAAGTGTGACAGATGAAATTAAGTGATGAAAAAATCCCAGAGCTTAGCGGGGATCGAACCCAGGACCCATGACATAGAAGCCAGTTGTGCTGACCACTACACCTTCGGGCCGATCAAAAAGGAACTTGTTTAAGAAAAGATATTTTGCACATGGTACACTTACCCTTCAATGAATACCTTTTTCAATATTTTGTCCATTTTGAAAGCTGTTTGATTTTTTTTTGAATTGACACGAAACTGGATCTTGTAATGCTGGTCGGTATTTTTCCTTGGTCGACAACTCCCAACACACTATGCAAATAATCATTGATGCTTAAAAACTACAATAATCTACTTGAAATTGTCATAAGAAGTACATAAGACATCTAAGTAATCGTAAACGAGCAGGGTTATCAAATTTTGTGTGCTTTAATTTTCCCCACACAAGTTACTGTCATTACTTTTTGCACTGCCCATGAACAATTAATTTAACTTACTTACTGTACAGTTAAATAAACTCTTTTATGCAGTAGAATTGTGATGATCTTTACCATCCATTAAGCTAAAAATGATAAACCACATACAGCAGTGAAACAATCTTCAGCCTCAGGAGAATTAATGCGGAACACTGAGTCTTAAAATTAAAACTTCGGATCATCAAAAAATGCCTGAACAGGAGATGTTTCTCTGATGGGATCTGGGATCTGGACGAAGAAGTCTACAGAAATTCAGAACCTCTGGCAGACCAGTTGAGGAAAGAGAGAATTTCTTTCTTTGGCCATCTCTTGAGGAGTGACTCCGCCAGAATCTCCACACAAATCATCAACTA
Organism: Catonia carolina; assembly: GCA_035578175.1. NCBI lineage: Eukaryota > Metazoa > Arthropoda > Insecta > Hemiptera > Achilidae > Catonia > Catonia carolina. Next base: position 118,910,916 of record JAQMRL010000001.1, read on the forward strand.
TTTCCTACACAGGAAATCTCAGCCCCAATGGATCAAAGAAATTGAACAGGATATGAACAAAATCTAAATATCACTTGAGGACCTGAAAAGAAAATCCAGAAATTACCACAAACTGAACAACACGAGACTTGGACAGAAGAGACCGACCAAACTAAAGAAAATTGTGTATTCCTACGAAGAACACCAGAAGAGATCAGAAAGATTGAAGGAATACTTGAGAAGAATCAAGGAAAGAAACATTAGGAATAGTACTACAATACAACAAAATTTGAAATAAGATGTTTCTTTTTTAATGAACTTATGTAGTCCTATGTGGCTTTAAAAAGAAAGTTCAATATTGCCATAATACTCTTATAAGTTACCTTCGCAGGCTGAAATTCTTTTTTAAATAAATCGCATACTATTATGTCTAATACACCTATAACAATTTTATTTAAACTAGGCCTACATAGCAAATGGTTTTTAGGTAAAGTATCTTAAAATGTATATAAACAGCCGACTGGTAAAAATTCCTTCTCATGCACTGGTCTCAGTAATGCAATTTTCACAACTGGTGAATTTTTACACTATAATGCTTATTTTAAAAGAATAGATTATTTCCATAATATCTAGATAACTTATAACTCCAAATTAGCACCCACTTTAGCATTGACATAAATTTAAAATAAATCACATTAAGTTTAAACAAAACAGTAAGGATGTACCTGCTTTTAAACAGGTACTTTCAAAGACTATGTCAAATTACATCAATTATTGAAAAGTGCCTACACGTACATTACTGCTATAATATAGCATACCATAGCAATACAATTATTATTTACTTTAATGATATTCAAGTTCATACAAAATAAACATTAGACCACTAATGTTTACTTGCACAATAGATTTTTAAAGTAAAATTGTGCATTTATTGTAACGTATGACAGTGCCGGTACTTGTGTTTATCAGCGGTTTGTATTTGAAGTTGCCCCCACTTTTAACGGGTTTCACTTTCATTTTAAATTCGAAATATTCAGGTTACGTACCCATTTTCAGACTCGATTATGTCTGTATATTAAGATTTTAAAGTATTTAATTTATTTTTATAAGAATAAATAAAACAAATTCATATTTCCCTTGCTTTTGTTTTATTTATTTATGATATGCAACCTCTATGATCCAGCCAAAGAATAAAAAGCTTCGCACAATATGGTGGACGCAAGGTAGTTGTACGAGGACAAAGAAGATGCGTTGATTGTGTACATTGTTTGATTTCATCTAAAGCCTTGATTACAAACTGAAAATGTTTTGCTAAGGTACTGTTTCTAAATTATTTAAGCAGTATTGAAGTTATTTTTGTGTCCTTATAATGTAGTAATAAAAGAATTGATCAGCTCGTTAAATTTGGCTATTTGAGATTTTGCTAGTGGAATTGTCTTTATTTTAGTTAAATTTTAAATATTTCGTGAAAGTATAAGTGCTGTAAGGGTATAACGAAAACTATAATATATTATTTGTGATTTGATGATAGTTTGAAAAGTTTTATTTGGTATTCTAGATTTTTTTAAAAAATTTAACAAGTCCAAAATTCGTTGGTTATGGTGGGCACTTAAAAATTGGTGCAAAAGTTTGGTTAAAATATCAGTCGAATTTTTTAAATGTCGCTTTCATCATAGAGTACAATATTATATAATTAATATTAAATTACTAAGTTGACAATCGTACTAAAATCTCAGCTAAAGTAAAGTAAATCTATGTACATTTTAAGTGATTTTGTAAGTTTCTGTAATCTCTTAAAAAAAGTTGACATAGTTTTTCACATCACCCACTGGTAATGAGAAAACTTTTATTATCTATGTGATGGTCATCTAATTAATATTTGTAGAACTTGACATTTCTGTTTTGATTTTTAAAAGGTTGAGATCTTCATTTGGCTGTATACAATATTATAACTGGGTCACCTTCAGTTCCTTTCCTGATAATTTTTGCTGGGTTGCTGCAATTTCTGATAGTAATATTAATTTACAAGAATATATGTACCAATGAACAGAATTCTGAGTAAAAATACATGACAGTATAGCCTGTTAACTTTTCTTAGACTAGGTTAGGGTTGCAGTTTTTATCTTGATATTGTTTATTTTAAAACAACTGTGATTAAGTTCCCAGTTTCTGTTCTAAATAAATGCAGTCTTCTGTTGTCTGTTCCTATAAGTATGTTATTTAATAATAGTAATAGTAGTAATTAAAGTTGTATAGTTAACCCTGTGATGGGTAATAATGTCGAGACTTTTGATTGAGATTTAATGAGACTTTCACTGACATCACCAAAAAGTTCCCATATTTTTACTTTCTCTTGCCTATATGTATATATAGGAAGGAAAGTATTGTTTTCATGTCGATTTTTCGAAATCGAGTTTTCACCGGATCTATACGTTTTCAGACCCCCTGAACCCAAAAAACATGTTTTTAGCGATTGGTCTGTGTGTGTGTGTGTGTGTGTGTGTGTACAAAATATCTCAAGAACGGAACGTCGTACAAACTTGAAACTTGAAACTTAAGTTACATACCCTTACCGGACCCGACACGAACATTTTCATCGAAATCGGTCAACCGGAAGTAGTAGTTTATTCGTGTAATTTTTCACTTTTTTGTGATTTTCTCAAAAACTGGTCCTACGATTGTTTGTAAAATCGCCTGGTTTACGTAATTTTTTATTCTCTACAAGATAGGGTAGGCGTCATGTGTGCTGAAGTTCTTGGTGAGGCTGTTTTCACGTAAAAACATTTTCTTTTTAAGATTGCGGCTTTAATATGCATTTTAGCGCAAAACGTTATATAATATAAGTTGTAGAGAATTTAAAATCCTACAACTTTTATTTCAAACAATTTTTTGTAAAACGCTTAGTTTAGCAGTAATTAGCAATTTTCTGATTTTTTCTCACGAAAACGTGTGAAAAATTGATTTTTTTAAGATTTCGGCCTTAGTATGCATTTTATGACAAAAGTGTATATAATAGAATTGATAGAAAATTAAAAGATCTACAATTTTTATTTAAAACATTTTTCTGTACAGAGCCTAGTTTAGCGTGAAAAAGTGATTTTCCGTATTTTTAAGCCATACTGAGTTCGAATTTCATTTTGCGTCTTTCACTCATGATTAAAATAAGGTTATGTTTTTGAGGTTAGTTTTTTTTATTTCTAATGTTTTATTACTAATGTTAGGTTTATTGTTAATTATTTGCATTGGCAAGAGAAAGTTGTGTGAGTGTTTCACACCAGATTTTTTATCAACTGTTTATTTTGTGTTATGTTGTTTAGATTTTTAAGTTATTTGCTTTGGTGAGGAATATAACTTGTATGTCAGTTTAAATTAATCTTAATTCCCAGGCAATTAGGGATCCAAAAAGTTTAAAATAAGTGTTGTAATCTACTAGATATTTTGTCTTGCTATAAAAAAAAACTGAATTCCCATTAGTTTATCTGAGCCAGAAATTGGTCAATAGGGTTTTTGAATATTAGACTCTTTCTTTGTTTCCTGAAGGTGGCAATGAACAGCTGCTGCTGGTAAAACCATTCTTCTTCTGTAAAACTTGAATTGAACATGGCTTGGAGAGTATTTTTTGTTTTTTTTTTGTTTTACCGACTGTTTTGCTGTTTATTGCTAACACAGACGGTGAAGGTTGATACAGTAGTTGAAATGAGTAACAGAAAATTGCTGGACCTGACTAGGAATTGAACCTGCGAACCTCATGTAGAAACTAGTTGCACTTACCACTACACAATCAGTTGGCCAAGATAGCTTACTGCATATTATTATCTATTCAAGAACTGAGAGAAATCTGTTTGAATTGATTGTTTTTTATGGGGTTAGAAAAAGGCTTATCTTCCATTGTCAAATTTTATTGTCTTCAAGAACATCTTTTGTGATAACAGTTCCAGATTGAAAACATTCTTTCGACCAAATTCTATACCAAAGTAGTAGGTACTATCTGAAGCATTCATATTATATAAAAAAATCAGTTACTTATAGAAAAGTATGTTAACAGTAGTAGCAAAAAAAGAAATGTAATAAACTTTTTGTTTGAATATATCATCTGAAATCTGGATTAATTAAAGTAACGGAAGTGCTTGTATTTTTGTATTTTCGTTTTTAATTTAATGCTTTTCCTAGAAAGAAATGATTATTGTGCTTCTTTTCTTTACTTCATGTTAACATTATTTTATATGTTTTAATAGAGAGGGATATGAACAATTGTAGTTTATTGAACGTTGTATATGGTTTATCAAACATTTTGTTCATGCCAAAGTATGACAGTTGGCTAATTCACACAATCTTTCTCATCAATAATACATGTGTTTGTGTATGTTATGAGTTGTACAGAATTATTATGTAGGTCTATTCCTTTTAACTATTGGGTTAATTAAACATGTTTTTATACCGTGACATATGAACAGGTTTCTTATTTTCTGTACATTTTTTTACTGTATTTACATTTACCTTAATGTAAAATTTTAATGTCTTATTTGTAATTTGAATGTATACTGTGCTTGAATTTTCTTGTAAAACAAATACGCTTTTATTCTGTTGTTATCTAATAAACAATACTGAGCACGAATTCTTTTATCAAACTAGTTAATTAATAAATTGAGAGAAATAGTTGTATTTCTTTTAGTTGATGGACGGTAATTTTAACATGTCACCAGTTCTGTTAAAACAGTAATTGTCTTCAGTTTTCAAAATTTGACTTAATGATGACTAAATTAACTAGGTAACAGTAACAGCAAAACAGTTTTTTTAAATTAAGATTTTATAGTATTTCTTTGATAAATATTTTGTTTATAAACACTTAAAATAATTCATTAAAGTTTATTGTAGGCCTATAGATAATTTGTAAATTCCATTAATATTTTTTATTAAATATGATAGATATACTTTTGGCCAGAATGGTTTTGAATATGCTTTAAAATTACTAAGTACGCTGAAAATAAGTTATATATATGTAATTTTAATCTGTAAAGGTATGTGACGTGATTAAATATGGGTTTATAATAATTTATTGATATTGTTTTAACTATTGCCTAAAATATTTTAAGTATAGCTATTCTCTTTGAGTATAAATTGCTGTGTAACTTTCATCATAAATTACTTTACATCCCTGGTTTATTTAGTGTTATTGCATAATAAGTTTCAATATTTAGACTGTTATTGCCATTTTATAGTATTTGATGTTTTAAAAATGAAATTAATGTTTTAAAAATGAATTGTTGTATGTAGTGACAATTCTTGTTTGTATATTAATACCAGATTAATATATTTTAGAAAAGTTTTAAATTAACTGTTAAAAATTTACCTATAGGATATCATTTGAGTTTGCCTAATAAATTGTGAGAAGGATGTTAAAAGTTCTTTGTTAAATAAATTCCAGATAATTTGGGCTTTATATATATTATATTTAACAGTAGTGCAAGGCAGATGTTTGAAATAACTGTATAAACTCTTGGTTTTATTTCAGTTTCTGAATTAGTATATAGTTAGGTTTAAAAATACCTTTGGTGAAATTTGTTATTAGCAGTAGTGAAATATTTTAAATTCTATTTTAAGTTTGATATATAATTATATATTTTTTTAAATAGGAAGAATTTTTATTATTAGAAGAGGAAGAATAATTCATATTGAAGTATTGAATTATCAATATAAATTTATATTTATTTTAAAAGGAATAAAAAATGGTTATAGATACAATTTTTTAATAAAATGATTATGCCTTTATCTAATTATGTCAAAAAATTAATTGTTATAACAACAAAAAATATTATTCAGGATAAAAATAATAAAATGTGCTTGTGAATCGAACTTATGATCAATTAATTGGTTTAGTACTTAGTGTTCTAAATGTTTCACAATATATATTTATAAATTATTTTTCTGGTTATCTGGAGGATGAATAATCCCCATGTAGGATTACAATGTTATTATTGTATTGAATTTTTTTTTATAAAAACATTTAATAATCTAGCGTACTCTGCACAAAACCAGGACTGTACATGACAGTTTGTTTATCTGAATATAATAAAATCTTGATTATTTTATCAAACATCCTATACAGGTATTTTCAACAGTCATATTATATTGATAATCAGAATATATAATTATCAAACCACCAGTAATATGGTAAACAGTAAACACTTACCAATTATAGTGCTTTCATGCATGAAATGCTCTTCGTAAAGTTTCTTCAATATTTATAATTTAAAATTTAAAAACATTAGATAAGGTACTTATCTACCATGGTGGAAGTAGGATGTTATTAACTTAAAAATATTAAAGAAAATTACTGAAGATGTGCATTTTATGCATGAAAGCAATAATTGGTAATTGTTTACTATTTTCAGTATTGTTATTGGTTTGATGAGTATAATATATTTTTAAGGGTATAATATATTTTGATATAATCTTGAATGTACATGTGTGCTATGTTGTGATAAAAGTTAGCATGCTCCTGCTACACAAGAATTGAAAACAAACGTTTTTAAAGATTTTTTTAGCTGGAAAGATAATCACTCAGTTTTATTATAAATTAAGTAAATCTGTATTGTCATTCTTGATATTTTTCCACACCAGTAGGTAGTGATTAAATTAAGAATAGCCTTATTAAGCAATTTTTTGTAGCTATTAATTTAGACCTTCAAAAATAAAACTAAGTATTTATTATTTGTTTTGGTGATGCAGTTATCGATTCAATGTTCAAAACCATTAAATAATCTGTAGCTGTAAGTGATTAAACTTGTATGCATAATTGGTAGTAATATGTTAGTTGCCCAATTGTTACGGACTTGTTTACATTTCTGTTCAGAAGCACATCTCTTAATTCTTTTATAAATGTTTATTTTAATAGTATTTATTTTCAGTCAGCCGGATTTAAATAAGTAGTTAAATTTGTAAACATGATTAATTAATGAATCGGTTGCAGGAACCATTTGCTAATTAATATGCCCTGTCAATAAACTTAGGTTATATAAACTTTTCTCCTTTCGTTCATGTGATATTACTAATCATGATTGATTCTGGATTTTACATCAGTTAAAAAATTAAGACTGAACTTATACATGCATTCTTTGTTATTGTTACATATGTGTAATTTAATTCAGTGAGTAACAATCAAATATTATTCAACTAATTTTCACAGTGTTGTTCAATCGTATCTTGTAACCGTTTTGTCAAATCATTCATTGGAATGTCAAGAATATGTTAAGCATTTACCTACCTGTTTTATAATTGGGTGAGGAGAATAGACTTAGTATTTTATCGTATGTGTTTTACATAAATATAAACTTGAACGTGAAAAAGATTGTTTGTATTTTTCTTTACTTTTAAAAACTTAGGCCTAATCTAATTGTTATTCAGGACCATCGTATTGTTTAAAAGCATGCACAGAAAGTAAGAAAAGTAAGTTCTTTTACATCCTTTCTATTCTAGAATAACTTCTGAGTTTGATGTTTCATAATACAGCTAAGCATTGAAATGTGTATAACCAGTGTACTGATTACGATTTTAAGAAATAAATCACAAAGGAAATTTTAGGCTAATAGTGAATTTTAAAAGATTTATAGCCTTCTGTGTTTAATCACTCATATGCAGTTTACTACTGTTACATGCAAAGTCTTGGATAATTCCTAGTTCCGATGTAATTTTTACTTTCTCTTGTTTATATGAATATATAGGAAGGAAAGTATTGTTTTCACATCGATTTTTCAAAATTGAGTTTTCACTGGATAAACACATTTTCAGATCCCCTGAACCCAAAAAAACGTGTTTTTAGCGATTTGTCTGTCTGTGTGTGAACAAAATATCTCAAGAACGGAACATCGTATAAAGTTGAAATTTTAACTTAAGTTAGGTACCACTAGAGTACCCAACACGAACATTTTCATCAAAATTGGTCAACCGGAAGTAGTAGTTTATTCGTGTAATTTTTCACTTTTTTGCGATTTTCTCAAAAATGGCTCCAAGATTTTTTAAAAAAATCGCCTCATTTACTACATCTTTTATGCTCTATGAGATAAAGTAGGTGTCATGTCTGCTGAAATTCTTGGGGAGGCTGTTCTCTCGTTGAAAAAAAGTTCTTTTTTTAAAATTGCGGCCTTATAATGGATTTTAGGGCAGAAGTGTTTATAATCAAAGCTGTAGAACTACAACTTTTATCTCGTTTTAACATTTTAAACATTTTTTTTTAACATTTTCAACATTTTTTTTTATAACGCTTAGTTTAGCGGTAATTAGTGATTTTCTGTTTGTTTTTCATGAAAATGTGTAAAAAAATAGATTTTTTAAGATTTTGGTCACAAGATGCCTTTGGTCAAAGATTTTTATGACAAAAGTGTAGGGTCCTATATAATCAGATTTATAGAAAATTAAATTATCTACAACTTTTATTTCATGAATTTTTCTGTACAGAGCCTAGTTTAGCGTGAAAGAGTGATTTTCCATATTATTAAGCCCAATTAGGTTGGTTTTAATTTTGCATCATTCACTCATGATTAAAATTAGGTTATGTTTTTTGAGGTTAATTTTTTGTTTATTTCTAATGTTTTATTACTAATGTTAGGTTGTATTGTTCATTATTTGCGTTGGCAAGAGAAAGTTGTGTGAATGTTCCACACCAGATTTTTAATATTGTTGTTCAAACTTGGGTTTAATTTTTTTTGTACTTTTATTCTGATTACAGATTTTGTCTAATTCTCATATTATAAACTGTTTAAAGTGCAACTTCATTGACTCACTCCATGTTCGTCTGGGTAAACAGAGAAAATCAGAACTGGCTCGAGAAAACAGCCAGTACCTTCAATCTTACAGAAAAATGGCCAGCACCATATCGAATATGAAAATGACTAATCCCTTAAAAGGCCTCGTAAGTAAGAGGCGAAATCGGTACACGAAGGATGGCTTCAATCTAGATCTCACTTGTATCCTTTTTTCAGTTACTATCTTTTATCCATAAACTAAGTTTTTTTACTGTTTTTTTAATATTATGTGTTTTAAGAATTTTCTTGGCTGTTTACTAGACATAATTAATGCTCGAGTAAACTATTCCTGTAAGATGTTATTAATCATTTATTTATAAATTTAAATTTTGTTTGTTTATTTGAAATTGACTTAAATTTTATGATTGCTTTAGACTTGAACTGTGGGTTTGTTAGCTATATAATGTAGACAGTAGAACTTGTATTAAAATACTAGTTTGTTCAATTTAGAGACCACAAATATTGAAAAAATATACTGTCTCAGTAATTATTTGAGTTACTTAGTGTGACTCACTTATAAGCTCACTTATCATGCATTTTTGTGGCGAATAGTTTGAAGTTTAGTGAGGTCTTTTTACTTATCGTGGTGCTAGTTTTTTAACCGTAATTTGATATAATTAATTCCCACTGCCTCGGTTAATGAAATTGTGGTAATAGAAATTAATGTACGTAAACAAATTAGTATAAAATGTAAGGTACAAAAATTGTATTTTATTGGAACTAAATTATTATTTATTATTAAACTTTTTTAAATTAATTCTTGTAGTCAGAAAATTTGGCTCTTCATATTTGTAAAAGAAACTGATCTGTAAACTGCAATCAAAGTTTTTTTTAAACCATGTGTGGTGCTTTTGTTTGTTACCAAGAGATTTCTTCTAGGTTGTGGTTTGCTACATTTTTGAATGAACAATTTTTATGTCTCTGGGTCTTAATATTGTAGGGAAGAATATTTATTTTGTTTCTAACATGCACACACAGATTGGGGAAACATTGGTTTTAGGATAAATTTATGTGTAGCCCAGGTATATTCAGTTTTCTAGGCAATTCCTTTGGTGGGGCCACTTGTATCCATGTACTGTAGAAATTCATTATTTGGTGTGCGTATAATGCTAATTTACAGCTGTAATAAATAAATGCAAGTTTCTGACCATTTCAACATTAAAATTTATCTGGTGAATATTACAATGTTTAAAATAATTTCTTTGAATTTCCTTAACAATGTGTCACAGATATACAGGATAACCTAATCGCTATGGGTTTTCCTGCAGAAAAATTAGAAGGTGTTTACAGAAATCATATAGACGATGTTGTTAAGTTCCTTGAATCAAAACATAAAGATCACTATAAAATATATAATCTGTGAGTATGATCAATTTTAATAGTTTTGAGTTGTATGTGATATGTGAAAAGTGATTTTAAACTGTTATGCAATATTAAATACAAAAATTAAAGTTGGAACCGATGTATTAGTCTGTAAAAATTTTTCTCACTGAGTTTTCGAGTCCTTACAAATAGGTTAGTTATTGATTTTTTTCACTAATCAAAGAGCCAAAATTCAGTACAGTTTTGTAGTATTGGCATTTATAAGTATGTGCCCATTTTGACAAGCTACAATATCTGGAGGCATCACTGCCATCTGTAAATTATTTTTGCTCTATTCACTGATTCGTTACCTTCAAATCTAGAATGCTAAAATTTATTGTTTTGGGAAATTAAAATCTATTCAGTGGGCTCAGGTTTATGAATGAGGTGCAATAATAGTTCTATTATGCAAATAATCATGAGACTATGATCTTAATTTCAAATAAATTCAGTTAGTGAAGGAAATAACCGAGCGTAAGCTAGTCAGTTGTACTTAAAAAAAGGAAAGAATTTTACTAAATACCACTTCGATTGTTTTTCATAAGCCCTCTTTTACACGGTTATTTCAGTTTAGTTCAGTTCAGTCTTATTTCAGTAATGGACGACTGTCTACTTGGCAGTTGAGCTGTCATTAGAATCAACAAACCAAAGGAGAAATTGATCAAATTTTAGTAAAAGATGGATACATAAAAGACAATTCCTGTCTCATTTTTGCTAGCATCATTTTTTCGTAGATGTTGGATCGTATTCTTTGTATCTAATTAACAACTTATTACATCCATCTTCTCCTTCGAATGTACATATTTGGTAACTTGAGTTCTTCTTATTCCACAGACATGGAAAACAGATATAATTTAATGGAATCGGTAACAAATTCATTATTATTGATGACATCAGATGCGGATAAGATTACGGCAGAAATGAGAAATGAACTGAAGCTTCTGTCACATGGCTGTTTCAACTGAGAACTTAACTGATAATGGGCAACTGACGAGTAACTCAATGATTTTCCCATTGAGCCAGCTTTCAGTTTCAGTTCAAACCTTCAGGTTTGTTGTTTACACATCAGTTTTAACTGACATTTCATCTGAAACGGGAACTGATGTGAGAACTAAACTGACCGTGTAAAAACGACCTAAAATAAGATCTGTTTGAGCTATTGTAAATATTTTAGTTTGTGTGTAGGACTTCTTTGTGAGTTTTGAGTAATAAATAAACAATGTGTCATCATTTTTCAGTTGTTCTGAACGTTCGTACGATGTTAATAAATTCCAACAAAGAGTTGCTAATTACCCGTTTGATGATCATAACCCGCCAAAAATTGAGGTTATCAGACCTTTCTGTGATGATGTACATAAATGGTTGACAGAAGATCATCGAAATGTTGCAGCTGTCCATTGTAAAGCAGGAAAGGTAAGGAACAAGAATTCGCTCATATTGATCATTGGTAGAGTTGGTTAGTACTATTTGGTGTTTGTAAATGGCTTGTTTTGTTATTAAATTTATAATTTAACCCACCGGGTTGGTCTAGTGAAGTCGCCGCTGCAAGTCAGCTGTTTAATAGCTGATTCTTGGAGATGAAGGTTCATGGTTCAAATCGTTGTAAAGGTAGTTACTTTTATACTGATTTGAATACTAGACAATGGTTACTGGTGTACTTTGATGGTTGGGGTTCAATTAACAATACTCTGAGGAATGGTGGCCATTCCTGAGGTGTAGAAACTACACCTCATTACACATCATTCTCATCACATTGGGTCATGTGGTTGCTTATTGTTCTTAAATTGAACTGATTGCAACATAGACTCATTAGGGATAAAGAAAATATATAATTTATCATTCTTAAGGCTGGTTTAACCCCTTAAAGTTTCATTTACAAAATGAGGATCTTTTATCTAGATTATCAACTTTTGATCTCTCAATTAAAGCACTTAACTTTTCATTTTGCTATTCATGAAAGGATCTTGTATATCTAGGAGACTTTAATTAATGTTTTTGTGTTGTTTTTTAATAATTCAGAAGCTGACCAAGACCATACATAACAATAATTTTACTATTTCAAGGATTCGTATTCAATTTTTGTAGAAAAATCTGTCTATATAACTATTACAGATAACAATCTATTATAACAGATAAGATGAATACGAACCCCTTGCTTATTTTTGACTGGCTGTAAGAAGTTTTGTGAATTACTTCATTAATATTTTTGTATAACTACCTCTGTATTGTTTTTCATTTTTCTTTTTGTAAGTATTCTTGCTTTGTCTTAATGCCCTGTAAGGATTAATTTTTCTATATTACCCCTCAAAATATTAAGTGTATAAATATTGAATCAGGATTTCTCTCATAAGTCTGTAGTTTGTAAAAATATAACATGAGGAGGTGTTGGCGAAGAATATTTTGGCAAAGATCATAATTGTGTTGTGAAATGGTTTGAACGTTTTTATGTACATTTGTACATTGTGAAAAAGTGCATAACTTTTAAAATTTGTGATAGTTTTTAGCATTTGAAGTTTTAATTTTCTCCTGATTTAAACTGTAAACATTCGTATTTATTTTTATTTAATTAAAAGAAATTAGTCGTCAATTATTCAATTTTGTAGCAATTAAAGACTATATTAGGGAGTCAATATTAAAATTTAATTATGTAAAGAAATTAGAGAGGAAAATTAATAGGACATATTATATTTATTTAATGAAATTACCATAAAAAAATTTAACTTTGCTTCTTGCGTATACTCATTCCATGCAGTTGCATATGGTGAGCAACTAAGTCTTCACTTATATTCAGATTTTCATATTATAAACTTGCAGTTTGAAAGGATATACTCTCTCTTAATTTAACCTATTTGATAATTACTATTTTTGTTATATTAATGAAACGTTGATTTTTGTTACAAAAACATTTTTTGCAGGGTCGGACTGGTGTAATGGTTTGCTGTTACATGCTTCATAGTAGACAATTTACAACAGCAGCTGATGCATTAGATTTTTATGGTTCACAAAGAACAACTGATCAAAAGGTAATAAACTTGTCTTCATTTTTTGATTTTAGTAATAAATGTAGTTCTATAATTGTCATTTGTAGAAGTGAAATAAAAGCTTAATTATTTATCTAGTTTGTCATTTTATTGACTTTTGCAAACCTGTTATCTGCAACTTAGCTCTTAAGTCTTCAATTGGCAGACAAATTATTGTGCTTTTTGATGAATTCACAGTTTTTAGAAGTTGTAAAAGAAATATTCTGAAAAACTGTCTGTCGACCAGGATGATAGAAGAAATTGACAGAAATTTGCTAAGTAAGTCAGTCGACCATGCAGTTTTGAATCTCTGATTACCTACAGCAATTTTTTGACTAATATGAGAGACAAATACCCCTTCCCCAACTCTCCTGTACACACTGCATTTGGTTACATGCCTTACAGAGGCACACTTGCCAGTGGAACTACACTACCTTACTAATAAACTTTGGTATGTTATATAGTTTTGTATTTGATCCACATTGTCTTAACAAGCAGGTGTAGCAGTAACCTGTCAGTATGCTCTGTGTAGTAGTCCCAGTATTTACTCAGCATAGCCTGACAACATTTTGGTTTGAAGAGAAGTCAAAAATTGTTTATGTTGCTCACATACTATGATTTCGGAAGCTGAACTGTGTGAACCAAGAATATTCTGGTGAAAAATGAGGTTCTTGTTTAAAGGTGCTATTCGTAGTCATTTATAGTTAGTGTTAAATTTATAAACACTAGTTTAAAAATGATTGTTTATATCATTGGCATATCATCTGCTGTTTTCCTTTCAGTCTACATTTGGTTTTTTTGCGAAGGATGATCAGTAGCTAACAGATGTATTCTACCTTGAGTAGCTATCGTATTAAATGCTGAGCCTCAAAAAACAGTTGGTCATTGTGGAATTACCTTCGTTTAGTTTTCTTAATGTCTGATTAACCAATAATTGACTTACGAACAAGCAGGCATGCTATGATACCTGTTAAAACCTTTCTTTTTTAAGTATTTTTTATCTCTTTAGGTCATCAATCTTTTTAAAATGTGGAAACTGTGGAATCTATAAAAAGATGAAATTATATTTGTAAGCAATAAATAAAGAATAAAAATTTAAAATGTATGCTGAAGAATTAAGACTAAAATGTGTAATTCTGTGTTTTAACAGGGAGTTACGATTCCAAGCCAGAGGCGATACGTTGGCTACTATGCGTCTCTTATCCACGATAACCTTGAATATCGGCCAACTGCACTTATCATTCAAGAAATTCGTCTTGAGCCACTGCCTTTAATATTTACTGGGGGACAAGGAAGTAAGTAACGGGAATGTTTAAATTGTCTTATTGTTTTGGTAATGCATCAGAGAAGCCGTGCTGTTTTTCAGTTGGTCCAATTTCTTTTTTAATTATTTACACTAGATGCCATATAAGAGTGGTCGGGGTCTCAGTAGTTCAGTTCAAGGCATCTTTTTATATATCTACATAGATTCAAGGCATTTGTGTATTTATAAGGATAAGATTTTTTTTTCTAGTTCGATCTCAGCTTCCACTGGATTCAGTCAGCCTTTTTTTTTTTTAAAAAAAGAAGCTCTCCGTGTGCTTCTTTTCCATCTTATTATTATTATTTTTACCAAATTCTTGATTAACACAGAAAATAGAAAGTCAATGGTTTTTTTTATAATCCAGTTGTTAAGATTTACCAATAATGTGTTAAATCAATCAAAGTCTGGCCTATAATGATAAAGTTTTACAGAAGTTTTCGTAGTTTTTGATGAAATTACACTGTGTTGAAAAATCTGGAAATCATTAGTGATTTGCTGACCCATTTGGAGATTTGGGGTTTTGTATATTTTTCAGCATAGAAAACAAAAGTGTCCTTTCTGCTCGTGTTTCAGATCCTTACCATAAAAAAGGCTATGCAACCAAAAAATTGCCATAATAATTCAGGGGTACTGTGTCAGTACATCAGTCTCATTTTTAGATGTGTCAGAAATTAAGAGAAAAAAATGTGTCATTCATTTTTTTGTTTTTACCCATTAGTAATTTGTTAATTTTGTTTTGATATCATTAGAACAGTTGTTAAAACAGATATATGTTACTTTTGTGATTTTTGGTCTTTGTTCATTGTTAATGGAATTGCTATGGGTACTGGATATTACGAGGGCGAATCAAATATAAACGGTAATTTTTAAAATTATATTTATTGAATAATATTATACAAAAACTATGCCTTCAACATTTTTCAATATAGTCTCCTGCATTATCTACACACTTCTGCCACCGATTTGGAAGCTTGAATATTGCCTGTTCATAAAAAGATTGAGGGAGAGTTGTCAACCAATCGCGCACGTGCTTCTCGACATCTTCATTGCTTTCAAATCGTTTTCCTCCAAGTGATTCTTTCAGAGGCGCAAACAAAAAGTAGTCACAAGGGGACAAGTCTGGACTGTAAGGAGGGTGTTCGAGAGTTTCCCAGCCCATTTCTTCCAATTTATCCCTTGTCAACAATGCGGTGTGAGGCCTTGCGTTGTCATGGAGAAGGATGACATCTCTAATGGGCACACCTCGACTTTTGTTTCGGTAACTGGTTTTTGCTGACTGTAGCACCTGGCAGTAGTAAGCCGCATTCACTGTTCGTTGATCGTGAAGAAAATCAATGAGTAGAACTCCCCTTGAGTCAAAAAAAATTGTTGCAAGAACTTTTCCGGCTGAGAGACGAGTTTTGGCTTTCACTGGGCAGCCTTCATCCTTCCTTCGCCACTCCTTACTTGCCATTTTCGATTCGGGTGTGTAATGGTGGACCCACGTCTCATCACATGTGACGATGTGCCTCAAAAAATCTTCACCTTCTTCTTGAAATCGATGCAGAAGTCTCCCAGCGATCTCCGACCTGACCTGTTTTTGATTTCCGGACAGCAACCTCGGAACCCATTGAGCACTAATCTTTCTGAAGCCAAGGTGGTCTGTGATTGCAGACTGAACACTCCCGTAGCTGATACCAATTTCTGACGAGATTTCTTGAACAGTTAACCGGCGATCACCTTCAATAAGCTCTCAAACGGCACTAATGTTGTCATCTGTGAGACTTGACCTTGGGCGTCGATGGTGACTTTCGTTTTCAACACGTTCTCACCCACCCCTAAATTCTCTGGCCCATGTATACACTCGATTCTTAGACAGAGTAGTGTCCCCAAACTGTGCCCGCAAACGAGTAAAAATTTCCAAAGGCTTAACACGTTCATTTGCTAAAAGTTTTATGACGTTTCGTTGGCAACAGATGGATGTACCTCTCGCTCGGTCATGGCTGTACTGACGGCAGAATGCAACAATGCTGCGAAGTAAGCTGTTCCCCCCACTCCTATTAAACAAAACAACAACTGCTCACCGCCACATCTGGTCCGAACGTGTTTGGTAGTCAACAGCAAAATTACCGTTTATATTTGATTCGCCCTCGTATATAATTTTTTCTCCTATTATGTGCCCATCTGCATTTTGTGTTACTTGTAATAAACCTTTAGATTACCTGTGATAGTTAGCTTATTGTTTTGGATGATTAGTGATAATAGAATTTGCTTTATTAACCTGGTGTAATCCAAGACCGACTACAATACTCAGACCTCAATGCATGTATCGATAGTGGACAAAATGGCGACAATCGTAGGGCTTCATAATTTTGAATTACACGTGTTTTTACTGGTTTTCAGTGTGGTTGAGTTAAGCGCTTAATATAGTTCAGCTTCATTATCGGAGTATTTATACGGTATTTTAGTGTAGTTTTAAGGTTTATAAGTTGTGTTTAGTGTTATCAGTGTAATAGGGTTATTAGGTTATATGTTAAAGGGTTAGTTTTGGGTTTTCAGTGTGGTTGAGGTTAGCATTTACAGTTCACTTGGTATGAGAGTATTTCTATGATAATTTTGTGTAGTTTCAAAGTTTATAAGTTCTGTATAGTGTCATCTGAAATAGGGTTATTAAATTATATTTTATAGGGTTTTCAGTGTGGTTGAGGTTAGCATTTACAGTTCAACTTGGTATGAGAGTATTTCTATGATATTTTAGTGTAGTTTTAAAGTTTATAAGTTCTGTATAGTGTCATCTGTAATAGGGTTATTAGATTATA
Source organism: Catonia carolina (assembly GCA_035578175.1). Classification (NCBI taxonomy): domain Eukaryota; kingdom Metazoa; phylum Arthropoda; class Insecta; order Hemiptera; family Achilidae; genus Catonia; species Catonia carolina. The sequence goes on from JAQMRL010000001.1 coordinate 118,928,179, forward strand.
TGTTATAGGGTTTTTAGTGTGATAGAGGTTAGCATTTAGTACAGTTCAACTTCATTATAAGAGTATTTATATGATATTGTTGTGTAGTTTGTAGGTTTATAAATTGTGTGTAGTATTCGTAGCTCTTAGTAATCTGTGTGTTTATTACGATTCCGGTTTTATTTAATTTGCAGTTAAACTTGTTTTGTGTTGTGGTTATGTGAACTAATAGTGTTAATTGTTTACAATATTATTTCTTTGTCCTGTGATGTGTATAAACTCTTTCAAGTGTTGATCAGTAGCGCTTATGAATCTGAATTTTTAAAATTACAAAATCAAAGAGATGGTTCAATGTGTTTAGGCATTCAGTTAAGTGAAGATTCTATTAGTAATTTTGGTGATAGGTGCAAGTGTGGAACTCTTTTAAGGAAAGTAATCAAAAAAAGTGTTTAAGTACTGTCCAATATTTTTATAACTAACTATGTAAAATTGTTAAATTAAAAAAAATGTTTCGAAAGAAATCGCTAAGAAATTAGAGAACCAAAACAAAAAAAAGTGTGAAGTGTCAAATCAAGAAGTCGGGGAAAAGGTGAAAAAACGTAAATTATTGAAGTTTAGCAGCCAGTAAATATCCACCAGATGAAGATAATTCAAGTCAAATTATCTCTTTTGTTAAGAATTATTGCAATTACTTGCCTTTAAAATGTAAATTTAAAATTTCGGTTTTTTATTTAAAGCTAATTAGCGTGTGATGCAATTTAACATTATTTGGTTTCCATAACCTATAATGTTCTTGATAAACTAAACTTGCCCTACGATTGCCGCCATTTTGTTTTCTGTATTGAGGTCTGAGTATTGTAGTCGGTCTTGTGTAATCCTTGGTTGTAATTATCACAGGGGTTGATAATTACAACCAATCTTGTATCCTCTCTGAGGCTGGGAATAAATATGTGCATAGCACAGGTGCATTTGCTAATTAGGAATATCTATAGGAAATTATGTTGAACTGAAAGCATTGTCTCTACCGTGAGCCATTTAAAATACCATAATTTAAAAATTTTGGTGAGCTATTAATAATGATAACAAAAGTGAATAGGCTTGTTCAAAGCCTGCATCTTTGAATAAAAAATTTTAGATGTATGTCTAGGCCAAATAGACTCTACACCCTGGCCTTAGAAGAAATCCAGACCTAATTCCATATACCCTGTGTGTTGTTTTTTTGTAGAGTTAATATATTAAAAACATTGTATACTAGTAAAAATCATGTCCTGATATTGGCCTATTCTTGAAGAAATAATTAAAAGCTGTTTACAGTGATGACAGATTGTTTTTTTTTATTGTGCTTGTATTAATAATGTAAATCTGTTTTGATTGAATTTTATAAATAAAACAGTGTAAGTATTTTGTTTTCTGTTAAGTGAAGCTGACTATGTGTGCACAACTATGTGGCAAATTCAGTTTTGTATTTTCGCTTGTGTTTCAATTAAATTTGAAATTGAATAAATTTTTTGTCTTAATAAATTTTGTTAATTACTTTTGTTTAAATTTTATTAATGATCATTGGTTTAATTGATTTGTTCATCTGTTATTTTCAGATATGCAATTTGTTATTTTGGAAGGCCACAATAAAGTATATTCTTCATCATTGTTAGAAGTGAAGAAGGGTGCGCCAAATATATCTTTTCATCTTGAACAGTGTATCACTGTTCAAGGTGATGTTAAGTTAGAATTTTTCAATAGGCCAAAAATGATGAGAAAGGTATGGGTTTTTATATATTTTTTTATACTGTATTATGAGAATAGATTTTTATAAACTGTGTAAAGTTAAACTAATTTATTTTGTGTAATGCTTATGATATCTTAATTAGTGAAACATCCACTATTTCATATAATTTCTGGGAGATGGTTGTTAAAAAACATTGTTATGCTGATGACATGTGGCAGACATCCTCCTACTTGTTACTGTGTTAACCCTTTTAGTGCTAAGGCCTAGTGGCATTTTCTATGTGAAAAGTGTCAAGCATAAATTGTAAGAATTGTAGTGTTTCAGAAAAATAATATTAAAACTCAAACCGTTAAAGCAATTTCGAAAATTTTTTTTCCTTATGAATAAACTGGGGAATTCACCAACTGTAATGACATTTCCATTTACACAGTCACACTGCCACAGGTCTAGTCAAAATTTGGGAATTTGAAAAAACCATTAACAAAATTTCAGTTTCACATCAAAAAAAGGATATTAGTTATAGTTTAATTTTATTTTCAATTAGTTCACGTTAAAGGTCTGGAAATTCTAAACAAAAGTTTTATTTAATTGTTTTATGCAGGTACATTTTAAAGAAAATTATGTTCAGTCTAACATAAAAGTAAGAAAATGAAAAAAACAAAAGTAACTTATAAAACTGCTCATTCATGATGCTGTCAGACTTTTATAAATAAGTTCAGAACAAATTAAAAACTAAAAATATAAAAATCACTTCTGTAAGACAAACCGGACAATAAACTTCATAAATCACCATTTATAACATTACTTCACGCTAAATAGAACGTAGTTAGAGTAAACATAAACCACACAAACATGATGGTAAAATGTTGCAATATATGAAAGTTGATAAATTGATAGTGTGTAATATATCCATGTATATGCAATAAACTGACTTTCTTATTCATTTACGAGGGTAGGCTGATAAGTAATGCACACATGCTTGTAGAAGACGAACAAAAAGAAATAGCAAGATGGGGTAAATAACAAATTAAAGTACAAATCTTAACCTACCAAATTATCTATTTATTTTTCAATATAGTCACCGTTAAGCATTACACATTTCTCCCAACGTTTAACAAGTTTTTTCATTCCGTCACTGAAAAATTCTTCCGACTTTCCTCGAACCCAGGACGCAATAGCTGCCTTCACCTCATTGTCCGAGCTGTAATGATTACCCTTAAGGTCTCTCTTCAGTAGATGAAAAAAATAAAAATCGCAAGGCGCAAGGTCGGGAGAATACGGAGGGTGTAAAATTGGTTGAAACTTCAGGTTTCTCAGAGCCTCTCCAGTTGCACGCGAAGTGTGTGGACGAGCATTGTCGTGTTGCAAAATTATTGGCGCCAGGTTGCCTCTAACACGACAAACTCGACGTCGGAGGTGTTTCAGAGTCTGTATATACTGAGCAGAATTTACCGTTGCCCCTCGTTCCAGATAATCAGTCACATAAACTCGGCGAGCATCCCAAAACACAGTCAAAAGAATTTTTTTTGCGGACGGTTGTGTTTTGAACTTTTTTACAACAGGAGAATGTGGATGACGATATTCAGCGCTCTGCCTTTTTTCTTCGGGATCGTAATGATGAACCCATGACTCGTCCCCCGTCACAATATTCAAAAGAAAGTCGTCTCCTTCGTCACGGTAGCGCTTCAAAAGTTGTTCACAGCATTCCAATCGACGCTGTTTATTCTCGTCTGTCAGACGGCGTGGTACCCATCGTGCACAGATTTTACGGTATCCCAATTGTTCAATAATGAAGCCAACACGTTCCTTAGATATTCCAATTTGGTTTGCGATACGCTGTTGAGTGATTCGCCGGTCATTTTGAATCAAATCATCGATGAGTTTGCGACGATTATCGTCTGAGGCAGTGATTGGTCGTCCACTGCGTGTTTTGTCAACAATTAAGGCTTTTCCAGGTTGGCAATCACGAAATTTTATTACCCAACGATTCACAGTAGACCTATCAACAGTATCGTCACAATAAACAGCCTTTAAACGACGATAAATCTCACTAGGATTCACTTTCTCAGCAGTTAAAAATTCGATAACAGCGCGTTGTTTAATTCTCGTTGACATAGCACCAGAACACGACGCCATACTTCCACTACTCAAAACAAACTGAATGAAAGCAACGCCTTCAAACTGCGCAGGCTTGTAGAGGAGAAATAGTACTTCCACATGCCACCAGGCGCGCTACTGAAGTTTATTTAGTTGTCTTCTACAAGCATGTGTGCATTACTTATCAGCCTACCCTCGTAGTTACTTTATTACGTATTTTAGTACTAATGTAGAGTTGTAAACAACGAAATACAGACCATCGCTGTGAGCGATGATGGCATTTCTAGCATAAGTACCGATCGTCGCTCACAGCGATAATTGGCACTAAAAGAGCTAATTAAGGGGAAACATTGTAATAGGTTATTTTAATCTCAGAACATTAATCTGAACAATATGATTGCTGTCTTTGATTTAAATTTTTAACAGCTTCAGTGAAGAAAATATTATACTTTGAATCTGCATAATAAGTCACGTTTTGAGTAGAGATCTCTCGATACCTATATTTTTCAATTCCTGATACCGATTATGATACAAAAAACAAGAAATTGATACTCGATTTGATGCCAAAGATCAAGGAAGTGTAAAATTAAAATCTAAAAAAAATTATGTATTTATAGTATAACTTTCATGATAAATGCAATGAAACAACACGGGTACACAATGAAATACCTGTACAAGTTAATTCTTCTAACAACCTCGCGCTTGTAACTGTATCCGGAAATTCTGCTTTTACTACAATACAACAACACTGATCAAACATTGAAACCGCTTTCAATAATTGAATGCCCTTAAACACATTTAATCTTCATTCATATTTTTATGTTATAAAAAGAAAAGTGAAAAAATCCATGTGAGCAGTATAAACATGTAGATTATTCACCGTGAAAGCCCAATCTCATGATCTGGTTGTATTGAATCGTGATCGACTTCTTCCACAGTTCGATAAAAGATTCGTTTGTACTCGTTTCTTTTTCTGATAGCTGTATTTGTATTAAAACAAGTGGTTGGACTCTGGTTTATGATTAATATTTGTCAAATAAGTTATTTAATGTGTCAACAATTTAAAACATTTTTCAAATGGAAAAGTACTTTTTTTATTCTCCCAAGCCAAAATTACCCAACCGTATTAATATTTAATATCTTATATCTTAAAATGTTAAAGCATTCTTGCCACAGTTAAAAAATTAGAGAATCTGTTTCAAAGAATCAACTTTTTACCTTCAGTTCTTGGTACTGATTACTTTTTCAAGTATTGGTGGTATGAAGCCTAGTTTTGACTTTTACAAAATACTGCAGGGGTATGGATAACCAGGTTATTACACACTTGAGGTCCAGTAAATTCTTCATGGAATCTATATTTTAGTTGTCGTGAGTGGTTTACAGGTTTTTTTTGTATTTATTAAAAACTTTTTAACATTTGTAGAGTTTTTAAGCGTGATGCTTTAATTACTTTTCTAGTTGTCTTATGATTATGAGGAGTAAATTATAGAGAGCCATATTATAGCTTAATGCCAAAATTTTATTCAGATTTATTATTCTGTTAAAATTAAAAATGTTAAATAAAATGGTGTTATTATTTTACATTAAATGTTTTTGGTTCTAGAGGATCTGTCTGATTATCAAAATGTGTGGTTGATAGGAATATAATGTAATCAAATATTTAAAGAATTTGTTATTCTTTTAATAGTTTTTAGGTGTGTAAGTTAAATCTTTCTTTTTATTTTAGGAAAAAATGTTCCATTTTTGGTTTAATACATTTTTTGTTGGAGAGGAAGTACCTGAAGTTTCCGAAAACGGTACCTGTTCTAGTGTACCTGAGAGAGCCAGTAGAGCACTTAGTTATGATGAGCAGGCTCTCAGTGACACAAACCCACCCATTAACAAACCTAGGTAAGTTCATCAAGTTCACTGTATTAGTATTGTACATGTCTCCCAGTCAAATTTTCCAAATCAAATAACTTTATATTAGACATTAAAAAAAGAAATAAAATGAAAAGTATGTGTGTTAAATTAAAAAAAAGCACTGGTCAGGTAGTTTTCAAAAAATCCGTTGTGAAACACTCACACAACTTTCTCTTGCCAATGCAAATAATGAAGAATATAACCTAACATTAGTATTAAAATAATAAAAATAAGCCAAAAAACTAACCTCAAAAAACATAACCTTATTTTAATCATGAGTGAAAGACGCAAAATGAAAATCAACCAAACAACAGTTTGGCTTAAAAATACGGAAAATCACTCTTTCAGGCTAAACTAGGCTCTATTGAAAAAAATTAATGCTTTCATAAAAGTTGTAGATCTTTGAATTTCCTATAAATTTGATTATACACGTTTGTTGTAAAATGCATACTAAGGCTGAAATCTTAAAAAATCGATTTTTTTTACATTTTTTCGTGAGAAAAAACAGAAAATCACTAATTACCACTTAACTAAGCGTTAAAGAATGTTGGAATTAAAAGTTGTAGGATTTTAAATTCTCTACAACTTTTATTATATACATTTTTGCGCTAAAATGCATATTAAAGTCGCAATCTTAAAAAAACAATGTTTTACGGAAAAACAATCTTTCCAAGAATTTCAGCAGACATGGTGCCTACTCTATCTTGTAGAGCATAAAAAAAATTAGTAAAATGAGCTGATTTTAAAAAAATTGTAGGAGCCATTTTTGAGAAAATTGCAAAAAAATGAATAGTGACAAATAAATTATTACTTCCAGTTGACCGATTTTGATAAAAATATTTGTGTCGGGTCCTCTAGTGGTACCTAACTTAAGTTTCAAGTTCGTACGATGTTCGGTTCTTGAGATATTCTGTTCACACACACCCACCCACACAATCGGTGAAAACATGTTTTTTGGTTCAGGATGTGTGAAAACGTGTAGATCCAGTGAAAACTCAATTTCAAAAAAGCGACATGAAAACAATACATCCCTTCCTATAAATCCATATAGGCAAGAGAAAGTAAAAAAAGTTCATAGTGACTCACTAATTTACGAATCTGTGTGTTTTATTTAAGTAAAAACCTGATAAATCTTCAAAAATTTGCTAAAAGAAGATTAGTATAATTATTATAACGAAATCACAGCTGTATAAACATGTAAACAAAATCTCTTGATACAATAAACATGTGACATAACCAACAAACTGACGCTTGATTTTGTGTTAATTAAAGAAATTATAAACTTTTAATGCGAATTATTGATGTATTATTAAATCTTCTAATTTTTTTCATCAACTGGTATAAAATAAGTGAAAATATAATGCTTATAACATTGTGAATTGTGTTTCATTCATTGTCCAATAGATTGTATGCTAGGGTTAAAAGAGTTAGACAAGCAATCTATTATTTTTAAGAATCCCTAATGGTTAATTTTGAAAATTGTTTAACTACATTATTTCCAGCTATAAAACGAAATTTTGTTTTTTATGTATCTTTATACTCTTGTGGTATTTTGTTAAATATTGTCTGAGAGATAGCATGTTTTTCTTTTTTTAAGCCGCTTGCATGCATTCCCTGATCTGAATGATAACAGGTAAAAATTTGTTAAGTTCACATTTTTGTTTGTAGTTTTATTGAAACAGTTATTAAAATGTATAACTTTACGTGCTGATATGCTCTATTATGAAAACGTATTACTTTGTGTGTTTTGACATGCTCTGTTATGAAAACTTATTACTTTACGTGTTATGACATGCTCTGTTTATCAGTGTGGGTTGTTGTATTTAATCAGTTTCCTGTTGAAAGAAGTGCTTCAGAAAGTTAAAATGCTGAAATGTCATTTGTTCAAGTTGAAACCAGTGAATGGTTTAATGATTTTAAGTTTAAACCATTGGGTACATCATTCACTTACTGATAATCATTATTTAAGATCTTTTAAAAAAATTATCCTGAATTTTTTTTGAAGGATGTTTTGTAAAAACTTTCTTACTGTGAATATTGACGAATTTAATAATATATTTATTTTGTATTGAAATTATACTAATCTTATAATCTAATGACCCTTTTAGTAACTAAAGGCTCATTGTGTGCAAGATATAAAATGAATTTTATTATTCTGTTATCATATATTTCTTGATATATTCATAATAATGTATTTTTCTATTTAATGTAATAAATAGAATATTGTGTTAAGGAGGACCCATTGTGAATCCATTGGTCTCTCATTTATAGAATGACTCATCTGCATTTTTTTTATCAATTCATTCCTGATTAATGTATATTATAAATCAAAAGTTCTTGGTCATTGAAAACAAGTTTTAAAATTTATTTTATTTCAATCACTCATTAATGTTACCAACTTGTTTTTATGTCTATACTATCATCTGATTTTTAAATATTACATTATACATGTGTTAAACTTTTCGCTGGGTGGGTATCCACTTGAGAAAATTCAATCTTAGAATTAATTTTTTGAATAGGTATGTAAAAAAAACCATATGGTATTCTGACTGAACTATTTTGTATAATTTTTCTTGAACAACAAATCTCAATCTCAGATTTTCAATTCTTTGGTGAAAGTGTATACTGTGTATTAATACAAATTAAACTAACCTTGTAAGAAATAAAAAGTCAGGTTGTACTAAAAATAACAAATTTTTACAGTGTAGGGCCATTTAGACCACGTAAAGTAATTTAAGGCATGTCTGAAAGCTGTTTTTTTCAACCTGGATGCTCAGCATTCTTTCACTGTTGAGTTTCTCCGTTATTCTGTCATGTGGTGTACTGTTTTTGTTCTTCGTGGAAGCCTTTGGAAGTCAGTTAGCCATTATCTGAATTCGGTTTAGTGCAGTTTTCTTAATATCCTTTCTGACTTCCTTTAACCATTATCCGAGACCTTAAGTTTACAGTTAAGTTATTTTTTAAAAATTTCTTTTTGTCAACTGTTTGTCGTTCATTTGATAAGGGTATTCATAGAATTTGAGTTTTCATTTTCTGATTCTTTCCAAAGTTAATGATAGGTTAAAAGAAAAAGAAAGTTAATATAAAATATGGACGTGTATAACGAAAAATATTTTTAAATGTTGCTATCTACAATAATCTTAACTGTAGTATTGTTAGTGTAGTAATTCTACACACATGACAGTTTGTGATAAATGGGCCACTTGTTGTTTAACAAGTATCTATGTAAATACATGACATTAATTATCCTCTGACATTGTGCATAACTTACCAATTAATTATCATTTAGTTTTTTATCATTAATTATATTGCTGTGTTTGATATGAATTAATTTTTTTCAGGTATTTAGTCTTTTGATACATAATAGAGCCTGCTAAATGTATTATTGTCATTTATGTTTCAGGACAGGATCGCTTGTCCAATTAGAAAATGTATCTAAGCCGTTAGTTTTAAGGATAGGCAAGTGCGACTTAGACGATGCACATAAAGACAAAGCAAATAAATTATACAGTCCTGATTTCAAGGTGCGTTAATAAAATTGTTTTTAATGTTTCTCTTTACCTTATTGGTTGTTAATTTTTGCAATTTTTTTATTATTCATTTTCTTAACATTGTATAATAGTTAATAAATTTCAATCTTATACAATAAATTGTTTTTTAAAGAAAATTCTGTATATAAATTTTCTCGGCGTGTCAGTCTATTGATTTTATTTTATTAAATCAGTATTTTAAGTAGAAAATCATACAGTTCTAGTGGCAATCTCCAAAACAGGATTTCGTAAGGAGATATCTAATTTCCATTCTACTTTCTGTATTAATAGTTGTTAAAAAATGATTGTCATGAACATTGCATTATGTTTATTATTTAGTGTAGTTCCAAACTGTACGTTAGTTCATTATTTTTTTAATTTTCTGTAAAACATTGTACTCTTATAATGGGAAAAAATTATAAGAGATGTGAAAGCTCACTGACTCATCAGTAGAGAGCTGAAATTTGGCATATTGTTCCAACGGTGTTTTACTGAAAAACTAATAAATTTGCCTATTGACTGCTAGCACCTAAAGGGCAAAAGGAGGAGGGATACAGGCCTGAAATAATATATATTTTTAAACATCTTCCTGAAAAGCTAATTTCTAAAACAGTCTTGCGAGCAATCTGTAAGTGATACCTATATGAAGTGTTTGAATGTTGACCACTTGCTGCTCCTAAGACTGTAAAAGTGGTAAATATTCTAAAGCAATAAGTAATACTTCCTAAAGAGTTATAATTCTGAAAATTTGCATATGGTATATCATAATGGGGTACCTAGAAAAAGTTGATTGAAACCAAGAGAAGGTATAAACTAGGTTTACTTCTTGTATTCTGAAGCTAGCAGTAAACCTGTGGGTTTACTTGATAAACAATAGTAGCTTTTACTTGATAAGGGAATATTAATAATGTATCAAAATCACAGTTTCACTAACTTTTGATTTTATTTATCTTAACATTATTTTATTTTTAAAGATTTCTGTTGTACTGGTATAAATTCTTGTTGAACATATGCCATAACCATTATTATCATTATTATAACCATTATTAAACATATAACTATATGTTATATGTTGTTTATATGTTTATAACATATTTATAACAAATATGTTATTACTACATAAGTACTAAATATTATATTTATAATAAATAAATACTAAATTAATGTTAAATTTTAATACTACTGCTAAATATGTTATATGTTATAAGTATGTTATAAGTATGTTATAACATATATATGTTATAACATAACCATAACATATAACATACTATAACCATTATTATTACCATCATTAAACATATCAAACATCTGTTTGATGTTTAATAATGTTAATACATAGATTTAACTTTAATACATAGATGTATCAATAGAATAGAGAACTGGATTTTTTGTCCAGCTGATTAAAGATTGGCTGATTTAACCAATCTAATTGAAAAAAAGAGGTTTCAGACTATTCGTACTGTAGTAAAAATACAGTATGTTTTCATTAACTTTTTTTTAATTGCTTCAAATTTCATTTCACCTATTATTCTACACTTACATGTAGAAGATGTGATATCTTTTGAAAAGATTTTAATAAATTAATTTCAGTTTTTATGTTACATATACTCTGATGGATTAAGTTTAAAGTAGTAAGTGAAAAGAAATTTAAAGTAGCCAAACAAAGGTTAGTGAAAACTTACGAAGTTTTTACATTTGTTTTAATTACAAACTGTAAAAGCATTTTAAAAATCTATTCATAAATGAGGGTTACTTGACATAAGTGCATGCTCACATGCGTTTTTGGTGTTAAATATGAATATTTTATGTTTGCCTTATAGGTTAGTCTGGTACTGCATAGGATTCCTCAAGATCTTTGTTCAGGCCCATGGATCAAAAGCTCTGTACCTCAAACGCCTTCTGAGTCATCAGAAGCCGATTCAACCGAAGGATCGACTGGCGAAGATGATGATGAAGAAGAAGGCTGGGATTCAGGTAAATCTTTGAAGTGCTGTAATTTATTTTTGTTAAAACGAAAATGCATGGAAGTTGATAAATCACACTATAAGAAGCTATAATTAATTTTTCATTTTTGATGAGGAATTTTTAGTGAAGAATTCTGTAGAACTTGTAATCGCTTATGTCATAATTTTTGTAAATAGCAATTCACTTTCGTTTTCATTAGTATTTTGAGCTCAGCATCATGTTACATAAATCTGTACACATAATTTAACTGTTCAATTAATGTTATTTTAGTTAACTGCTACTACTAGATAGATATGTATCTTTCTTTGATTAATGCATACTTATTAACAGATAAACAAGTTCTTATTGTTCTCTTTTGGATTACAATTTAACAAAGTGCTGCAGATTCTTTTGTGTTAATAGCTTTCTCATAACTTACAAAAAAATAAAGTATGTTTGCTCAACATTTTGTTTTTTTGCTTGAAGTGATGTTCTGATAGGTCCTCCAGTTTTTGATTTGGTTGTCCTAAAAGTTAAAATATTGTGACACTTATCTCTCAGGTCCGTTTCAGGATCTGGGTAAATAGATAATTTATTCACTAAAGTTTAAAATTATAAGTATTTATTTCAAACTAAAAATAACGATTAATAAAGTGTTCTAAATCTACAAGAAAATTACAATAAAATTACTTATAATAAATAACATACTAATTATAATTTACTAATAATAAATAAACTTAACCAACTTGCTAAAAACTACTTACAAAATTAAAAAATTAACGTTAAACAAATACACAGTAATGCTAGCCTTCTCCAAACGTTATCGTTCAGCACGATGCAGTATGCATTTGTTGGCACAGATCAAAGATTAATTGAAACCGACTCCAAAACGTGCGTGCCTTCTTATGTAGATAAGCCACGGAGATTTCGGGAAGGACTGAGATTTTAATGTAATAATAAAAATACGAAATCCTACTGACAAGTTTTGGATACGTTTTAACAACTGTAAACAAAGTAGGATTGAGTAAAAGGTGTTACAAAAAGGCCAGTTATCTAAATAGGCACCCAACTCTTTCACAGTAGCCGTACAACAATAGGCAGGCCTACCTGTACAATACATGACGTATAATACTTATTATTTCTAACTATTTCTTAAGAAACTTTATTTATAACTCTTATTATTTACGTTAACATTTTTAAAATCTCTGTCCTTGAAAATTCTCGATCACATTCCTTTCAGATATTGTCACAATATTTTAGGAAAGTCGATTGTTTTGTTTTTATTTCATCTTTGGATTTGTTTTTGTGAAAATATTGTTGGTAGAATTATACGTATTTCTACTGAGTATTTCGTAAACTTGTTGCCTTAACTGTGAAATCTACCTTTGTCTTAGTATCTGAATATTTTTGTCAGTGTTCTATAAACATGTTAATTTGTTGCTATGCATACCATTGCAACCAGCTTACTGTTGCATTTCAGTGATCGCTGTTGTGTTGTTGCTGTCCTACTTTTGTTTAGTTTATGTTGCATTTTCATTGATGTCTTAATTTTTACGATTAGTCTTGCCGAGTTGTACCGTTTGTGTTGTAATTTTTGATGTTTTTACATTTGCTTCTGGTTTGCTTTTAAAGAAGAAAATTAATGATTTGTTATTATTATGTTTCATCGTGCTTTTAAATATTTTCTTTATTCTAATATAGTATTGCTTTTACAATAATGAAGTCTACGATAATAATTAAATTAGAGTAAATTTATGAAGTTTGGTTAATTGTAAAATGAATTTTGGGAGGAATTTATAATGAGTCAGATTGAACTAACGGGTGGTTCAATCTTTGTGAATGATTCACTTGATCTTGTACTTCAATATCAGTTATAGGATTTTGTACTTTGTAAAATATAATACTGATCATAATTTGACACATTTATCTGATGTGCCTGAATTTCTGTTCTCATGTCTTTCACCTCGTGGAAATTAATATTTAAAAAAGAAACTGGTTAATATTTTATGTTAGCAACTTGATATAAATCTCAATGAGAATGGTGAGTGTTATATCACACCTGGATAAAATTAGTAGTTTTTGTGTTATGAACGAAATATGGCTGTGAAAAGATTTCTCTTACGTATTCAGTATCAGCTCTGGTAAAAATATTGTTTATCAGATCCTTTTTAAAATTAGATTGTTTTTTTTTAACGGTAAGTCATATGGATTAAAGTGAACCACTTAATATATTTATCAGAATTTTTTTTAAATCTGGTGAATCTGAATGAAAAAATTATTGTAATATTTTTTTTTTTTTTTTTTTTTTTTTTTTTTTTTTTTTTTTTTTTTTTTTTTTTTTTTGGTTTAACGTCCGACTGTTATGCAATTACTGCTAATGCAGACGGTGAAGGGTGAAATGATTTTTTTGTAACGTATGAAAATATGCCATGCCTGAGTGGGATTCGAACCCAGAACCGCATGATGAGAGGCGAGCACGTTACCAACTGCGCCAATGCGGCCGGCTATATAATAGGCTATATTTTTATAGGCTATTGTAATAGGCCTATATTTTTGCAATATAATAAGCATTTTAGAAATGTTGAATTTTTTGTAAAAACCAATGAATTAGAAATTTCTCTCTCTTGACACTGAATTGGTGTGATATGTCCTTAGTTTGGATGTATTTTTTTAGTCACTGCACTACATAACGGAAATTGAAAATTTTCTATTCAAATTTATTTTTGGAAAATGCTATTTTTTGTAGCATATTATTATTTGATATCAGTAGATTAATTTATTTTGTGGTAAGTGGATGTGAAAAGCTATTCAAGTTTTTGCCACGTTGTTAATAATAATTACTTAATTATGTTTAAATATTCTGATTATTTCTGTGAATGTTTTTTGAATTTTGTGTTATATCCTACATCAATTTCTGAAATTCTTCAAGCAGGATTTTTTGTTATTAATAAATGCTCAGATGTAATATAAAAATATTAAATTTTTGTTCCCATTAAAGCCAACTAATTAGCTTGTATTGCTATTATTAATTATTTTGTAAGTTGTTTTAGAACAATTATTTTATAAATATGTTTTGTTATGAAAACTATAATGTATGTCAAATTACTAGTCAAACTGTGAAAAACGGGAACAACCGAAAAAAGAAAAAATTATTGGTGCTGCACATTATCTTTAAATCTGTATTAATTTTACTTCTCCCCAACAAGTTTTTGATTTACTCACTAAACTAAAATTATTTATTTTGAAAGAAGTAAAATAATAGAAACATTAAAATTTAGGTATTACAAATGTGGTAGGTTAAAAAGATAGGGAAAATGTGATTCAAAGCCATGAGGTGGGAAGTTGTGTATAATTGAGAAGAGTCTGACTTCCAATATAACTCGATTTCAACTTTTTGCTAACCACATTTTAACAGCTTTTTTAAAGATAAAACTTTTTTATTTTGTAGGTTTGTCTTTTCTTTAGTTCCTCATTCGGGCATTTTTGATTGATTTAGAAATGAGGTTTCTAAAGAAGCCTAAAATCTATTAGAAAAAAAACACTAATATTGTTTTCTTAGAAAGTAATGTGGGTAGTAATGAGATATTTTCAATTACCCTTCATAACAAGAATTTAACAGGTTGAATTAACTCTGAAAATTTGGTTACAGTGACATTTATCAATTTGAGAAATCTGACATAAAAACTTGAAAAAGCTAGTTTTCAGAAAACAAGTAAATACTAGGCCTAAATGAACTTTTTCACAAAAACAGCTGCAGCAAATCTATATTATGTAATTTTTATTAAATAAAAACATTCATGTCGTGGAAACATGGTTTCGGTTCATTGGAAAGTGCATAATTCTAACTGTACGCGAGTTTTTAAATCTGTGAATCTATTTTTTTCCGAGTCAGAAGACGCCCCTTTATGCAACCTGTAAACTGACCATATAAATCAAAAACATTTGAATGAAAAGATTAAGAGGAAACTTAAAATTAAGTAAAGTTCTGTTGTGGTTGTCAAATTCATGTTACGGTTTTTATCTTGTTCCCACAACAACTAAAAAAACTAATACAAAACATTACTCTTTGTATTTTAGGTTTTAGTAATTGTTTATTTAAATTTAAAAAATTAACCGTTAATTGTACCCATTATTCTTTCAACCCAAAATACTATTTTGTTTGTAGTAAACTGTTTTGTTTACTACAAGCTTTTAGTAGTGTCCGTTAGTATAAAAATTAGTTATTGATTTTCCTACAGTGAATTTGTTCTAATTTTTTAGCAGTTTTCTTATAAGATGTATACATGCGTACCAGTGAATTAAAGTTATTTTGTAATTTGTTTTTGTAATAAGTTGTCAAATTGTTGTCTCAAATAGATTTTGCTAGCATAGTTTTAATTTGCATGATTTTTGAATTGCATGTGTTTAATTATTATTTAGTATGATTTTCTGTAGCATCTGCATGTGTCATTGTTTCCTATTGTAAATATTTATTTCTTGTAGCCTTTCTAAGATCTATGTCATATATTTGTTGTATGTTTTCTATGTACTGCCTTCACAAATTGTCTTGTGTGTGTGTGTGTGTGTATATATTATGTACTTTTTCAGCGATCTTTTTATAAAGTATTTTAGAATAGGTCAGGTTGATATACCATTGAGTAATTAAAGAAGGATTGTTACATTGTAAAAATGTTGTTATATTGTTTTAATAGTTAATTTAAAATAGTAATAATTAAATAAATTATTTATGGCTTTACAACGTTCAATTTGTGTAATGTTTACATAGTTTTTAAATTTTTTCTAGATACACGGTGATATTTACATGAGTGTTTTAAATAACTCTACAGCTGTTGGAAAACTGTGTAAGTTAGTAATCGTGTTTTGCTTATTTTTTTCCCAATTAAAGTTCAGTTGTGTGCTGTAACTCGGTTGTGGGTCTTGTACGAAAACAGCTTTATATGTGGGCTATAATTCAGCAATTTGAATGCTTGGAATTGGCTGTAATTTGATTAACTCATTTTAGTTATCAGTTAGATTTTTTTGTTTAAATGTATTTTAAACACGGTGATATCAAACCTGTCATATTACGTCAGTTATATTTATTACTAATAAGTAATAACTGTAATATTATGGCTTTTGATTACTGTGTTACATTATGTCATGAGCTGTTCATGTTAAAAAAAAATCAAAGCATATTATATGAGAGACGTTCAATGATTGTAAGACAGATTGCTGTAGAGAAAAATCAATTTATTCAATGACAGTTAAACTTGCATTACTTTTAAACATAGTCTCCACCAACATTTAGACACTTGTTCCTCCATTCTGTGAGCTTTCTGATTCCCGCAACATGGAAGTCTTTACCTTTCTTTTTAAACCATTTATGAACTGCTTTTTTGACTGCTTCAATGTTGAATTCCTTGTGAAAAGTCTTTGAATGGACCTAACAAACGAAAATTGGATGAGATAAGGTCTGTAAGGAGGATGTGGCAACACCTCTCAACCCAACTTCTCCAAGCGTTTCTCTCATTCTTTGAGCGGTGTGAAAGTGCGACTTGCCATGGAGCTTGTTAAAATAATACTCACTTTTCATGGTACGTTCTTCTTCTAAATAGTCACAAAAAATTGGACCTTGTAAGCCCCGGAAGACCGTGTAATCACTTTACTGGTTGACATGTAAGTTCTGTTTTTTGGTGGGTGGTGGAGATTAGGGATGTTTTCCTGCCTGAATTAAACTGTTTTTCCCTTTTTATACATGTAACCGCAGTTTAAATACTTGTAACCATACTCTTTAAACATTATTTAGTAAATTTTCACCAGTTTTATGATGAAACAGCTTATTAACAGTGTTCCTAAGATTGCTAACTTGACCCATATAAAGTTTTGTTATCATTGAATGAAACGTTTTTTCGCTATGTTAATTTGCCTCATTAATTATTATTGAATGACCCTCATATTTTTAATTTCATTTGCAGCTGCTAGAGCTTGTGCTGCTTCCAATGATTTAGAAATTGTGTAATGCTTGCCTGTGCAGGTAGCCTCATAAAAGTAAATACAAAAAATGTGAACAAGAAATATAAACATATTTTAAATTATTATAGGTGTTTCTAATAATTATAATACTGTATATCTAATCGTAAATTAGATTATTTTTTATGATATTAACAATAATTAATTTTGGTTGTAATGGTAAACATTTCAATATTGCTTTGGTGGCTTAATGTAAGGTGTACTTGACTGCTAATCTAAAACTTATTGTTCGATTCTTGGTTAGGGCCTGGGACAGGGTAACTACAATGTTGATATGTTTTGTAGGTGTCCCAAACATAATGTAGTTTGATGATTTTTGCAGTCATGACCAGAAAAGCATAAAAAATGAAAGAATTTAAATCCAAATTTTTGTAAAACTAAAAACCATTATCTTTTTAAGATATTTATTATATATTCAAACAGAAAATAGTTATAATAAATTTCAATTTTGATCAAATGAGTTTTAACAATCTTATGTTCCCTCGTGACATGTTAAAAATTTAACAATTTCTGTAGATAAGAGATAAATGTACTTATAATGTTCCGTAGTATAGATTGTTTTAATGAAATAGTTGGCACAAAGAAAATTATTTAGTATTTACGAAATTTTGGTTGTGAGTACTACTTAATGCAATAGTATACATTATTTCACTCTATAACAAAGATATCTGAAAAAATAGAAAATAATATAAATCTTTTATGCCTATAAAACGTAAACAATACTGTGAAAAAACAAGGGTTCATGATAAAAACCAGAATAATAATAATAAAAATAATAATATTAATTAACTCTTCTGCTACGGGAGGCAATCTCAGTTGCCCTTGTAGGTATCTACAAAAGCCTATGACAAACGTATTTATGAAGCGATTTGTTAAGTTCATTTATCAAATGAACCTTACGCACCTTGAATGGCTTTATAATTTCTTATAAAACCCAAAGCAAATGTATTGATAGCAAGTTTGAAACGATGGTTGTAAGTTGCCAAGTTACTTTTGAAGTAGTCCTATCTTCAAGACAATGTAACTTCGGGAATATTTCATCTATAAGGTTGGTAGAACTACCTACTAAATCAGAATGGTGCGTAGAGATGCTATAAAATCAAACCTTTTTGTCCTACATCCAACTGTTGGCATGGCATGCGGAAATTCTGAGAGTAAACATTGTCTTTCTTTGTCAAATCTCCCTCGACCTTTTCATGGCCTATTACAAACCCTATTCTTTTATGACTACTATTCACATATGTACAGTGAACAAGAGGGTGGGGAATAGCAGGAATTTGACAATGCAACACTGTTCGAATATTACAGATTTTGTTCCCACTTTGTGCGGTGCATTCTATGTACAACTCTTCAAAGTACAACTCTTCTCTACTCTGTGTTCATTCGTTCAAACATTTTTCTGTGGTGCCATTGTATTCAGTGTTTTTTTTTTGTTGACATCACTTCACTTTTTTCTTACTACCTATATTTTTTTCTAAATTATTTATTTTATATTTTTTGTAAATTTTTTTAATCTACAAATTTTTCTGCGCGAAAGTGTTTCACCCGCTGTAGCTAGCGAAAACGCAACTGATTTTCATGTTTTTATAATAAAAATAACCGTACGTATTTTATAAAGTGCCTGTAATTTTTTCACAATTTTTATTCAGTAACTAACTTGAATAAAAATATTTTTTTGTTGTAATCTTTCTATAAAAAAAATACAAAATTGCAGAGAATCTTTGCAAATTTCAAACTGCAATTATTAGGGCTAATGTTACTCAAAATTATATTGTAAAACATGGTTGTATTCACAAAAATGTCTTTTACAAATTATATACTGTACAATTTTATGATTAACTTAAATTTTAGCACATTACAGCCAAAAATATAAAGTAACCTACAAATTATTATGCGTGCAAGTGTTTCGCCCGCTGTAGCCAGCGAAAAACGCAACCGATTTTTATGTTTTTGTAATAAAAATAACTGTACTTGTATAAAATGCCCGTAATTTTTCACAATTTTCTATCGGTAATGGCCTTAGATAAATGAATTTATTTGGGAGCGTGTTCTGACATTTGAACATTTACTATACGACGAAAAACACGCTCTAGCAGAAGGTTAATTACCAATAATTATCAATTTTATTTCAGTGTAGGAGACATATGATTATTAGTTTCAAATTTTTAAGGTTTTTTTTCTCTTTCAAATCAATTTTGTTACTATAAAGATTATTAAGTACCATTATGCTAGGTTAATATTTTAATTAGTTGTATCAGATCTCAACAACCACATCATATTTTTAATTTACTAGCATTAAATCTACCAACACTCTTGGTGTACAAAAATGTGCATCCCCGTTAGTCGTATCTGAATTGTTCCCCTCCACTGGCCAAAACACGGTCACATTCTGAATAGACTACTGTTTAGTTTGATTTAATTAAACAATAAATAAATTGTGTTTTTGGATAAATTGTAAATAGTATTATACTCTATATGTACAAAGTGATGTAATATTAATTAAATCAACGCATGGTTGTGCGCATGTAAATATGTATTACTTTTCATGCGTGTAGATTAAGAAGTGGGAATTCAGCCACATAACTGATTCTGTGGGATGAGTGAGGCAGGGTAATGGTACTTAAATAGATTCTACAAAAGTCTTTATTTATATGGTTCAGACTTTAATGGCAGATATGTTATTGAGATATTTTAAATGCATTACGGTTCTGTGTGAAACATTTTTGGATTTAGTAAAATAATTTTCTGTAGAGCTAGTTAAAACAGACCATAAAAAAGTCAATTTTAAAATTTCATAATCATCCTTACTGTAGCACTTAGAAAATTCTTAAGATTTCTTTTAAATTTAGAGTTATGTAATATTGAAATTTTTTCTAAAAGCGTTTTATGCCTCCATATTACAACAAAATTTTAAATTTAAATAAACAACTCCACTTCTAGTGCACATAATCTAAAGGAAATTTATTTGAGGATACATATGTAAATTGGTATGATTCAATTTCACAGTTCTTATTGCTTTTGGTGTTTATGCTTGTTTTGTTTCATTCTGATATGATAGAATTTATTCGTTAGAAAATGTCAGTAAAAATTATATCTTAATTGACTCTAAAGGCTGATATGTTTTTTTACATCTGTGTGAATTTTTAATTCCCTTGGGTAGAGATGTTAAGGCAGTATGGAAAGTAATAAAACAAAATTTTAAAAGCAAAACCTTTTAAACTACCAATTTTAAAGTAAATATTTATATTTTTGATAGTGTAAACAGTTCGTAAAGTTAAATAGTGTATTATTTACATTGTAAATAAAATATTTCTTTTTATTTCAGCCCAACTTTAGAAATGTACTGTAAATTCAGTTAGAAGTATAGTAGATGGGATTAGAAATTTCATGTGTTGCACATTTAGATAAATGTACATAAACACAACAGCCCAATTATATTATTACTGTGATTTTTGTTGTTTCAATTATGTTTACAACAGAATGGAGGTTGTTCATATTATTTTTTTTAGTGTTAGGGTCTCCTCCATGAGGAAGTTCAAATATTGGCTAAATGAAAATCTAGAAAATTTTTAGGTGTTGATGAAGACGAAATGACAAGACTATTCTATGAAATCGTTGACTACATTATGTATTAAGAGGTTGAAAAAAGTATTTTTTTTTTTTTGAGTTTTCTGCAAGAGAATAAGCAGTTTGATGTTAACAAAATATCCAGAGGGAAAGGACATTTTGAAATTTGAGTTAATGAAGCTGAATGAGAAGATTTTAAAGATGAAGCAGTATGGTTAATAGAATAATGAAGATCTATGGGAAGTTAAGGATTTAAAAATGAACATCTGGCAACTCGAATGCAAGTGTTCTCAAAGACGAGTCTGTGATATTTTCTCCAGAATTTTCTTTTTCTTTTGACCTTCATTAAAATATTTTTTGTCTATTATCTCATCTCTTTTAATGCTTATGTTCAACTTCACTTGCGTAATTTACTGAGTATTTCCATTTCATTCTGGTCAGATTTATTTTTACTTTGTATATTAGCTTTAATGTCTTTAAAAACCCTTGGCTAAATGCAAGTGGTTTTAGCTATTATTTTTTCATTTTATAACAAATTCACATTTATGCGATATGTTTTATTCATTTTTCAAATAGATCATAAAAATATTACCTAATTTAGGTTTAGATAAATTATTTGCTTGCTGAATTTGTACACATTTGTAGATCCACAGTTATATGTAGTTTTGTTGTAATTGTGCGTTTTTTGTTACATGTATGCTTTACAATTAACTATGTGTTGCTTTTTTCTCTTTCTGAAATTAATTAGATGTATTATATTTTCGCTTATTACACTGCTTTGATTCCTTGCTTGAAAATTATCATTTCTTTTCACTTTAGATTTATAATGATATAAATTTATTTATTAGTGACGATATTTAATCTGTTCAGTATGTTACTTGTCAGTTGTATTGTTTATTAAATTGTGATAGAGGATTCAGTTACACATTAACAAGTGTTTTGTGTAGCTCTTTTATTTTGCAACTGTAAGATGCAGAACCCCGATAAGATACCTTATATTGTAACAAACTGAAACCAATCCGCTGCCTGAATGCTCCGGCACTGAATGTACTAATGTTCACTTATTGAACTCTCATATTGCTGACTCATCACTTCAGGAATGTCTTTTACAATTCTTAATTACACATTGAATTTCTCAATGTGTTTTAAAAATGTTCTCAATGTGTGCTCTTAAAAGAGCTCTTGAAACATTTACGAATGTCTCATTAAGGATTATTATGATGATGTCTTTTTTTTGTTTCACCTTTCTTATCAGTTTATTAAAATCTCCAAACTTGTTTGCTATCAGTTACACAAGTTCTATAAAATAAACAGGCGAGTCTAAAGCTATCTCTGTAACTTGATGACTCATATTTATATTTATTAGTCCACACTAATCATTTGACATCACATCTTGTTACTAAGGATATAAATAAATAAATTGTATTTTCTTAGCCAAAAAGGAAGCTGATATTGTCAAGAATTTACAATTTAGAAGTATTCCTTTTTTTATGGAAATTGAATGTAAAACACCATAACTCCAACTTACACGATCTTGTTTTAGGTTAAGACTATACAGATCTTTTAAATCTGGTTTTCATTTTTATATCTACTCTAGTGTATATTTATAGAGGACATGGAAACGAGGTGAAGCTTTGCCTCGCCATTTGAAATCAGATGTTCACTGGTTTGGTGGTGGATGAAGTATGACTAAGTCCCATGTGCTGTGCCAAACAGTAAACATGTACCTGGTACTTACTTTTTCTGAAAACATTATTTTTCTTGATTTAGGCGATAGTAACTTGAGCGGAGGGAAAGTTCTAGAAGATACATTAGAATTATGTTTTTGACTTAACATTAGTAGTGTAACCACCCTTTCTGGCAGCCGACTGCAATCCCTACTCATTATTATCACACTTCCCCTTCAAGCTTCACCTCATTTAACTTCTACTCAAAACAAGTGTTGAGCTAAAAATAGTTGTTACTGAACTGTAACTGTTTATTAATAATAAATGAAAATGTTTTCTATTTATTTGTTGATAACGCTAGTAGCTTACACACGATAATGGAATTTGAGGAATAACACAGGTAACAAGCTGAACAGTTTTAAATGAGCGAGTTTCTTATTGTTTTCGGTTCATTATAATTATTTAAGTAACTGAAAAAGTAAATACTAATATTGATTTAATAATTGGGATTTTTTTAATTTACAGTCGAACTTTGTTATAAAAATTGCATAGAACCCCATGATATTTGAAAAGGTGCTTATTCCTAATGTTATACATAATTATTTTTACAATATATAAATAGATTTTACCAAGTCCTTTGGTAAATGAAATGCATATTTTGAAATAAGTAAGTACACACTTAATATCCTGTTTTAGCATTAATATTTATATAGGTATTTAAAAATGTTGACTTTAATTTCAAGTTTTTATTATCTAAATGACTGTTATAATAATAATAATGGTTGTACATTTCCCCTGAAATCTGATTTAAATTTATCGAAATATCTCACAGTAAAATATGTTTTCTTGCTTGTAGTACTTAGTATAGTATCTCATGTTAAGCATTTGGGATTTAAAGTAGGATGATTTAACTAGAAATTTCATAATTTCCAGTTTTGACCTTAATGTTTCTTTTCAAGTAATTCATGTCAGTTTTAAATTGTCTCATGTATTTGTGTAATTAATCTGGACTTTATTCTGACAGTTAAATTCGGCTGTCCATGTTTTTCCATAATTTTCATTGTGACTTGTAAATTTGGTTTATTAATGAGATAATGTCTGTTTACTCCTGGTTTGCTATTCATCCAATACATTCTTTAAAATTCCCCTTTGACCATAAATATTCTGTAATTTTGAAAATATTTCAGAACTCTTAATTACTTTTTTGTGGCTTCTGCAACTGTAAAATGATTTTAATGGGAATTAATTTTGAGAATGAGTTTGAATCTCAAAAGTGAAATCTGGATTTCTAAAATAAAAGTTGAGTATTCATTATACTCCTTTGAAGAAGTTCCTAGTTACTTTATAATGAAGTTCGTTTTGTTGTCTAGTTTTTACTTATCAAACTTGACTGGATACAGTGCCAACCAGCAGTTGTCTTTCAGCTGTCTCAAATAAAATGTATTTTCTAAAAATTTATATATTTTCTTTTGATATTTATGACCTGATCAACGTTTTGGTTTATTTATGGTACTAAGTAGTCTTACCTGGAAAACAGTAGTTTCTTTAAAAACCAAAATTTAATTACAATTACTTCGTATTGGTAAAATATTACTGATTATCTCCGATGTATGGTTCTGTTTATTAATTTATTTGATTTATCCAGTACTTGATAATAAAAAAGTTAAAAATTTATTCACTTTTGTCATAATGATTTTTAACAAGGCAAAAAAAATTATAAACAAGTTCGATTGTATAAATAAATTATGTTAGCTCGAACAAACAAACAGTCAAAAGTCAAAACTGATTTCTAGATGACATTAAAGTGTTATTAATATTTAATAAACCCAAAGCTATCATTAATATTTTTACATTGAATGGAATGTGTTAATTATTAATATTAGCAAGCTTGAATTTGTTGAGAATATGCTTTTAATAACTGTTATTTTATCATCCTGGAACTGTTACGGCTTTTGGCTGAAATGTAAATTCTATGCAGGTGCTGTAGAGTTATGTCAGGGTGTCTAATTGTTATGTTTAGTTGTCTTTTAATCATGGTAAAAGATGTTGCAATTTTGCACGTGTCGTTTATGTTAAGGTTCTAAGGGTTGTAATATCCAAAATTCTGTATTGACACTTTCTACGGTCAACATTACTAGAATTAGATGTTTTGTCATCTGAAGATAAAATTAACTGGCATTTAATTGTGGGTGTTTAAAATATAAATTATTCATTTATCATGTGATGTTTGAAATATTTAATAATTATACAATTATATCATATTTTAAAATGCAAGACCATCCAAAAGGATTCAGTATTTTAGTATTTGATTAATAAAGTAGATTGTAATTATTTGTTGGAATTTTAAAATATTTTCTTTTACATTGTATGGTTCTTACCAAGGGAATCATGATTGATTGTATTTATAATTTTTTAAATTAATATTGTGATGTTTTCTTAATGTTGGGAGTATTGAAAAATATACGGAACTGATCAATTTAATCTTAAAACAAAAAACTAAAAGGCCGCCTATGTAGCGTAGTGGTTAGCGCATTGGCTTGCTAAGTGGAGGTCCTGGGTTCGATTACTGACCAGGGTCTGGAAATTTTCATATATCAAATCCCACAGTTAATGTTACATAATCCACCGTAGTCGCTAATGACCAAGCAGTTGATGCGACTTTAAATAAATAAATTAAAAAAAAAATTACAAATTTTCATTTGTGTAGGTTAAATTTTTAACATTTGCTTCTTTTATAATCAAATTCAATCAATCAATCCAGATTCAGTCGCTGTAGCATTACAATTAAGTAATTAATGAGTTTATAATACTTGTTTTATTTCTATAGGTTTTTTAATACAACCCAAAGATTCCTGGCTCAGCCACAGAAGCAAAAAATTGGCTTAAGAATTTCTGAAAAAGGATGGAAAGTGTTAATATTTTGTATTCGTAACGAGGAAACATAATTTTTAATTTTGTGATTAACATAACCCTTTTTTCATGATATATTGTTCTTTATGAGAAGCGTTTTATTGTACTCCAATAAAATTGATTCTATTAATAACTTATTTTTTTTATTGTTCCTTTTTTCAAATCAGTATTTTTAAGTGCGTTTTGTATAAGGCACTTTCATTTTCGTGAAACACAGTTAGACACCCTACGTATCTAATCATTTAGATAAATATCTGAAATGTGCTTTATTTTTAGTGGGCCCAGGCGAGCCACGCGTGGGCAGGTATCGTCTACTCTCCGACCCTGACTTCAGGCACTCGGAAGAACTATTTCAATCGTGATAACTCTATTGTTATATAACTATCTGTCTGTAGGGGGTAGGTAAGCATTTCTTGTTTGGAGTTTCTTGTAAAGTAACCTGTATGTGACTGTTATGTATGCACAAACTGCATACGTACAGAAAAATTATTTATCTATGTATTTATTTTATTGTTAATCGATTGAAAATTTATTTAAATGTTTATGTGATGTTACATTATCTTTAATCAAAATGTGTACTATTTTTTAACGTTTCTGTTTATATGTTTTAACAAAGTAAAGTATATCAAATTATTCCTGATTAAACACTGATTTACTGATGTGAATTTTAAGACAAATGTAATAGTCCACCATTAACACCAGAATTTGTGTTAGAATTGAGTAAATTTACAGTGTACTCTCAATAATATGAACTGTTCTCGGTCAAATCTGAATTTAAAATATTTAAACAGGTTGTTTTGTTTATCTGGTTGGTAATCTCAGGATAGTGATTCACATAACCACTTGAATTAGGATAATATAATTATTTCTATTTAATATGGTACTTATTTCTTAAATATTAACATTGAATGCAGATATTAACAGTAGTTTTGTTGTTCATATTAAAGGGAGTCTACTGTTTTTATACTCATAAAAAGCAAACTGAAAATGTTCAGGATCAAGTAGTGATAGCATGTCTGTGTTATTTATGTTATTCAGTTGTATTTATGACCATTGTAACAAAGTATATCTTTTGTGGCGAGTGTAAACATAAAATTATTTAGATCTTTTACAGTAATAAATAAATTATAATTTGTGTCTTAGATAATTTTATAGACAGTCTTTTTGGTTGGGTAACATTATGTAACGCTTAGATTACTATCACAATTATGAATTTACTTGCATACCTTGTGCAACACAAAAAACATTATCAATTTTTTTAAAAATAAGTATGTAGCAGAAATTGTGTAGCTGTATCCCCAACGTACTCGCGCACGCATACACGCACAGTGTTTTGATAAATTCCCCCACAAACATCTCTCGGTAGTCTTTATACTTGTACTGTACGCATACACACATACGTATTGTACTTCAACAACAGAACAATCACACACGCTTTTTTTCAAAAGCTATTTATTTTCAATTTTTTTACATAACAACCTTATCCCCTTCAAAATATTCTCTATTACAACTAATACATTTATCCCGCCGGTGCTTCCATTGTTTGAAACATTTTTTGTAGTCACCTTTAGAAATGGCTGACAGCTCCTCCCTCGTTTTTTTTCTTGACTGCTTCACGGTTGTCAAATCGGGTGTCCTTTAATGTCCCTTTTCATGCGTGGAAATAAGAAAAAGTCGCACGGAGCCAGGTCAGGCGAGAAGGTGCATGGGGCAGCGGAACCATGCCATTTTTAGTCAAAAAATCTTTCACCGAGGTGGCTATGTGTGCAGGTGCATTGTCATGGTGGAAGAACCAGTCTCCTGTCTGCCACAAATCGGATCTTTTTTGACGAACACTGTTGCGCAATCTTCTTAAAACTTCCAAATTGTCAGTCGATGGTCTGAGACCACAAGCTCTCGAATTTTTAAACATTTGTATCGATTGGGGCAGTTGATGGACGTCCAGAACGAGGTTTGTCATTAATTGACATGTCGCCATTTTTAAACTAAGAAAACCACTCTTATACTTGAGATTTTCCCATAGCGTCATCTTTGTAAGCTGTTCAACATTAAAACAACATTATAAAATTGAAACAGTTTCAGCAGCGCTTTTACAGAGTAGAAAACAAAATTTCACAGCTACCTGGTTCACTTCAACTTGCCATCATCAGTGAAACAAGAACAAAACAGCGCTAGCAAAAACAATCACTGCAAATGAATATTGAACTCACAATGAGTTGCGCTATACTCGTCTTTGCGGCAGAAATGCGTACCGTACTACACAAGCACCGCCCACGGCAATGCTATTTCGGTTACTTTTGGGTACCCCTTCGTATGCTGTCAATATTTCATGAAAATCCGTTCTGCAGTTTTGAAAATTAGCCTGCACAAAAAACACTTTGTCTTTATATTATAATATTATATAGATGTGAAAGTATTCTCTGAAGTTTATTCCAGTTTTTTTTAGTTTGTGAATTCCAACTAATTATAGAATACAGTTTTCTTTCTCTTAATTTTTAAAGCTGTCATGTAATAAATGTTGTTACAGTATCTTTAATGTATAACTGTACAGGTTTGTTTCTGTAAATAAGTGATCTTGATCAAATTTGCAGCCAGATTTAACAATTGTTAATTTCTTTCTTAAGTAAATTTAAATATTTAAACCTTTTTTTGAATTTTAAACCAGAACTTTATTATACTCCAGATCTGTTACACATTATTTATTGTACTCCAGACCTATTTTTTCTTAAACTTGTCAATTTCATTACTCAAATTTTATAACTAACTGAAAACTCTTTCTATTATTTTTATTAGTTACCCTTAATATATTAATGAATTGAATCAGTATGTGTTTTAGTTACCATTTACAATACTAATTTTTTCCAACCTTAATAAATTTAAAAAATCCGTATGAAGTTATTCATAAGTCTGGGTGACTATATAATTTTAACTGAATTAAATTTTGATACATTTTAAACTAAAGAAACTGCGTTTTGTGTAAGTATATAAACTAAACAGTTATTTTTATGTTTACTCACTTACTAATAAATAAAAGTGATTAAGAAAAGGTAGGGATTATTTTAAAAACATATTACACCACCATGTTTGTTTCTACTGCGTGTTTTCTTTTTGCTAACATATAGTAATTACTGTAAAACCAACTGTTAAAAACATCTATACAAATTTTATAAACTTTCATGAACTTTAATTTTTAAATTTTTATAAAATTTATTAACTACGACTAAATTTGTGTGTGGATTCCAATTGAGCTAGTTGTAAATAAATCCATAGATGGTGGCTGTATTAGCTTTCAAAGTCAAACTACGAGTTAGTTTAGAATCTGCGAGAAAGCAATAAACAATTTACTAAGGAATAGTAAGGGATATAAAAGAGTAACTTTCTTAGTATCTGTCTTTATTAATGACATATTTCATCATAATTCATGTGTCTAATGATAAAAAATAACAAATGAATTATGAAAAATTAACAAAACAGTGGATAGTGGCTTTCAACTGTCACCAGAATGTAGAACTACTTTCATAATAATTGAAAACTTAAAAACAAATCAAAATTCAGTTCACTTTTGTTTGTTATACTAATATAAATATTTTAAGTTCATATGACATAAATTCAGTATTTGTATTGTAAAGAAAATTGTCGTTACTCAAGGTTCAAAATTTTTTGTGGTTTCGTAAGTTTCTAAAGTTTTTCTCTAATACTAACCAGCTGCATTAGACAGTAAAATTCATGCCTTGAATTTAGTTAAGCATGTTTAATAAATTCCCTCTCCTTTTGCATTCTTCTAATTAAATTGTTAATATTGCTGAAGAGTGTATCAGATTGAATTTAATAAAGACAAATTAAAAAGAGTGGTAAAAGAAATTTTTTTAATGTCTGAGTTTTCGGCTCATCAGTAATACCATTTTGGATAATTACATTAACACTACCAATGTTTGTTCGAAAAATTTCTATACCATATTTGGGAATTAAACTAAAAATATTTCTTCTGCCAACAAAAACTTCTCATGCAAAATATTTTTTTTTTTTTTAATAACAATTACTGTTCGTCTTCTTTTATCTGAACTTTTTCTACCTGCACAAAAGTCTGTAATATCCATCTAGTGAATGTTTTTAGTAAATAATAATGATCCTATAAGTGTTAATAATTTTTTGACCATAAATTTTGTAAAACGAGTTTTACAATTTTTAGTTTAAATACTGTAGTGATTATTTGTACAAAAATTAATAAAAAAAAAGATTCGTAGTGTTCTTAAACTCAAAGTCTAAAATAAAATAAATTTAAATTTGTAAAATAAAAACATGTTTGAGTGAGTCATGAGTATTAGTGTACTGTATTATTATTACTGCTTTAATTAATAAAAACATAAATAAAAAAACCAGATGATGTGATAAAGTTAAGTAACTTTACTGTTTTCTAAGTGGCAGCTTGTTTCACTCAAATTCAAAAAAGGCCCAATTTCTCAATTCATGGTGTATGTACGCTTCTATTAATGGGGCATGTTAATGTATTTTTGAAATCATTTATAGTTAAATGATATTTCTGCTCAATTCTTAATTATTATTCTTTACCGTAAAGTCAAAAATTTCTCACCGAATTAATTTTTTGTTGTAGACTAAGGATATATTTTATGTTGATGTATATCAAATTTATTTAGTTTGATTTTGTGTGTTTTATTTTCTAATAAAAAAACCTTTATAATATGACAAGCTTCGCATAGTGGCTGTGGTGAATGAGTTTACTTTTTTTCTAATAGATATGCCACGTTTAGTGCTTTCAGCTAAAACTCATAATGCTTTTTAAGATTGATCATTTTAATTGTCAGTGAAATTCACAATTAAATCTAGTAAGTTTGGTTTATTTATTTTGAAATGAAATATTTTCCTGATTTAAACATACTTTTAAAATTTGGTTGTAAGTCAGCGGTTTATCAGATGAAAATTTAAGGTACTATTTAATTTGAGGTACATTTTAAGGTGTAAATAATTGTCAAAATATAATTAAATTTTAGGGATGAAATGTTGATATTATTCAGATTGATTGTTAGTTACAAAGTACAAGTATTTATTTATTTGTTGTAAATTTTTTATTAAAATAAACTTGTTAGAAAATATTCATAAATCTATTTAGTGATACAGTAAAATCCCGATTTTCAGAAATAATCGTGACGGGATAACTGAAATTTTTAATAATCTGAGTTCTCGTTAATAAGTTAATTTCTGGAAAACAAATGTATATTCAGATTATATTACTACTGTGTATTTCACATTTCAAAACTCGAATTACACTTTTAAAAATAAATTACAATAAAAGAACAAAGTTCAGTACAAAGAACATTTATTTATTTTTCACATCGCTTTCTAGCTGCAATGTCCCATCGTTGTTTTAGTCAATGTAAGGTGGAAGAGTCAACTGGAGATTGCTTGACTAATTATAATGCAATCTGAAATCTATATTTCAAAATGTTTCAATCTGATTGTATTTGGTGTTTTGGCGCAATATTCTTCCAGGTTAGATTTATTTTTTACCCGCACTGATACTGAGGAAATTGTTTCTTCTAAAGTAGCTGCTACATTACACAGGAACTCAACATTTTCTACTCTTCTAACTGCTTCCAAGTTTTTGTTCAGTTGTTATCACTATTCTTTTCCATTTACATCATTAAGTACAGTAAAATTAAGGAAACTTAATCAAATTATACCAAACTACATAGTAGATTACAACCAAACATTCTTTAAACATTGGTCCATTTTCTAGCAGCGATTCTGTTTATTATTCTTATTACAGTAAAGTAGTTTGTATTTTTTATTTTATTTATGTTATTGTAATATTACATGTAACATAGAAATAAGTGGTTCGTGATAAAGTTCTTTAATTGAAACTGTTTTACGGTTATTTTAGTAATTAACCATATTAACCATTTAGTAATTAATTTTTCCTAAAGTCGTTTCTAATAATCGAGGTTTTACTGTATTTATGAAGTCTGCTGTAAATTAGTAAATTGTATATTTTTATTGAATTCTGCATTGAAATTGAATATTCTACTAGTATTTTATTATATGGACGTTACATTTGATGTCTTTAAATATCATCAGTCACATTAGTTTTCAGTGTAAATTTTTGTATAAAAATGCAAGACAAAAGGTTTTGCCACAATTTTAAAACAAATTATTTGGATGTATTATGTATTGTCAAAATTTTTTTATTTTTTAGTAATAAAATTACCCCTTCTACCTACAGATTGTATTTTTTAATTAAAATTTATTGAAAACAAATTAAGTATAATAATTTATTATGTAGTTTGATACATGTGGCATATTTATTGCTTGGCACATTTTATTAAAAGAGTTTTGTTTGAGTTACTGCGTTATCATATAACGTAATGAATTATTCATTGTAAATATTATTACTACTGGTTCATGTAAGGCTGCTTTCACATTCTTAAATAGAAGTGCAAATGATATTATTATTACTAATATTCAATTAAATTTTTAATTTGTGTGTGCTTAATTAAACTATTTAGACCAAGAGCATAATTTATATGCTCCTTTTATATCGATTAATTCATTAATGATCATTGATAAATAGTGAAATATCAACTATATATTTTTATTAAAATGTTAAAATTTGTATCATGGATGAATTCTACAATACATTACATGTTATTTTACTGTATATATTTGTTAGCAAATAAAAATTTCAATTTTGTAACCAGTTTTATGTCAAAATCAGAAAAAATCATAATTGATTTTTGAGGTTATTATTGGTCATTTGATTATTTTTAGATTTATTGTACTACGCAAAATATTTTTTGCACTACACTATATTCATTTAAAACTTTTCTTCCATTGTCACTTATTTAATAAAGTACAAATTTTTAATAGTATAGTGCTGACAAAAGTTATAATTAATAATACTTTTATTGTTTGACAGTTCTTTATAAAATATGAATTCATCACCGCATTTAAAAAATTCATTGGTTTTTCAGAGTGTGGTGTTCACAGTAATCTATTGATGGATGATTAAAGATGGTTTGATTACCTTGTAGAGGAATAGCCAAGTAAATTGTACTTTATTATGTAGAGTAATTTAAATGTTTTCAACTGCGGTGCTCCTTGTTTATAACATATTCATTGTTTATAACATGTTCAGTGCAAGTTGTTGCTATGCCAGGGGTTCAAGGTTCAAATTCTGGTCACATCTGGCAAATTCATCACTCATTTTTGTACCCCTTCATTGTCTGAATTTGCAGTAATGTGCAGAACAGTCAATATAAAAAAAAGTTTATAATGTGCTCTTTTATAATGGACCGTGGATTTGAATATATTGTGAGTATTGACATTTCTCCTTGTTTTTTCCAATTTTTAATTTCATTAGGCCCCTACTATGTTGTTCTCTAAAAACAGAAATTTGAGGTTGAATGGCATAGAAAAATTGTGTTTTTCTGTTGACAAAAAACTTGAATCGTCAGTTCTGGAAAGAAAGAAAGATGATCTAAAATGTTGCAGTAGATGAGTGTCTTTACACTTACTTTATACAAAAAAGAAACTTAAAAGCTCCAGTTTCTGTTTTATAGCTAAAACTGCTAGCAGAAAAATGTTTAAAGATCTCAAATTGGATGGACACTGTGGTGCAACCAATGGTTGGCTTTGGTGATGGCAGAAGAAACCATTTCAGGAGTGGAGTTCTTGTGGTAAAGAAGGGATAAAAACATTTTTATATCATGGTTAAAAGCAGTAGAGTTGACAGATATACTGATGATGAGCAGCTATACAGTTGCTTTGGTCTGACTACTTTATTAGGGCTGTCCTCTCTTATACCACGAAATTTCTTATAACGGGGTTGTCAGTGCATCTCCCTTCTACTCTTATTATAACCAGGGAATACTGTATCACTTAATTGAAACACCATGACAAAACATAGTAACTTATGTGTTATTTATCTGATTTGGTTTCAGAATAATTATTAGTAGTATTTAATATTTTTAGTTATAATTTATTTTAAATTAAACACCGTTTTGTACAGTGTGGTTCTGATTTTTACTTTTTACTTGAACTTTATTAATAATTACTTACATAGATTACTTAATATGAACGTTTTTTGTTGTACATTATCAAGGTTACAACTTATGGACCATTATCCTTACAAGTAATATTCGTAATGAACAAATTTTTAAATGTATTTTTTATAAGTATGCTGACAATAAATTATGTAAATTTAAATAGTATTTTTTTTCTATTTTTAAATTATGTTTTTCAAAAGAGAAGAATACAATATTGTAAGTCGCTTAAAAACTTACTGTATTTTATAATAATCATATTTAATAAAAAAAGATTTTTTTTTATTGTTTTTTAGTTCTTGAATTTTCATAAATTTTGTATTACTTGTTAGTAGCCTATGAGTTAAACATGAATAAATTTATGTGGGACTTTGTTCTGAAATATATAGTCTGTTGCTTTTATGCATGTATGTACCATAACATTGTTATTGTTAGTTTTATTGTAGATTTAGCTAATAAAAATTGTGAGGCAAATGTACGCTATAACAGTTATTCATGTAGGGATTCAATGTTCACTTTTTGAAATTTAAAAAAAGTTATATGTATATTTTGTTGTTTTTTTCTGTGAGTTGATAGCATTTTCACAAATTTGTATTTAAATATCTATTTTCTAAGCTGTATTTTGATAATAGATTGTTAGTAAAAACAAACTAAATCAACCATCTTATAAAGGTCATTACTGGAGATATGAAACGAATTTGAATACTAGAAATGGGGTGCAGTTTAGTTATTTATTAATTTAGTATTTTAGTGTGATAAAATTTCTGTTAAAGAATTTTTAATACAGTAAAACCCTGATTATTCATCATAAACAAGCTGGCCAATTGTTAGATAACCAGAAAGATGAATTAAGTGGAACCTGCAAAGAAAATTTTTACATTACTGATGCGAGTTGTAGATGTAATCATCTTCATTTAAAAAATAATAAACACAATAATAGTGTTAAACTGAAAAATTCTAGTTAATTTACATGGAGGCCTACTTTGCAAGTAGTTAAAATTATCCTAAATTCCAAATCAAAAATAAAATAAAAAAGCTATTTAAATTTATCACATACAGTACCTGAATTTAAAAACATCGTTTATTTTGAAATAATGATTTTCTGTATTTTTAAAAAAATGTGTAAGAATTATGTATGTATAATGAAAGTTAAAAAAAATCTAATATGGAAAGTACAAGTGTAAATAGTACTGCATGACTAAACTGTTCCATTTACTCATTTTCGTTTTAATCAAATAAAGGTTACAGTACCTTATTTCTCGTTACATTAATAGTTCTTCTTTTATATATTTTAGCAAAATAGTTGTGCCGTGACAGATATAACAGAACAATAGGTAAGCGGAAGACAGATAATTGGGATTTTACTGTATATAAATATTGCATATATTTTTTTATTGATTGGCTAAAATTACGGAAGGTGGCAGTAACCATGACCATTTCTATGTGACAATTCCTTGTTTTTATCTGTTAAATCAAAGTAAATTTAAGTACATCTGAACTGTTTATAGATTTTTGCTGAATTTTCAATAGTTGGCTTTTAACAGCGGAATTCAAGTGACTACCTTCCATTTGAGCACTACTAATTGTTTTTTTTAGAAGTTCTGTCATTGTCATTGCTATTCTGTTTACATTGTGGTAAACCAATGAAGATACACCTCTAATTTTCTTTAAAAATAACTAGTTTTATGCTCTGTGAAACTACTAAACTGCTCCCCTTTTTTATTTGAAATTAGATTGTAAATAAATCATTCCAAATTATAGTAAATGAACAGTTTTCCTGTTTACTGTGCTCTCAATAAAATATTAATTTATAGTAGCTGAATTATTGAGAAAATTTGTATTTTGTATCTTCAAAAACCATGAAATAGAATTGCTTGTTCATTTTACAATGCTGATGAATTTTGTACATACACCAACATAATTTTTTAAAGCGTACCATGTATATTAATAGGTTTTAATTGTGAATAATTTGTGTTCATTTGTATATTTATGACCCTTACTAATGAAAAATTCTGAGAATGGTAATGTCTTACGAATTTGACGTAATGTTGATTGAGAGGGTATTGGGTTTTAAGGCAATATGGGAATCATTCACAACTCATTGTTTAATAACATAAATAAAGTTATAAACTACTAATGTTATACATATTTATAATTATTTGTGACATTTTCATTCATACATTTAAAGTAATATTATTAAAAATTATAAAATACTAGATAAATTTATTGTGGATAATTAAAAAAAATAATAGTCTGAACCCAGAAGTAGTGATTACACTACCCAGAAGTAATCTTAAGGCTACTTCCGGGTAGCATAGCTGTTTGATCACTAAGTTAATGTAGGTATAGAATATCCATTGTAGAAACCCCATGTTTTTCAAACTAATGAAGTGCTTCCTCCAACTACCACGTTAAAATCTTTACTATGACTCACCCTATGTTTTCCACTCTTTTTGAATCTTCATCTTGGTTCATCCATTCTTTATAGCTCCTTTGAACCTAAACTTCTCTTTAGCAGGTCAGCATGTTCTTCTGAACTGTCTCTCTTCCTTTTTATTTCCTAAAAACTCAGTTACTGGATGATTAAGTGGTTTTCTTTTGCCAAGCTTATTTTGGAAAGGCTGTTAAAAAATATGGAATATCAAGTTTCTGATGGTTGAGTTTGTGAGACAATACTGTATAAGATAAGGATCTTAGATGTTATTGTGAATATAAGTTATACAACTTTTGAACTTCTATGTAGGGCTTAATTTTATTCAGCTTGGTTATAGAATACTTTAAAAAATCTTATGTTCTTTTTTAAAAGTATACTCATTTAATATTTTAGTTTGTAGGGCTACATCGGTCTTTCACATAAATTTATATGGTTAATTGATAATGTAAATTAGACTGCTAATTTTGTAAACAATTATATAGGGACCAAAATTGGTTTAGTTGATCCATGTTATTTACTGCATAATACTGTCTTTAGAGGACTAAATTCATTTGGTAGTCATTATAAAAAAGGTTTATACATTTTTTAAAAATCTTTTATTCAAAGTGAATAACAGCCACAGTTCTTTTTACAGTTCAATCACCCATTAATTTATTACATCATATTATTATTTTATTGTCATACAGGGTTGAAGTTAGATCAGCCAGTATTATGTAAAATTAAAAATTGAAATATATCGAATTTTCTAAAACTCGTAAGCTTTTTGACAAAATTGTTAAAACAACAGATTTAAAAATCTTTTTCGATAGAAATTAAAAACAATATATTGTTATTTGAAATTCGTTGTATAATTAAATGAAAGTATAAAAATACTTAGTCGTGTTAAGTTACAAGTACATGTACATTTGCCTATACGTAGTTGATTGTGAACACAGCCTGATACATATGAAAGAAATTTAAATTAACAATCAATCTGCTTTTGTTGCGATTTTGCACTTGTAAGTGTATCTTAATACTATAACTTAATGTATTATTAAATGTTATCACAAATAATACAAGTTCCTGTAAATCATTATTATAATATAATTACTAATTATGGTTATTATTGATAAATATCTTTGGATGCCTTAAAAAATGTGTCAAACATATTTAGCCATATTGTATGTGTGATTAATTAAAAATAAAAAATAAAGGTGGGTGTATTTAGTGAATGAGAGAAGTTCCGAAGGAGGATGGTGGGGATGTGTTGGATTGACATGGTACAAACTAGATTTAAAACAAGGCTTGTCAGTTGTTTGTAATATATAAATATATTATTGTATTAATTACTATTAATTAGTTTAGGTGATAAACGTTTTATAAAATTAATATCTGTTTTTAGCACCTGTTCTATGGTGGAATTAAGATGCTGTCGTTTGGTTTTTCTTTTCTTTTGTATTATCATTACTTGTTATCACTAGCAAGTCGCCTCTTTTTGTCATATGTTTAGGAATAACACATCGTAAATACATTTATATTGTATAAATATGAATGTAACTAAAGATGTATTAATGCATTTTAAACATTCGTACATTAAAAATCTGTTTTATCTTTATTTGTTCAATCTTTCTTCTACCTTGATTTATCTATTCCTTCATGTTCATGTTCTGTTTACTTTATGGTTACTATTAAGTGAAGTATGAAACTAAAAAAAAAAAAAAAATTGTAAAACCACTGATAAATGATGTAATATTCTGACAAAAGTTCAAGTGTTATTGAAAAATATCTACTGATGTTGTTCATGAAACTTTTTTGAATAACTCAGTTATACTTTTACACCATCTTGCTATGTGTTCTATTGACTAATAAAAACACAATTTATAGGTAGAGGTGAAGAGAAATTAAAATTGCAACAAACAACCTTGTTTTTTACATTTATATTCTATTGTTATATATTTGGGTAGTAAATAACTTTTTTTCATTCGGAGCCTTTTGAGTTAGTAACTTAAACATTTCTGGAATCTGGAAGCTGTTTTTACAGCTTACATCCTGAGCATTCATATCCTGAGGGCTTCTATCTTCTATCCGATCACCGTTCTGCTTTTGCTCTTCATGGAAGCCCATAAAGTTAGTAATCTGTACTTTGTTTGATCCAATATATATTCTCGTACCATTCTGATTTTTCAAGGTCTTTTCTGGCTTTTTTAACTACTTATACCTTAAATTTATGGTTAAATGTTAAAAAATTTGTTTTGTCAAATTAGTGCTGAATGATTTGTCATTCTTTACAGGTGTTCATAGAATTTCAGTCCTTGTTTTCATTTTACAGTTTTTCTCTTCCTTATAATCTTTACCTAAATCCATCTAGTATCTTGGGTTCCTTTCAGCAGAAAGTATCTGACACTGAGTAATATAATGAAGTCTACTTTCTCTGAAAACTTATCTCATTGTACTTGTTTGAAGTGGAAGTCCAACCCCTGCTAGCTGATACTATTGGATCGTAATATGGTTTTAGGATCTGACTGCTCTGATAAGGACATTTTGACAACTAGTTGGACACCGGGGTTGTCATCTGATACTAATTCACTTTGAACACTCTGGATGTATAGAATAATAGCCCAAATAATCTATCTACTGTATTTTGAAGAAATATTTAAAAAAAATACAATATCATATTTTGACATTTCTTTTACTCCCTTTATGGAGTCTCCTGAATGCATTTCTAAAATATATATTTATAGAACTATAAAACTAATGTTAAAAATTACTGTTGTTGATTTTTATCTTTTTGGCAGCATTACATACTTGCCTCAAGTGATTTTCATATGTTATAATAAACATACGAGGTCTGTTCAGAAAGTAACGGGAATTTTTAAATTTCACGGGTTTGGAGAGTCCGATTGTCAAAATTTTTTATTGTGTTGTTATACATGCCCCTGAAGTATGATAAAATTTTCAGCTGTATTCACTGTTTACTTTGTCTGTGGCAGCCGCTAAGGTTAGACATGTTTTTATGAGCTCGACGATTTTCATTTGTTTGGCCTTTTAAGGTTCTCTTTATTTTTGAAAATAGGAAAAAGTCACACGGAGCCATGTCTGGTGAATATGTAGGCTGGGGCATCGTTACAGTATTGTTTTTGGCCAAAAATCCACGAACAAGCAATGAAGAGTGAGCAGGTGCATTATCGTGGTGCAAAAGCTATGTTGTTTTGTCACAAATCTGAGCGTTTGATTCGGATTGCTTCACGCAAACACCATTGAACATGTAGGTAGTACTCCTTATTGACCATTTAACCTTGTGGCAAGAATTCATGATTAACACAGTGAGCATAACCTTCACGTCCGACCGCACTTGTTGAGCCTTTTTCGGTCTTGGCAATCCAGAATGCCTCCACTGGGATGTTTGAGCCTTAGTTTCGACGTCATATCCATAAACCCATGTTTCGTCACCTGTTTATAACACGTTTCAGTAATTCTGCATTGTCGTTAACTTCATGTAATGACTCCTGAGCAACTTCCATTCGCCGCAAAATTCAACAGTTTTGGAACAAATTTTGCTGCCACACCTTTCATACCAAAACATTCAAAAAACTTTCATGGTCCGAGTCAATCGATATGCCAACATCATCTCTGACTTCTCACATTGTGATTTGGCGATCATTCATAACTATTTCTTTCACTTTTACCACGTTTTCATCAGTTGTTGATGTGCTGGGGCGTCCAGGGCGTTCGTCATCTTCAATGTCTTCACGGCCATCTTGGAAACGCTTATACCACTCGTAAACCCTTGTTTTACTCATAGCAGCCTCACCATAGGCCTATGTTAACATTTCACACACTTTGTTGCACTTTATTTCATTTTTTTACGCAAAATTTGATACAAATTCTTTGATCCATTTTTTTTATTAAACAAAAATTGCCAAGCTCACAAAAACACCTCTAACCTTAGTGGCTGCCACAGACAAAGTGAGCAGGTGCATTATCGTGGTGCAAAAGCTATGGATTGTTGGTGCCACACAAAGAGGTAAGTAAAAATTTCAGATTAAATTTTGAATGAGAAATTCAGTCTGACGCAGGTTTTTTAACAGAATTTATTTACATCAATAGTGCAAGGATGTTTACTGTGAAGCAAAACTTAATTTTTATCTGAAACAGGATTTCATATATTAAACAATAAATACAGGTTAGGTAGCAAGATCGTGAATGTATTCTGGTATAATCTTCCACCATATGAATAAGTGTCCGCATTTAATTTTTACTTTCTCTTGCTCTGTATGAAATATAGGGAAGGAAAGTATTGTTTACATGTTTATTTTTTGAAATTGAGTTTTCACCTGATATTTATGTCTTCAGACCTTCTGAACCCAAAAACACATGTTTTTACTAATAAGTCTGTGTGTGAACAAAATTTCTCAAAAATGAAAAACCGTACAAAGTTAAAATTTACAATTAAAGTTAGGTACACTTACGGTACCCGACATGAATATTTTCATAAAAATTAGTCAACCGGAAGTAGTACTTTATTCATGCAATCTTTTATTTTTTGCAGTTTTCTTAAAAACAGTTTTTAGAATTTTTTGAAAAATCTTATTTCCTAAATTTTTTGTGCTCTACCATTTAGGGTAAGTGGCATGTCTTTACTGTACTCTCACTATAAACGTTCATAAGCGTACATTATAAATTCTTATAAATGTACGTAAGTGTACGTTTATTAAAAAATCGTACAAAATTAAAAACCTACAACTTTTATTTCAAGAGTTTTTTCTATGGTGCTTCAGTTTAGTTAGCATCAATTAGTGATTTTCAGTATAAGTTCTACAGAGGTTAATTTTCATTTAGTGGTGTCATTTTACTCATGATCAAACAGGTTATATTTTTCATTATTACATTGGCAAGAGAAAGTCATATGATTGTTTCACACCAGATTTTTTTAGCATTTTTATTTATTTTTTAAAAATATTTTAAACAAAATTGTGAGTTGTATAAGGTTAGGGTTAAAAGTGTAAGTTTACACATTGCATGGTTCTGGTGTAATAAAGGATTGTGTTTGTATCATTTACAAATAAAACTATTGATAGTTTTCAGGTGTTTGGCCTTTGATAATTGTATTTTCTGGTTTGAATATTATTAAGTAGTAATCTTTAGTTGTTTAGCATGTGTTAAGGTTATTGCTCTTCAAAGTACTTAAGTTTTTTCGTTTCTTGTTTTTGTAAATTTGTGTGTATTTTATAATAGTTTTTTTTTAACTTTTTTATACATGCCTGCATCTCATGTAGGGGTATAAAATCTTTAGATAGGATGTCTTTGCAACAGAATTAATTCATGTAGAATGGTTTTACTAATTCTAAATTCATAAACTTGAACTAAACATCCTTTGGGTTAATCTTTATTAACTTATGTGCTTTTGTTTTTATATTTTTTGACTCCTTAAAATAAGTAGAGTAAACGGATTAATTTTTATGTTCAAGTTTAATGATGCTATCTCAGACATTGGTTTAGTTTTCCCTTTTAAAGATTATTACGCAAAAATTAAGTATTTTGTCAGTCCCGTTTCATTTTAAAATGTACCGTTTTAGTGTTATATTCTTGTATTATCAATATTCTTCAAGGTGCAGGGATTTTAGATTTATTATGTATGTGTCAGTTTTTAAAACTGTTAAAATTCCTGAATTAAGTAAACCAGGTCAACATTTTTGTAATGTTTATGTATTAAATTACAAAAAAATTGAAAATTTTATATTTTACTATTTTGAACACACAATTTATTGTCAGGGTTGTGTTTTCACAATTTTGTTAAATGTAAGTAAATATAAGTATTGAATACGCATCAAATGCAAGCTAAGGATCTAGAGGAAACCACTACTGTTGGACTCTGTTATAAATGTGCGAGTCTTATTAAGGTTCAAGGATTTGTTGAGAGAACATCATTCATAAATTAATTTTTAAGTGTGCTCTTAATTGAAGGGTTAAGTGTTAAGTTACAAAATAGAAGGTTTTGAGAAAAAACATTTTAAGTTTTTTACGTGAAACGTTTACGTATGAGTTTCATTGATTTGACCTGTGAACATAGCAAATACCTTTTGTTAAAAAGTGTGTGTTCATAGCACCATTATCCACGGCTTATTGACTTGTCTATCATAATACAGTGAATAAGGATTCAAGTGAATGAAATTGGCAATTATTAAATAATATAATTTTATTTATCTGTTAATAATAAATTTGTAGAGAATATATAATTATGGAGACTCGCTATTTTATTGGTGATTTGCACCAATTCATTGGTTGGATAACAGGGCTTAGGTTAGAGATCCTACAGGTACCTTACTGAAATTTTTCATCTGTCACCCTTTATCGTTGTATTAGCAGAAGTTAGCTAAATAGTTGGACCTAAAAACCCTATTAGAATTATAATTGTTGCTTAATATTTTTAATTTTTTAAGATGTTTCATTGGCAGCATTGCCCAGTTTTGATGAAAAACAGAAAATAATGTAGTTCCTTTATTTTTAAAGGTATCAAGATGATTCAAAAATTATTCTACTTAAAGTAGAGAAAAATGTAAAAATTCCTGTATTTATTGTTATTATTTCTTATATCTTATTATCTTTTGTAAGGTGTTAAGTGCTCTTAACAGTTCCTCTACCTTTATCCATTTCAATTCAAATTTCTTTATTGTTTTGAAACTGACATTTATGTGAATGTTGTTGTTTAGGTCATCAGCCAAAAG
Organism: Catonia carolina; assembly: GCA_035578175.1. NCBI lineage: Eukaryota > Metazoa > Arthropoda > Insecta > Hemiptera > Achilidae > Catonia > Catonia carolina. Next base: position 118,970,705 of record JAQMRL010000001.1, read on the forward strand.
GCTGGTTTTAACCTCTAGAGGGTTTACTAAGTAAAATGAGAAGTGAGGTGGTTTACCATTGCCATAATCCTCACTAAGTGGAAAAGTAGCCTGTGCTGATCAGCATGCCAGGCTCTTCAAAAAGCATCTACTTTCTGCCCTGCAAATGACACCTTCACTTTATTACCACAGGGTCTGGCTGTATAATAAAATTCAGTACTCTCTGAGGAGACAACTCTGACTAGTGTCTTTTACACCTCTATCTCTTCAATTCTTAAATGCTTCAGTCATATAATTGGCTGACCATGTGATAAGAAACAGAACTATTTTTTGTAGCCCGAGAACTAACAGATCGAGTATAAAAAAATTTAACACTCCACTTGCCTCTGTTATGGGCAAATTATTATAAATTAATATAAAAGATAATAACAACACCTTCATCCATTAAAAAAAATCATTTTACCAAAAACGTTACTCAACACCTTTCCATTTAACTTTTCAATTTTTTTTTTTATTCATTTATTTAACGTTGCATAAACTGTAATGGTCATTAGCGACTATGTTGGGGTGTAATTGTTGTGAATGAAATGGTTTTTGTAACGTGTGGAAATATGCCTTGCTTGATTGGGATTCGAACCCGCAACCAGATAATGGAGAGGTGAGCATGTTACCAACTAAGCCAATGCAGTTGGCACTTCAAATTATTATCAATATTTTTTATCCTTAAATTTTCATACAATAAAAGAATGTAGGTATGAAAGAGGTTAAAATTATTATCAAAGTTAGTCATGATACATGAATAAAATGATAAATAATGGATTCTGTCATGGAATGGCTAACAGCCATACAAAAATTGAAGACATTCTGAACCAGATATCCTGTATACTGCAACAGTAGACATCTGTAACTAAGCACATAAATGCATTGTTCTGTACTTTCTTCAGTATATTAATGTTGTGTACTTATGTTCAGTATGCCTGTTTATGCACCATTTTAAAGAGAAAAGTTATTTATTTTTATTTCAATTGTGATTTTTTTTATTTTTTTTTTGTGTGGGGAGAGGAATAGTCTGGCCGAAGTGGAAACTTTTCCTAACCTTACTACTTTACTCGCCTAACATTGAAGTAAAAACCTTTGAAGTAGTGCACAGATTTATTTATATTTTTATCACTAAGTTTTTGTTGTACTGTATGTCAATAGAAGAACCAGTTTATTAGTAGGTACATAGGGAATGAAAAATAGGTTGCTGTATATTGTTAGGCGTGTATAGTCAGGTTAAGGAAAAGTTTCCACTTCAGCCAGAGACCATTCCTCTCCCCTTACAAAAAAAATTAAAAATCATATCCGAAAAACGGCTTGCAACTGTTGCGCATGACCAGATTTATCTGAATGTAGAAATTGAAATAAAAATAAATACATTTTCCCCATCTTTCTGGGTCTGTCACGTCAAGAGATAATAACAAGGTTGCGTAAAAACCGCTGGCGATAATAAATTGTCAGTCCCACGAGTTTGAACTTGATCAGACAAAACCGTTATGGAGATATAAGTTGACAAAGTTACCTTTTCAAATTATACCCTGAAAAATAAGGTCTTTATAAAAATTCATCTAAAAAAAAAAACGTTTTAAAAAAATCTAAGCTAACCAACAAAGGTAGAATTGAACAGACAAAATTTTAATGTAAACATCGTAACAATTGGACAAGTGTTTACTGAAATATTTCTTTTCAAACTTTACCGTACATAATTAAAAATCCTAAAGTAGTCATTCACAATGTATAGCATACAGTATTTGGCATAAAATTGTTATTACTTCTTAGTCTGTAGTAATACAAAGTTTTTTCAATCTTAGATATACTGTAGATAGTTTTTAGACCAAGGTAAGAAGTAAGGATTACTCTATGTAGTAATATTGATTAGAAATAAAGCTATCTTTTGATAACGTGTTTCTAAAAATAACACCCTGCTCAATAATAGGATTCTATAACCTGTTATTAAAATAACACTGTTATCATCCAGCCTACGATACAGTGTAGTAATAGGTAATAGTACCACACTTGTGGAAAAGAATTGAACTAAATTATTTACTAACAGGTAGATTTTCTGTAGAAAGGTTATTGGCTTCTTTATTGGTACGGAAAATGGTAGTCAAAACAAACCATTCGGTGGTGACATCATGACTCGCTGGACGGTTTGTTTTGAGTATTGGTTTGCTTTAATCCTGCTGTTATCTTTATGGAGGCATGGCTGCTGACTTCTTGGCTCGGTGTACAATGCATAGTAACTACAGTGCCTTGCTGTGTGTCTGTGAAAGATCCAGTGTGACTGGCCACCCGTGCGGTTGCAAAAAAATGCATTTGTGGTTGGCTGCGGTTATATTTGGTTACAGGAAATAGTGCTGTTTGTCTTAACTTTGTGTTTGTGAGAGATTCAGTGAGATTTGGCACCCTTGTTACTTTCTCTTACCTATATGAATATACAGGAAGGAAAGTATTGTTTTCATGTCGATTTTTCGAAATTGAGTTTTCACTGGATCTACATGTTTTCAGACCCCCCTGAACCCAAAAAACATGTTTTTAACGATTGGTGTGTGTGTGTGTGTGTTTGTTTGTCTGTGTGGCTGTGAACAGAATATTTCAAGAACAGAACATTGTACGAACTTGAAACTTAAGTTAGATACCACTAGAGGACCAGACACAAACATTTTCATCAAAATCAGTCAACTGGAAGTAGTAGTTTAATCGTGTAATTTTTCACTTTTTTGCAATTTTCTCAAAAACTGGTCCTACAATTTTTTTATTACGGCTTTAATATGCATTTTAGCGCAAAAATGTATATTATGAAAGTAGTAGAGAATTTAAAATCCTACAACTTTTATTCCAAACATTTTTTTGTATAACGCTTAGTTTAGCGGTAATTAGCAATTTTCTGTTTTTTCTCATGAAAACATGTGAAAAATCGGTTTTATTAAGATTTCGGCCTTAGTATGCATTCTACGACAAAAGTGTGTATAATAAAATTGATAGGAAATTAAAAGATCTACAACTTTTATTTAGAGCATTTATCTCTACAGAGCCTAGTTTAGAGAGTGATTTTCCGTATTTTTAAGCCAAACTGAGGTCGTTTTTCATTTTGCGTTTTTCGCTCATGATTAAAATAAGGTTATGTTTTTTGAGGTTAGTTTTTTGTTTATTTCTAATGTTTTATTACTAATGTTAGGTTATATTGGTCATTATTTACATTGGCAAGAGAAAGTTGTGTGAGTGTTTCACACCAGATTTTGTTTGTATTAAAACAGTAATAAAGTGGTGTTATTAGATGAAAAGGTTATTTATTGATAACTACATTTATTTTTAACAGTCTCAAGCTGTTATAACAGTCAGACAAGCGTCTGTCATACTTCAGTTTATGAAACAGCTTTGAATTACGGTGTTATAAAGTAACAGCTAACAAGGTGTTATTAAAATAACAGGTTGTTTTTAGTAACCTGTTATCATGATAACTGTCTCAATCCAATAACTATGTTATTAATCTTACTATGTTAAATAAAGCCCATCAAAAAAGTAATTGACCTTTCATTTATAACAAATGTTCTGACTTTTTGCATTTTTGTGCTTCTTTTTAATGTTAGTGCTACAGTTTGCTTGATAAATATGTAAACTGTCAGGATTGTGTTGTGATGCATTTTGTATTGGTTATTTCCACAATATTATACTTGGTCAATTACAGCTACGCCCGTGTAACAACCAGGCTGAATACAAACTAGGGAAAGAAAGAAGTAGAGGTATGTTATGACTGAAGTTTTGTGTATTTCTGAAAACATTGTCTCTGTCCCGTTACTAACACATTCCAACAAAAAAGTATAACAATAACAAAAGGAAAGCATGTTGCAACATATTCACACACGTGCATGTGTGTGTTCTGTGATGTGGATATTGCTTCTTTTCAATGCTTGAAAATAGATAGATAGAGAGAGAGAGAGAGAGAGAGAGAGAGAGAGAGAGAGAGAGAGAGAGTGAGAGAGAGAGAGAGAGAGAGAGAGAGGAGAGAGAGAGAGAGAGAGAGAGAGAGAGAGAGAGAGAGAGATACAGGGTGATTCAAAACTATACGGCAATCTTTTGGGATCTCATTCTATAGCTAAAAATAAGAAAAAAAGTTCATATAAACATATGCCTGAAAATGCTTAGTTAGCGAGTTTCACCTAGGCTAGCGAAAAACACCTAGAACTCTGTACACTCGGTGAAGTAAGGCCATATAAAAATATTAAAGGTAGTTACAAAGATACAAATACGATTGTTTCTTATGTTTTTTAATCTGAAAAATTGAAAAAAATTGGTTCCAGAGCTGTAAATGCAATACTTTCAGAGATATCTTGCACAAAACACATGAAAAAGAAACAAGTGATAAAGAAATAACACATTTTTGTGTTTAACGTAAGATTACTTCCATAAATGGTAAATAAAGGTGTATTTTTTCTTAAATAAATTTGTAGAAAATTTAATTTTGAAAAGATTCATGTGAATTACTCGGGAAAAAAATTAATAATAGATATTGAAATTTCGCTTTATTTAAAATCAAAACAGACGCACATTCTTAACTGCATAAAATATTAACTAATATGTAGGTTGGGAGTAACAGCTGATAATGATCAGCTGTTACTCCCAACCTAATATTTATGCAGTTAAGATTTTTCAGATTAAAAAAACATAAGAAACAATCGTATTTGTATCTTTGTAACTACCTTTAACATTTTTATACGGCCTTACTTCACCGAGGGTACAGAGTTCTAGGTGAAATTTTTCACTAGCCGTAACTCGCTAACTAAGTGTTTTCAGGCATATGTTTAAATGAACTTTTTTTCTTATTTTTAGCTATAGAATGAGATCCCAAGAGATTGCCGTATAGTTTTGAATCACCCTATATATAAGGAGGAGGACAAAGAGCGGTGTACAGAAGGGTACATCGAGTTGTGATAAATGTTTTTGTTCATGACAGTATACTAAAGCTATGACGTTGCACACTCTGGTTGTTATGTGGGCGTATCTGTACCTTGTGTTTTGTGAGCATTAGCATTATCAATTCACTGGTGTTGATGATATGAACAATGAAACTATCCATAGTGTTTGTAAACAATGATAATTCTTGAAACAGTGACTAATTTACATGTTTAAAATAACATTATAAGTTTAGTTTTTTAATAAAAATTTCTTATATTAGGTCCATTGTTTGCATTGTAAATACATGAGGTCAGTCCAATTTTTATCGTGGTCCATAGTGGTACTCGGACAACATTTTTACATCTTTTAATTGAAATTTACCAATTTTTTCATCATAGATTATTTTGTGGTGTATTCGTAATTTCTTAAATTTAATTACTGGTATTCAGCAGCGACTATTCAGGTGAAGTAATTGAAGAGAACCTCTTTACCTACTTTCTGGATAGTATCGAGATTTATTTCTCTCATAAAATAAGTATAATTATTTGTTATAATAATTTTTTGTTTTACAACAAATGAAGTGTAGAGTTAAAACATACATAAAATTATTGTATCTGCTTATAGTGCTTTCTAATGTTTTAATTAGTCCTTGTAATGGCCTTTATGGTTCATAATAAATGACCAAGTGAAGAGTTAGATGTGTGGTCAGTGTGAGCGGGGGGTTGCCATGGCAACGGATATGTCTGCAACAAATATGCATGCCCAGCTCTCCCCACCAGTCCCTGAATAGTGAAGATATTCTGGCAGGGTAACCACTCTACTGCACCTGCATATTCTATGTACGTGTATGTTAGTTTGTTTTTATTTGCAGTGTCAGCACGGGTTGACTCTTAAGTGCTTTATCCAGGGGTAAAGTTTGGTTTACCTGGGATTCCTATAGACTATTAAGACTATATAAGACTATATATATCTACAAATATGACACTATACTGATGTTCTGTGCATTCTAGTTTACTTTGTCTAATGTATAACATTACCTTATACTGCCCGTCCCCAAGCTTTGTGCAGCTGAGAGGTATGCATTACGTAACTACTACTGTGAGAGATTGTGTTAGTAGAAGTAATGTTTTACTTGTATTATGTTTGTAGTAGTCAAGGGTACTATCCAAACTACATATATTGTGTGTCGCCGTCTACAGCGAATAGTGAAAACAACACCCACTTATGTCACCGCATTAGGCAGCCTACTTCCCAGCGAAGAGCAATGAGATGATTAGTACAGTGTTATGACGTAACAGCAGTCTGGTACTTTGTCTTTCCCCTTCATCCCGCAGCTGCACAAAGATTGGGGACGAGCAGTTCTTCTTTTACTTATCTACATGCACAACAACAGTGAAGACAAGGGGCAAGATGGAGCTATTAGTAATGCTAGACATTGAAGCTCACAATGGTACATGGACACTTTATGAGAATGATAGTGAATACTGTAGGCCTATGATAATTATCCTGTGAAAATATTTCTGCTTTTCTAATTTTTCTGCACATTAATCTTATTACAAAAGTACAGTATAGTTTTATATACTCATTAAAAATGCCCTATCTCATTTCCTATGGTCATTAGCGACGACGTTGGGTTGTAACTGTGAAGGATGAAATGATTTTTTGTAATGTATGAAAATATGCCGTGCCTGAGTGCGATTCGAACCCAAGATCATATGATGAGAGGACCCTATCATTGATAATGCTTATTATGAACATTTGTAGTCTGTGTGTAATGAGTATGTGTTATCCGAGATTTTTTCTCTCTGAGCTACCCAATCACCTTAAATAACAGAGTTTGTACTGTACTAAACATAATACAGTATGCCCCTGCTATAACGCGGATGTCGGGGGACGTACCTGACTCCTGCATTTCGAGAAGTACCGTAAATCACAACAGGGATCAATATAAAAAAGGCAGAAATCCAGCAATAATGGTTTAATAAAAAAAACCAATTGTATAATGTGTACTTATGTAGAAACAAGTTAAATGCGGAAAGTAGGCCTACAATATTTATCCTTAAAATGTAAATTGTTTTTTAAAATAAGAAGTTATTGGTTTTTTTTTAGCGGTTGTATGTTTCTTCTTTATAATATATGATTTTACACTTTGTAAATGCAATAAATTAGATCATCACTGTCACTTTGTTGCTCCATCCATGTTGTTGCACTATTTATATTTTCTTCAAGGTCTTTTATTGAAGTTGTAGACCTCTCCGTAACAGCGATCTCAGCAACACCTTCCTCTTCTTCCTCCAACAAATTTTTGTTAGGTTATAGAATGGAGTTTACAATATCTTTATCGGTCATGAAATGGGCAGTGGGTGTTTTATTGTCTTCTTGAACCCACACATTGAGATCACGTGCACACTATTCTTGCCCGGTTGAATTTGACAGTTCCAAACATGTTCGTAGGTGAAAAGATGAACATTTCCTGTTTCAGTGTCTTCTGTTTTACTCTGTGACAATATCAACCAACAATCTTTATTTGTAGTAGAGCTTAGGCCTACATTACTCCATGCTGTCCCAGCGCTGTATACAACACTTTTTAATGACAGTTTTAAAAAATTTTATCATAAAACTGAGTGAATGATAGCGGTTTGTAGCTCTCGTTGGTAATAAGCTTTAAATGCCTAAATAACTACTCGGTCTAATGTAACTCCTCGATCATAGAAGTAAGATAACTAGCATTTTATCATCCTATTTTATTTAGATACTATAATTTTTGTGAGGGATAGGTTATAATCCGCGTTATAACCGTATCTGTGGTATATCAAACCTCGTTATAGCAGGGTAGTATTGTATTCATTTTTAGACCTATGTTTCAAATTAAGAATTACTAAAAGTAAAACAGATTCCAAGATTAGGTAGCAAATGTCATTTAAGTTGTGTGTATGTTAATTTATTTTTTTAATGTTTACAGGTGAATCAACTCATCTTTGATGTTCAAAGCTGTAAGCAATATCTGTGATTTATGTGCTCTGACAGCTAGCAGTTCTGCCAGATTATAACAAAAAATTGTAGCAACTTTCACTGACTCAAGACTATATTTTGGTAATGTGTAAATATTTTGTACTATTTTAAAAAGTGAATTGTTCAAAAATATCTTAATTTATTTCTCAGTATAATTAATGCAAATAAAAATAGATTTCTTCTAAAACGTTATGTATTACGTGAGAATTTTATAGTGAATAGATTTTATTTTAATTAGGACTATATTTTTTTATATTGTTGTATCTATTTATTTATTGTAGTCTAAGAAAATGACAAAAAAATCAAATATAAAAATGAGATCCGGTACTTCTTAGTTTGTTATTTTATTTTATTTTTATATTGTTACAATTTTAATTGTCCCCTGATCTAATTTGTAAAGATAATTTTACATCCACCTTTTAAATTGTTAAATGTCATCTAATTATTATATTTTAACATTGTGTTTTTAATGTAAGTTTATTAAAAGAATTGTACGTTGTATGAATTCAAATCATGAATCATGTTAAGACATATTATTAATACTACATTTTGAAGTGGCCAAATAATTTTGTATTTTCGTTAAAATATTTGTTAGGATTTTTGTTACAATTTTGTACTTTTGAATAATCTTAGAAAAACAAAATTTTTAAAGTTATAAAATTTGTATTTACTGTAATTCATCATCAACTAATTTTTGTAACCTCAGCGTTGTCTTTGGTTATACATGAGTCATGCATATAATAGGAAAATGGTCACCTCTTATTTCCTGTTGGAGGACTTATTACATAAATTTAAAGAAATGCTGAAAAATTAGGTTTTCTTATTAATAAAGCCCTGACTCTTTGTTGTTAGAATAATTTTGTTATGTATGAAATTTTACTGATTACTTGTAACTGTTAAACTTACTTTTGTTTAGGTACAGTGCATTTCCTTAAAGATCTTTGCCATAAAGAATAATTATAATGTACAATATAATTTATTCATAAAATTAATTAAATTAATGTTTACAACAGTGAAATTTATGTATTCTTTCATGTATTAAACTCATTTTTAATTGTCGTTATATGTTTACTTTATAAAAAAAAATTAAAAATAATGCTCTTTTTAATTGTCACTGTTGTAATGTATCTTTCAGTATCTATGTGTGTTATTAGTGCTGTTTTTGAAAATGTGGTACATGATGTTTTAAAGAAAATATCAAATTAATTACATTAATTATGTAAGTATAATAGTTGTAAGTTGTGGAAAAGAATTTATGATGATGGAACTACTTTGGAACTTTTGTTCAAAAATTATATTCCTGAACAAGTGTATTTGTTATTGTAAGTGAATTCGTTTTATCTCATTACTTTGACTTTACAGGGCTATACCATGTCGTATCTGTACAAATCTGTTACTATTAGGTATTTGAAATTTTTTATTATAAAAATAAAATTATAATTTTTTATGACAGTATGTTAAATTATAAAATGAGTTAGCATGGTAACAAAATATTTTTAGTTGCTGAAAAAATTAAAATTGATCGAAGATTTTGTGGTTTTTAAAAACTGATGTCATTAAAAAAAATTGTACGTTATTTATCATAGTTTACTATTAATAAGTAAGTGTGCGATAGGGTTTTTGTAAAGTGAAAACCGTCTGTTTTAATTTTTAAAAATATGGAGTCAAAATTAATGAGTATGTTTTAAGTGTATTTGTAATTATATGATACAGACAAATGTTGTTAAATTTTGTATTAATATGGTCAGAAGATGGTCTTCATACAAGTTTCTTTATTAACGTTTGGTATAAAGGACGTAGTTATAAATTGTTTATTTTCCAATGGAATTAAGAAGTAGTGTTTAGAAAATTCATGTTTCAAACGATATTTAATTATTTAAATTTAAATAGTTGTTTTTTTAGTAGAATATTTATGGACAGATTCTGTAAAAATTTTGCATTAGAAAAAATAATGCCTTACATACATCACACCACACTCAAACAGTGTATTAAGAAAAATTAGTGGATGTGATCATCAGAGTTAATTTTTTGCCATTGTACTGTGAAGTTTGTTTTGTAAAGGAATTTGATTGAATTAGACAAAGCTTAGAATTGTTTCTTCTCAAAGCGACTGTCTTTTCTTTGTCAATTCAAAGCAATAAGTCTTTTATAACTTTTTGTCGGATAAAATAGTAATAATATTTTTTTATTGTTTAAGAATTATTGGTGTGCTATTTCTATAGTTATCCTTTGTGTACCGATGCATGTTTTTATCATCAGAGTTATGAAACTTCCAATAGGATAATCCGTAGTAAGTAAGGAGGCATTTATAAAAATATGTCAATGAAAAGTCACAAAATGAAGTTGTACCAAAATTTTCTAGTGATTCCTCATGAATAACCTATTGCATATATATGAGTTTATGATTGCCTTGTAAAAGAATTAAGAATTTTTTGCGCAGTGTGGTCTCATGTTTCCATTGGATTGATTCCAGTTAGGCTTTTATAAATAGACCTCTCCACTTGCAGATGTATTGTCGTCAACCATTATTATTTCAAAATTCTTGATGATTATGCAAGAAATAAAGAAATAAAAATATTATTTCTTGTGAACAATAAATGTAATGTAAAGGCCGAAACCTGGGAACATCATTCAAATTCCACAACCATTAGAATTTAGCATTCAAATGATGTAGTGTTGTATTAACCTATCTTTTTTATCTGGAAACCTAAATTAGTACAACACAATACACCAGAACTTCATTTTCTTGTTTGCAAGAATGTAATTAATGAAGTCTTTTGTAATTTTCTTTGAAACTGCAGTATCTGTTTAAATGTTGTAGGTTAAAAACAATAATTTAGCGTATTTTAAAAACCGGGTATAACCAGACTTGTGAAAGGCAATAAAAATATGCCTGTGCAACCATAGCCTGAAATTAGTGAATTATGATTTACTTACTACTTGATATTTTTAGGTATTTGGTTGGAGGTTATTAGATGTTTTTATCACACGTGAAGTACTATGTACTTAAAGTTTCTCCATGTTTAAAAGAAATTTTGGTAGATCATCAGAATATCAAAAATATATAGGTTTATCATTTTTTATTATAAAGTATCTGGTTAATTTAAATTTAATGAAGTGTAGATTTGAATTGAATTTTATACTGGTAATTAATCACAGTGTTAGTAAAATCATTAGTATTATTTTAACTGTGTTATCAAGTTTCATAAAATTAAGCAATTTTATTATAAAAAAATTACTGATCTATTTTTTTATTTAAATTATGTGTTATTATGAATGTTAAAAAATGTGCTCATATTATATATCTTACATATCTTTTAATTTGTTGATTGAAATTATAAAAATTGATCTTTTATGTTCCTTGTATGTCTGTGTTTATTAAAAAAAATTTTAGTGATCAATACAAGGATTGATTTTCACAATTTTTCTTATTCTTGCTTGTGATTGTTTTGAAAAAGTGTATGAGATAATGGTTTTGTTGTCAATAGTAAATCAAATTTATGTTATAGATTTATGGTAAGAATTAATTCTGATAATGTAATTAGATATATTTCCATATTGTTCTAAAATTGTTTTTTTTTTTAAGTACACACTGACAAAAACCTTGTTTTACCACTACAGATATGTATTTAAATGTGTAATATTTGTGTTAAGTCATAAAATTATGAATTGTATTAAGACTAAGTTGTAATAATTTAAATTTTAATTGTTAAAAAACTACTTTCATGCAAACTATGTATATTTTAATAAAATTTCTTTGTTTTAATGGTTTGTTTTGGAACTTGGAAAATAAAGTTCTTGTGAATTTTATCCAAAATGTTCAAAAATGAGGTTTCCTGAAAATAGGAAGAAATTAACTAGATAAATTTCATAACTCCATCGCTCTTGTCTTACAATAAATTTTATTTTATATTGTATTTATAAAAAAATGTATTGTTATGAATTTTTTGTAACCATCTTTACCATCAAGTAAAGTAAATTAAAGTACAAATTAATTATAACCATGTAAATTAATTGAATGTAAAATATAGCATCATTTATCCAAACGTTATGGAACCAATTTGTTAAAAAAATCATGAGCGTACGAAGCCTTTCGAATACTCTTGCTGTTGAATTTAATGTGAATTAATGAAATAATGTTGAAAATTTTATCTATCTAAAGTATGTCTTTTTTGGAATTCTTAATACTTTAAATATATTTTTGGTTAGATCCTTAATGTATTTTATTAAAATTTGGCTGAATTTTTTTAGTATCGTCTAGAATTTTCAGACATTAACTCTGTGTCATTTGGCAAGTTTTTTCTTTTATACTGTTGGATATTCATGTTTTCAAATTGAAAATGGAGATTCATATTATGAAAGGCTTTCTCTTTTAATTTTTTTTTGTGAAAAATTAATGGATCGTGTTCAAAACTTGGAAGATGGTGTATTTCTGACAAATTAAGTGAAGGTAGTAATTTATCACTTAATGTATAAGATGACTTCAAATGAGTTATCTAAAAATTTGGATAATTGATAGTTATATTGATTTTGTGTGTTAACTAATATCTGCTTTGTATCAAGTATGTTATCTTCATAATATCTCATTTTTCAAATTTAGTTTTAGATTTGTTTCATAAAAATAATGTGTAATGTTTTCTGAAAGGAGTACAAGTAATAAATAATTTTTTATCTTAAAGTAAAACCAATCATCTGTCAAAAAATTGTGTAATTATTGACTGGAAATAATAGTATAACTAAATTTTTGTCTTCTTAAAGTTTTTTTATTCAAAAAAAGTATTTTTCTATTATTAAGGGGATATATTTTACTATAAATTAAAGCAACGTGGACTTGTTCACAAGCTCACATTTCAGTAGAAAAATAAACAAATTAATAATAATGGTGTTTTTTATTATCTTGTCTTTTATTCATTTAGACTAGTTGGTTTAACAATTAGTTACTCTGATGCTCAAACATTATGTGAGTGGTGTGTACCCTTAAAGATTAACCCAAAACTTATCACAAGTGGACAACAATTAAGAAAATCAAAACCTAACCTCTCTAATAATATGAGTGGATGGACAGCACATAGAATAAAGAATAAAAATCTAACCTTTCTTTTATTATGAGTTGACATTGCATGTCATAACTTACCTGAATTTTAAGTTTTACTACACATGACAATGCAACATCGACTTCTGTATGTTACTATTTTGAATATCGCTTTCCTGAATATTCTGTATTAAATCTATAACTATTGTACTTGCTAATCTCCTAAAGCTATCAATTTTTTGATATATTTGTGTAACTATTTGAGGTGAATTTAGAATTGTACATACACAACATCAATGTCAGAAAGTTGATCTTTTATACCACTATGTGATTTCTGACTGCAAATTTATTGCTTAACCCTTTATAGGTCTGTGGTATGTATACTTACCACTGGTAATAAGGTCGATTTTTTTAAAGAATAAGCTATGCAGTTGAACCGTATTGACATTTTATAGTTTTATAGATGTTCTCTGGTAAATAGGCTATCCACATTTTGAAATTTCAAATTTTGAAATCAGCGACCATTTGTTTCATGAGTTACACGAATGTGATAAGGATTCATACCAGCGTACGCAACCGTTTTGTTTTGTTGTCACTTTTTTACAGTACTTAAAAAATTCGAGTTTTTTTACGGGAAAGCAAGCATTCATGCTAATATAAAGTTGAGATAAGTTATTCTACACATTTTTCTGTTATATAGGACTACAATTTATTTTTATAAGCATTTTTAGCACTAAACATTACGTGATTTCCATTTCAATAAACGTTCCTTGGTAAGTATACTTACCAGGGCTTAACATAAAAAAAAGAAATTTCTCACTGTTCTGGCACTAGAAATACATTATTCAAGACCATATAGAAAAAATTTAACATTTTATAACATGTATAATTTTCCCCGTAGTATTGCCCTATAAAGGGTTAATGTACAATTTTCCATAGAATGGAAACTTTTGTTCAGGAGATCTGAAAAGTGCTATTGAAGCCCTACAAACCACAAAAACTGCAAAATATTCTATGTTAATTTTTTACTGGGTGAAAAAGCTCTAAAATGTCTAGCTGTATTAATGATAAATGTATTAAATTTTTTCCCAGTTTTAGAGAAGAACGTTGCAGGCCTCCAAGGGAATAATGGGGTAATAGCACTGCAGCATTGTTGGGACAAAATCATCAAACTTAAGGGAGATTATGTAGAAATATTAAGGTAAATTTTTCATCAGATGAACTTTTCAGATCAATCTCTAACAGTATTTTTTGAAATGTTCTCCAACTGTTTTCCTCAGAAATAGATAGTATTCAGGATAAATGAGTGTAACAAATAGGCACATCAAGACACTAGAGTAAATTTATTTTTTGAAAGGAGAAGTACTTGGAAGTGCTTGAGTTATCACAAACAAAATTACAGAAAAAAGGAAAGATGGTTTCCTATCTTAGTAATGAATAAAGGTAACAAAGAAAAAACATTTTTTATAACAAAATTAGTTTTAATTTTCATGTAAATGCAAATTAATAAATTATAAATAATTAACAACAGTTTATCGACAATTTCAAAGAAATGACTGACTGATCATTCATTGTTTTCATTAACAATAATTTTATTTATTTTTGTAAAAAAAATTGTACTAAGAAGGTTAAATGATTACAACTGACCTTCACAGATTAAATAAATTGCGAAAAAAATCATAAATTACAATTAAAAAATTTTGACCTGAAAGATATCATTATTAACTCATGATTTGCCAAAAACGTACATTTTGAGATTCTGCACAAATGTTCAGTTAATATACAATTGTCAAGGTTATCAATAGGCATTAATGTCATGGAATTAAAAAATGAAGATAAGTATTTGAGCCAAGACAATCAGTGTATTAGATTAATTTTCAAAAAATTACAATAAAATTGGAAAATATTATGCGATTTCACTTAAAATAATGATGTATTTGAACTGAAAGGTCACTTTTTATTAACTAAAAAAAAAAAAAAATTAATACATGTTTATCATAAAATATCACTTAATTATAAATTTAATTACACATTCATCCACTTCATACATTCTTACATAATTACATTCTAACTACATTCATACATTATTTACATTCTCACATTCACAATTTTATATGCATAAGACAAACAATTACAAAAAAATTATACAGTATAAAAATTACAAAAATTCAAATTCTTTACTGCATCCATATTTCAAAATTAGTTTTTGGTTTAACCATTAATATTGACAATATTTTATATTGTCTTTATGAAAAACTGACTTTCATAAAAAAATATTTAACTTTTAAAAATCACAGATGATGAGTTGGTAATATAAATATGGTATCAATTTAATTTGAGTGATCTCAAATTTAATATTATTATAGAAAAATAATTTTTTTATAATAAAAGTAAGTAACTATTTGTACAAACTAAATAAATTGCTATGATCAGTCGCTATCTCTCATTGGCTTTTTCTATGTGTTACTAAAGCATCATCTTTGTCTTCTTGTGGCATATCTTTATCTCCCCAACCCCAAACTTCACCTTCATGTGAATGTGAATATGGATGACTGCCATCACCAGTTCTTTGTACACGTTTTTTAATCATAGCCATTGGGACAGTTTTGAGGTCATATGCCCAGCCAATTTTAGCAAAGAAGTCGATAAATGCTGTTGTGAAGTTTGTACGGTAGTTGCCAAGTTCAGCAGTTTTATAATCCCATGGGAATGTATGATGGTAATTGTGCCAGCCTTCTCCAAGAGCTCCAATGGACACACCTAAATTTTCTGAAGGGTTAATGAATCTGAAATTAAAAATTAACAATTTTATAATTACAAATACAATGTAGGACAAAGTACGGTAAAAAAAAACTTAAAAATGAAAATATTTCTAAACTTTTAGGGCACCGCACACCCATCACTGACCATTTATATGGGAGCAATAAAAATTTAAAAAAAATTGGTTTCCAAAATTCTAGAATTTTTTAAAATTTATTATATCAAATGCTTTGGTTATTAGCGACTACTGTATATTCATTGTGGGTTACAACAGTGTAGTGTCTGTACTCTATACATGTTTGTGCCCAAGCATGCAATATGTTTTACATGTAATAGTTCCAGCCACTAGCTTACAATCGAACCCAGGAACTTCTCCTTTTGCAGTATGCAGCACTAACCACTGGGCCATGGAGGCAGCATGTATATCACATATACGTCTTGCTTATCATATTTTGAATCAACAACCTCATTTTTAGGAACTGTTATAACCAGTCATGTAACAGTAGTGAATTTTAACATGTTATAATTCTAACCTGGCTGGAAATCAAACTCAGGATCTTCTACTGTGCAATTTTTTTAAGTTATCTTCTTTGCACGTCCTTAACAACAATAACAGAGCTGTCAAGAGTTGTATTTTATATAATAGAAATCATGGTTTATTTCTACATACACTACTTATTTAAAATAACAGCTAACTTGAGGAGTTTCAGAAGTGCATTCAGTAACAACAGCCGTTGAGTTGAGGCTGTATACAGGAATTAAACAGCTCTCCTTATGAAGTTCATTAGTGTTGGTTAGGAAAGTATCTAGTTGTTCATGCAATGTAAAGTCAAGAGACGTAAGATTACGAGCAAGTCATTTTTAATTAATTTTTATTGTACTGATTATTGTTTGTAATATACTTTATATATGTATAATGAAATGAGATGATTTGGAATAATTATCAACTATTTAAATCCTTGCATGCCATATTTTACTCATTAAGAACATTCTGGACATTCAAAGAGTTCAGTATGTAGCGACACTGAATAAGTAACAAAATAAAAAAAGTTTTTTATTTTTAGTAACTGTTACAAATTATGATTGACACTTACTTGTCATAAGGGCGTTGTCCCCACAAATGAGCAGCACTGTTTACAAGCCATGTCATATTCAATGTAAAAGTGTATCTGAACATAGTGGCAACAAACCATGAATTTTTCCATGTTTCACCCCAAAGGTAGACTGGAACAACTGTGGGAATGATGAAACAGATAAGTGGCATCAAGAGTAAGTAGAATCTGAAACAGGAAAAATAAAAAATTCAATGAAGAAACTGGAAGAAATTGTCTATAGAAAGTAAAAACATGCTTATCTCTAAAACAGGCATTCATAAGCCTGTTTGTAAACTAATAAACAGTACTACACAAAAACAATTACAGTGCCATCAAAACAATTTTGTTATTTTTCATGTTCCAAAATTTTTAAAATGTTCTATTTTGGTTATTAATGTCACGTCTTGTTATTTTTTAACACTCATATTTTCATCTATCATCCTTCATTGTCTGCATTAGTGTATATGCAAAACAGTTTGATTTAAAACAAAAAAATTAATGTTACTAGGCAACAATTTCTCTGGAAAAGGCATGAAAATTGCCTATTTGTCGTTGTTTTACATATTGCTATGAAGTGTTTTCCTATAAAATAAACCTATCAAAACATACTAACAATACTACTAAAAACTGGCTGTGAGGGTACTGTGGGCTTGAACTATATCGCTCAATCTTTACAAAGAGCATGTTAAGTCTTCTTCTGTATTCATTCTGCATTGTAAGTATAGGGCCATCTTTAAAACTTTTAAATTCCCTCCTTTCAATCGCCAATATACTCGGCTCTCTCCAATCCTTACTCTTTTTCCATTCAAAACCTTTCACATATTCCTATTAACTCTATCGTAGGTCTTCCATGCGTTTAACTCTGCTCTGGTCTAGCCTCAAATATTTGTCTTAATCCCTTCTCAGTACTTCTACGCATTGTGTCCAAACTACTCGAATCTATGGCCCTCAATCACAACCACTGCTGAAATCATTTCTAACTATTCTTTAACAGTCACATTTATCAATCTATCTCTTATAATTTGTCCCTCCTCTTTTCTCAAGAACTTTATCTCATGTTATTCTACTGGCATGTTTATCCTTTACAGACCATGCCTCCGTTCTGTATACCAATGGAAGGTACACTTACTTAAATGTAATAAAAATTTTGTAATGTAATAAGAATTTAACTTACTTCTTCTGAAACTGCAAAAGTTTATCGCCTTCCAAGTCACTCATATCAATACCCTTTCCTTTTTCACGAACGTCCGGGTGCTTACGGCAGCATAACCAACCGACATGAGAGAAGAAGAAACCTCTTTTTGCATTATGTGGGTCAGCATTTGTCTCACTGTATTTGTGATGAACTCTGTGATCTCTAGACCATTCAATTACATGGTTCTGAAACAAACATATTTATATAAATACAATTTAGAAACACGAATAGAATTTCTCTACAATTTATTCCCCGACTTGAATATACACCTTGTTAACAGCTTGGTCATTAATGACTTAACATTATTGAAGATTTTCAGATCCCACGCCCAGGCATCATTGACCTAAAGTTACCATGGTGAGTGACAATTTACCTCAAATATACACAGATGTTTAAAGATAACTTTGTAGATAAATTACCAGCCACATCAGATTTGTCACAAATATAATTGTTAATCATAATTGGTTTGCAATGTTCTCTGAACTAAGTATTTGTTTTTCTTCATTTTATTTTTGAAGAGGTTTTAATGTCCTTCATTGGAAAAGAAATAGTAATCAAAAACTATTCCATGTGTAGGCCAATTATATGCAGGTTGATAATAGTGTAAATAAAAGTTACTCTTTTTTTTATTGAAAAAGAACTCAGCAACTCAGGAAGGAAAAATTAACAGGTTTTCAAAACATTATGGTGATTTTGGTAATATTTAAATAAATTGAAGTTATAAATAATAAAGTAATAAATTAAATTAAAGTTTTAACCGACACTTAGAAAATACAATAAACCCTGATTATCTGCCTCAAAAAAATTTTTAAATTATGAACCTTAAAAAAAATACACCTACAGGGAAAATACAATGTACCCTACAATGGAAAGGTAGAAAATTATGGATAGGTTTATTGTGCATCATAATCCTAAAGTCCTTCATGGAATTTGTGAATGAGTGGCAGGGTTTTGCCCTTTTGTTTTGGTCATAGCTTTCAACTTGTGTTAAGGAAAGAACAATCTAGAGTAAAGAAAAAGTGTTTCCAAAGCAAAAGACTGATTTTTTTTAAAAAGGCATAACTGAAAACTTTGGTAACAGTACAGTATTGTTTTTTTGTTTACTGTTCATTTTGTTAGTGATTTAGACATAGAGGAAATATTTCTGCCGTACTGTACATATTTAAAAAGTTCTACATAATTATGTTTTTTGTACATTAAAACTGTTCTTATTTCATGTTTGCACCTCATTTTTAGTCTTTTTTCGGGTTTGTACATCTAATTTATTTACTTCAAAATTTAAAATCTAAGTATCTTAAACAAATTTAACTTGATTTAAACACAGTAAAATCTCGCACATTAAATGAGTTAAATATTTCATAAATCTGAGCCACCATTTTCAGTTTCTTCAGAAAAGGATATTAAATTTTTTAAAGAATTTCATAAGTCAAGAATCATGATGTTTTTCTCTAATTACATGCTCTCTCTTTTTTTTTTAGCTTTTATTTGTTATTGGGAACTGTACATTGTTGACAACTGCCCAATTTGATCACTGCTTTTTGCTGGATTTTTTTTTGACGTAGATTAGAATGAGTTTGAACAGGGACCCCCAGTAGAGTTTGTTCATAGATGGCTGTCAACTGGTCACCATACAAAGTCGCTTGCCCAACCGGTGTTACTTAACAAATAATAGCGACTTTCTACCAGCTGACTGACTGGGCTGGCCCAAAGGCCAATGCTCTCTCTGATAGTAAAAAGACAGTGATAGTGGTGGTGGTGGTGCTGGTAGAGAAAAAGAGAGAGTGTGTGTGTGGTGTAAGGTGGTTATCAACAATCCTACCAATATAGTACATAATAACATTAACTAAATCATACATACTTCGAATGCAAGAGTGTTAGCAATAACAAGAATCACTTTTAGTGGAAATGTTGCTTTGTATGCTCTGTGAGCCCAAAGTCTGTGTGCTCCAGCAGTGATTCCAAGTCCAGAATAGTGGTACAAAAGTATAGCTGAAAAATAAAAATAAAACACATTAAAACCAAATACATAGTACTGCACTTCTTATAGTTAAACAAATAATCTTTGTATTTCAACCAAGAAAATGATTTTTACTAAATAAACGATTAAAATTGTCATGGTGACACTAATAAAATTCACATCGTACCAGGTTAAAAGATGCATTAAGTATTAGTGTGATTCATTACAATACACAAAAACGAAAATTTAATCTCTGGAACACCTACAGCCTACATCATTGGGTCTAAAACTGCAGGAATGGTTGTACATACAACATCTGCAAATTTATATTTATAAAAATAAACAACTCAGACTTCAACCTATATTGTATTTTGCTCAGATTAAATTTACATGTAAAACATATTAACATTATTATATCTGAACTGGGCCTACTATTCTATTTTCCTTTTATATTATCTGTGGTTATTACTTTGTATTATTTCTGTGATGGGCAGAGTAAAAATACTGAGTCCAAACTTTGGTTAAGTATTTGAATAAGTATGTTCACATTTTCCCCTAATAAGTGATTTTATGAACCACTTTAATAATAGCAAAAATGCAGATAGATATCTGTGGATAGAATTACATTTAAACAATGATCAAACATTTTACAATTAATTTCTCCTTAACAGAATTATTTGCAAGCCTGACTGTATTTTACAATACCTATAATGTAAATTAAACCTTTTTGAATGCAGATTTTTTTCATGTTAGTAAATTTATTTGAGCCAGTATCAATACTAATATATAAAACAATAAGTAATTTGACTTTTGAATTTATTAGTTAGAATGAAAAGAACAATTCTTGTTTAATTAATGTGCAAGCACATCTCTTGTAAGAGGTGGGGAGCAGACTCTTAAACTGTAGGATTGGAGAGATGTCTTGCCTGTGTGTGTTAACAACTTTTCTTTTTTAGTTTAATTTAAAACACTTAACTGAATGGTTTTTAGCAGCTACTGTGGGTAATGGGTATGGAATTGATGATGATTGTAACATGTGATAATTAAATCCAGACATTAGCCAGGAATCAAATTCAGGATTTTCTACTTTGAAAGTTTTTAGTGTAGCATGGTCTAATGCTTTAAAACCACTAGATGCCATGGAAGCATATGTGCTTTTCAGGGGGGCTGGTATGCTGATAAGCATACTTTTCAACTGAGTGAGGAAGGCAATGGTAAACCACCTCACTTCTCGTTTTACTTAGTAAAACCTCTAGAGGTTCAAACCAGCCTTTCAGCTGATGACCTAAACAACAATATACAATTCACAATTATTTAATATAAAATCATCACCTTTTATATTTTGGTTTATCTGAAGGGCACAGATGACCAGAAAAGACATCAGGTTATTTATGATTAAAATATTTCTCTTAGTATAATATGAGACAGTAAAATAATCACTTGAAATTTGAGTTTGAAATAACCTTCTTGGTTTATTTACGTTTGTCAGTAAAAAATGTTCAGGTAACTGTTGAATGTTGAAAATAAATAGTAAAAGAACCTTAATATGTAGATGATAAGATATCCATTTGCAAATTTGTTAATTATAATGAATGAGTTTACGACACAATTTGGGATAATAAATCCAACTTTTGCCATACGAAACTATTATAAAAAATGATATATTTTTTTAAACTTACCCCAGACACCTGTGAGTATTTTAGCAGAGGAAAACATGAGGTAAGCACCATACAGTGCAGCTGCATGTAAATAAACAAATAAAATTACATTTCTCCAGACAATTTCTAATTTGTAAGGTTTCGCATCTGCTTTCTTTTGTGCGTTGTGGCCGCTATATGTTTCTACTGGTGGGATACCGGAATCGTCAAGAGTATCATCTTCAAACAATACTCCAGTTGGAGCACTAGTGATGTTTGGTGCCATTTTTTATAGCCTGAAACAAAAAATAGAAAAACTTGTTACTTTTAATTCACACAGGTAACAAAAAAAATAAGCTACTTCATCTATTGATTTTATATTTTTGGCGCAGAAACTAAAAATATAAATTTAATTAACATAATATAGGTACCTAGTGAAAATGTTTCTAAAATTTTGGAAAACCTTTTGTTACTTTGAATTTAGATTACACATGATAAAAATTTAATCTAGCCTTTCTTACCAATCGATATACTTTAATTTTTTACTTGTTTCATACAACTTGCTTACTTTCTATTCAATTTCATTTGTATTAGATGGGCTATATTTTATTTACTTTTATTCAGGTGACTTATTGTTTTAATGAAAATTAATAAACTTAAAGTTCATGAACTGTTTTATACAAACAGTTATTTATAAATAATGATTAAGTTCATACAATTTAAGACTAGTAAATTAAAAACGGATGGTTAATTGAACATTACTGAGTGTGATCGGAACATAATGATCAGGTAAAACGCACAAAAAGTTGTTAATTGGTTCAAGGTCGTATTCATAAACTGGTTGTTTCCCTTGTAGCGTATGTATTTGTTTACAATTTTGAATGAACCCCATTGTAAATAAATACTTATTTAAATAACGTTAACAAAGAAAAACAATTTAATTTATCATATCAAAAGCGTATCCCTATATTTAGTTACGTCAACTATTGTGATAAATGTGAAGGAGAGAGGTATTGTAAACAAGGTATGTAGTGCCAAATACATACTGCTCGAATGTTTCAATTATTAATACGCAGTTATCAGATTAAAAAAAACTAAAACATAAACATTAGGTCTACAAATTCCCCTAATGAACGACTTGGATTTTAAAAAAAAAGTGTATAATGAATGCGACGTTAAGGCAATAAATTCATTAAACAATTTACCCCCAAAAATTTGAAACATCCCATTCTCTTGAAATTTATTTTTATTGTTCAATGAAAAAATAACTATTTCAAAATATATTTACGCATTTATGTAGGCTATAGATTAATTAATGTACACTTAAATAACTTTTTAAAAAATGTGTTTTTTTATTATTTTAAGTCGCATCAACGGCTTGGTTATTAGCGTCTATGGTGAATAATATATCGAAAACAATGGGTTTTGATCGGTGAAAATTTCCAGACACTGGCCGGGAGTCGAACCCGGGACCTCCGCGTGGTAGGCTAGCGCGCTACCACGACGCTACATAAAGCGTTTTGTATGCTTTCTAAATGGGGTATTTGATTTATCTTCAGATTAGCCTACGTAATTTTGAATACCCCAAGATAACAGTACAGAAATAGAGTAATATAGGTGAAATTCATTGAAAAACACGATAAGATTTTCCAGTGTCTCGTTAAGATTGTCTGTTGGCCTATTATTAATTTCAAAAATGCGATATCTATGTCGTACAGCTGTAGTAGGTCTATTAACATCTTATCACTTTTTTGCAAAATCATTTTGTCACGTACGCAAACAATTATTTAACAATAGTAATTCGCTAACTCTTACATTATTTTTTTATTCTATAGAAATTAACGAAAACTTATAAAAATTTAAAGTTTAGTTAAAATTTTAAAAATTGATGCGGAATTTTATTAGCATGTTTTATTCAAAGATACGGTTTTGTTGAAAATGTTTACGAAACATATTTTAGTAGAAACATACTTGTAGTATGTCCCTCCTACTTTCTCTCTCTAAAATTCAGCGGTACCCCAATGATGTGCAGTTAGAAATAAATTATTTCGTCTGTAAATAATAATAAACAATATAGACTAATCATGGAAAAATCCCAAAAGAGAATTAAGTAATTTCCCTTTGGCTAACTAATGTTAGAAGAATTTTCTTTTAGAGGCAATTTTTTTTAGAGATTAGGTCTAATTATAGAATTAATAAAAAAGTAAAGGACCATTTTTCGCCCATTTTCTGAGGTAATAAAACGATAACACTGGGAAAGTTAATGAAGCATTATAGTTTTCTACTTTAAAAGATTATTATAATAAAAAAACAAAACACAGCAAGCTTACATAGTATTTTTAGGCTTAGTTGATATTAGTAAATATCTATAACTATACCAATTTATAACAATCAGAACAATTATTTAAGAACAATAAGTTTTATTTCTGAAAATAATCGATAACGATAATTACAAGAGTTTTACTTCAGGGGTAGGCCTAACGATAAAAAATTACTGGAAATATCTGCATAATTAATTTCATTCGTGTATATTCCCTTTTATCTTCATTAATAAATTATAATTCTTGTTTTAACTCTCAATACCTACTGCGGTTTGTATTCCTCTATTATTAGAAAAGGAAAATAGATATAGGAAGTTGAATCGGTCAATATCAAGAGACCAAAACTACCCTTCAAGTCAATATTGTTCCAAGAAATTATAAAAGGTATTATTTTTTAAATGTTTTACCTAAGATAGATTATCTACTTTAACAATTTAGTCCAGTTACTAGGTTGTTAATGTGCATTAGTGATTACGCGTGTATTACACACGATTTACAATACCTACTTAATTATATTTGAAAAAAAAAATAACAGAATCGGGAAAAAATTCACTCAATATCCATCGAAGCTAATAAACAACCTCTTAGTTGAAGGAACATTAAATTATTTTTTTTAGTCTTTATTTGTTATTGAGAACTGTGCACGGTTCTCCCTAATCTATATATTTAAACCGCAAAATCGCTTCCAGTGTATTTTAAATGGGAATTCTACGAGTATTAACTTCTAAATACAGAGTTCTACCGAACGCATTTTTTTATTTTTTACATGGTTTTAAAGAGCATTCTTTCCTAATTTCCCCAAAAGTAAAAGTAAAGTACTTGAAATTAATGCTAATATGAGCTTCATTTTACAGAGTAAATTTCGTTTACAGCGTAACGGTAATACAGCATAGGTTAATGCGGTTCTCTCACATTTACCCCCTCCATAGCTACATTCCATAAGCATACAGGATATGTGTCATCTCTCTTCTCATCTCACAACACACTCAGTCGGTATTAGACATTGTGTTAACGTTGTGTAAAACCGTTCTTTTCAGGATCAAAGTATCGTACTACTGTACGGTTGTTACTCACCGTTCTTCTAAGAACGGTTAAGTTTGTTGTTAACAAATCATTTATTTAATTATAGGGGTTTGAAACCCAAGAACATTGTGCGAATTTATTCGCACGGGTCCACTATGCTAGTTCTAATTTAGTTCCCTAGTTCTAATTTACTCGTGACAACCACGAAATACCATCGCTAATTTTGCTGTATTTTTGGCTTGTAGAAGACACGAATTTTAACAGAAACCTATGGAAAATGTTTTCAAGTATGGCTGTCAGCTGATCACCACACAGAGTTGCTTGCATAACCAGTGTTATTTAACAATTAATAGCAACTCTTTAAGGATTAACTGACTAGGTTGGCCCGAAGAACGGATATTAATTTTTAAGAAATCAGTTAATACAATATTTATACTGCAAGAAAAAAATCACAATAATTACAGGCAATAAGCAACGATCAAGGAGAAAACGTTTTTGAATATCATATTATACAACAACCTTACCGTTTGTGATTTATTAATTGAAACTGACGTAAGCAGTTTTTTTTAGGTATATTACTTCTCTGAAAGTAATAAAATTTATTTTCGCCTCCATGGCATAGGGGTTAGACGCTAGCCTACACAAAGCTAATGACTGAGGCTATTGGATGCGACTTTAAATAGACCAAAAATAATTTCTCTCTTTTCGAAACTCTTACTACACTTTTTAATATCAGTTACATTAAAACACCAAGAAATATTTGTATACGTGAATATTTATTGAGAAAATAATAGGTAATAATAATTTTAATCAAAGATCTATCTTGCAGATTATAGCTAATCGCCTGTCAAAAACAATTGTGCTAAAAATTATATTAATTTATGTAATAAATCAATAGAATTGATACCATCAATTAATAGCAAATATACCCTACTATAAGTAGATATCACTGACCTAGTCAATACTTCACTGTTGCCTCATCGTTTAGGGCCAAGAATATAATCTGTACATGGTTTATTTTTCTATAAATAAGGTAAAATGCGTAACTTAAAAATTTATTAGATATTTGTACTGTCGTACTTAGTCATGATAACGATACACAGTGGGAGAAAATAAAGCTACGTAAAATATTTCACGATCGAAACTGGTTATAGAACCTGGGACCGCACGCATAGCAGTTGGGGCGCTTTGAACGACACTAACAAAATTGTTTCCGTTATTTTATTATAACAATTTAAAAACAGTATCTACTTAAATTCATTCAGTCATTTAAATACCCACTACTGTTGTTGTTTAGGTCAACAGACGAAAGGCTGGTTTGAACCTCTAAAGGTTTTACTAAGTAAAAACGAGGAGCGAGGTGGTTTACTATTGCCTTCATCACTGAGTTGAATGAGTATGCTTATCAGCATGCCAGGCCCTCCGAAAAGCACTCACTTTCCACCCTCCAAATGACACCTTCACTTCATTCACCACAGGGTCTGGCCGTATAGTGAAATTCATTTCTCTCAGAGAAGATAACTCTGACTAGTATCTTTTACATTTCTACCTCTTTTGTTCTTAAATAGTTCAGTCATATGATTGGATGACTATGTGATAAGAAACAGAACAATTTTTTGTAGCCCTGGAATCAACAGATCGAGTGTAATTAATGTAACACTCTTCCTGTCCGTTATGGGCAAAACCCACTACTAGTAACCCATAAAAATCATCTTAAGATGTTTATGTAGAAAATATAAAAGATTAAAAAAACCTTCCTAATATCTTGAGAACAATGAAAAAGTACGGTGCAAAAATTAAAAAATACTTGAAGTAAGAAAAAATAAAAAAATCTTTTAATTCGTAGACTGACTTTTCAAATAAATAATAATCTGTTATTATCATTATACAAAGTATTTTTTATCAGTTACTCCTATAAAAATAATACAGTTAATCCTATTAAATAATTATCTACATTAACATCAAAGTACTTTTATTTCCTAATTATTTACTTAAATAAATAAAAAAAGAAACAATAAGTCGTTAGGAAGGCTTTCGACGACTAAAACTACTAAGTAAATAAAAATTTTCAAAATGTTATTTTACACTGTAATTAAAAGACTCTGCAAGTCACGGAAGAATAATAATTATTAAGATAATGACATACCGTTCTTGTTAATTAAATTTAAAAGATTATATAAATTTCTAATTATCATTATGGCCTCTAAACCAGTCAGGTCAATCATCTGGTAAAAACCACATTGTTAAGCTACACTTATTAGGTGAGAAAATTAGTACATTGACTAGCTGACAACCAAAAAAAGACGGCTAGAAAAACAGCTTGTTATTAGTCTATGTGGGGTGTTGAAAAATACAGGATAAAAATGAAGAAAATAATCATTACGCAATGACAGAAAAAAGTGTAATATAATTACTGAAGTCACGAGGTTGCCTTTTGCGTATGGATGGGCTGTAAGGGAGAGAAGTGGAAAATTGACAGTGCTGCCAACCTCAAAATCGAGATACTACTCGTATATTTCACTACCGTACAGTTTCTACTAGTAAGCTGTGTTTTATTCCGAGAAAATGTTTTCTTTAAACACCTTATTAGAAAAAAACATGACCTGTAATATTGCCTGTAGCTTAATTAAATGACTAGAAATGTTTTTTTTTGTAATTACCAGCTACCTTATCCCATTGGAACAAAATTTTTACGAATGAAACGCCTTCTTTACTATCGCGGTCACCCGCGTCTTCACTATCAGTTTCTGTAGTATCTACCTAACCCTTTCCTTTTTTTACCAGGTGTCAACAAAACTGTTGAAGAATAGTTTCTTTAAGTCTTTCATTTCCTTCTTCATTTTTCGAATTGTGGAAAGAGAAACATCACAGTAGTTATCCACTAGCTCATGACTTTTTTTTAAGAGGCAGGGAAAGGCATTTTTGTTTAGCTTCAACTTCACAGCATTACTGTAAATTAGATTTCGTTTAGCACTGTGAATAGTCTGCCCAAGTTTTCGAGAAACTAACATTTCTGTTTACGGTAACAAACAGTTATATTCATACAGTTAACCTTCAAAAGGTTCCGCGATATACCGTATATCACCGTGTACCTCTGGGTATAGTATAAGTTGTTGTGCTTGTTGTACTGAAATTAAAGCAGTCACGCATGCGGACTGATGTTTTCCTCCTTTACCCCTCGTTGCAAACAAAGGCAAACTCGTGACTCAAGTAACTGTAGTAATGAACTGATTTAGTTATTATTCGAACACCTAATTTTTATTCAAAAATAGTGACCAAATTAAGGTGATAATTGGTAAGAAGTAATTGAAGAGTTGATTGATTAATCCATTAGTCGGATTAATCCAGGATCTACCAGTGGGAAATTTTGAATATAAAATCGACGATTAAAAAATAGGAAAATACGAAACTCTAAAAAAGTTAATTTCTTAATGGATACATCGGGAAGCTCCATAAATAAATGCAAGAGTCCTCATCGACTCACTGACTGAATCAATCACCTCTAAAGTCTTAAATTCTCTGATCACCCAGAGAGATGAAACTTGACATTTAGTTTCTTAGGGGTTGAATAAAAAAAACTACGCACCTACTCATTGATCACTTGTGCATAAGGGGTTAAAAGAGGCAACCCTGTTCATTAAATTAATATAAATTGTACATCTTCCTGAAGAGCTACAGTTCTAAAAATCGGCAAGGGTACTTTCTATGTGATACATACGATAGGTAAAAGTAGTGTGAAACTGAGAAAAGCAATAGTTCATTTCAATGCACCCTCTAAGGCAACCAATTTATCTAGCGCGCAGCGTGGACGCAATTGCGAATCACCTACATAAGATGCATTGAAACTAACCCATTTCAACTAAGAATTCATCTATATAAATACCTTTACATTTTAAAAAGTTTATAATTTTATTCGTTTAATTTCTTAATGGAGTTAGAAACTGCAAAAGCTTCATTCAACTTTAGGCAAAAGGAGAAATTTATACATTAGTTACTTCACCAATAATACAAATCATTAGGTACTTAATAAGTGTTGTAATATTATAACAGGCCACCATACAAAATGATTTATGGCGTGTGATAATAGCATCAGAAAACAATTTAAATTAATTGCAATTAACTGACAACGTATGTAATCATAATAGTTTTATTTTAAGCAAATACCCATTAATGTTTACGTTGCCTATCTGAGTGATATAATAAAATATTCATTCATTATTCTGTACTGCTTTATAATACAGAAATGAAAAACTACTCAGCAGTAAATCACATTTTTACTGAAGGATACATGAAAGTAATCTACGAAGACTTTCGAGTCAACAAAATACAGATCGTGTTTATTTCATTACCAAAATGTGTTTCATGGATAAACTTACTTCTAAAAAAAGAAATCGTAAAAAATAAATAAGCCTACTACTCGTATTATATTTAGTTCTGATGATATAACAATAAGAATCAAGTTTTCATTTTATTGATTTTTAACTTAATACTATATTTTCTTCCGCAATCTATACTCAAGCTATTATCATTATGTATTAACTACAGTTTAAGTTATATTGTTTTGTTTTTGCAACTACCGTAAATCACGCTACATGTCATGTAAGTTACATGTTTTCAGTTTCATAAAACGAAACATGTTGTTGACCTCCATTTATAAAATTTCACAACGAAATAAACAGTTTTATAGAAAAATCTTTCATATAACAATAATAAAATACATTTTTGACCGCCTCCGAAGTGTAGTTCGCTTTTGACAGCGTACAAAGCAGAAGGCCCCGGGTTCAAATCCCGGCTGTAAATTCAAAAGACGATTGAGCTTATGGTTAACTAACTCTGGTTAATCTCTATTTAGCTCGCTATTCCATCATTGTTTAGTTTTTGTTGCAGTATTCCTGTATCATTTGTTACAAAAGTAATGCACTAATTCAATTTACCTTGCTGGTTACTGTTTTACAGATAATTTTATATTAGCAGTTCGGAAATGGTCACCCGCCTACTCTTTTTTTGCAAATAGGCCTAGAGGCCATGCAAAGTCAATTCCCTCAATAACTTTCCTCCTGCTTCCTTTATCCTTCATCTTTTCTTGATATTTTCCGAACTCTTCTTTCTGATCTCCACAGAGAAGTTTTCATTTGATTATGATTACACAGGTTCTATCAGATGCTGTCAATTTTTTCTCAATTCCTCTTTGTTTAAACACAAATCCTAGTTAATTGTATAATGAATGATTTCTTCTTTTTGTTTTATCATAATTTCTATTTTGATACCCGCCTATATATGTAACAATAAATTTAGGGTCTGAAAATTATTACTCGTTCAACTATCAACCCGCCAATCCAGTTCATAGCACACAGTAGTCGCTAATAACCAATCTCGTGAAGCGGTCTTAAATAAACTAAATATTGAAATAATGAAGTAAAATGAACTCTACTACAGCGTATGTAAAAAAGACAAGACAGTGTGAATGGCAATGTCTTTGTAGTTGTTGACCTTGAGATAATTTGGAACTCATGACAATGTGAGCTAACCCAAATGCCATATCTAATAAATCTTCTAATACAGTAGATAGTTAAAACCGTGAAACTATCAAACTTAACGGTAAATGACATGAAACAGAATACAAAAGAAACTAAGAAACTATGATGAATTCGGTTATGCCAAAACCTAAGAAAGGTATTTTCGCAGATTTTACTTGTATACTGCACCTATGGTTTTTAATTTCCTACCAGTAATGTTAAAGCTAAGTACTGAACGAAATATTATTTTAAATCTGGCTATTACCATACAAAAAAGTAGAAATTTATCTCTCGTACTGTTTTATAACATAATAATAGAATTATGGATTATTCTATAATCGGAGAACAAATACAGGCTAAGTAATACCGTATTACGATTATTCAGGATACTGAATCATACGTACATAATTAGAAAAGTACTCTCATCTCGTTTTAGTATTACTTAAAGGGTATATTTGTCTTTCCAATTTAACCTCAGTTCTGAAGGTAACCTCAACAACTAGATACATCTCTTCAAGAAGGTTCCTATTTTACCAGCCAGAGTGTTCTATTATTTACTCTATTTTAGATTATTTAAACAATTTATCCTAAGGAGATTTTCATATAATATACAAACATGATGAAATGCTGATTTTGTATGTACGAAATCATGATGGAAATAAATACAGAACTAATACAAGAACTGTGATTGTAATATTCGTCAGGTCATGTACCCTGT
Organism: Catonia carolina; assembly: GCA_035578175.1. Classification (NCBI taxonomy): domain Eukaryota; kingdom Metazoa; phylum Arthropoda; class Insecta; order Hemiptera; family Achilidae; genus Catonia; species Catonia carolina. The sequence goes on from JAQMRL010000001.1 coordinate 119,001,884, forward strand.
ATACAAAACAATAACTATTTTTTTTACTGCAGCAAAAAGTAATGATAAAACTTTAACTTCTCAACGATTATTAAGTCCCAACCAGTCAAAAAGGCAGATACAATTAAAAAATTATTTAGTTAAAATATAAAATAAATATTTGTACACATACACTCGCTCTAAATCTAAACCTATTATCATTTAAATAACTTACAGATAAAATATTTATTAGCTTGCAGTAGTAGATAGAAAACCATGGATAAATTTAATAAATCTCTGATAACAGTCGAATTAAAGTTATTTCCAATAAGAAAGTGAAACCACTAGAAAGTCACCTGTTATAAAATAAAGTTTATTGTAGTCAAGGAATTGAAAGTGCAGTACTATATAAAAGTTCCCTCAGATAAGTAATCAGATTTTAACCTTGCTAAAATATTAACATATAAAAAATTGGACACTAACAACTCTATTTTTTTATGAATTATAAAAAACTTCAAAATAAAGAACTACAGACAATTAAAAAAGCATAATTAAATAAGCGTAGTAAATAAACAAAACTGATAAACTTCAAAGAAAGGATATTTCCGCATTCCGCTGGAAATTTTTTCAAAAAACTTTCATTTTCTTCGAAGTTAAAACTCGGATAAACTTTTGTATAAAAGCAAACAATAAATCGTTTTTTAAATTGTAAATGTTTCGAAAGTTACATTTTTAATACGAATGATTTTTTTATTGCATTTATATAACACTGTAATCTAATACATTTTTGAAATACGTGTCCACAGTTTAAATGGAACGTTTTTAAAACAGTTTAATGTTCGAGACGTTAATCAATAATTTAAATTACTTAACTAGGTAATCTAGTTTATAAAAATCTTTTAATTTGGTGTTAAAAAAACATGATATGAAGTTTTCAAGAAAGTAATATTATAACGCTTATTTATAGCATAAGAAACACGTTTTCTCAATGAGACGAGATAGCTTAAAATTTAGTACGTGAAAGAAAAACGGTACCTAATTATAATCACAGCTTTTCAAGAAAAACTGGATCTCTACACAATAATTTATTCGTAGTGTGTAGTAAAGTCAACAAACTTCCGTAAATATTTAACATCTGATGTGTAGAACATGAATTTTTGTACAAACTAGTTTTTAAAAGTGATCTTACCACTGCAAAATAATTTTATATCTTGTTTAGTAATTCCATATTACGTAAGTAAAGGTATTAAACATAAGAAATTCTGACCGTTCCGATGACTTTTCTTTTTACCTAGTTTAGTTTTATTAATACAATATAAATAATTACAAAAGAGATCACTGTGTTTACGTGTTTCAGACCTCAGTATGACGATTAATAAGTTTATGTTAATAAATTATGGTTGTATTAGTCATCCATACTGAATTAATTATTATGTAGCACAGTTCATAAACTTAACTGATACACGAAGTTAATAAATTTGAACTTGTAGTACAACATTTAAACCTTATAAAAAATACTATATTATTTTTTGTTTCTTTACAACTATGAACTCAAAAATGCACATTTGTTCATCGTGCAATCTATTGTTAACGTTAAAGTATTTTTGAAAACGTTACCATTTTTTAAAAGTTAATTTATTTGTAATGGTCGCTTCCAAATGAACTGAACCAAATTCAAACAACTAATTACGGAATTTAAGGGGTTCCATGAAGAGCAAAAATAGAACACCTAGTGGGTAGAAGAAAGAAGAAAAGCCTACAGTGAGCGAATGCTGAGAATGTGGGCTACAAAAAGAGCTTCCAACTACGTTTAAAACCACCTCACGTGGTCTAAAATTGTCCCTATACGAGGAAAACAAAAGATAAATAATAGTCACTTCAACATCTAGGACACTAGCGAGCGTGAAAATAAAAAAGTTTTACATTACACGTTACTGAAGAAAATTACATGTGGGGGAAAATAAAACACGTAACAAAATTATAATGATAAAAATTAACAGTAAACAGTAAAAATATATAAAGGTAACAGGAAAATTATACAAAAGAGTATAATATTATTATATAAACGAAAAGCAATAGAAGATTATGGAGCGGATGGGGATTTTATAAAAAGGCGAAGTACTTTTTTGTATCATATTGAGGTGTTTTATTCCGAGGGTATTGAGAAAATTTATAATGTATACCATTTTTATGTACAAAATGAAGCTCAGATGCCAAACTGTTAGCGTGAGTGTTTGTACAGGTGGGAATAATTAAATTATAAAAATTAAAAACCTCATTTTATCATAAATGGATTTAGGATGCATTAATCTACATAACAGCTAATGACAATACGCGATTCTATAAAATTTTATAGATAACTGAAAGAAAAGCATACAGAATACAAAACATAATTATCACACAGAAATAATTTTAAAATTAAATAGTTTCCCGCCTTTTGTATCGTTTAATTTTAGTAGAATTTATGATTTTTTATTAATCGAGTATTAATAGACAAAATATTAAGTTTTTATTATTACTTTTTCCATAGGAAATTTTTTTTTACAGAATAAAAAATCTGGTTTGAAACACTCACATAACTTTCTCTTGCCAATACAAATAATAAACAATAATCCTAACATTAGTAATAAAACATTAGAAATAAACAAAAAACTAACCTCAACAAACATAACCTAATTTTAATCATGAGTGAAAGACGCAAAATGAAAATCTACCTCAGTGTGGCTTAAAAATACGGATAATCACTCTTTTCACGCTAAACTAGGCTCCGTAGAGAAAAATGCTTTAAATAAAAGTTGTAGATATTTTAATTTTCTATAAATTTTATTATATAAACTTTTGTCGTAAAATGCATACTAAGGCCGAAATCTTAAAAAAATCAATTTTCACACGTTTTCGTGAGAAAAAACATAAAATCGCTAATTACCGCTAAACTAAGCGTTATACAAAAAAATGTTTGAAATAAAAGTTGTAGGATCTTAAATTCTCTCCAACTTATATTATATACATTTTTTCGCTAAAATGCATATTTAGGCCGCAATCTTAAAAAAACCAATTTTTTACGTGAAAACAGCCTGACCAAGAATGTCAGCAAACATGGCGCCTACCCTATCTTGCAGAGAATAAAAAATTAAGTAAATAGGGCGATTTTTAAAAAAAATCGTAGGACCAGTTTTTGAGAAAATCGCAAAAAAATGAAAAATGACACGAATAAACTACAACTTTCGGTTGACCGATTTTGATGAAAATGTTCGTGCTGGGTTCAATAGTGGTATGTAGCTTAAGTTTTAAGTTTCAAGTTCGTACGATGTTCCGTTCTTGAGATATTCTGTTCACACACAGACCAATCGCTAAAAACATGTTTTTTGGGTTCAGTGGGTCTGAAAACGTGTAGATCCGCTGAAAACTCGATTTCGAAAAATCGACATGAAAACAATATTTTCCTTCCTATATATTCATATAGGCAAGCGAAAGTAAAAAAACAACGTAGTACTGAGTAAATGGCACGAATTGAATTAGCTACATTAGAGTAAGCTACGATTTAATACAATAGTGATCAACAAAATTAACTAGTAAATCTTCTAGATAAATTATTTAGTAAATGTTTTAATTTAATTGAAACACATCAATCGTTTACAAACGCGTGTAATTGTCTTTAAAGTTAATAAGAAAAATGAATACGATGTAAATTGCTAAAAAGAAAACAATAACAGAGTATAAAAACTTTAAGTGCACGTAGCCTAGTTCCTATAGGAATGATAAATTAGCATAAAACTATAAATAAAACGGTTCAGTACTTAAATATATATATATATTCTAATAAAAAAGTCGACATTACATGATATTGGAAAATCTATTTAGCGCATGGAAAACCAAGAAAACTAATGAAAAAATTATTTCAAAAGCTTGTGAAATTTACTGGATTATGTAAATGAAGAAAAACAAGGTAGAAAGAAACGGAAATGAAATACAATAGATGAATTCCGTAGGTGTGTGTGAGACGTAAATTCTAATAATAAAGTATCACGGTATTGTTTAATTTTGTTTAATGAAATGTAAATGAATGACCACACTCACGTATTTGCATTTTAATGCACTTAGTACTGTTAAGGAAAAACAAAAATAACAATAAACTGAAATGCATTGACACTTAGTTTAAGACAAGAAGTTCAACAACCTTAATTTTGATTCTATGGTTGCAAACTTATTTGATGTGCAATTAAAATTTACAATTTTATTAATAATAAATCAATGGAATTTTCATTCATTCTTAAGAACTTTGACATTTCTAACTGTCTAAATGCTTTATTTGATATTTAAACTTCTTACAAGTTCTCATGTATTTCTTAAAAAAAAAAAGTTATCATGTTTTACCGGTAAATGTCAATTTGATTGTAATGTTATTACTGTCTACTACGATGTACGCTTGATACCTTTTGATAAAATAACGAACTAGAATTGATAATGTATAGATTTATTCAAACTTACTTATACTAAATTTAGCAGAAATCAATTTTGTAAAGAAGTTAAGCAATTGTAATTTTAAGTGAAAAATTAATTTTTGAACACATCACGTGCTGAATAATGTCAAGGATGCGATGGAAAATACTATCTTACGGTACAAGATGTGTTGTAGGTATTAATAATAGTACTGTACTGAATGTAGTTTTAGTAAAGTAGTACAGCTATATCTATACTTATTTGCAGTGCTAAGAATCAAGATCAAGGTCAGTAATTGAACTCTTTCTCACCTTGAACAAAATATCAATTTCTTATGAGAAAGATATCTGGATTAAATCAATACAACTAATATTATATACATCGGTAATGTATACCCTAAATTTATAATTACTCGGGCACTAGCCTAGTACAGTAATTTTAATAAGTACACTATCATCAGTATAGTATATAGTCGTGTGAGAACGTAAAAGGTTCTGTCGTGTTTCTACGTTTGTATATTTCTTTTACATTACATTATTATCGAAATATGAATGAAATTTAATACATAATATCAACAGTACAGATTTCTTTTGTTTATTAAAGTTAAGTTCCATCAACATCTTTGGTATTGTAGCGACTACTTTTGGTTAAAGAAAGGAATGTTGTATTTGAACGTGTAATATTTATTTTCAGATCCTTACCGGGAATCAAACTCGAGACCTCCACTTTCCAGCGTAGCACACTAACGACTGGGCGATTCGGGGGGGACCAATACAGATATTAATATATTATATAAAAACCCAATAAAAAAACAAAAATCCAAAAAATACTTATTGAAAAATTATACAGATTACTTATTACTTCTCATCTTTATCATGAATTTTATAAAAATACTCTAAGTGAAAAATATTTCTTCTTTTGTACTAAAAATCTCTCATACAATTCTGGGAAGAGTAATTTTTTTAAGAGCGAAATTTTTCAAAATTAATATTGTGTTACTTAAAAACGATATACGTATTCATAAATTTGTTTTATTTTGTCTAGCTTTAAGTTTTTGAATATTTCACGTAATTTTTATTAAAAACTATGAAAGAACGATACAAGAAATATACAAATAAATGTATAAACTGTAACTATGTATAAAATAGTCTACTAATAAAAAATCTAGATGATAAAAGTGTAGTTTTAGGCATCACTACTAAGCCAAATAAAATAGTACTGTCGTTTTACAAAACAACAAAACAAAAAAATTAATTGTCATTAATGAGTAAATTGAACATTAACTTATCAAATCAAGATGTTAGCGGGAAATTGATAATAAACTGAGTGATTTTGAACTTTAAATATATATATTCGTACAAATAGAAAGAAACTCTTGAATTTATTGCAAAAACTATGTACCTTTCCTAAAATAAGCCAAATGAAAAGTCTTTATATCTACATATTAATTACATGACGAAATTAAGTTCCTTCCGTTTGAACATTACAGTATATATGAAAGCTATCTGCTGTTCGATCAGAACACGTACATAATTTACAACATACATCGGAATAGAAAAACCGCAGAATGTTAACCATAGTATTGTAGTATTTTAATTTCATACACGTTATTCTTGTTTGTGAATTAGGCTAATACAAGTCGAGAACTAAAAACGATGTTAACTATTTAGCAATTACAGAACTACATACAGTGATTTCTGCGAATTAGTGTAGAAATTACATAAGTAAATCATGTTACTAGTTAAAAACTAAGTCTTTAAGTAGTTTTAATTGGTATAGTACAATTTTTAGCAACTCATCGTTCTAACTGGAATGCTATCATGTAAATCAAACAGGATTTTGAAATAAGAATTTTAAACCAGCATGGTTTGTAAAAGAGTTGTGTATATTAAAATATCCATTTATGAGCTAGCAATAATACGGTTTAAAAACGTAAATGACAAATAATATTTTCAATCGCTATAGAACGTTTATTAACCAAACTTTTTTACAGTTTTCTCAGAGTGAACTGCCAGTAGTTGAATGTACGTGCTGCTTGTAATTTCCTCCAATTCGTTCGCGGCTACCTTGGTACGTTCAGCGCAACGCTATACCTCCCCCCCCCAACACCTACTATATTATCCGCATCCAGTACCCATTTTTCAGAAATTAATAGTTATAAAGGATTGATCTGACCGCCAAATAACTTTTTGAAAATTTCAGGTGATAATATGGAAACCTTAAGGTTACAAATTCGGAATTGTGAATAGGAGTAACGAATATAGTAACCCTCATTTACATTTGTTCATTTCGAATTATCTGACACGAGTACTGAGTAACAGGATTGGTGTAGCTTTTACAAGCTCCGAAAATCGTAAACCATTTAATTAGGTATTTAATGTTTATTTCGGTTCTTAATATAGCATGATTTTAGGTTTTTGTATGATTCATGACGAGTCGTTTTTACCCATTGTAATTGCTAGAACGGGGAAAAATTATTCGAGTAATAAAATAAATAAATAAATACGTATTAATTCGTTCATCGATATTCAGTAACTTGAGATTGTAGCTTAAAAATGTCTTACAGCCGGACTACTTGGTTGAACAATTATGTTTAGCACTGCTTAAATCTAATTTTCCCTTCTACACATTTTAAAATGAATTTGCTTTTAAATCTATATGCAGTAATATTTGTATATGTTTACATCCTATCGATTGCAATTTTTCTGAGATTCAGAAATAAATAAATGGGAGGAGGTGGTGACACGGCCCTACTGTAATCGTTATCAGTATGACACTTCAAACATGGAAAAATATCAATGACTAGATTATTTTAGCGAAGCTCAAAAACTGTAATAAATCGAAGTTTATACCAATTAAATATGAAACAAAGTATAAAAGTAGTCTACGCCTCAAAGTGGTTCCCCGAAAATCACTGCAGCTAATATAGAGTAATAAATGAAAAAAAGTCTTCTTAAATAATATTTACTGTCGAATTTAATATTCATTGCTCCTTTGTCAAAAGCTTAAATCAGTAAAGAACGTATCGCTTAAATTTACAACTGGGGACACCTGTTGAAAAAAAAAAATAGCTACGTGCACTTTATTAACTCGTTCGCGTACTCGTTTAAAATACATCATAAATATATTTTCGCATACAGAACAGAGAAATTGTACATTCTGGTGGCTCCAAGTTTGAAAATAGTGGGAAGCGATAAGATGACATTAGTTGATTAAGATCACTACCAAATTTTAAAAATTTTGTATTAAAAAAATAAAGAAGTACCTAAAAAAATGGTAAATATAAAACATGACTAGATAAGTTAGTCAACTTACGAAATGAAGTTCTTTAATAATTGCAATTCCAGTGTAACGTAAATAAAACGGTCAAACACACCGCACAAATGCCGGTTAATGAAAGCATCAAACACGTGGGGAAAGAGCCGACATGTGAACTGACTGTGCTACGCTGTGTAGCATAGCAAGGTCTAGGATCGGTACGGAAGAATGGTGTGACGTGGCGGACTATGATTGGATCGTTCGGCTCAGCCGATACAACTTGACCTAACCGAATACGCGCTGTAAAGTCGCGCCACACTCTTTGTTATTGCATCACAAGCTTCAAATCATCTGTTGTCTCTCGTGAAAACCCCTTTTACTATTCGGGCAGGTTTAATACTACCTACTTAATTTCTATACTATTACTTAAAATCACAAAAAATTGTATCAAATGAGGGCATGAAACGGTTTCTTCTTCAAACGTTAGTTCATTGATATTGTTAAATTTTTTTACTAATTTAAAAATGCAGCAATCGACCGTATAACAACATAACTGCATCAAAATAATCATAATTTTTTTATGAAACTATTGACAGATTTAGTTAAAGCCTCCCGAACGTTAAATATAATTTAACTATTATTTTTTAACGAGAGATTTTTATCTAAAGATGTTTGTTATTAAATCAACACTTTGTAATTTGTTGATATAAATTAATTGTAATTTGTTTATCTTGGCCATTCATTACGTGTGTGTACGCAAATTCAATTTTAGGCCACTAGACCAGTAATAGTGAGAAATTACATAACGTTATATAATTCAGTATTGGTAAAAATATTTTTAAAATCAATCCATAAAAATTACACGTATTACATTACATGATCGGGTTGGGTCAGTACAGCATTACTGGATTATAATATTCTTGTACTCAATTTTGTTTTATTTTTCTTTCACTGTAATTCCATCCATTCCTTTAGGGAGTTGACCTACCACATTTTGAAAACGATATGTTATTTTCATAATATACTTACAATATTATATTTTAATTTCTTAAGTTTTATAAAACAATATCGAAAAGTTCTAAAGAATTTAATCTCTTTTTAATTAAGGAAACCTTTCCTTAATCGCTTATTGAGACAGTCCATATTTGCAATTCTTTAGTTATATTATCAGCATGGTGTATGTGGTATTATTAACATGTTAACGTGCTAAAATAATACAGGGCTTGTACAATATTCATGTGGGCAGTTTCAGCATCATGCAATAAGATATTGGTCGACATGTAGACCACATACCACTGTCGCATTATTAATTACAACTTTAAAAAATCATCGATTGGCATGAGTGCCATCCATTTAAAAATATTAATAAGTGGTTCAGATTATCAAAACGTTCCTGCGAACAAGTAGGTAAACATTTTGTTTACTGGGGAACTCTAATAGTCAATACACCTTTCTACTAAAAAATTAAATACTCAAAGAATTTTATGTTTTAATATAAATATTTAAATATTTTATGATTTAGTATCATGTGGCTCGTCTAGTTACTTTTTGTTGTCAACCGTTTAACTTTGAACGCAACCTTGACAAAAAAATAATAATTATTTTAAACACACACAAAGAATGTTACAATTTTCATGCGTAGTAAAATATTGAAACCATCAAGGCATTCACTGGTACTACGCACAAACTATTTTTGCGAATTATTGAGCTAAAAGACATGCATGGCAAATTAAATTATGGTAAATTCCGGTGATGTATAGACTATTATTAAAATAATTGTTAAAACGATTAAAAAAATGGACAACTCAGAGGTGCGGTTAAATCTCTGTGCAAGTAAGATAATTATAATTTTAAGTAGAATTTGTAACGCGGGTTCGACTCCCAGTAAAGATCTAGAAACTTTCTCATTATTCTACATTATTTTATATGCATATGACTAAAATGACGGAATTTTCTGGAATTACAATGAAAACAAAAGTAATTTGTGTATTATATGTCGTAAAAGTTGTTAATGTTTTGATAGTGTGTTATATTTGTAAATATATTAAATTAAGACTTTAGTGATAACACAATACAGTAGTACTTTTCGATTTGATTACACCACTGGGTGTAGTTCAGAGTTATGAGTTTGTTGCATTGTGAACTGGTAACATTCATTGCTTTCTACATACAGATTGTGTTATTAAATTCAGAAAAAAATTAATAAGATTTTAATAATCATTGTCTCAAATTTCAAATCTCTTTTTACCTCAGTGGCTTTCGATTAAGGGTGACGTTTTTTCACATCTATGGTTAATAAGGGTAACATTTCGGACATGCGGGGAACTTGATCTTTTTTTTATTTGTTCATAAATTGTTTAGTTTACAATTTTTTTGTTCAGTATTTATTTATAAACCTGTCGATAGGTTAGGAAACGTACAATTTACAAAAAAACTCGATTTTAATTTAATTTTTGTGATATGATTTAAAAAATATATAAATATGCACCATAATATTGACCGCTTTCGTGCCGTAGTGACTAGCGCGCTAGTCTACAAGCAGAAGGTCTCGGGTTCGATACCCGACTAGGGTCTGGAAATTTTAACACTTTATAGTGTTAACATCGTTATAGTACCAAAATCGGCAGTAGTCGCTAATGACCAAGCTGTCGATGGGGACTTAAAATGGACCCCAGTTAAAAATACGCTCAGGGCCTGGGAAATAGGTACTTGGACTATCCCTGCAGCTATGAATAACTCTTCTGATCTAAGAAACGATAATTTGATCCTGCTCATAAAGTGTAAATTTTATAAAATAATAAAAATATATAAATGTAGCGTAAATAATTGAATTATTTTTCAGGTATTTTATTATGTGTTATATAGAAAGAAGGTACGTATTTACATTTTTGCGTTATTCGCTGATATTAAGAGATGTGATTCTTGTCAGAGCAATGATAGCTGTGTCGTTATGTTATCAGGAAACAAATCTAAAATGTATTTTATTAATAAAACACATAAAATAATATTATCTAAATGACTGAGTAGAAGAGTATAATGAACGACGAAACATAATACGTCATTCATCGACAAAAATTACTTTAGTTTTATCATCCTGTACATACTGTGTGGGCTTCCCGTACATAATACTCGCGCATTAACTGCACTAGAATCAAGTTATCTTATTTTTAGTTACGATCTAAAATAACATAAACATTACAAAGCTTTAACATTATTGACAAAATTTAATCTGGATAGAAATTATGTGGCCGCCTAACCGTGGCCCAATGGTTAAAGCGTTAGACTGCACTGCATACTGCAAAGCGGAAAGTCCTAACTTCGATTCCTAGAGTATGGAATTATTACAGGTTGAAACCTACTTTTTCTGTACTGTAATTCATAGTAGTCGCTAATAACTAAAGCAGTTTGTGTGATTTTATATAAATAAACTAAAAAAATCCTAGAAAATTGTAACCTGTAGTTCTATGAAAACTATAGAACTCGAAAAGAACAAAATAAATGAAAGAAACAACATTGAAATTGGTTTCTGTTTGTGGAAGAGGGCTTTTCCTATGAAACATATTTTTTAAAAACCTGTAAGTTAATATTTTCTTTTATCAATTAGAAACATTTAGGTGAAATATCGTGAAAAAAATAGTTCTAAGAGTCTGTTTTGTACGTAAAAAATGCTTTCTAGTACGAGTATTAAACATATCTGTTAAAAAAATAGTATAGGAGTTATTTATTATATAGCAATTTAGTAAATACAATGCACTTCTATTAATACTCTACAAAAATTATTTTAAGTTGGAGTTCAATATTCTACAGTTTCTGTTTTTCTTTAGCGATAAAGAAATGTTAAGAAAGTTGTTATGTTTATATTGGTCTGCAGGTAGTAATTATAATAAATAGTTCATATGTAATGCATACTACTTAGTGATAATATAGGTCACCATGCTTGGCATTGACATAGTCAGGCGTTTCATTGTCATTGGAACTTAACAATTGTTACCCTGAACTTGGAAGTTAGATACGGTTGTATTTTAGTTTTGTATGTTTATTAATACTCCACATCTGAATATTGACAATTTATTCGTATTTAGTGAATTATTTTGTTTATTTATTTTATTTAGTAAAATATACATTACGATTTAATACTGAACTAAAGTACAGTTCAAAATATTGTACAAGTATACAATATCGTAATTTTGTGTAGCTTTTACGACCTCACAGGATCACTTTAGTCCAATTTCTGGGCCAGTCCATTCTGCTATCGGTTCTTCTTATTCTTCTATATCTTCTCTTATTCTTTTTTAGGCGTTCCAATCTTTGGGGCCTGTCCTCGTCCGAATAGACCCTGTTGGATTCCTTTCTAATTTTAGTCTCAATGTTATCATGTTAGTTTTAATTAGCTCGTCATATTTTCCATTTTTCGTCAGATTTTGTAATCAGATCCTCCTTTTAAAATTCTCAACTCTTCCATGTCCTGTTGGACTTCCTTTATCCATTTCGGGTTTCTTGCTCTTTCCTAGTAAAAGTTGATTATTTTATTAGCAAGTCTAGTGTTTTCTGCTCTAAGTAGGTGCCCCAAGAATGAAATTCTTTTTTTTCTGAAGAAATTCGTTACCGGGGTCAATGTCTTATATACTTCTTCATTTGAGTTTGTCCTCCACTGTAATTTATTTATTAAAATGTTTAATACGTGGAGTTAATAACTTTTTAAATACGTTTCGTGTAAATTTCACTGAGTAACTAAAGAATATACCTAAAAGGAATATACCTAAAGAAAACTATAGTTTGTTTTTAAAAGTCTCTTGCAGCAATCAACTCACTTGTACCCTAAAAACTTTAGGCTTGCCGCCCTGTGGTGAAGTGGTCAGCGCAACTGGCATCTACACCAGGAGTCCAGGGTTTTATTCCCGGTAAGGTCGGGCATTTTTTTGATTACTCATTTTCATCGATCACCCTTCACCGGTAATTTGCGAAACAGTCGGACGTCAAACCAAAACAACTTTCAGGCTAGCGGTTATATTAGGTACTATATCTATCAAATATTTTATTTTGTGCACTAGATTAAATCGAATAGTTAATGTCGGTATAAAATCGGTAATAGCAATGTAGAAAAAATAGTAATAATAGTAATCGGTAATAGGTAATGTCGAATAGGTAATTCCCGGTAAGGTCGGGCATTTTTTGATTACTCATTTTTATCTATCACCCTTCACCAGTAATTTGCGAAACAGTCGGACGTCAAACCAAAAAAACCTTCAGGCTTGCGGTTATATTAGGTACTAGGTTTATCAAATATTTTATTTTGTGCACTAGATTAAATTGAATAGGTAATACATTTTAATTTTCCCTTTTGATTGGTTTAAGCAGGTAGATAATTTTTTAGTACGGCGTAGTTCAGAGGTTATGTTTTAATAATGTAGGTTACAGGAAATACTTTAAAAGTGCAGGAAGTATTCCATATATATTATTAAAAGTTCGTATTATATATTAAAGTATTATAAATTATTATCTGTTTTAAATCAAGCTTAATTTCCATACAATATATTATATTGACATAATTTCATCATATTAACTTCTCTATATGTATTTTATTTTAAATTATATTCGATAAACTACATTACACAATTTCTTGTATTTTGCTAATTATTTTGAAGAACGTTTATGCATAGGGTTTATAATAAAAGTGAATTTAAAAAGATCAAAAAATTGATTGAGGAAGAATTAAAACGCATGTTCACTGGGTTTATTTTTTAAATTTATTTAAAGTCGCATCTGCAGCTTGGTCGTCAGTGATTATAATGGGTTATACTATATTATAATGGGTTATTATAATGGGTTATGTAGAATGGTGAATTTTGACGGGTAAAAGTTTTAGATCCATGGGAATCGATCTAATACCTCCAACTTTGTAATACTGGTACGGATTAATAAGAATTACTTCTTTGCCAAGGAGAAGGTCACATATGTTGTGTTTATTTAAAACGTTTTCTTAATTAGGTAAGCTTCACTTTCAATTTAAAAGTACAGAGATAATTTTCCACTTTGAGTTGTTACAAGAAAAATAACAAAATTGATAAAATAGTCAGCAACTGGTTTATGTACTAGATTTATTTTTATAACGTAAATTAAAGCAAACAGAATTTTTCCTGTTTTTCTTTTTTAATTTTTGTCTTCAGTAATTTACAGCACGCAAATTCATAAATCGATTCTTAATATAAGGATTGGGGCAGTAGTTAAAACAGGTTGGCAACCGGTTCGATTTAATTCTTATTTGCTAATTAACAATTCGGAGGTTCGAATTCAAACAATGTAATTTTTCAATAATTATATTGCGTAATTTTGTTTTTTTAAACGGGAGGAGTCGGGATCCCATTATGTTATGTCAATCTTTATATCGTACCTATATGATTTAGTTTAATTACTTCGTAACTGGAAGAAAATAATTTGTAACTACGATCTTTATTTGTTGACTTAATACGCGCGGAACTTGGCGAAGTATCTTTCGATCTTACGATTCTAATATAGGGAGGGGATAGATATCGCCTGACCCAGAGGAGATGACCTTGAAGTCTCGCATCAGTGAAAGTCTCGCAGCACGTAGTTCAGGAAGTGGGAATTATAAAACTTCTATTGCTAATAATACTGGTCCATCTCGTCTGCCACTATCCGTTTGCTGTTTCCGCTTTCACTATCATTCTGCACCAGTGAAATTTCAAACTTAACCGAGTACTTAAAAAAAGTATATTTACATTTTTTAAAAAGAATATACGTAGGGTCTACTATATACAATTTGACATTCTGTAAACTAACTTTTTAATTACCCTCGTAGAAAGAAAAAATGACACGTAATTACACATGTATTTTTCTTGTCAGTTAAGTAACTTATTTCATCTAACGTTTTTTAATGTTCAGCGAAATATGTACTCAAGACGATCGGCTGATACATTAATTAATATAATTTCAAGTCAAGTGAAATTACTTATTAAAGTAATTTAATATTGTATATTCATGGAATATACAAAGTTCAATGTTTTTAATAAAAAAAGGAAAATAAATATTATTTTACAAACTGAATAAAAAGAGATCTAGAGTTATCTAACACATAATTTTATAAAAAAAAAAAAATCATATTAATTTCTGTAAACAAAAAATAATTTATAGAAAACCTGGAGCGCGACGTAGAAACAACCAGTTAAGTACGTTAACGTAATATTTCGTTTAAAAGAGTACTTTATGTTGAGATGGTTCATCAGATAAAATATCTAAATCTTAACACTTTGAATATAAATACTACATACACATAACATATGGCTGAAAAATTGTTGATAAACAGATTTTAACAAATCGGATATTTTTTGCCCGATTGTTCACATTTATGTGAATGCAGGTGATAAAGATTCATGAATGTAATTTGGTATTGAAAATACGTAAAACCTGATCGGGACCGCTGGAACAGAAGCCAGTTTTATGTTGACAACTAGACAAACAGCTTGGCCAAAAAATTAAATGTTATTGTACGTTGTTACGATAACAGTTTGGTATGGAAAGATTTGTTGAATTAAAGTTTAGAACTTTAATAAAATTTGGTGAAAATGAGACGGTAAAAATAAAACAAATACAATTAGTAAGCACAACATTATTTACAGAGTATGTTTTTTTTTGTTTATTTACATTTATTGTCTTTTCTCGTTTTGTTTATGTTTTTAAAATTTATTTATTTAACGTCGCATCAACTGCAACGGTAATTAGCGACGACGTTGCGGGTGTAACTTTTTACAGTGGAGGATGAAATGATTTTTTTTGTAACGTATGAAAATATGCCGTGCCTGAGTGGGATCCGAACCCAGGACCGCATGATGAGAGGCGAGGACGTTACCAACAACGCCAATGCGGCCGGCATAAGTTTATAAGTTTACATGTTTATAAGTTTATTTGTAAGTAATGGTAACTTCCGATACAGGATTAACTTTTGGAGGTACCTAATTTCCATTCTATGTAAAGTATAACACGTGTATTAATTTCTGTATTTGTTACACAATTTTTGAACTGTATGTTTTTGTTTAGAATTGTATAATCCTGTTTTTTATTATTTTACTTTATTTAAAGTCGCTAATAGCTCGGTCATTAGCGATTACGGTGGAATACGTAACGGTGGGTTTTACCTTGTGAAAATGTCCGGACCCAGGCCGGGAATCTAACCCGGAACCTCCGCATGGTAGGCTAGCGCGCTACCACTACACTACAGAGGCGGCCAATTTTCTGTTTTATTATATTACGAAATGTTGAATTGTACGTATGTTTGAATGGAAATAAATTATTATTATTATTCTAAGGTGGCAAAACAGATAGTTTGCTACTACATAAGCCTATTTATTGTTTGTACGCCGTAATTAAGGATTAATTAGTTCTTTTATAATAAATACTTTTCTTCAAGCTGCCCTTTATTAAATTTTATGTATAAATACAAAAGCCCTCATCAGTAATTGTTATCTAATTTATTGATCACCTACACAGCAGAATTTTGGCACATTTATTTTTTATGGGTTAAACAGAAAAATTAAAGCATCTTCATTTCAATTAGATTCTTATGAAGGATCAAAAAATTACAACCCTAAAGCAATATATATACTGTATATTTACCTTCCCGAAGTGGTACAGTTCTATAATTGGTACGTCTATTGCAAGTGGTTTTTAGGAAAAATTAATTTTTAAAATTTCGATCATTTTCTCACTAGGGTTAGAGAGGGATAACACCTAAAGAAATATCAGTATTGTGTATCATGTATCATCATTAGATACAGATAAAAAGTACCTGTGTGTTCCCAAAGGCCTGCAATTCTGAAATAGATACTTAAAATTTTCCTTCAGTGATACCTGCAGAAAATATATTGTGGAGTTCAACCGGTAAAAAACAATAAACCAGTTTATTTAATCCATCGCTCTGAGGCGAACAATATTTATACCTTATTTTCATCAAGACAAGAACAGACATAACCTAATTGTTTGAACTTATGAAGACTTTTGAAACTTGAGATAAGATAAGGACTTATAGGCACAAACCTCTAATCGTAATTTATTGCGGCTTTGTGCGAATAGCGGTTTTTTTGTTGCGTGAGATAAACAGTTCAAGTTCAATGTCAATAAAATAAATTTAGTCTGAAATTAACTGCACATCATATTTACGTAATCTCTCAGGGCTAATGACGAACGATATTCTTTTGTTGAAAGATAAATATTAATCGCCATTTTTATTATAAATTAAAGATAAGTAGACATATATTTTTTCTTCGGTACCGTTTAATAGGTTTACGATATGATAATGATCAAGGCCACATTCCGGAATTTTCACCTGTTCGCTCTTGACATATTATTAAAATTTACTCAATCACGCAGAAAAGTTATTAAAACAATAGATAAATAAATAAAAAAGCTTTCTTAAATAAGTTTGTGACAACAAAATTATATTTTAGCTCCCCGTCTCATCAGCATTGAAATGATTTTATATTGAATTATTTAATACAAATGCTCAGTTTGATCTACGTCGATTGTTAGATAAACGGTTTGTTTATGAATAAGTGAAATGGAAATGTTACAAACAATTGACTCGCTCTTAATTCTCTTTAAACATTTTTTAACAACTAAAAAATAATGTCTACAATAATATTTTTAATAAAGGAATATTGTGAGTTGTTGTTGACGCCATCAGCCGAAAGGCTGGTTTGAACCTCTCGAGGCATTACTAAGTAAAACGGGGGTGAGGTGGTTTACCATTGCCTTTAATTTACCAACAATATTATATAAAAACTAGAAAAAGTGAGACAATCAAGAAAATTAACTATGTTCTTTAATTCTTAAAGTCACATCAACTGCTTGATCATTAGCAACTACAGTGGGTTGAAGTGCAATAATATTCAAGCTCTAGTCAGGGATCGAATCCGGGACGACACCCCACTTTGAAGCCTAGGACGCTAAACATTTGAGGAGGTGGCCAGTAGCTACTTAAAAATTCTTATTTTTTTAAAAAATAATGTAATGATTAATTTTATCTTCGCAGTCCTTTACACTAAATTCAAAATTAAAGACAAAAAGTTCTTTAAACACCTTGACGAAGGTCTTTAGCCCAGCCAAGTCAACTAGAGGTAAGTTAAAAGTTAAGTTTTAGACCATACGGCCAAGCCATACGGTGAGTCATTAAAGAAACAATGGGTGTTTTCAAGGATTATGTAAGTTAAAATAAACAGTTTAAACTAATTAAACTAAAATTTAGTATTAAAAAAATAAAAAAGTTCTCCACAGTTAAAAAAAGTAAAAAGTTAAAGAACATTAACTTCCACGTTAACAAATTTGTGGTTACATAGAACAAGTTAATTGACAGTAACGGATGCCTAATTCAGATTTATACGTACTTTCATGTTGTACTGTAAAACAGCTTCAAAAGGTTGTATTTCAATTGCCTACTTACGAACAGAGCAACTCTATGTTTTAGTATTTTAGGTAAGTTAAGGTGTAAGCATGAATAAGTTTTTGGCTGCTCAGTTTTTTCTTAGCTGCTCAGTTGATAAGTAAAGTAACTACAATTGGAAGAAGTCGGGTTCGAATTTCAGCTAGGGTCTAGAAAATTTCAAATCGTTAAACCCGCTGTAATGAATATCTTTCTCTGTAATAATGAACAATCAATTGATGCAAGTTTAAATAAAGAAATAAATTACAAACAAGTTTTTATTTTAATGTTAAAGTAATATCAAGAAATATTGAATAATAATTATTATTTGAATAAAATTGTAATTTTAATCGATAAGTAAAACAGAAATCAATGTGTAAATTCAAAGTATAAAGGAAGGAAACAAGTAATGTAAATCGCTAAATAACTTTGACAAAGGATAACCTTTCATGCGAAACAAAGTGTGTCTAGCGTTTCATGTTTTCTGTGGAATTAAATTCTATCTAAAAATGGAGACATACCTATATCACTGTTGTATTTATACTGTATTTGCATTGAACTTGCAAAGATGATCACTTATTGTTTATGATTATTTCATGGGTGATTTAGTTAGGCTAGGAAGTAAGGAAGCTTTTAAACTTATTTATCCTTATGACGTAAATAATTTTACACAAAGATCATAACATGGCTATTTTTATGTGAATTACTTGAAATTTATGTTATTTTCATCAAATATTAATATACAGTATGTGCATATAAATTAATGACAAGTTAATAATTTTAAGAGGTTTTGTAAAATATTAATTTTATTTCTATTATTAATCCGTCATCGACAAAACATAATTGAATATAAACCGCAAAATTATAAAAGAGCCTAATCAGGGTTATAATTGTAAATGAATTTTTAATTTTAATCAAAGTTTTTATCATTTTAGTACTTTAATAAAAGTTATAATTATAACCGTAAGATTACCTACATTTACGATTTATCCGTATTATCTTAACCAATTATACAGACCTACACAATTGTTTTATAATTACTTCTTTTGTCTTCATCTACAATGAAAAGGTGCGCTATATAGACGATTAATATTTGAAAAATTGAACCGATCTATCAGCAAAGAAATCTTAAATTAAAAGCAATGCAAAATTAATTATTTTTAGCAGTATATTCAGCAGAAATCTAGAAATATCTTAACACCGTTCCCTTAACCTTTCAATCTATATGTGATAACAGAATTGTAAAAAAAGTTTTGGCTTTATAGCAAAGTCTGCAACGGTCTGCAAAACGGAGAATGATGAAATGAGATAAACATGACTTTTGGGATTCGTCGTTAGTTCAATAGAGATGATTTTAATTAAGTATAACAGAAATTACTTTTACGTAACGATATCCCTACTCAATTGTCGATGTTGTGTTCGAAAGTTTAGTCATTTAAAACGCTTGAAACTTTTAATCAATGTTCCAATTTACCGATTTTCACCAAGTTACCAATATTTTTTTATTAATTTACCAATTTAAAATGAAGTTATGATACAAAAAAAGTAAACTACATAAGAAAAGAATTATACATATATTTATTTACAGAATATACGTGTGCAACGAATTCAGGAGTTTTATTCGTTGTGACTAAGATCGGCCTTTCGTATGTCCGGTATTTGAACTTATCAAAGTCTTTTAAAACTTAAATTTTGTGACATCTTATCAATCTAACAAAACGAGGTAAACAATTCCCTGTGACTTCTCATGAACTACGGAACAGTCAGTTATTCATCTACTTGTTGGTTTTTTAAATACATGTGAATAAAATACTCTGAGGCCAATCCGGATAACTCTTGTGCAAAATTATAGGTTTAATCTTTTAAAAATTACAAAAAAATTTGTGATTGTTTAAGAAAAGGTTTTTCTTCTAATGTGGAATACTGACTTATTTTTACTTTCTATTTCGTGAACTTATAACATTTTTACGAGTAATTTGTCTGAATGTACAGTGCACAGTGATTATTTGCACTATTAATTCAGAAAACTTATTGATTTATATCTAGGCACCGTATTTAAATAATTAAATAATAATTTTGTTAAACATTTTTGTTCCGTGTAGATTTATTTTTAGATATCCTTACTAGTTTATATTTGGAATGGAAACTATTTTTTAGACTGAGGTTTCTGATGCAATAGGGTGTCAAATAAGTAGAGTGTCCACCCTGCAGTGAAATGATAGTTGCTTTTAATAACAGCGGTGACTTAGAGTGAAAAGAAATCATTAATTAATTTACTATCACCTTCACTATAACTTATCAGTAAAAAAGAATCACTGAGAATAATTATGCAACTGCTACAGAATTTAACCGAGAATAAAAACTGGACTTCGCTTTCCTGGCAAAGTAATTAACATTAATAGTATATAAAATATTATATTAATATATATTATTTTTTTTAAATCCTTGAATTTTTAAGTTAAAAATTAATTTAATTAAATTTATTATGAACTTCTAAGTAGCTTACTACTATAATGTTGTAAAAATAACTAAATAGAAAAATCTCGCCGGTGAAGGCTTCAGTGTTTTAGTGATATTTTTATGCTCACTGGATCAATTAAATTTTTATATATAAATTTAAGTATGTAGAAGTCATCGCAAACATTGGAATTACAAAAAAAGAAACATTACAAATTTAATCACTTATTTAAGTGTTAAGTAAATATTTTTATAACTTACAATAATTTTAATATATTTTATTTTTAATATTACTCCAATATTTTAAATCACTGCTTTTTAATAACATAAAGTAAAAATTAATAATTCTAATATTTATTTCTAATTAAAATTGAAATTTTATTAAAAGTTATTTGAGTGCCGGTTATTTATTTAAAATACACTATAGTAACAATATTTTTTGAAAAGATGCTTTATAACTGATATTAAATAACTAAAAAGTAATATAAAATACTTGAAATTTTCTTTTGAAGTTCCACAATCTGAATTTATAAAGAACCAAATAAATTTCCACATATGTAAATATCACTTAAAACGATGCTAAGTATTAATAAGCAATCCGTACTCACAGGTAATATTATTTGTTGAACACCAATCCACTAAATATTATTCCACTAAGTGCTGTTAGTATCACACTGTAATGACACTGAGGAACTGAGGACGAGCCTACCGCGAAAATCCGCTTTATAATAATAATTTGTCGTGCTAGCAATCGCCATCGGGTTATAGTGCGAGCGGTGAGCCGTCAGGGAGCGCTGTAACGCTTGACCGTCACGTGATTTGGTGCGGTGTCCGAACATCTATTCAACCCTTCCTTTCATTGTTGCGCTAATATCATGTAAGGATTTATCGATGTATCACGGCTTAAGTGGCACGGATCCCAATTCATATTTTTTTATTACGGCTCATGACAAAGATTATTTTACTTCCTAGGGTGATCAATTTTTTATTAATCTTCATTGCACACACATTATAATTTCAGAAATTTATGAAATAACCTATCAAAGGTTGAAAAATATTAACAGCAAAATATATTAATTTATTTTTTACCACCATAGATAAATTTCCAAAAAATCCTGAATAAATAATACTTAATTTTTGGCACAAAAAATTCGTCTTGGATCTGAACTACGGCCTTCTACTTTCCCTTACAATGCCGGTTCCAGGAAACGATATTTGGGATTTCTCACAGTGTGACTAAGGTATTTCAATCTCTGAGTTAGTGTTGTTAACTGACAGTATTTACTCTTCTGCTTAATTTCTAACACTCCTAAACTATCCTATCCTATCGACTCAAGAAATACGTAAGTTAAATTTCCGAGTGAGTTGATCTTCCGATTTCGTAAATTCATAAGCTTGGTTAAAAATACTTTATTCAATTGGTTTGATTTGATTATTATTATTATTTGATTATTCAATTGGTTTGATTCCTTCGCGAGTGTACGTCATTATCAAAATGGTCATTTTGTGGTATAGTTCCAGAAAACTATAGACTATTATTTTCAACCCTTACGGTCGTACAATTAT